>JAVDOI010000020.1:102500-702500 GCA_032191485.1 Leptoclinus maculatus | reverse complement strand
CTAAATAATTGTGCCTTTGAATTCTCATCTTATTGTGGTCCAGAGACATCTTCACCAACACATGCACAGCATTTAGGAAACATGCTGCAAAGAGAGAAAACACTAAATACAGAAATGTGTTTCAAATAGAGAAAACACAACCAAATACAGATGTTTCAAATAGAGAAAACACAACCAAATACAGATGTTTCAAATAAAGAAAACGCAACCAAATACAGATGTTTCAAATAGAGAAAACACAACCAAATACAGATGTTTCAAATAGAGAAAACACAACCAAATACAGATGTTTCAAATAGAGAAAACACAACCAAATACAGATGTTTCAAATAGAGAAAACACAACCAAATACAGATGTTTCAAATAGAGAAAACACAACCAAATACAGATGTTTCAAATAGAGAAAACACAACCAAATACAAAAATAGAGAAAACTGAAATAAGTTTCCTTGAGTTTCACCACACCTTTATAGACTGTTGGATGTGATAATTGAGTCCTTAACATTGTTGTATGTTCTTCTTGTTTTACGGCGGATGGCATTCAGCTTATTGGTGCATTACCACCAGTTGTAGGTTCTCAGAGAGTCGGCTTTGAAATGTATTTAATGATCACACTGATTTTGTGTGTGTGTGTGTGTAGGCGTGATCCTCTACATTCTCCTGGTGGGATACCCTCCATTCTGGGATGAGGACCAGCACAGACTCTACCAGCAGATCAAAGCTGGGGCTTATGATGTGAGATTTATACTGACACACACATTAAGAATACTGCTTGTCATCTGTGCCACCGGGTCAGATTCCAGCAAAATTAAATGAAATCTTGCAGGTTCACCAGAAACTTCTTCAGCTCAGGCTACATCCACACTATTACGTTTTCGTTTAATACCAAAGTTTTAAAGCAAAAATAACCTCCGTCTACACAGCGTTTCTGCATCGTTTCAGAAATGATTTCCGTCCAGACTAACGAGCCTGAAAACCAATATCACGTGACTATTCACGTACACTGGGCATGCAGGTCTGTGTAAACAGGAAGTAGATTGGTTAAAAAAAAAAACACGGAGTAATAAAGTAGTCTTTAATAATGACATAATGACATAAAATGTTCCTCTAAACTCTTCCTCTGTAAACTGTAAACAATTATAAAATGCAGACTTTAACTGGACAACAGCTGCTAAAGACAACAAGGTCAGCAACACCTGTAATCAGTTGTCCATGTTAAATTAACCTGGTAGTCGATCGGTAATCAAGGCTGTTGTCGTTTGTTTTCTTCCGGGAATGGTCACATGATAGGGGCGTGACGAATCAAGGAAGGACACGTTGTGACTGCTGAGAGTGTCTACGTCATCGTTTCCAAACTTTTCGCTCTTCCACACTAGGACGTGACTCTGGAGTTTTCACATCCGTTTTCGGGAGCGTTTTAAAACGTATCCGTTTTCAGTGCTCTAAAACTCCGGCCTAGTGTGGACGCTCAGTGTCAACGTAGTAAAAGATATGCGTTTTAAAATGGAAACATAGTAGTGTGGACTTGGCCTCAGACTCCAGCAGGGCCTCCAGCAGAGACCAGTCCACTGTAGACAGATCCGCCGGCAGACTGTCAGACCCTGTTGCAGTAAAATAAGGGACTCTGGTGCATATATATATATATATATATATATATATATATATATATATATATATATATATATATATATATATATATATATATATATATATATATATATATATATATATATATATATATATATATCAACCTATATATATATATATATATATATATATATATTGACACCTTGAAACTTACTTGTTTCTGTACATGTGAATGAAAAAGAATGGCGTGCATGGCATTTTAATAACACTTTATAACGTCTTAATAAACACTAATCTTGCTAAATCACATGGAGACATAATCCAGGTAGTAGATGAATATAAACACTTTCAGTGGTTGTTGAGACGTTACAATTGTTTTTATGTAACGTCATTCCTCGAACAGTTCCCTTCTCCTGAGTGGGACACAGTGACTCCAGAAGCCAAAGACCTGATCAACAAGATGCTCACCATTAATCCAGTCAAGAGAGTGACCGCCACTGATGCACTCAAACACCCCTGGATCTGCGTAGGTGTCACACACACACACACACACACACACACACACACACACACACACACACACTCTTTCAGTCATCACTACATGCAATCAAGCAGCTCTTCTCCTAACAAAAGAAGTGCCTGTGGACAAACCTTATAACACCGAACACTGTGTCTCTGTGTCTACAGCAACGCTCCACGGTGGCCTCCATGATGCACAGACAGGAAACTGTGGAGTGCCTGAAGAAATTCAACGCGAGAAGGAAACTCAAGGTGAGTGACAACTATTCAAGATGGGGCAACTCCATCAGACGACCTCCTGGTCACATGCTGCACTCTGATGTGCAAGTTAATAGATTTGGTCTTTTCTTTAAAAGCGCTGGTCCACTTAGCTCTGATAAATGCTATGAAGTCATAGGCAGAATCACAATAATCATAATTAATAATCACTAACCTTTTAGGAACTGTAAACAAAGGAGTGTGTCCCTCTTAGTGTCCATGTCTCTCTCCATAGGGTGCTATCCTGACTACTATGCTGGCCACTCGCAACTTCTCAGGTAGGACTGAACCAATGAAGACTGACGTCCTGCTAGTCCTTTCTCACATACTGGTCTCTTACAAGGCCGTGCTACATGCTGTCCTGCTGGGCCCTGCTGACACCTCCTTAACTCTGTCTTTATGTTTAAATGCTGCTATTCTGAGGGCAGCAAATAAGCTTTTTCAGTTGCTATCAACAGAGACCGAGAGACGAGACCGATCGATGCAGTCCCATCTTCAGGTCCCTTTAAAGGGCAAGATGTTCAAACCGAGTGGAACATTATTGATGTTTCTCTGTATGACAAATGAGAGTCAAGATCACATTTGTTTTACTCAAGTCCATGTTTTGTGTACGTTGAGTTGTCCGTGTTATGACAGTGACCATCGTGTTAACTTTTGTCTTTTTCTTCCTCCCCCCCGTGTGGTAACTCGTGTAAGGTAAGACCTCTTCTTCATGTTCACTCAAGCACCAGTATTGGGCTCTCAGCTGACACATTGGTGGCCATATTGAAGGAAAAGTAAACATTTTATGTATCAAAATTCCAAAATGTCTAAATTGCTTATGGAAAAAGCCAATGATCAGAAGGTGGACAATAACAGCGTACTACTCAGTGTGGATTTTGGTAGGTTGTGCAATTAGCTTATTGACACAGTAACCTTTTATGAATATAGGCCCAAATCTATATATTGTATTGATATAGACCCACGATTTGTGTATTTTATAAGACAAAAGTTTACTTATCACTTATAACTAATAATAGTAAATATCACTTGTAATTTCTATCTTCTTATTAGTCATATGTATTTAATAATGTATTTGTGTATATTCATGTAGTGAAGCTGTATAGAATATTATACACATAATAATTATAATTTGTGATATGAATAATCATTTGAATATGTAAATACTAATGCTACAGTATTACAGATGTATAAGACCTGTATAATAATGTGTTTATATAGTTGTACACATTATTTACCTCTGGTACAGTGTCTCTACAGTCTGGGACAGACTGGGGGGATTTGTTAGTACCTTGTATTATGAATTGTAAAACACTTTTTTTGAGTCATAACTATGGTTAAACAAATGTTCCTACAATATGTCTGCTAAAAGGTATTCTATGTCGATGCCATTCCCTCTGACTGTAAGAGGATGCATGGAACCACCGGCACTAATCATCTTGTGTCTCAGACTGATGTTGCTTGTTAACTGAAAAGCTGGTGGTTTTAAACAAAACCCAAAGAAACGCATGATTGTAGCTCCCTCCTTCAGGGCATGGAGGGTTCTGTAGCATGTTCATGTTGAGTGGAAGTGTGCAGAGGAAGAGAAGAGAAACTGTTCCAGGCTAATGATTCACAAAGTTGATTTGCATTTTTCTCTTCTGCTTTCAATCTTAGCAGGGCCCACTTTCAGGTTGCTAGTAATTGGCCAGCTTTTAATATACGTGTGTGTGTGTGTGTGTGTGTGTGTGTGTGTGTGTGTGTGTGTGTGTGTGTGTGTGTGTTTACATGTTAATTCCAGCTGGACACTGATTTCCTTGCATTGTTATCTTTTTCTCAACAGCAGCCAAGAGCCTGCTGAACAAAAAAGCGGATGGCGTCAAAGTAAGTTCCGCTCCCCTCTCACTCTTCACACCACTCTGTTTTCATTCCTTTAACAGGAAAATCACACACAGCAGGTTGTTCTTTGAATACTGTAGCATTGTAGTCAATGAACTCGAGCAACGCAACTGCTCTGGTAAAAATAGGAGTTCATGTATCTTGGCCAAATGGGTGTGACACACTTCCCTCTGTGATCTGTGAGAGAAGCAATGACATCTGCTGTCTGAGCAGAGGAAGCTGTTAACGATGATTACATGATGAGTAAAGGGTGGGACATCGGCTTCATCGCTCTGCCAGTCTCCACTCAGCTGTCATATGATGAAGATACTCCATTGACACCACCAAGGTGTGTGTGTGTGCGATCACCACCCACGACTTCTAAATCTGTCTCTCAGTTTCTCTCTTGTTCAAGCCAGACTCTCTGTCACATCACCCAGACTCTCAGTGTACCCTTGTACAGTGTACCCTTGTGGTATCTGATGCCGAGAGTTTCAATCGTCTCCCTCGTACCACCATCCCAATACAAGGGAGGTGAAAATAATTGTATTTGTTTCCAATTACTTGGTGGTTTAGAGAATTGACTGTCCTAAATGTGGACAGTTTCTGTACGTAGGTCGTGTAGATTTGACTTCATGTGACTGAAGGACACATTATCTGCACAGACATTGTCAACATGTAAATAGCAGGCTCTTTAGTATCAAATAGAGAGTAACAATGAGGGCAAGAAAGGGAGGCGACTAGAGAAACACGTGATATAACAGTGAATACATGTTACATGGAAACAGGCCAACCGTCTGTTTACACATTCAGCACTAATGATATTCATTTGAAGTCATGTTTCTCTGCATCTGATGAATATCAGTTTAATATCCTCTCTTTTAGCGCTGTTGAGTTTAATATTTCTCTTTAGTAATACAAAACATTGATTAAAAAGAGGTTAAACATCTTATTTGCAGAGTTTGAGGTCATTTCTTATCATCCTCTGAATCCCACTGCCTCATCTTCAAGTGCTTCTCGTTCAAAGGCTCATTTCCCTTTTAATCAAGCCGGCCTGAGTGATTCATGTGTTTCTGTTTCTGTTGATGAGCTCCTGTTGGTGGCAGTCATTTATTTCTCTTTTTCAATCACTATAATGACTTGTTCTCATGCCAAGTACCCACCTCACCGCTCTAAACAGGCTGAGAAGTATCACACCGGCTCTTAAAGGGAACATTCAACACTTTTTATGTGGACGTCCAATCAGTGTTCAAGCTAAAGTTGATTGAGGATCTGAGAAATGTATTCCATCTTTACTGCATGTACCAGCACAACTAACTGGACCTCCCTTTTAATGAGCAACTATCTTGTACTGAATATGGTTTCTAATCATCGTTGTTTGGTTTCAACTGATCAACATGATCGGACAATGAGCCTGTACATTTGAAAGAGTGCGTGTGCACAGTGAGGCATATACGTCGGCTCATCTTCTCTCCTGTTGTGTTGTGGCTGCTCAATGCAGAAGAGGAAGACGGACGCGGTGGAACATTTGAGGGTAGGCCTGAACCTGCTGCTGCTTGTTAGCCAGACTGGAATCTGCAGTGGGCAGTTAGTTAGCAGTAGAAGAGCCCTGTGTTTACATCCCACCACCACGCTGCTGAAGGCTGCATGACTGAATACACAGTATTTAACCATCACTTCATAGATTCAGGATTGATTTCAAAGACTTATTTTATTTTATTTAGTTCAACCTTTGGACACAAAAACGTAACTGAATACTGACTCAATTCTAATAAAACCTTTCTAATGTCGCATCCAGATTTTGAGATTGGGGGGGGGGCGGGGGGGCGTGGACTTGGACTCATGACCAAAGTGTTTAGAGGACATAGGACAGCGATAAACTATTTTTTCTAAATGTTTGTTTGTCAGTGCCAGACTGAGATATACAGACTTTAAATCCAGTTATTACTTTGATAATGGAATTAAATGCACAACGTAATTCAGCATCTGTAGCATCGTCATAGTCCCTTAATGGTTCTAATTTTAGGAAATGTTTGTGTTTTTACGCTTGCTGGAGACGAACCAATGGCAATGCCTGTCCCCAGTACCGTAGCTGTTTGGCCCCATGTGATTGGTGCAGGAGGCCGGTTCAGACATAGACTCACAAACCAGTTTCTGTTCCTGATTGAATTGGAGTCTGAAGCCCAGACGTCACACTTTGGAAGAGCTTCTGTGTAAAAAACACACCAACCTTGTACAAACTGGAAAATCCCCAATCACCCTGTCATTAACGAGCCAGGTTCATGTGACCCACTCTGAGAATCCTGGAGAAACTGTGGTCGGTAGTATCAAGCTGATGACTTGATCCTGACCGTGATCCTTGTACCTTAGAGTTAGAGGTACAATAGTACCATAACTTAAGAATCAAATGTGACATAAGGATGTTACAATGTGCTGTTCTGGCCTGAATATTAATGACTCATCACAGGTCACCACTGTACACCTATTCAAACACTGTAGGCTAGTTTACCATATTTGACCATTTCACCACATGAAAAATACAGTGATATAATATATAACATGAATAAAATAGGGCTGGGTGGCAAAACAATCTAAAAAATATTCACAATCAACTCCTCTATAATAACGGTGATGCATGTATTAGATATGTCTGCCACGCTCTATGAATGTAGTCTATGAGGGGTACGGGCTGTTCTTGCCCATGTGGACTGAAGGAGCCGAGATGAACCGCCGATCTTCCAGTTAGAAGACGACCCGCTCTACCTGCTGAGCCACCGTTGCCATAACATAGCAACATGAGCAGAAACCAGAGCACCATCATTAGATTTGACTGTGGTACATGCAGAAGACGGTACTCATGCAACGAGTAGAAAAGTCAGTTCAGAGTTTTACCTAATTCATCATCCGTCTACAGAGTAATTGGGTCATTTGTTTCACTCCAGACTAGCTGTCTCTCTTCATCTAGCTCTATGAGCAGGCTTGCCTCTGATAACAATCAGCTTCAGCGACAACATTCCACTTTTCCCTCCACAGCAGCTGCTTGAAGAGTGACTGTTTGACCACTAAGTCTTGTCACTTCTGCCCTGTCCCGTCTGTGTACCTGTCTGTCCACTCTGTCACTCCAGATCAACAACAAGGCCAATGTGGTCACCAGTCCCAAAGAGCCTGTCCCCACTCCTTCTCTGGTACTCTGTCTCCCTGCCTTGCTGCCCGCATGTTTGCATGACTGTCTCTATCCATACTGGCCCTGTTGACCTCCACTACGTTCTCACTTTATTGTCGGTGGTGATTGTTTTTCTTCTCCATGAAGCTTAAGAACCACAGATGTCTTTAGTGGTTGTGTAACATGAGTTGTCCACATGCACTTCTGGATGGCTATACTGCATTCCCACATTGCTGTACATGGGCTATATTTCCCTTTGTTGTTGATGGTGCTCTAATGGCATGTCCACTGTGGCTAATGTTAATGCTGCTACGTTCAACCAAACTGGAGACAACACTGGTTTGCTACTGTAGATCTTTATATGTATGTAGTTTGAGGAGGTGAAAGTGGCTCCTCAAACAGTATTTATATATATATATATATATATATATACAGTATTTCTTACCTCTGTAAATACCCATTTTTATATTTGCTGCTGGTGAAAAGATTGATATCAATAATGATGACGTGTCATGTTTTGTTAAAGCTTCATGCAAACAGAAAGGTTTTAGACGGAGGTACATGTCAGAACTCCCCGTAAAAACCACAAGTTGTCATTTTTACATTTCAGTTTATTTACAGATCAAACAAACATAAATACATGTTGATCAGTCAACTTTACAAGTATTGATATATACCAGGGTAGCTGTTCCCCTCTGCTTTCAGTCTCTATGCTAAGCTAGGCTAACCACGTTTCAAAGCGCACAGACTGTGAGACTGATAGAAAGAGAAGACAAATCCAAAATGTTGAACTATTCTTTTGAGTTTTAAAGTTACTATCTTTTACATTTTTTATCTTACAATAATCTGGCACAGTTGCAAACTACTGATAATATTGGTAATTCAACCGGGAGAGTTCCACGGCCATCCAAACACTGTCTATGCAAGCAATGCCAAAGATCCTTACCCTTCACTTCTTCATAGTAGAAAACATGCACACCTACTGCACAGATACAGCAACCGTAGTACAATCCTGAGGAGGACTAGGGACCAGGTACTCCTGTCAGAGAACAGGATCCGTACTGTGACAGAGAGTTCCCCTGCAGGGATCTTAGTCAAAGTGTGTTATGTTACACATGTCAGCGGGGACGCAGTAATACAGCTCCAGTGTACAGTTGTACAGCTCTATTAGTGAGCAGGAGTATTTACATGTTACCTCTCTATTCTACCCAGTGTTGATGATGTTTCGTCTCTTTAGAGTAAGGTATATGTTTGATTCATCTATTAGGTTGTGTGTCATTGGTCAACTGCCTGCCTTTTATATTCAACGTTCAACAGTTTCTTGGATATTTTAGTTGTAGAAAAATAAGTTGGTATTCTACGACTGATGCCAGGAAAGGTTAACGGATCATTGCCATGGTGTCTGTGTTTCATGTCAGACCTGATCATCTGTGGTGAAAGACTTGATATACTTGATGTTCAGGGAACATGTGTGTAGTAGTGCTCTAGTGATTCTGTCTAGTGATTCTGTTTGAGTACCGACTTGCTTCCCCTAAATAGCAATTTAGTCAATTTACCCTTCTTCCTCCAGCATTTTAGTGTTTTTTCTTTTCTGTTCTTGCTAAATACTTTTCTGTCCAACGTTCCTCCAACCTCTCTTCCTACTGTTGGTCCTCTCAAATCAGGAGCCTCAAACCACTGTTATCCACAACCCAGCTGATGGAAACAAGGTATACAGCTGATCAGTCTGAAGCTGATGTTTGCGCCTCAGTGTTGCTTCTGACGATGATGTTTGTGTGCCATTGGACACTTAACACGTCATGTGATGAAACAAGGGACTATGGTATTGCATGCTGTTATCAACTCTTGCATGTAATTCTTTGACTTAATCATTATTTATTTGTACATTTTTCTGTATTTACTATTCTGGATATGTATGTGATTGTTACCATGTAAGATCTGAACATATACATGAGTTTGTGTCATCATACATGCCAGTGTTCAATCTGCTGAAAAAGCACGTACTGTCATTGTAAAAGGTGTCATGGTTGTGTGACAAAGGGATTTTGCATGTTGTTGGATCAAAATGAAGACCATGCAAAACCATGGATCTACATTCTCATGTCCGTCAGACGCCAGTGTGGGAACACGTGCATGCTCGTGTCTTTTGCTTTGTGTAGTGACATGATGGTGTTGTAGCTCATAGTATAGCATACATTATGTGTTAGTGTGCATAGTTAGTGTTGTTTATCATACATAAGCTTGTTGTTGAATGCATCACTTGTACCAATGCAATATTCTGCTCTTTAGTGCTGTCGATAAGCTCATTGTACAAGTACAATGTGAGATACGACCTATTTTTCTCCCTGTCCCCATCATTCCTACTGGTAATAATAAGATGGTACTCACTTGTTTGTTGCTGAGATCTGTGAAAATGTTGACGTCTCTAAAAAGAAGTCAAGAGGGTTCAGAAAACTCGAGTAGTCAAGTTATCAGACAGTTTAACAAACTTGCAGGTTAGCCAAACTTATGAAGAAGGAAAATGATAGCATAAAGTATAAAGTACTACCCAAACGATCCATTCTCAACATCCAGCACAGTCTACAGACTGACTTCCTGCTTCAACATTAACCTTTTAGACTTACTGTATCGACAAATCAAATCGGCCAATAATATTATGAGCTTATAGCAGATACAGTGAATTGGTGTTGTATGTATGTAGTGTATACAGCAATGATACAGTATGTTTGATGTTTGTGCTTGTATGTCTAATACTCATGTGTCTCTCATGTGTCTCTTCACAGGAGTCCAGTGAGAGCGCCAACACTACCATTGAGGACGAGGATGTGAGAGGTAGGGACGATCAGACTAAGACAAGCTACCCTTCTGTTAGCTGAGGGCCCGGGTTGAACCCCTGTTTGTGGTACTTTGGTTGAACACATGAAATGGGTTACGATGTGAATTAGGGCTGTAACGCTAAACCGTCTCGGTCCGGGGGTCTCGGTATGGGGGTCACCGTCAGGTAAAAGCAGCCACAATCACAATACACGATATGGAGATCGACGCACGTAATGCTGAACCAAAGTACCACAAGTGCGATTTCCATCCGCTCGTCGTTAGCTACATGTGCTGAGGTTAGCACAGATTGCAGTGGCTGCTCGTGCCTTGGCCTTGCTTCCCCGTCCGTTTTGACTAATCATCATAGTCCGGGCCTCATCCTGACCGGACGCCTCCTGCCCCCACCCCTGATGAGTTTGCACTCCTGATAGATATTTGCAGTGTAACAGTGTCGTCCTTCAATCGGAGGATCGGCGTTTAGATCCCTGGCTCTGCTAGTCCATGTTGATGTCCTTGGGCAAGACACTTAACCCCACATTTCTCCCGTAGCTGTGGTTTACAGTGTGGGAATGTTGTATGAATGTTAGTTAGTCCTGATGGGCCCCTGTCATCGGTGAATGAATGGGTGAATGATGACAGAGTAGTGTTAAAGCGCTTTGAGTGGTCGGATGACTAGAAAAGCTTAAGTCCAGTCCATTTAGCATTTACAAATAATAATGGTTGTATTGCCAGATACAACATATGTCTATATGTAAGCCTATATTGTTAACAACTAGATAATCAGGCAAATATTAAGGTTATATTAAATACTAATATTAAAGTGCTGTGCAAGTCCCACTCATCACTATTTAAGTCATAGTTTGATGGCAATACAACAAAACCTGGACTCAAAGTAGTCTTGGGGTTGGGCTGCTGTGATACCAACTACGGGACGAGTATTGTGTTAAGTGTGAGCAGACGGACACCTGATGGCTTCAAAGGCTCCAGTGAAACAGAGAGAGGACCTTTGTGCTTGAGTTCAGAGAAGTGGTCATTACAGATATTTGTTCTAGTTATCCAAAGAGTGGAATTGATTTGTGATTGTGTGTCATTCCGTCTGTGTTTTCAGATTGTTCATTACAGAACTGACCTTTGACACAGACTAATGAGATGTTTAACATTTTAACAAGTTGTGTGTGTGTGTGTGTGTGTGTGTGTGTGTGTGTGTGTGTGTGTGTGTGTGTGTGTGTGTGTGTGTGTGTGTGTGTGTGTGTGTGTGTGTGTGTGTGTGTGTGTGTGTGTGTGTGTGTGTGTGTGTGTGTGTGTGTGTACTGTCCTGTATAGCGGCCTCCATTGTTATTGATTGGATTCAAATCGCTCTACACTGGTATCTATACTTATGATAATGTTCAGTAGCATCTCTTCAGTTTTCTCAGAGGAAGACATTATTCCTCATCATGTCTTTCTGCTGTTGTTCTCTTGCGTTCGTGACCCCAATCAGAGCCTCAGCCCACAAAAGAGTGTGAGAGGAGGATCCATTGTGATTGCTGCAGTAAGCTCTTTGTGGAGGAACTGTCTCTTCCAATGAGGGCAGATAGTATTGTTATTTCTTCATTGTGACTCGTTTGCACCGATCTAAATGATGGATGGTTGATGGCTTCCTGTTAGAGTCTAAGTTTGGTTGGTGATAATTTAACATTATAATTTATCGTCTTTCAATGGAATCATATCTTGATCATATATTGAGATATCGTGACACACAATTACATCATCTAAATTGATATAACAAGCACATACTGGATCAGATATTTACCCACTTTACTTATACCACTTAGTTCAATGCAATTAACAAAGGGTGTTTTATGGAAATACTTATTTTAATACTATCATTTCACTTGAAACTGTTTTATTTTGCACTTACTCTCTTAATTTAATGAAAACAGTACTTTTTGTTTGTCAAGTATTTTATTTGCACAGGAATATATAAAGCAGACTTTTCTATCTTATTTCATATGAAAACTCACCTCTTCAAGAAGTGCTACCCCGAGCCTCCACTCAGCACTTATTGAATTCATATTAGTTTGTCTCTGTACCTTTGCTGTGGTTTATGCTCTTAGATGCTTGTTTAAAGGAGATGCACTCATGACTTCTGCTGACTCGTAGTTCTCTTGAATACCGATGTAGAATACACTTACTGTAAGTCGCTTTGGATAAGAGCGTCTGCTAATGACTGTAATGTAATATAATATAGACTATTCATTTTTGGCATTACCAGAAAATGTGCTAAATCATCGTATATGTTGTTATCAAAAAGATTTTGTCTGCAGCTTGAAAGGTTGATAAGTTTGTCGGCTGGAGAACCACTTTTAAAAGAAAGATTATCATATTATTTATGATTTGATGGAAACATGAGTCCAAATGAATGCTAACGTTGATCTGTGTTAACACGTTGACCTTATCAACTTTATCAATATCAACTTTTTCAATAAAGTTGATCAGATTTCCATATTGTGATTACAGATGAATGGTGGTAGTGAATGTACCTTTACAGCTTGAGCTACTTCCTTACTAGTGTAGCCACAGGGATACAGAGATGGAGCTGGTATTGATCTTTACATCTTACTGATCCAAAGTTGTTACATATCCACATCCCTGAACATGTTCGCATCATCTGTCCAAACTCATTTGTTTACAGCTGGTGGGAGAATTAAGTGAACAAACTGTCATTTCCTGCATGCTTTTCATATATTCTCCATTTCATGTTTTGCTTTTCTCCATTTCATGTTTTCCTGTCATTCCTACTTCGTCCTCTTTGTCCGTCTACATTTCCTTCCATCCATCCATCATCATCCTCTGTACCCTGTTATATCTCAGCACACTCTCCCTCCTCCAAATCTATCACCTTAAGCACTTCGACCACTCCACCTCTTCATCTTCCTCCTCCTCCTCCTCCTCCTTGTCCTGCTGGTACTCTCCCAGCGTTTGGCCCAGTGGTGAGGAGGAGTGCTGCCAGTACATCCTGTGGGCACCTGTGGCTGCCTACCTGCTCCTCTTCTTCACATCTTCCTTTCTGGTCTTTTTCTCTGATCATCCCACCAAATGCCACTGTGGCCCCCATCACACCCCCACGCAGGGTCCCCTGCCCAGCCTGGGCCCCACCGACTCCCAGTGTAAGTCCATTTCCCAGTGCTTGGGAAGAAGGTGCAAGCTTTCCCTCCTTTTGTCATCACTGATGGTATTCACAAGTGAAAGAAGAAGTAGAATTGTACATGTCCCTAAACCTAGAAAACATCCTGGATTTGGCTCCAGGCTCATAGACACGGTCACCTTAATGCTGCTCCTAACTTTAAGTGGTTCAGCTCATATTTGATATATTCCATTTTTACAAGGTCGTCTGCTCTGAAGAAAAGGTAAGTTGACACTTTGAGAAAAAAGAGATATTGCATTAAAAAGACTTGTGTTGGACTAATATTTCAGCACGGCCACACCTCATCCACTGTGTCTTCTGTCTCATAGCACCCCTCACTGGTCAGAAGCTGTCACAACTCCTTAGTATTTATTCACTGGTTCACAACCCTTTTTGGTTAGTGATCAGTAAAATGAGCCATCGTCTGACCCTCCTCACAGGTTACGGCCTCAGTTTGGGAGAGTTTAATCTGAAGTATTTAAAGGTTAATTGAAGACATTTGAACACTTTGCTTCATGTTATATGACATACAGTATATAGACTCCTGGTGGCCAGGTCAAACATGGCCCTTGTCTGTTAAAAGTTACCATTTTGGAAAAGCTGATGTAAAATAAATCTTTTGATAGCTCAGGTTCCAAAGTGAAGAAAAGATGACTTAAGCTTTAGAAGAAAACCGATAGTTATGATGAGATTTGCTTCATTGCTCAGTGGAGAGAAAGTTCACAGCAGTCCTGATATCTCAGGGCTTTAATACATTACAACAAGGGTAGACTAGAACTACAGGTTGTGGTCTGAGTAACAAGAAAAGATGAATAGAACTCAGGGAATCCTGAACAGGCTATTTAACAATACAATGGAATGTAATCTCCTGGTAGGCCCATCTGAATCCTCCCATGACAATGTAGGAACTCTGTCTGCCTTTGAGCCTTTCATTCACAAGTAAGATCAAGATAGCTTCTCAAAGGCACTGAAATGTGTCTAAAACACAAAGAATTGAACATTAAGTATGAAAAGCTTGCATTGAATGTGTGGCCCCATTTTAAATCTTGTGAGCTTAATATCAGGCAGTTCCTGATTTAAATCAAAAAGTCTTTAGACTTCAATTCAGGCAAAGCTCTCGTACGGCTGCTTTTTTAAGACAGCATTGCACATTTAAAAACAAAGGCTTCTTGTTAGGTGAAATAAAGGATGTGTAGGAAATTTAAATTAGGTTCCAAAACAATATTCTTTAGTTTTTTTGGTTACTGGCAATGGTATGAATAAGGGCTGTAAGAAAGAGTTGTGATACTGTATTGATTCTCAAAAAATGTATATTCACAGATAAAAGTATACAGATCTTATGCATATGGTGGTGGGATTTTAATTTTAAATTAGTTTTTCTAAACGTGAATTGTAAAAAATCACCATATATCACCCCTAGAATTTGAAGTCAATATTGTGGGTTTGTGTCCGATGTGGCCCATCATCTCTTCTGCAGTCCTACTGCCATGGATCCCTTTATCTGCGTAGTATCTTTGTATTTATCGCCATCTGCTACATGTGTGTATGTTTCTATCCATTAGAGTGTTCCATCTTTCTGTCCGTGCTCTAACGAGGTATCCCAGAGGTAAAGACCTTTTATTACACAGCTGACAGAAGCTCAAACCGCATTATTTCCACCCCACAGATATTGTGGAGCGTGGCAGTATTCTGCTGACAGAGATTCAGCTCTTAATACAGCTACTAGTGATCATGTTTTATACTGAGTGACAGCGATAAATACCATCACAAACCTGTTTTGTTTGCTTTATAAAAGACATTAATCCAGGCTGGAACGTAGAGTAACTATCAGGCAAGATGAACCACTCTGAGAAAAAGGATTTGCTACGTCTTCTTCTGCTATGTTCAAATGATGGCAGCTAATGTGGGTTTCTACAGTACAATACACGTGTACTATGTTAGTTTATAAATGGTTACTAGTACTGCTGCGTACAGTGGTGGAACAATTACTCAAACCAATAATTCTTAAGTAAAATGTATTTTTATTCAAATTTAAGCAAAACAATGTGAGGAGGTTACAGTGTAGACGTTATTTCAAAGACGACTGTGTATTGTGTTGCAGAGATAGCTACTGAAATGAGCATGCTAACCAGCTAGCCCCGCCCCCTCCTTTCTTATCTCGTTAAACCACTGGTACCTCTACAGATGATGTGAGTCTTTTTATTTATTTAACCAGATAAGTCAATTGAGAACCAGTTCTCATTTACAATGAAGACCTGGCCAAAAAGGCAGCAACAGGAGGCGAGTCGTTACAAACGAATAAAAACATAGAAACATATGTACAATATATATAAAAACTTTTTTTTTAAGTTCCTGGAGAAGCAAACTAAAACAGTTGCAGTGATCAGAGACTATCGTTTGTAATGAGTTATTGAAGAAGGGTAACGGCATGAGGGTGTGGAGTTTTAGCTTCTTTTTTAACTTGTTCCAGTTGCTTGGAGCAGCAGACTTGAACGAGAAACAGTCAAAGGCGGACTTTTCAAAATACAGACTTTTGGAATGACCATGTTGATGAAATTGCTAGAGCGTAAATTGTGGTTACTGTTGGAGATGATGAGTAGAGAGCAGAGATATGTGGGGGTTTTACCAATGATAGTTTTATAGATACCAGTGGATTAATCTGCGGGTATAGAGTGGTGACCAGTTGACTAGAGAGTACAGGCTGCAGTGATGAGTGTTGAAAGGAGCACTGGTGACGAAGTTTATTATAGTTTATTGAGAAGATTCTTGATAACGTCCCCATAGTCTAAGATGAGGAGGACTGTGCTTTGCAGAGTGGGTAAAGGAGGCTTCGTTACAGTACAAGAAACCAATTCTTGATCTGATTTTGGAAAGCAGTGAGTTTATGTGCATGTTATAGGTGAGCGATCTGTCTAGCCAGATACCCGAGTACTTATAGGAATCCACAAATTGGATTTCTGATCCATCCTGGGAGGAGATTTCGAGAGTGCAGGCAGGTTATGGTAAGTGTCTGTTAAAAACCAAACATTTTGTTTTGGTCGTGTTTAAGAGAGCGTGAAGGTTGGAGAAAGCATGTTGAAGCTGTGCGTCAGGGAGGAGCTAGATGTGTACAAGATGGTGTCGTCGGCATACAAATGGATGTGAGAGCCACTTGCAGCGTGAGCAACATTGTTTATCCTTCTTGACCCGAGAGCCCCCCAGCTGGGGGGCTACGGAGAAAAGTTTAGCATGCAGCAATTAATGCTACACACATGCTATATACCGAAAAACGAAGAGATTGTGGGCAACATAGTCATGTAAACCATTTTACACACTGCAAACACAATTATACACAAACTAATATAATGAACAAGACGATTTACCACAATATCACGTATTTTTCGAGTTACGCACTCCGTTTTCCGATACCAATACAAAACTAACGGCTATCATGGCCGACCCATAGATCAGAAAGCACGAGGATTCGACCGAGAATCCACCCATATCTTCCAAATTCCTCTCCGTGAAACCATTAAAAAGTTATAGCAAGAAAGCCGACGAACAACAACCAGCTCCACAGCAAAAAATATAAACTCATCGTACCTTGAAATGATTTTCTAGAAGAAAAACGCTGGAAATTGACGGTAATCCATTTGTGACGTGTTCTCCCGCTGTCTCTTTGTGTTTCTGTGAAAGAATTGCGCTTTTTGATGCAAGTATGACGAGATGGTCATCATTTTACTATTGGGCGAATCATTTTATGTGGCACGGTTTTGGATTTTTAGTGGCTAAAACGTCTGGCAATCTACTCAAGAACCCTCCTACTGCATTCCTGAGATTTTTCCGGATCCAACGAGGTATCACATGCTGAAATCCGCCAATCATAGGCCTTGGAAAGGGCTCCATAGACACAGGCAGAGACGAGAAAATTCCATGGAGGAGAGATATGAGCACCCCCAGAGAGCTCAAAATGGCTCAAAATGATGCCAAACTGCTGTATTAGGATGTATTGAACACTATTAGTGATAAACAAGTGAAATATATAGTTATATAGTATATACAATTAGAATAGAACAGCTGCAACAGCTGGTTCCAAAATGAGAATTTGGCTTGACCCCGCGTGACCTCTCCGTACTGAAACCTCTATAACCTTGGCCTGCTTCACTCAATCGAAGTAAAAATGTATGTGTAGACTTCAGACATGTTGTGCTATGATTGTGGAGTATTTCTAGGCTTGGATCTGCATTATTTCAAATAAATAATATCAATAAAAGTGGGGTTTTTTTCAGGCGAACTTGAACATTTTCAATTTGAGCTGTGTGCCATCTTCATTTACTATTAACCAGTAACATATACACTGATATTTACACATCTGAGCAAATCTCACAAGTGTTATCTGTATTATAACATCAACAATATTGAAATAGACTTTGTAGTTACAGAATTGCAGTCTTTATAGTATGGGTATGCTATTTTTGAGCAGAGGCCTAAAAATAGGGCTAGGGTTAAGAAGGTTTTAAGTAGATTTTTAATAAGGTTGGATCTAGAATGGACGAAGTCTGGTCCCCTTACAACCTTGTTCACCCATTCATTGATCAGAAAGTTCCCAACTGAGATCGCAATTTTGCTAATTTCAGACTGCACTGTATGTCAACGTCTGAGTGACATCATTGGCAAATCTATTGATTGTGCATGAGGTGGACACAGTTCTCTTACAGAAATAACAACCGTCATATCAGCAGATTGAATTTATTAACAGCTCCCATCAACAGCTAGAGCAGCTTTTGTGTCGACAGAAAATGATGTCAGAGAGACAAATACATCAGTCACTACTGACTGATTAGGACTACACAAAACCAAATAACTCCCAACAGAAATCTGCTATCTTGCACATGTCAGGCTGAATGAATGAAGTGAAACAACATGGCAACTCAGTCAATCGAGTACGTCAGTTTGTTTTGACCCAAAATTGAACGTGACAAGTTTGGCCTTTTTTGAAAAGGAGGAACAGTAAGGAAGAGGATAAGTGCACTTGGGAAAGAAACTCAGTTCTTGTATCAAAAATGTTCAACTGACTCCCTTACTTAGGCCGAGAGCAGAAATATATAACCTCACAAAATGTACAAAAGTATGGTACTTTTTGTTCAAGCTAAATTGGAATAAATGTAGTTGCTATAGTTTCCTCTACCATTTTTGGTTTTGGACACCAAGCAAACAGCCTGGATTAAAGGCTCCTTGTATACAGTTCAAGCAGTCCAAAATCCCCTCTACATGGCATCTACACATCAAGACGCAGACATACTAAATGCTCCTTATGTCTGTGAATGTGGCAATAAAGTTTGGACAAATCATCTTCTTATATAATTGTGCAGTTTCATGAAAAGTTTGTAAAAGGCCCATTTTGGCCTCATGGGGCCCCATGAGCAAACTGATAGTCTCAGTAAACCGAATCAGTACCAAGT
Organism: Leptoclinus maculatus; assembly: GCA_032191485.1. Classification (NCBI taxonomy): domain Eukaryota; kingdom Metazoa; phylum Chordata; class Actinopteri; order Perciformes; family Stichaeidae; genus Leptoclinus; species Leptoclinus maculatus. Next base: position 683,692 of record JAVDOI010000020.1, on the reverse strand, counting down.
CTCTGTTTACAGAGTAAAGTCCACCACATTATTTCAGCTGTGTCAAGCTTTTAATGAAAACAGCCAATCAGAGGAGGGTATTCTGGTTGTATCCACCCCGTCTGATGCTGCAGCTGCTCGTTTTTGTCTCAAACCAAAACACAAAGTTTACCAGGGAGCATGTTCCACCTTTCTGGACTTAGTTCTTTGCTCTTATTGTTGCTTGAGGGAATCAGTGCACAGCCGACTGTTAGCGTTCAGTTAGCCGGGAACAACAGTGGACTTCCAGCTGTTGAAGGTAAAAAGTGTGTGTGTGTGTGTGTGTGTGTGTGTGTGTGTGTGTGTGTGTGTGTGTGTGTGTGTGTGTGTGTGTGTGTGTGTGTGTGTGTGTGTGTGTGTGTGTGTGTGTGTGTGTGTGTGTGTGTGTGTGTGTGTGTGTGTGTGTGTGTGTGTGTGTGTGTGTGTGTGTGTGTGTGTGTGTGTGTGTGTGTGTGTGTGTGTGTGTGTGTAAAATAACGTGTCACTCCATTATGACATCTCCATAGTGTAAATGTCAGTCGTGCGTGGACTTTTTAGCAAACCGCAACAACAGCACTTATTCTTTCCATTCATTGTTTCCTAGCTCACCTACTTAGCATGAAAGGTAATTTTGATGTTGTTGTATGTTGAACCATGCTAACTAACTTCCTACCAGTCTTTTCTACGTGACAGTGTATTTCTGTGTGAATCGAAGTCCCTGGATGTTGTGATTTATTTTTTTGGTCCACGTCGTCCTCATGGTCCACATTGGATTCATTTTTAACCTTAATTTGTGCTTCTTTTCATATTGACCAGGGGTTGTGTTTCCCATCTAACCTCTTCTTTTTGTCTCTCTCTCAGCTCGTAAGCAGGAGATCATTAAAGTCACTGAGCAGCTGATTGAGGCCATCAACAATGGAGACTTTGAAGCCTACACGTTAGTTCAGCTATTTAAATTGACTTTCACTTCAAATATCTGACTTCTACATATCAGACCACATCTCTCTGTGACTCTGATCGATTTGCGTCTGTTGTTCTATTCCAGGAAGATTTGTGATCCCGGCCTCACGTCCTTTGAGCCTGAGGCCTTGGGCAACTTGGTGGAGGGCACCGACTTCCACCGCTTCTACTTTGAGAATGGTAAATACTCAGTGTTTCAGATGGTCGAGTGATGCAGCAGAGCTATCAGAAACACTCCAAGTAAAAAGTCTTTTTCATTTTACTGTGTTTTTAAGTGAATTTGAGCACATTTGAAAACAGTCAGGACATTCTAGGCTGAAAAATATTCCCTATATTGATTTGATAAAAAAGTTATAACTCAAGTTTTGACTTACCCCTATGCAATTTATTCAAATAACAACAAAGACCAAAGTTAATTTTCATGTTTAATCTTTATTTAAGTTAATTAATAAGGGTTTTTGCCCACATCCTCCAACTCCACCCAGCTAAACTTCTTTAACCAGGATAATTGAAATGCTCGCTTGTGCTTCACCTCATGAACTTTGTCCATACCAACACCATCTCCTCCCGAGAGCCCAATCAGTGCTGTGTACATGCAACTGAGGGATGAGAAAGAAACCAGATGGCTCTTAGCTATTTCCATCCTTATTGTTGAGCCCTGGTCTGATGAGCTGTCACATTAAGTCTGAATAGAGTTTGACTGTGATCCACCCCCCCCCCCCCCCCCCCCCCCCTCCATCCTCTGCAGCTCTGTCCAAGGGGAAGCAGCCCATCCACACCATCCTGCTCAACCCCCACGTCCACCTGATCGGGGACGAGGCGGCCTGCATCGCCTACATCCGCCTCACCCAGTACATCGACGGCACCGGCATGCCTCGCACCATGCAGTCCGAGGAGACCCGTATCTGGCACCGCCGCGACAGCAAGTGGCAGAACATCCACTTCCACCGCTCCGGCTCACCCACCGTGCCCGCCATGTAAGCTCCGGCCCTGTCAGCCTCTCTGTTCTTCACCTCCAGTACTTTCCTGTCTGAAGTGTTTCTTTGGTCAATAGGATTCTGTTGGCTGCAGACTTTTGTTTTACAATAAAATCTAGTCTAAAATCTTTTTAGACATATATTTATTGTTTTTGTTATTTTATCTATATTTTGCCTGATCTAGTTGTTTTAATTTGCTATTTAAGCTTTCGCATGAATGCGTTAAAGGCGACTTAAACACACGGGGCACCAGAAATATGTAGTGAATATCACTTTTAAGGCACCAAGAATATGGATTGCAAAATATGAAGTAGTAGTTTTGGTGATAGTCGTGATTGCACTCAACTTCGAACTATAAGAAACCTGTATTTATACTAAATGTTGACTTAATTTAAGAGCTTGACAGTTCATTCCTTACTTTGGAACAAACAGTTTACAAAACTCAAGGTCCACTTACTTGCCTATTGTGAAGCTTTCAACCATATTGCACATGCCTCATTGATTGCATAACATTTAAAACTGTGGTCATAAAATTGATTGCAGCCTTTGGCTTCTCCTGCCATCCTTAAAGTCAAACCTTTCATCTTAACCTTCAATTTAACTTCAGTACTTCATTATTTTAAGTCCAATTTAATGAAAAATGAGACATTCCAATTTCTAAAAAGAATTTACAAGCAAAAGGAAAGTACAAAATATTTGACGTTGGTAACGTAGTAATTCAATGTTGTGTTTATTTTCTTGAGTTGCTTTTTTATCTTGTAATTAATCCACGTGTGATGTGTGTTTCAGTTGAGAGGACCATCTCTGACGACAGCCCTACAGCCTACAACAGTCAGACAAACAGACCATCAAATCCCTCAGCCAATCCCTGTCCACACTAGCTAGAGCTCCGCCCTCTCTGTGTGTTGTTTACATATTGTCGCTGCTGGACTGAAGATTATTGTACATGTTAAAAACAAAACAACGAGGGGAAACTTGGTAGTGAGAGTGTGTGGTGTTCATCGTGGGTGTTCTTTGGATCAGTATGTTTTAAATAGAAGTGGTTTCCAGAGGAGACAGTTGTTCCACTTAATTCATTTTTAATTGCCTGGTGAAATGTGTGTAACTTCCAGTCATCATGTATTGACAGTTTTTCATTGAAATAGTTCACATATTGAGCTGTTGTGATGTTTTTGCCTTTTGGCACAATGACCAATATATCACATATCTGCTTTTTACTCTTTTTAGAATTGCCATGTATTAAAGGTCGGCCACTAGCTTGCTCTTGTTTTGGTGATGTATACCTTTTGGTAAATGATGTGAATTGCTCTCTTTGCTTAATCTTTAGCAGTATCCATATGAACAAATATGGTTTCTGGTTTGCCACTGGCACCAAGTATGTTTACTAGGAATTTTAACTTCATGTTTTTTAAGGGAAAATCAATTCAAACATGTTTTCCTTTGGACCTCCATCATCACAAGGAAGAGTCTCTTCTGATAGAATTTATAGACTACATGCAGACAATTCTTAAAAACCATTCTGCGACTCTTTCCAGTCTAATCATGTTTTCATACAGTAAGGAACTAATGATGTGATTTTTATCAGCTACTTTCTTGTTTACTTTTGATATTGTGATGTTGATCCTTCCTCTTGTCATTATTAATGCTTTCCTTTAAGCCCTTTCCTCCTTTATTCTATGTCTGACTGGTGTATGCCAATGTTTTACCGCACCAAGTTAGCCATTCTTTTTTTAGAATGAGGGAATTCAATTTTTAGCCAGAATTTCTAGGCAGGAAATCCCCATTTGAGTTCTTGTTCTGTTACTCTATCATGCTATTTAATCATCACTGTTAACTGAAAGGGGATTTGTTTGCATCACTTGCAGATTCATATCTTAAGGTCCATATTTAAAACACTTCAGGTTTGGGTGCTGTGAATAAAAAAAACGAATGGGAAATTAAATTCCAGAAAAGCACGGGGAACGTTTGAAGATAAAGTCACAGGGTGTTCACTGAAGATTATGTTTGTGGAAAGGAAATTTCAAATTTTTTGCTTCGAAAACTGTTTGCATTCTTTTGTTAATGACATTTGTCCCTCACACGGCACACTTTGTTTTTTATCTTTCTAAGATGCATTGAAATTGGTGATGGGACACTGGTATACAAAGTAATGTTACCATGAAGGGACAAGCCTGATGTATGTTTAAGAAATATCAAATAAAAAGTGTGATATATGCCAAAAGACTTGGTTTGGACTCATTTCATTTTGTCTTCTTTTCCCCTTACTGTGTGTTTGTATATGTATGTATCTGTGGTGGGCCGTCAGGGCCTGCAAAGCCTTCTCTGCTGGCCTAAACAGAATCACAAAGTTATATCTATTTCATAATTTTTCTTAAATACACTACATGTATTATAATTTATAAAAATATTTTTCCCATTATCTTATTTTCTCATTGCACAGCTACTGTCTTCCTCAGTTGCTCTGCTTCCAGTGCAGCTTGTTTTAAGTAGAGCTTTTATCCAATCAGATTTCACCTCTGTGTCTCTAGGTAAGAAGAGAGGCCCGAGGCCTGCAGACTCACAAGTGAATCCATGTGCAGTTTAAGTGAATGGGGACGATATTGTTGATTGTCATAGTGTTCAACCAATCAGATCTTTAGTTTGACATGTTGGGCGTATTCTTTGAGTGTCAGAGCCTGCTAGCTGGCCTACAAGTACGTCACCATTACGTGCAGCTCAGAGTCCAGGCGCAGCTCTGCCGAGAGGTGCAGGGTGTGCTGTGATTGGTCAGTGGGCGAGCACGTGACTAAAGTGAAACGAAATTTAACTTGCCAGCAGAGCTTAGTTGGAGGAGTAAGAGTTGAAATTGAGGTAAAGATAAACGGATTTAGTGGCGGAGTTACTGACAACGCCTTTCTCAAGAAAGGACATTTCAGGAAAAGCTGGACATGGTAAGAAATGGTCAGTCAACCCCACAGCTGGCAGCCCTGACCCAGCCAGGAAAAGGATTTGTATGAACGGTATTTCTGGCTGACAGCTTTGGAGAAGCGTTGCACATTTTATGGCTGGGAATGTGTTTCATTTTAACTGAGCTCCTGGTGTTTGGAGCTACGCTAACCTGAGGACGCCATAGCACGGCAGGACACAAGCTACGGTGCTTTTGAAAACTTTTGGAGAGACTCGGGTGGATCTACAAATCAACGAACACGTTCGCAGAGAAACAGCTCCACAACCGCGGCCCGACGTGCGGTCTGTGCCGGCCGGTACCCCGGCAGAGGAGGGAACCCGGCCCCGCTGTGAACCTGCCTCAGCAGACCGGTGAAATACAACTGGGGAGGCCCGACTGTCATCACTGGTGTCCATGAATGGAGAAGGACTTCTTACTGGAACTGAAACCATGTACTGGGATTAAACTCTTTAAGTTTCGGTAAGTGACAAACTGCGTGTGTTTGTTTACATAGTAACGTTACTACTGTTCGTTTGTCTATCGTGTCGCTTTTATGAATAATATTTGAATGTCTCGTGCTCTTGTGTGGTGGAATGCGTGGATCCGCTGCAGGTTTGCTGGATTGATGAGTCATAATGAGGTTATTAGGAGGTAATTCAACTGTAGTAGGACAGCACTGAAGGCCCAGGTATAACATCCACGGCCCGCCACTGGTGTGTGTGTGTGTGTGTGTGTATATACATCACCATACGTGACTTTTTAGCTTTGCTCGTTGTACTAAAAGGAGTCGGATGTAAACTTTTTCCAGTAAGTACAAGCCAGCTTGTTTTGAGCATCCCAAATATTATCCCAGTTTATGTGTATTACGGATGCAGCTTGCTAACCAAGCTTGCTAATGGTCCCTGGCCCCCGAGGGGCCTCTTTCCCAGCTCCACGCTCTCGTCCAAATATGGTCACTTCTGCCTCCAAAACACTAGACTTTGAAACGGTAGTCCACAAACCAATGGGGACTAAAGGTGACTAGTCTAGGGTTATGAATAAATAAAATGCCCCAGAGAAGACTTATTCATATGAATATTACCTCTTAATATAATGCATACTAATATATTTTCTATATAACCTAATTAGTCACTGGTGTTTTCACTCTGACATGTCTGGGTTGTTTTATCTAGTTCTGCTGAAACTCTTTCTTCATGGACATTACTCCCTCCAGTTACAAAGAATGACATCACTCCATGTTTGACTCATGTACAGTTTTATTCTTCTGCCATGTACACACTGCAGCTGCTATGCCTTGTTAGCGTTTCAGTTTGTTTTTAGTAGTAATTTAATAAAGTCATACATGCCCGCATAGATATTTGCACTGTTAATATGTATATATTCTTATTACCATGGAAACAAGATGCTCATTTATCAAATCAGTGGTCTCTTTTTGACATTTCCTTTATTCTTCCATCGGACCAGACACGCAGTAGACGGCAGCGTGAGGATGGTATTGTTACATAGATGAAGTCTCAACTGTAGATGAACACCAAAGGACTTCATCAGCCTGTACACAAGTCAACCAGCATTCAAATCAAATCCTGTTTGTCTTTGATGGCAAAGAGAAAAAAATATTCATTTGTCTTGACTTTTAGCTGCAGAACACATTCAAACACACACCCAGACATACACACCACTCTCAGCTTCAGCTGCTGGACTATACAGGGAGCACAAATGGACGGCAATAAATAAATAAGGAAGTAGAAGTTGTCTATGTGATGACTGATGTCAGTGGAAGTGAAGTTGATGTGTCAATCCTTTGATAGCAGTGAGAACATCTCCATGTTATGTGGTTTCTCAAAACTTAAAGGATAAGTCTGATGTTATTCCATATTTTATTATTGTCAACAAACTCCATGAAAAGACCAAAACCAACACTGTGTTAGTCCGTCTCTCAGTACTCTGACTCCCTGACCCATCAGTGCCCCTCAGCCCCAAACCCAACGCTTCCTACTGAAGATGTAAATCTTTCAAAATGGCTCACAAATATATACTTTTATTATTTTAAAAGACTGCTGGTCACTGTAGTTACTCAAACGGGAGGAAATCGGGCATTTCTTAGGGACTGTTTGGGACCACATTTAGTGCTCTGGTGAGAACTCTGGACAGCAGGACGGTGTATATGGATTGATTCATAATGAATGACAGCACTCATGCTAGCTCCTTTAATTGCATTCATTACTGCGAATGTCTGGAACCCAAGAAACACAGTTTTGTGAAATAGGATGCCCTCCCTCTCTAGCATCAGATAAAGACAACAGGCAGAAATGACAAGCTAGAATCTTCTAAATGAAGACTCTTATATGGGCCATGATGCAGGATACAAAAGGAAACTGTAAATTATGAAAACTGATGATGAGACACAAGATGTTTTATGACATTAAAGGGTGAAAATGAGAATTTTAGAAACTAAATTGCCCGTCCATAGAGTTCCATAAAGCAGACGCAGAGATATCCTGACTTTGAGTCTATGGCACAGAGAAGGAAGATATATCAGGCTGTGATACACACACAATAGCTGTTCGTAGGCCGATTCATTGTTGGTCTGGCTCTGCATTTGGGATTTGTTGATTTGTTGATACCTAGCCTTTTCCTTTAGAAGGCTTGATGGAGGACAGTTGCATGAGCACCGCTGCAGTATGAGGTGAGGAGAAGCAGCATGTGGAGGATGACACACGGACGACAGCAAGGGTAAGTGCATCAAAACATCCCTCATCTCTACTTTCCTTCTCAGTAGACACACTGTATATATACACACACACAGAAGTGGCAGCTCTGTGACAGATACATGTGAATGCACAACACACATTAGAAAGACAAAAACAAAAAAGGTCAGACACGTGGTGGGAAGACAAAAGGCGTGATCACACAGCCTTTGTAAACAGATCAGCAGGGTGTTGTTTGGCTGTATAAAGAGTCCATGGTGATGCACACATTCACTCCGCCCAATTGATTCTCTCTGTAACATTAATCTCGTCTGTACGGTGGCCATTCTCCAGCTGAATCGGTGCCTGTACAGCAGGTTTAGGTGGGCCGATCTATTAAATGCTTTGAATTCCCCAGTCCAAGCATGGTTTTCTTATCTCCTCTATGTACAAATGTTTCTTCAAGAAGAGACCTGTGCATGAGGCCAAACGTCCAAGATGCCCCCTTTTGACTTTGTTCCACCTTTGGTGCTTCGTACCATTATCACACCACAGCAGCCAAAAATCATCATCCGACAACAATGAAGGGTTCCATCTTTGGTCACAAAAAGAGCAAATGAAACACAATGTGAAGGAAGGAAGGAAGAGTGTCACAGCACAAAAAGACTGTTCCATTTTTCAACAAAAAGAAGAAGAATGAAAAAACTGAATCCAGTGATTGGCGAAGACAACAAGAGGGGGACCTGGGACATCTTGATCAGAGGAAGCGTACGTCACCAAAGGCTTCAGGGGAAGATGTAGAAGGAAGGTCAGTGGAAGCAGCAGCTCAGTCAAAGCTCTCCTCCTCCTCCTCCTCCTCCTGGTCGTCCTCACAGTAGCGTTGGAGCAGTTGGTGCAGGTGCTGCTGCAGTGCGTCGGGCTGCAGGGCGTCCGGGTTGTCGTCCAGACGCTCCAGGTGCACGTGCTTCCCCTGGCCATCCCTCACCACAGTCCTCTTCTGGGTTCGCGACTTACGCATCTGGCTTCTGCAAGAACAAGATAGAAGAGGGCCAATATTAAATGATATCATGAAATCAAATAAACATTACATTTTCCTTTCACGTACAATAAAAAACTAAGACAGATTTGATATAATGACATGCCTGACACTGGCCTGTTTCCATGCTACAGTAACCTAAAAAGCATTTGAACTGAGTTTGTCATATTGAGAAGATGAAAGGAGCCTGTTTAAGTTTCCAATGTCTGCAAACAGGTATGTCAGAACTTCAACACAAATCACACAACCTTGTCTAAATTCAATACTTCAACCGTTTCAAAGTGTTGCTAGTTATCAGTTATGAAAAGATTGCATTTGCAAACTTTTTGATTGAGACATGATGAAGCAGCAACACCCAGATCTCAGCAAAAGGGCTGGTGAGGGGAGAAGATAGAGTGCAATCACGCCATGCGTCCAAGGTTAAGCTCTGCTAACTGCACACCAGTCTCTTTGTGGTCATTTCTACACATTCCCATGCTGCTGTCCGACCTTTTAACCACAGAACCGTCGTCCTGCACAATCTCTTTCTCTACTACATGAGGCAGGAGCACTTTCCCAAAGCCTCCCGCATAACTCAATGCCTGGAGGGGAAGAACGAGGGAGGAGAGACGGATCAGAAGGAGGACAGAGAAGAGAAACTAGTAATCTGACATAAAGATCTGTAATTACTGACAAGATATCACAAAACATAGTAGCAATTAGTGAAAGCACTAGACTGTGATTTTGGTATGATGACCATCAACACCTCCACATTTTTGCATTTCCTCTCATGACCAGTAGATCATCTCCAAAACACATACAGCAGTACATGTTTTAAATTGTCTTTTCATAGAATTCATTTTTATTCATTTTTGGAAACACTGACCGTCTCAAAGTCCTGTCTGGCTGAGGGGAGATCTGCAGCCAGTGAGGGGTCTCCCGTCTGCTTCTCCATCCTCTCGCCTCTCACAACCGTTTTCTTGACAACCTTGCTGACCTTTCGACCTTGCACTGGCTCCACCTCAAACTCTGATGCTGTGGCGGCTCCCAGGGCCAGGGGCTCCGAAAAGGTCAACTGGAGAGAACACGAGAAGATGTCAAAGCAACGACGGTCACTTACTATAGAATGTACCGAGTACTTTTAGGTTTCATCGAGTGTTGTCATTGTGGCTACCTTTATGGCCAGATACCAGCAAAACTATTTGCTGTATATTTCTATCAACCACAAGTGTGCTTTATATTAGCACGTATTAGCTCATTTTAGCATGCTAACACACCAAACTATGATACTGAACATAGTAACCTGCTGAATATCTGCATGTAAGCATTGTCATTAAGAGGATGTTAAACATGCTGATGTTAGCATTTAGCTCGACCTCACAGATTCTGTATGTTTGCGAGGTAATGCTAGTCTCTTTCAATTATACAGAGAATTAAGCACCTGAATAAAGATGAGATGATTTGCACACATTACAAATGCTGTATTTCAGTTAAAGTGAAACATGTTACATGTAATGTGACGCTAGTTAGCAACATTAGCTAGTTAGTTAGTTAGTTTGTGTAGAACCTTTAAATGCATGATATTGTTGCCTAACAGGTATTTTGTAATGGATGCAGTTTCAGTTTGTTTCACTATAAGTTGACGTGCATCTTGGACTCCTTAGTGGGCAGTTCTTTCTGGTCACAGCGTTGCATTTATTTTAGTCAGAAGTAGGTATTTTCAAACTTAATACAACTTTTGAATGCGGCAAAAGAACTCAAAATATAAAAAGAACTAGATGCAGTCTTACTAACACACTGACATGGATTATTAGCAAAAAATGATTTTCATAAACTACACAGATTATGTTTAGGTCACATAATGGAAACCAAGTAATGCAGACATGATTAAAGTGGTGCTGCTATGAAACCATATGAAAGTAGAAGACCCTGACCTCTTTTTGATCTCCCTCACTGTGAATCACGGTTCTCTTCACCACCCTAGAGACGGTGTCTCCCTCCTCAATCTGCACCGTCTCCTGGTGTGAGCCCTCAATGGTCACTTCCTGTGTCTCCATGCCGTCTGCTGACACATATTTATGAATCACCTTCCGAGTGATCTGGTGGACGAAACAGGGAGGGAATCACTTGGCTGTAAAAACTGTAAACTGGTAAACATCTTTCATCATGCAGGCCAAGGAATAGCACTGTGATTATAAGTGTGAATGCTGGATATGCGGGACATCTTTGAATGAAACCTTACTTTCTTAACGACCATGTTGCCATGCTCATCTGTGTACTTCTCCTCTGTGACAGTGTGTGGGGGGATATCCGGTAGGTTATCCGCCTGTAAAAAGACAAAACACATACCATCAGTTCACATGTTAGTGCGCAGAGGGGAGGAACCAACATGTTATTTGCATGAGAGAAAGTATTTCAAACAACATGTGATATAAAGCACCTGTACATGACTAACACCACCCAATCTATCTTAAAGCCCCTATGGGTGTAACTTTGATGCAACTGTAGAATCATTCAAATCATTCTGATCATTCTACAATAGATTTGTTTTGTTTTTTGTAAAAAGTGGTTTCTCACATTGCTGTCTTCCAGTCTCTGTATTGACACTACCACTAGGGCACTACCAAAGTCACAACACATTGTACACATTGAGGCTTTCATTTCTATAACAGAAAAAAAGAAAATGATATAGACATGAAAACATTTAAAACAAAAACGAAAGCAGCTGAGTGTGCAGACACAAATGAACAAAAAAACCTAAATGGCGTTTAAAGGCCCCTTTCCACAGATTTTACTTTTGGCATTGCAGAATGTAACTTTTGTGCCAAGCAAGTAAGCGACATTCTCTATGATATAATTAACTGGTGAGTCAAGTATAAAAAAACACCAACAAGCACTAAACCGCTGCTTCCCACGAACCCTGCACCACTCCACAGTGCACTGGGGCTGCACAGCTGCAGCAGCTGATGCTTGTTTACCTGAATGATAACTCTGCGTCGGACCACCCTGGTGGTCAGCACCTCCTCCTCTGAGCTATCAGAAGACAGCAACCCTAGTTCCTCTGCTATCTCCTGGGAGAGCGCACACAACCAGCCTGGGTCAATGTCTCAGGTCTACACAGTGTTACTACAGCACACTGCTGCAGACAGCAGCTGTTCCTTCTTTTCTCTGAACCTCACTTTTTATGATTCGCTTGCCAAAAAGGTTCATGTACAGACAAATGGAATGAAAAAATGTATGGCTGCACATAATAGTGATGTGAGATGAAGAGAAGGCACAGTTATACAAAAAATGTTCAAATTAAATAAACGTGCAAGGATGGGAACCAGTGCGCGAAATACACGATGTACCCCTTGAGATCTATCCCCCTCAAAAAATCTCCAATTTGGGGAAAATGTCTAATTTAAATTGGGTGACAATTATTTCATCTTGATCTATATTGTGAAGTTTTTTTGCATTTAAAAACAATAAGAGATGATAAGCAGAACAGTGCCACAGAGAGTGATGCCGCAGCTACTAACAAGGATACTGGTACCAGATATACTTCAGAAAACTATACACTATAGGAGGGATAATACATTTAAACTTTGCAGTCCTGCTACTACCTTCCATGTTCACAACTACACATAAACAATTAAATTTGCAAAATGATCTGAGTATAAACTTCACATCATGGTCTGAGCAGGTGGAGACACAACATTATCCATTAAAAACCTGAAGAGTGATTTTTGCCTCTCCAATCCACAGGCTGTTGTCCAACCCTATAGCTTTTGCCTGTACTGCCAAGTGCCAAGCCCACAGATCTGATTGTGGGTTAGGTCGCAAGTTGGAATTTATTTAGAGATAATAGAGGGTAATGGATTGGTTCCAACTCTCAGCTTTGCGGGTGCAGGCTGGGTTTGCACAACTCTGGACGGGAGGCAAAAAACCTCCCCGGAGGTTGACCCCTATGCAGTTAGCCAACATGACTATCCCAGTGTGCTACTTTTTGTGTTTACTTAGAGTCAGACAAGCGCTTGAAATTCCACATGTAAAAATAATTTGAAAAGCTGTAGGAGGCTTGTGCATCCATTGTTTTTTTTTTTAATCCTCGTTACCCCACATCTCTACGATGGACTTGGCAAGTGCAACGTTAGCATGACCCATAGAGTCACAACAATAACATTTATGGGAAATATGCCAGGTAAAAATATACTGTTATTTTCCTTTCCTTTAAACTTTGAAGTATGTGTGGCTGAAGAACATCTACTCTAATTTTCAAATGGCACAGCAATGGACCCTCTGATTATCAAATGTGTATTTTCGCACACTGATGGTAACAACAGCAAGCAGAAATCAAAGGATGCAAACAGGTGCAAGTGTGAATGCAGAATTATACATTATAAATGAAGTTCTGTTTAGCAGCTTGTAAATGTCACCAATGCTAACTTAAAAATTAGGAACTGCAAATACATCACACCACCAATGGCAACAGCTTTTTCACCTACTGATGACACAGCAAATCATCACATTGTTAATTTTTTGTTATTTCCTTGAAAGTGTAGGCACTCATGCACACAAAAGCACTCATCAGCCTCATTAAGGTTAAGTGCCAATTTGCTTAGTTTATCTTCTGAGTCTTGACTGCAGCACCACAGCAACAAGTCTGGCCTAGCTAGAAAAAAAGCAAGTGCAGCACTCTGCTCATGCTCAACACCAACCCCTTACCCTTCCCAGGAAGTCATCATCATCGTAATACCCTGCCTGGTCTCTGGAAGGCAGCTCCTCACACAACGGGAGGTTGCCGTCTGTTTGACACTCCCGTGAACCCTCCGAATCGCAAGCAAATTCACTGAGACTTTCACTGCTAGAAGAGAAGCGCTTGTAATCTTCCACTTGGAGGAAAGGGTGAGCAGTGTACTGAGGGCTTCCTTTCAGGAAGCCACCATCAGAGCTACTCCCAGGCATTGGGGACGGGGGTTCAGAAATATGATAGGTAATCTCATGTTCCAGTTTCTCTTCTTCTGGTTCAGAGAAGTCTTGTCTGCACTCAAAGAACTCCACATCTGAGTCAGAGTGCTGTGGAGATTCCAATCTTTTACTGAGTTCCCTTGGTACGACCTTTGGATCCTCTGATTCAAATTCAGAGACTGTTTTATCAAATTCTGAGAGGACTCTGTTAAAGTCTGGTAAAAATTCCAAGTCTTCAGAACTTTCAGACTCTCCCTTGGTGGTGGCATCAGTCACAATCTGAGCTGAAATTGAGTCACTGAACACTGGAGACACTGGACTCAAATCATTCAAAGAGGCTTGGCTGCATTGAGAAACTCTCAGTGTTTGATGTTCTGAAAATACAGCTTCATAATCTGGTGGTACCAAAAACCGAGTTGACATGGGCTCACTGGGCTGTGCTTTGTTAAGGGAGAACTCCCACTCTGGGTGCCCTTGTGATAAGCCCAACTTTAAACATGATGTATTCTCAGATGCAGGTAGAATTGGAGTAACAGTTCTGTGGGTTGTGTATGAGTTTGGGTCATACACCTCAACGTCTGTTTGAAACTGTGTTTCCTCTGGTGTCTGAGCAGGAGCCTGCAAGGGAATATGATCTAAATAAGTTAAAATCTGTGTACATGTTAGTATGCACCATTAAAATGACCTCAACATTTCACCAGGTTAGCATCACTGTGCAATGATTATTTTCCATACAGCCAATATCTCATTTAAGTTTAGGACACTATTGTGAAGCCATGGCATGCCACTTTAAAAGGAGATCAGACAAATAAATAAGAACTGAAGGACATTTCGTACAAATTCTAGACGCATTTGATGCAACTGCACACCATTTTGTTATTAGTTCATCAAAGCAGTTATTTGCTTTATCCAAGTGACATGTTAATGAATTTGTCCAAAACAAAAGGGAGTATTTGCTTGCTTGTCATGCTCTCAGTCTTACCCTTTGTGAGACTGTCTTCTTCTTTAATTCTCCAGAACTGATGTGTAGGATCTTTGTCTCCTTTCTTTTAGCATCTTGAACTGGTGATGGTTTCGCAAGAAAGTCTTTCTGGAAGTCTTCCTCACAAACCGTGGTTTGTAAAGTTGAGATACTTTCAGCTTCATATCCACGCTGCATCCTTTCGCATGACAAAACTTCTGATTGCAGTCCTGTCATTTTTTGACAGTTAGGATTGACATTTGTCTCACTAGTTTGAATTAATAATGATGACTCCGCCAATGGCTCTTTGTTAGGTAATAATGAAGACTCACCAGGTAATAAAGGTAATAAATAAGACGTCACATGACTCAAAAGTTCAGTACCTTCACAACAAAAACCTAATTCCTCCTCTGACTCCACACTTTGAGGGCTCAGTGGCCTTGGGTTATCATCAATCCAACAATCAATAGGTAGAGCAACAAACTCAGAGTCTGATGACAGAGACACAGGGGAGGATGATCTATCAACATGGGTAGCATCCATAAAATAAGAAGACAATATTCTCATAAAATCAGGTACTGGTGAGTCAGGCAATAGGTGACTGAACTCATTGACAGATGAAATGGATTCACATGAAGATGGTCTGTCATTGTCTCTTGATGACATGACCATAAGCTCGCACTGTGAATCTGAACCAATTGATTCAGGTGATGATGACCTATGTGTAGGCTTGTACTCCAATGATACTGTAAACTGAGGGATGGGAGAGTCTGGAGAAAGTGACCTGTTCTCATTGAACTCAGGCATTGATTCTGGAGATGATGCTCTTTTGTCAGCCATGGAGAACCAGGATCCAAGCAACATTGGTCTGTATTCAGGCAGTGACTGAGACGACAAAGCCCTTCCTCTCTCATTCTCATACTCTGACGGTGCACATACTGGAGATGATGGCCTGCATTCTGCAAACTGAGATTCCAAATTTCCGAATGCCACATAATCTATATCTGATGGTACATTTTCAGGCGAACATGATGCTGATCTCAGGAACGATACACATTCTGGCATTGCTATTGTAAATTCAGGTAAGGGGGAATCTGGGGAGAGTGGTCTAAACTCACTGACTGATGTTACAGATTCTGGTGATGATGCTCTTGATTCTATCACCATGACTGAACTGGGGGATATGGGTCTAAAGTCTATCAAGGATTCTGGTGAATAGCGTAGATCATCATCCTCTGTGTGTACTACCACCCAACCACCATCAGACTCAGTTTGTGCCTCAGGGACAGGTATTTTAAATGTATACTTAGCCTGTCTGTATGGAGCTGCCCCTGACAACACAATGTGTTCAATCACTGGTAGAGATGACTCTGAAACAGGTCCATCAGATATGACTTGTACACTTGAAGTGCAAAGATAGCCATCATTAGCTTTGTCTGTGTCTGTTGAAGTACATTTATAGGTTTCCTCTAAAGGTGGTTTTTTGACATCATGCTCATTTTTATCTTTTACTTTAGTATCTTGATCATCATCTCGAACACTCCTCTCATGTTCTATTGTATTGGCAATTAATTGCATAAATCCGGTTTTACTGCTGAAAGTTTCTCCCTCGTACTGAGGATCATGTACTTGAGAAATTAGCTTCCACAGCTCTGCATCATGAATTAGATTATATTCAGCTAAGATGACCGCTGATTCCTCAGGTAAGGTAGGTGCCATTGTTGTTGATAAAACAGTGCTATTGATGGTTGCTTCATTGGCAGTTGGAACTTTTAATTCAGGTATTGATGATTCGGTTGGCAAGAGTAATTCTTCCTTATCTGATTCAAAAGACTTTTGTGATGACCTTTCATCTGCACCAAACAGGTCTAAAGATTGTGACAAATCATCTGAACCTGAAAATTCAGTGGGTGATATATCTCTCATAGTGGTATTTTCTACAAATGTCTTCAGGTCTTCAGGTAAATCAGGTATTGGCGATTCAGATGGCAGGGGTTTACATTCATCATCTGATCTCTCTGAATGAGGTGATAGTGGTCTCATGTCAGTGACTTCTGTGTCGTATGAAGTCAAAGTATAGTCTACATCTGACAATATTGAATCTTGGAAAGAACGCCTGGTGTGTGTTACTTCTGCTGTAGTCTTGAGAACATTTTGTGTAAACCAAGGAAGGGGTGAGTCTGGAGACAACCTCTTGTGTTCATCAAGTGATTGAGTAGATTCTGGAGACACTGATCGTATGTTTCCAAGTAACGTCAATGCCACACAAGACAAGGGTTTGTATTCTGGTATGGCTTCAACCGATTGTGGCCTCTCTTGTATTTCTGATCCTACTGATTTGGGAGAATTTGGTCTATCATCTACACCATAAGTCAAAGACGTTAAAAACTCACTCAAAGCATACTCAATATCTGATTCAGAGGATTCAGGGGAGGGTGATCTATAGCCAGCAATCCCAATATCACGATCAGGCACTACTGGCCTGTATTCAGGTATCGGTGAGTCTGGTGGCAAAGCCTGGTATTCATCTCCAGATGCCATTGAGCCAGGTGAAGAGGGTCTGATGTCATAAATGAATGATTCAATGTATTCCACATCTGAACAGGTTGACTCAGGGGATGCTGACTTATGTCCATAACTATGTGATATGGCGGACTCTTGTAGTGCCTGTGTAAATTCAGGAATGGGTGAGTCTGGCGAAAGAGGTCTAAATGCATCGTTGGATGCCCTTGAACCAGGAGATGTGGCTCTGTCCTCAAAAAGCCAAGGGATACTCAAATCTGTTTCTAAATCCTCATCTGAATATACTGATTCAACTGAAGTGGCTCTATATATTACTCCCAACACAGTGGGTACACTCATGGTGTACTGGGGTAGGGGAGAGTCAGGAGACAAACATCTAAGATCAGAGTCAGACACCCCTGATTGACAGGATTCTGCTCTGTTCTCCAAATCAAACATCTGTGAAATCAAAGGACAATATTCGAGTTCTGAAGACTCTGATTCAGGTGACCATGACCTGTAAGCATTGAACTCAGGATCAGTCTCTAGCAAAGCCTGACTGAAGTCAGGTACAGGGGAATCAGGTGAAAGTCTTCTGTATTTACTCAGAGATGCCAAGGACTCAGGAGAAGATCGATCTTCCAGGACAATTGGGAAAGATGACTCAATTTCCTCATCATAGTCGGACAACACTGATTCAGGTGAACAAGACCTTAACTCCATATGTGATATGGCGGACTCTTGTAGTGCCTGTGTAAATTCAGGAATGGGTGAGTCTGGCGAAAGAGCTGTGTATTCATTCAGAGAGCCAGTTGATTCAGGAGAGGATGATCTGAAATTTGACATTAACATCAGTGAGAAAGGCCTATATTCTGATTCAGAATCAGGTGTCAGGAGTCTCTCCTTAAGCTCTAGTTCTAATGACTTTGGAGACTCTGGTCTATCTTCAGTAACAGGTGGGGAATTAGATAAAGGTCCATACTCAACATCTGATGTATCTGATTCAGGGGATGCTGACCTCGACTCAGTAATTAAAGCACCATCAAATTGCTCAAGTTCTGTATCTGACATAGGTTTGGAAGACAGTGCCCTGGGATTTTCCAGTGGAGATTCAAAAAGCGAGAAAGAAGGTTGGGGAATCAGTGAATCTGGACACAAAGGTCTATACTCATCTACAGAGTTTCCTGTCTCCTGCAAATCAGGCCTCAGAACACTCAGTAACTTCAGGCCCTTGGGGGAGGGAGATCTATATTCTGCCCCAAGACCAAGTGACATTGCCCTACCTGTCTCTCCTGCATGTGAATCAAGGGGAATGCATTCTTTACTTGTCTCCTCATATTCAAACACTCTACTTACAAAGGCTTCTCCTACATAATGGGGGTCATGTAGTTGACATATCAGCTGGTTTGGTCTAATTGTTGCACCAGCCTTTTCCGATTGCTTTTCTTCAAGCATGGAAACAGCTGATTCAGTTATCAGTGCCCCAGGTGATAAAGGCCTGTAGTCTGACACTGGGCTCTCTTCCTTCTCAATCTTTGTTTGCATTGCTTGTAGAACATCTGCATCAGAGGAATCTGCAATGTCCAATTTCCCACCACCCTCTAACTCTCCCTCTTTCACACCTGAATCCTCCAGGACATTCTCAATTCTTGTTCCAGCATACTCAAATACACCGGTTTTACTGCAAAAAGTCTCCCCAACAAAGTGAGGATCATGTATTTGAGAAATAAGCTTCCAACGTTCAGCATCATAAACAAGTCTATATACTGGTACCCTTATTGCTTTAAGAGGTACAATTTGACTACTACCACCCAATGGTTTCCCTGTGGTCTCCAATACCTGTGATTCCGGTGAGTCAGATCTCTGCTCGCAAATACTTATGTCAATACTTGATTGTGTATATTCGACTTCAGAAACCACAGACTCAGGAGAGGATGATCTATGACCAATGACTGGAACTGATTCAGTCAGACCTGTTTTGAATTCTGGTATTGGCGAGTCACCTCTATAGTCATCTCCAGAAACTGAATCAGGTGAGGATGGTCTAATTTCAGGGCACAGTTGTGACAGATACATAGCCCCATACTCTAAATTTGAACCAACTAAAAAAGGTGACGAGGATATTGCCATTGTGGCCCCAGCAACAAATTCTGGTAAACCCTGTCCAAACACAGGAATGGGTGACTCAGGTGATAGTGCCCTGTATATGTTAACAGATGTTACTGAATCAGGAGATGCTGGTCTGTCCTCGATAAGAAATGAAATGTTTAAATCAGTCTCCAGATCCAGATCTGACCATACTGACTCTGTTGACACTGATCTGTGATAAACTTGGGATGATCCAGAGAAAGAGGAAAAGTACATAGGTATAGGGGAATCTGGCATTAAAGCTTGCTGACTATCCACAGATCTCCCTGAGTGGGAGGAATCTGGTCTAAGTGTATCCAGCGCCAACAGCGATTGCGGTGTCATGGGTCTATATTGTGCTTCAGAATCAAATGAAAGTGATCTTTGGTAATTTTGGGATTGCAAACCAGCAGCTTTATATTCAGCTGTTGCATCTGACCTTGTCTGATAAGACTCTGTTCTTGTTTCAGCAAACTGAAGCACTCCTGGTTTATTCATGAAGGTTTCTCCTACATACTGTGGGTCAAGCATTTGAGCGATGAGCTTCCGCAGTTCTGCACCATATGCTAAACTGTACACTGGCACTGGATATTCATTTAAGGATAAAGGTATATGATGCTGAGGTGTAGAAACTGATTCTCGTTGAAACTGCTGATCTTCAGGGGAATTTTTAGTCAATGCCAATGAGAATGGTAGATCATCAGATGCAGTTTCTGGAGACAAAGGAGGTGATAGAGTTTTAACAGATCCTTGTGGGGGTACATTTGTAACCATGAACTCAGGTGATTCTTTTTGATATTTTGTATCATTCTGCACAGGTTCATTATCAGTTTTGACTGATTTCTTAGATTTTTTCTTTCTAGCAGACTTTGTCTTTCCAGTTAAAGGATTGTAAATGTCCTGCTTTGAATTTCCCTCATCAAACAACTCATGAGATAATGTTTCTGTAATTTTAGTTGACAAGACTTCAACTCCCGCTGGTGGCATGACAATGATTTGGTCAGACTGACTGCCTTCAGGTACAACTGTTTGTATCTTGGGACCTTCATTTTCATTATGTTTCATAGGATTGTCCTCAGATTTTGACAACATATTGATTGAACATTTTTCTTGAGTTTTGGATTTTTCTAGATCAACGGTAATGCTTGTTTTTGTTTTAAACTGCTTTTCAGCACATGCCTCTTCCACAACAATTGCAGGTTGTGTCAGTTCAAGTGTCATGTCTTCCTCAAGAGGCAGGCCAGTTACAAGATTAGACCCATAATCACTTACAGAACTACTTAAACAAGGAGATAAAGCCCTATTCTCAAAAGATGATAGCAATGGCATGGCCTTATACTCTGTATCTGACAAAACAGAGTCTGGTGATAATAAATGATCATTTATAGTAACAGCATGATGCACAGACAGCGTAAATTGTGGTATGGGACAATCTGGGGAGAGACATTCATTGAATGTCTCTGATTCAAGAGAGGATGCTCTAATGTCTAAAATTGCTGACTGTGGAGTCATTGGTCTGTTGCCAGGCACTGACTCTGGTGAACGTGGTCTTCCCTCAATATCAGACATAGATAAGATGACCCAATCATCATCATCCTTAGATACTGTTTCCACTGGTGTTGGTGTTTTTTTCTGTGTATCAGATACCAATGGTTCAGTATATTTTCTTCTATGATCAGCTATCTCTACAAATTCAATTGATTCAGGGGAGGGTGACCTATGACTAACAACAGGTAAAACAGATTCAGATTCATCTCCAGCAGCTGCAGCAGGTGATGAAGCTCTATCTTCACGATTAACTAAGACTGGAGACATGGAGTCATATTCCGGTCTGGGGGAATCCGGTGGAAGCCAACAATGTGCATTGATACTGCCACTAGCTTCAGGAGATGATGGTCTCATTTCATGGAAATAAGGAGACAAAGTCGCATGTTCAGAGGATGTAAAAAAACACTGCATTGTTTCCAAAATGGCTGACTCAGGTGACTCTATGTCAAAAGTTAATGATTGAGGTGAGATGGTTCTCTCACCACTACAATTGCTGCCTAGTGATACTTGCCTTCCAAATGGTCTGTTGTTTGAAACCATTGGTGTCAAAGGCCTTTCCTCTGCTTCTGATGTTAAGCGCATATAAGTATTTGGCGCACTCAATAATGGTTGCACTGGGGCAGAAGCCCCAACATCATCACTTTCCCATGGAAAAATAGGAGGCGGTAGGGGAGACAAAGGCCTAAACTGAGGTATTGGAGAATCGTGTGCAAGAACATTCAGCTCATTTAGTGACGATGCTGATTCAGGTGATGTGGCCCTACTCTCTGTCAGTAATATTTCTGCATCAGTCACACATTCAGGTGAAGATGATCCATCATAAACTAAGCTATAAAGTTCACAAATGGTCTCACATGTGGATTCTGGTAAACAGGATCTGGATGCTTTGATCTCAGGTGTAGACTCTACAGACACCACAAACTCATTTTCATTCCGTCTGAATGACAGTGTTTTCTCAAAGCTGTATTCTGCTCCTGGTATACCTGCCATAGCATGATCTACTGAATGAACATCTAGCTGTTCAAAATTTGAGTCATGTGACACCTGAATGAAGCCAGTTGAGCTTAAGAGCTCTGGTTTTTGAGACATTAAACCTGGAGTGGTACAACTGACATCAGAGGGACCTGCTAATGCCTGAGTGGCAGTGTCGATTCGATTCATGCCATTATGGGATTTGACATTAAGGTCGCTTGAAATTGAGACATGGGAAACATCAATCTCAATCAAAGAGTTTGAAACATTTTCATCAATATTTATGTGTCTAGCAGCTCCATCAACCTCATCTTTTCTGACTCCAGCCTGAATTGCGTCTTCAGAGGATGCATCCATAGGCACCATGGATAAATCCTCATTATCTGAATCCATCAACTCAAAATCATATCCATACAAGACTTTATAGAGTCGATTTGAAACTTCATCCATGTGTTTTCTGGCCATTTGTTTGGTCAGCATGGATTCTGTCATAGCATTAGTGGAACCAGAAGGAGGCACAGAAGTAGGCTGAGTAGGCAGTTGTTCACTTGTAGGTTGTTTTGTTAAGCAAATCTTTTCAGGGACCTCATCGGTTTCCGTAAGCTCCATAGACAGTTTCCTGAAGTCTTGCTCAGCTTGATCACACTCAATCAAGCTATCCCCAAAGTCGGTCATAGACAATGGTCGACTCTTGCATACACCTGTTCGAGAACTATTAGATGACTCTCGCCATGGTGACAAATAATCAGCATTGTATTCAGAATTGGTGGTTTGTAGACACTGCAAGCTCCACTCTTCTCCCCCCTCGGTCCCCCCATATCCAGCACCCCCCTCATCATCACATGGTTCAATAGTGGGGTAAGGCGGTGGGATAATCTGGGCGCCTAACATGGGTCCCCCTTTGAACACAGGGTCTATCACATGGGATCGGAGGTTGTAGGGAGAGGTGAGGTACAATGTGAAGAAAGGACTTACTTGTTTAATACTGCCTGTTTGTACCGTGTCTGTCAATTCCTCATATACTCTATTTGATGAGCTGTGAAAAGAAAATGCATATTCAGTCACAGGATAGCTGATGAATTGATAAATAAATAAAAGCTGATAAGTCTTACATCTTCTCAGTATTGTTTGTCACAATATATAAATACATATTCCACCAAATACCAACTTAAATCACATAAAGTCCAATTTAATCTAAAAAGTCATCTCTTTTTTCAAATTATTATGAATAATTTTTATTGAAAGGAAGAAAAAATCAGAAATGCTTCTTTTGAGTAATAATCACACCAAAAAGTATCTAAACTGACCAATGTTGACATTTGCATGTAGTTTTTTGAGCTGCAGTATGTGTTACAGTGGATTAACTAATTAGCTATTGCTTGCAAACAAAAGTCAGCAGTTGTACTTTTCTCTCTGGATGTTTGTTTGGTAGGTCATTCAGCAATCTGAGGTAAAGTGCAACCTGTATCCATGCTTGTAGATACATAAAAAGACAGAAAGCGACTGTGGCTATGGTCACATGAATTGAACTGTCCATGTAACTTACTATGTTGTTTCCATCTCTTTTTGTAGTTTCTCTTTCTGGGCATTTCTAAGAAGGCCAGTTGCTTTGGAATCTGTTTCTGGTCGTCCAATTGTCTCGTGAAGGGATGACAAACTGGAGGACAGGTCCTCTGCCGACACCATGGGTACCTCTAGTCCTGAACCTGGAGTCCTACGTGCAGTCTCTGTACGCCTGCCTGGCCTGGGGCTGTCAATGTCTTCATGAAGGGCAGAGAAACCTGACAAAGGATACAGTGCAGGCATGCAGAAAGAGTTGATATAACTGTTTGGTAAAAAAGGAATTCAACATAGACTAAATTACAACCTCATCATCAGTCTGCTTCAAGTTAACATTGGCTTGTGTACCTTCACTATGATCCAATGATATGGTCCGCTCAATTTCTGCATATGTATGTGATGATGTCTCCTCCTGAGTGGACTTGATTATCTTGGTTTCAATGAGGTGAACTATGTCCATTCGGTTGATCTTAGTCAATCTTTTGATCAGTGTTGCTTCTGTTGAAACAGAAAACAGACTTCAAAGTTCCATTTTAAATTTTAATAAGAGCTTCTATTTTGTTCTTGTTTAAAAAACAACAGTTATTAGAAATATTTACCCAAACTTTTCACTAACCTGTGGAATGCTTTTCCTCCCTCTCAGCCCAGACTTTCAAAAGGGCATGGCTTTGGTCTTGCAGTGAGTTTGGGTTTTCAATCCTTATCAGGTTGATCCTCTCCTCACTGAAGTCCAGTTCTCGTGCTAATTCTGACGACAAAAAGAAGATATAATTATTATTCTAATGATTACAATTTTTAAGTTGTGTTTCTTTTGGGCCTGCAAAAAATGCACTAATACTGTATATCTGATGTATGTTTGATAGCTTGATCACTTCTACTAAGGTGGGACTCACCAGTCCAGCTGAAGCCCAGGTGGTCGGCTATAATGGCCAACCGTTGCTCTTTTCTCTCTGCCTCATCCTGTGGATCTACTGCAAATACCACCAGACAGCCATGAGCGGTCAGAGCCGCAAGATATACCAAATCAAGTCACATTCACAAATGGTATTCGAAAAAATCTTCACTGGCTTTCTTGATCTTGTAGTACTGACAGTTTGTTTTGTTAATTCCTGATATCAAATTAAAGAATTGTAACCTTGATCAAATACATAATATGCCTGTAAAGAATGGTTGTGATAGATCTTAGTGGGACTATGATTAACATAAATGACATTACATATGATTGTTTAAATAATGAATTACTCTTTAATGTTTAAAAAGGTTTTAGTTACTATGTTGTTTTCACAAGTTCCATAAAGCCTTTAAGTCAATCTTGAGATTTTCAGCACACATAGAGGGAAAGACAGACGTCACAACGCACACAAACACAGCTCAAAAGACACAGCCACATGTATTCTTCAACTACAATGGGACTTAACTACAAGAGACAGAGAGGCAGCACCTTTACAGCTACAGTGTACTAATGAGGCACAAGAGATAGAGAATAGCCCCTTAAACTGGGGGGATACCTTGACTTTGGACTTTATCATCTGGGATTCGCTGCATCTGTGTCTCAACAGGGTTGTCCCACAGTGGTCTAATGGGAAAGACGTCTCCTGAGGGCAGGAACTGCATCTCAGGGAAAGTTTCTCTTTCTATGATTGATGGATCAATGACACTGCTCTCATCATCTGAGTTGGCGGCTGCAACCTTTTGTTCTTTCTCTGTCTCTGCCTGTGCCAATCTTGCCACAAGTTTTGCTGCTTCATCGCTTATCTCTTCAAAGAACTCAATGGACTGTTTGTTTGGCTCACTTTTCTCTTTAGTGAGTGTTGTTGAATGACCACTTTTACCTCGGACTGGCAATCTGGACTGGAAGCCTTTAGATTTTGCTGACTCAGAACTCAATGGGCGACCTTTTTCTTTTTTAGCAGATGACCTGCTAGAGTCCCCCTCACAGAAGCTCTTGGCTTTGGAAGATGGTGTCTTGGTTTTGATATCCACAGAGGGACCTGTGTCTGTCTCAGATTTTCTCCTTGAATCCTTTTTCACAGGTACCTTAAGCTTTTTGTCTTGGGTAGATCCAGCATGTTTGACAATAGAATCAGGCTTGGGAGCCTTAATGGGAATTCTTGATTTAGATTCAGAAATGAAGGAGGCCTCTTTTTTAAGAGTGGTTGAAGAGGAAGTTGCATGAGATTGAGAGGGGATTGTGGATTTGCCCCGACCTTGTTGAGCAGACTTAGCTTGTGTTTTGACTGGAATCTTTTTAACACTCGTGGGAGCACTTTGTTTTGACTTGACTGTTGATTTGGGTGCTTCTATCACTGACTCTGGTTCTTCTGGAGATGAATCAGAGGACTCTTGGCCCTGCTCAGAGTAAACTGATCTAGTGACTGTAGTTTCGGCTGTCTGTACAGTTGTAATCATTTGGTCAAGGGAATTTTTGTCTAAATCTTCGTTCACATTTTTGTCTAGACCTTCAGGGGATGTCTGATCTTTCTTTGTAGATTTGGCTGAAGCGGAAATGCCCATTTTAGGGATTTTAGATTTGGAGGCATCAGCTTTAGAGGTTTGCTGATCACCTTCAGGTGGGGACTGAAGCTGAGAATCAGTTGCTTTTTTTGCTTCTTTTGTCTCAGTCTCCTCAGTCTTAACCTCTAGTGTTAGATTGAGGCCAACTTCAGGTTCTGCTGCTGATCTCCTACTTTCTTCTAAGAGAGGCTCATCTAAAGGCTGTTCACCTATCTGGAAAAAGGCAAATCCACCCCCCTCTTCCTCATAGCTCCTCTTAGTCATGTCAATAGCACCACTTCGGGTCATCTCAAAAAGCTTCCCTTCTTGGAATAGAAAAGGGTTGGGCTCACTGGTAGGAGTGCTCTCTTCTGTTGGTGTTCTACCAGGTGTTGTGTCCGGAGTTGCTTGCAGAGACTGACGGTCCACCACCAGATTCAGTATCTTCTGTTCCTCCTCTTTTACACGAGCTGCAAAAGCGGCATCATCCTCCCGCATGGCAGACCATGAATCAGTTTCTACCCTTGCAGTGACACCTTTTGACTCAGTTCTGGGAGGCTCCAGTGTCTCATCCTCCTCCTCTGTGTCATCATATATGCAGACCTCCGGTTTGAACATTTCCTTTGTTTGACCCGTGGCAACAGCTGCACTGCATACAGCCTCCGCTGCTGTTGGAGGCTCCTTTTTATCCCCTTTTACCTCATCTGTTACATTGCTACCTTGTTTTAGCTTAACACTTAACTCTTGACCATCCTTATCATCTTCTTTGTTGTCTCTTGTATTCCTTAAACTCTCCTCCTTTTGCTCATCAGTCCTGTTTTCAGTATATGGTGTTACAAGAGCCTTTTTGGCAGTACTGTCTTCATCAACTTTTACAGATGGTGGGACACTTTGTTCCTGTGCAGTTTCCAGCTGGGCTGAGACAGAGTGAGGCCCCTCTGAACTGACAGTGGCTGTTCTTGTTGTGCTCTTGACCTCTTTGCTGTGGGGTCCATCATGCAAACCTGCTGAAAAAGGAGAGGGAGGTTGTACTTTAATATGGGGATCAACAAAATGAGCTAACTCTGAATCTTCAGTGGGTCTATTGAGACCACATTCACTTTGTGAAAGCTTCTCACTTGTGTGCTCTATTGTTTCATAGCTGTCATCCCCTAGTTTGGCATTTGCTGTGGGAAACAAATCTTTTTTAGAGTTCTTTTTGCTCCTCTCGTCTTGATCCATTTCATCAAATGTTTTTATTTTGGCTGCCATTTTAAACATCTCTTCCTCTGGAGTGATTTTTCTTTTAGCTTCATAGCTGTCTGAGATATCCTCTTCTTCTTGGTCTTCAGGGATGACAGCCGGTTTGGATGGAACAGAAAGGAATGTATAGTCAGGGGGTTTGGGGTTTACCTCATAACTTACCTCTTCAGAACTGGGAGTATCAGGGGAGAGGGGACTCTTACCGGAACTTGTCATCTGAGATGTCTGCTCAAAACTGTCATCATCAGCACTAGCCTCATGGTCTCGAAGCAGCCTACCGCGCAAAGCATCTTGAGGAAAGTCTGTAGCTTTGGAGGGATCTGGATGGCTATAGGATTTACTAGATGGACCTATAGTTGATTGGAAGGATGGGTGGATTTTTTGCTCTACAGGGCTGCTCTCTAAGGAGTCATGAGGGGGTGATTCCTTGGTTGGGCTAGGTTCAATGGAATCTGGGGACTTATGGGAGGAGTTTTCTTCCATAAGAGGACTACCCTCTAGAGAGTCTCTGTGGCTTATTGTCAAAGAATCGTCAGCTAATGGACTGAGAGAATCTGAGTCTTGTTTTAAAGGCAGCTCTAAGCTTTCATGACGCTGAGAAGAGGATCTAGAGGCTGGAAAACTAATTAAAGACAATTCTAGCTGATGATCAGGGCTCTCGTCATCACTAAGAAAAGTTTCTACAGTCTCTGAAATTCTCTTTGTAAGCTTTTGAGGTTTAGATGGCTTAGACTCATTCCTCCTAACAGATATGGACTCACTTGTAGTGTGATCATCTGCAACCTCGCTGGAAGAAACAGGGAGAGTCAATTCTGTAGACCGTTGGTCACCAGTGGTCCCTACACCAGAGTGTCCAGACTTCTCTGTGTCTATAAATTCGTTTTTGACTGTTGT
Organism: Leptoclinus maculatus; assembly: GCA_032191485.1. Classification (NCBI taxonomy): domain Eukaryota; kingdom Metazoa; phylum Chordata; class Actinopteri; order Perciformes; family Stichaeidae; genus Leptoclinus; species Leptoclinus maculatus. The sequence continues at coordinate 655,881 of JAVDOI010000020.1, read as the reverse complement.
GCCAGTTGCTGCCAAAGTTGTAGAGGTCTGCTGTCCAGTTTTGGGAGAAAGACACAGACTCTCTGGGCTTGTGCCTGGAGTGGCAAGACCCTCGTGTTTGTCACTGTCCTCAGAGCTCAAATGAGGGGTACCATCTCCAGAGCTGGCACTTAGGGAGTCTGCCACACCCTCATGTTTTAAGCTGTCAGAGCTATCATCAAGACCACCATTTCCAAAGTCTGCAGTTTCAGTTAGCTCAGAATGAGCGGAAGCAACTGACTTGGTTTCTATCTCTCTGTCTTGCTGAGTGGTCTCTTTCTTGCAAGGTTTGGAATCCAAAGATACTTCTCGTTGTTGAGAGACACGCAAGGTTGTTGCTTTGGTCATGGATTTTGACTGGATGGTATCTGATCTTGTGGTTTTCTCCGATCTTGACGTAGAGGATGTTTTGAGCTCGAATAGCCCAGACTTTCTTTTTGAGGGGTCCTGTCCTGTTTGGAATGCTTGCATAAGCTCTTTAACTGACATAGTCTCCTCAAGTTTTTCAGATTCGGCTTTGGGGGATTTCGGGGGACCCTGTTTTGATTTAGGGCTTTCTTTGGCTTTTGGAGAGGGTTTGCTCATAACAGGCAATTGTGAGGCCTTGCTTCCAGTGACCTTTTTGCTCTTTTGCTCTGCCTCCACTTTCTGTTGTAAGGCTTTGACTTTGTCCTTTATTGACCCAATGGGAGTTTCTTCAACAACTGGGGATACAGGTGATGCTGGGCCAGTCGGCAAACTTAGAAGAGCACCCGCCTCTGTTGATTCTTCTGCCTGCCCCTGGTCTTTCCCCTTCCTTCTGACTGGCTTAGCAGCTGTTTTGTCATGCACCTTGGTTGGGGTAGTTGGCTTTGCACCTTTGCGTAGTACAACATCAGTGAATTCTTCTTGGACAGCTGGCTCTTTTTTAACTTTTATTTTGGAGCTTACTGGTGCATCCAGGAGGTATTCTTTAAGGTCACCGCTGTCCTTTATTGCTTTAGGTCTGGGAGCCCTGTTAGCTCTGCTTTCACGTAAGACTGGCTCTTGAGTTTCTAAGGCTTCCATTCTTTTGGCCACTTCTATCTCACTGTCCGAGAGGAGAACCCACTCCTCGACCATTCTAGCTGCTTTTGCTGCCTCCTCTGCTGCCTCACCCTCATATGTTCCACTCCTCAGTATCTCACTGACTTTTTCTAGGTCCTCTTTGACTTTCTCTAAGTCCTTTTCCATTATTTCTAACGGCTCTCCAGAAACATCCTCAGTCCCTTTCTCTAGACCAGACCTTCCTAAGGAAGGGGATTTCTCTGTGGAATCTGCAGTCAAGATGGCAGTCATTTTGATCAAATCTTGTTTCATCTCTGACACGTCGAATAGAAGGTCTGGTTCTCGAATCAGCTCTGATTTCAGGACTGATGTCGGCGTCTCTTCATCTTCCATATGGAAGAAGAACAAGTAAGGAATAAAGAAATCAAAAATTCAAATGAAAGGAGACAGACATTGGAGAATGTGGTCAGGACAAGATTGGAGCACACTGCAGGGATCATAGGACAACAAATTCACAAAGGGTTCTACATCAGGGTATCAGAGGAATTGGGCATATACTGTCATATGTCTCTGGGGAACTGTGGAAATGCAAGGGCTAAATAATACTGATGGAAAAGGATATGAGCAGGAAATAACTTGCATATACACTCAGCACACCCACACTCACAAGACAAAACAATAGAACAAAACTTAAAAAAATTATTGACAACAAACCAACAAACTAACCAGTACAATAGAAACATGGACAACAAAGGAAACAAAGGAAACAACATCAAGACATCTCAAGATTGCTCGGATGTATGACAAATGTCAATGTGATAACAGGCAAAAATGGCTTGAAAACAACTCAGACTTCTAATTGTGTCTATCAAAGAAAGCCAGTGATACAAAATATGATGCTTTGCCATGCGGAAGGAAGATCTCTGGAATACTAGTAAAATCTTGGATAGGGAGGGATAATATTTTAATTCCATTTGCCCTCCATTCAGCCTGATGTTTAACTAAACATTTTAAATAGAGCTATAATGCTATATAATGAAAACTGAAATAAAAGAAACTGTGCACAAAACCATTTACAAATGGTGTTGTGAGGTAACATTCCAAAATCAGTACATCAGCAAAAGAAGAAATAAACTCATAAACACGACATAGAATAAATACATAGAATCATACAGACATACAAGCACACACGTAGACATTTATGTAAGGCAAGTTATTTCCATGCAAAGCAAAGGGAAGTGCATATGGAGAGGTCTTGGTGAAGAGTAAATGGAGTAAGTATAATGATTGAATCTGAAATTAGTAGATTATAGGTGCTCATGATCAAGGGCTGCTTGTTAATATGTCTTCATTCATTAATGTGGTGAGTTTTTGGTCCATTTACAAAACAATTGCTATGACATGCTGTATCAGTAACCTGTATATTAAATATGCATAATGCCTTTGTTACACATATATACATGACATTTGAATCAGTAGCATGTCATCCATGTATGTGCACAACAGCAGTTGTTTTAATATAACATTAATTTAAATGCTCAAGTAAATTGTATTTGCCTGTTTCTATTTTAGTATTTTGCTCATTACTACATGAACAGAGCAAGCAGGGTAGAAGGGGAAGGATTCAAAATGGGTGAAGAAGTTTACTACTCTTAGCTGCACTAGAGGACTAAAACTCTAATCTCCTGGAACTTGGTGCTCTCGCTATCACTAGCACCCGGTTTCAGGAACTCAAAGCCCAAGCGCACATGTGCAGGAGCAAATTTGGATGACACAGAGGTACCAGCACAACCCTGGCACAGCATGGCGCAAGAGGCAGCAGCAGTATGAACACATTATTAGGAGGAGAAAGGCTGTAACAGCAGCTGGAGTTCAAGGGCCTGTACTACGAAGCAGGTTTTGGGGTTGGAGAGGTAACTTCAGGCTAAACCCTGGATATACAGTCCTACAAAGGTGGTTCAATCCTTACTTGGGTGGACCGCCATGGTAATTTATGCTGCACACCTAATATATAAAGGCTTATAAAAGACTTAATATTGCGGACCCATCTAGAGCACAAGATCTGACTATAATTGCATGTGTCTATTCCATTTAATGAATGTGTTGCAGTTGTATTCTTATGGTGACTTTTAAGTCCAAAAGTCAACATTTATGAAAAAAGATTTCATACAATTTCAACAATTTCCAAAATTCACAACTTATAAAATATTATTCTTCAGTCCATATTTCTTGATGTTGAACCTTTCAAAAACAACACAACTTTACTGCTGATAAAAACATTTAAAAAACACGTTAGTCTCCTGTATGCAACACCCACCTGAGTTAACAGAGCAGCAATCTAACAGCAGCATACATTACAACCAAAGTACCACAAAATCAGTACATATTCTCTTATCATATATTATTATCATATATTCACTTATGTGTGTCAGCTTCTTGCCTTGCCATGCCTATCCACAGACTGTACGCATTGCCTTGCCCTTTGCTCCAGGTAGTTTATGTATGCTGTGGTAAGCCTGCTTAACACTTTGAAGTATGTTTTATATTTATTGTTTATTTGCCCCCAAGTCCGTTTCAGAATATTGTCATACACACCCTAATATCCTAAAGTGTATGAATAGTATCTTCTATCCCAGAAGAATAAATCTAAGTAACACATTAACTAATTAAATCTAATTATAGTCCGATCTACTCGTGCTCTTGATTGGACCGTAATAGGTCTGTAGGTTTGTATTTGTATTTTCACACAGTCGCTTGGATTATGTGTTTAACTTCCTCATATTTATCTAATATTTTAGTTTGCTCTTTGTTTGTATAATATGCTGCTCTGCTGACAGCAGATTTGTCCATGTTTGTGATCGGTCATATACAGCAAACGTTGCTCATTTATGGGAAATGCGCTCACAGCCCGATTTAGAAAGCCTGAGTTGTTACCCAACGCTGCTGGACTGTTTAGCGGGATTGTTGGGGTTAGTTAAGCATTATAATCAAAAGATATCCTGTCTGTGTTGAACTCGCTTCGTAGTACAGGCCCCCGATGTGCTTCAGTAACGACAAATCACATCACCCTCCTCTCATCTCCTTTAAAAGATGAGATCATTGCCTTCTTCCTGCCTCAACCAACTGCAATTGATTGGAAGTCACACATCCCGTTGATATGTAGAACAGTGGTGTCTCTGATCTGCATAACTGTGCAGGTAAAAATGCCCAAAAAAGTAGCCAAATTGGATTGCGCTGCCTCACAACTCCAGTCGTGTCACTCCACCCACCTCAACACAAGCAGGTTTGCTTGGAGCCAATAAAAGACCAAACAGGCGCAAAAAAACAACAACATTGGCACAGCAAAAATGGCATTGTGTATGCTTTAGCCAGCAAAATATTAGAGGCCATTGTCAAATAAACTTCAGCACACTATGAATGCATTTCATATTCATGTACATAGATGTACACTCTTTAACTCTTTCTCTAAATGTCAGATCTCAGATTGTGAGGGAGAAAGAGTTAAATCAAAGACAATCAGGCAGGTGTGAAATTGAGAAATAAAGCAAAATAAAAAGTGAAGTTAAACCTGAGGAGAAACATAACTTTGACGAGGGGAGTTTGTGTGAGGGGACAAAAATACATGAAGCTTAAAGGGCTTTGAAAAGATGTATATGGTCTGAGCTGGGGGGTGTCATTCCTCTGCACACTTTGTTTAACTACATCTGACTAATTACCCACACAATATCACTGTTATTGTCATATTAGTTTGATTAATAAAGGCATGCAGTATTGTTATAGATAAGAACAATTGTAGTACATGTTATAGAGTAGAATGAAACGGGAAAAAAATGTCTTACATTTCTGTAGCGTTCTGTCGGTCTGGAAAATAATGTGGAAAATGGGCCACAGTTAGTATTGTTTCGTCCACTCATATTCTAAAGCTACTACTACTATTACAGCTGCTACTTTCAAAACAAAAGGACACAATGGACACATATAACACAACAGCAAAAATGAGCTATGACAATGACAAATCACAATCTAATATACTTTAATAAACAAAATAGATCTAAAATATAATATTTGACTACTTGTGAACATGTCCTATATTTAGTCCTCATGACTAGACAGGATAGGTCAGCAGAGCTAGTTAGTAGAAGAGGGAGGGGGAAGCAGCGGTTGCTTTTACCTCTTCCTCTTGCTCTTGGTCTGAATCGGACTCCTTTTTGGAGCAAGAAGCAGCGTGAAGCAGAAAGATGTGCACATAGAAACAACAGCAACATTAGAGGGAGGAAGAAGACAGTGGGCTGTGTATGGTTACCAAAGCAACAACGACAAGCAGTCAGTGTGATTTCTGGGAACGCTAGAGAGGTCTTTAAAGCATGTTTGATGTAAAAACAGAATCATCTTGTTAGCCTCAATTACACTTTGATCTTTTTATGTCTCTTGGCGCTTCAGCAGGAAGCATCAATGACGTGCCATCACATCGCATGACATCAGGGATTCTAAGTGGATTATATTTAGTTTAGTTCTGATCTGATTAAAGCCACCAGCCTGCAATGTTGCCTAGTACAGTCGTGAAGATGGCTCACTGGGTAGAAGGCAGTTTTTATCAACACTATATTATAATGTATAATAATATAATGCACAGTTAACTACTTGGGATGTCAAACATTTGAAATAAGAAAGTAAATGTAGAAATATTGAATAAGAAAATAATTGGGGTTATGTTTTGGAATAATGTAGTAGTTGATAAGTGGGAGATTATATGTATTACAGTGTTACAGGGGAAATGGACTCAATATTAGAGTATTGTCCAGTTTACAAACAAATAGAGTATTTCAATATAGTGCTTCTTGTGAACTAACAAGAACACAAATCTTCTTTTTCTGAGTCAAACAACAGTGTAGTGCCTTTACCTTGCCGTATGATGGGAGGGTGATGTTGAGGTTGCAAATGGCATTTTGTGTGAGTGACCTGTAGGTCCGGGGTTCTTTCATAAAGGACAGACGGCCGCACGGCTCCTGAGTGTTGTCTCTGATCTGCAACAGCCAAGCAGTTCAGCATTACTCAGTCATTAGGAGAAATCTTCTCTGATTAGAATGTTATATGCATTTAGAAAAATACGACATGATGAATTATACGTGCTTAAAAACCTTGGTGGTTGTTTATTTGTTTTAAATAAAAAATAGTTCTCACTTTGATGAAGAGTGCTAGTCTGTTCTCCTTAAAGGCAAAGAAGCTGAAGAGATGGTGCTGGCCACTTTTGGTGAGTGGAACAAGGTTTCCAAAGCAGTCTGCATAGATAGGTTTACCTTCCAGGACCTGAGAAATATAACAAGTACACTTATTAACAGCATATGAAACATCGCCTTGTCCATTGAACATATCGACATTTTCATTTCAAAAGTCAAAAGTTTTCTAAAATGTATTTTCCTAATGGTGGACGTCTTTTATGAATAACCATGATATTTAGATACATTTTAATGAGGTTTCTATTTATTTCACAGCACTTAAACTGGACAATCTGAGCCGAGCATTTGGTACTGCTGATCATTCAATTTTGGTGAAAAAGTGGCGGATAGTACTACATACTGGTTTAAATCACACGTGCCTCCATCACTGTGCCCCCCGATCTGAGGTGTTTCCCAAGGCACCATGCTGGGCCTCCTTTAGTTCACAGTGTACATGCATCAACGAAGACAACTATCCACAAGCACAACTACCAGTGTTATGCATATATACATATATATATATGTATATATATATATATGTATATATAATATGTTCCTCTCCCACTCATTCCTTACCTCGACATCTCGGCTGCGGGCCACCTCGGTGAAGTTCTCCTGCTGCTCCAGGGTTTTGTCAATCCTGTCGTCTGTCATGCAGAAGCACCGCAGTCGGGCCTCAATGGGATCGTGGGTCTTGGCAAAGATGACAAACTTGGCCATGTAAGGGACACAGATAATCTCTCGGTAGACCTGAGTGGAGAAATTGACAGATTCCTGGACTTGCCGACAGTCTATCAGCCAGAATCTAGAAAGCAGAAGGGGATTGGAAAGAACCAGTGAAGTTAGGTCTGCAGCTCTTTTAATCAGTTATACTACATCAGTTATAGTTGTGCTACAACAAATATGTTGTTGTGTTACCTTGCAGACACGTTGGTGGTGAAGGAGACACAGTCATTGATGAATGTTAACGGAGTGGTTCCTGTTATGTCCTCCCATTGAGCAGGTGTCGTTCCACCTGCACATGGACACAAATCCAAGATTGACATTTTAGAATGTGAGCGTTTGTATGGTTGGTCTATTCACAGCTTTGTGTACGTATTTGCGTGAGTTCTCTAACCTGTGATACTACAAAGCAGTCGTAAGGTGGGGGTGTCTCCTCCAAAGCCATTGAGGACCAGGTCTGAGTTGCTCTTGGGGACAGGGATGGTCATGGTGATAGGTTTATGGAACTTCCTCCTACGAGGCTCCAGGGTGACGATGGGGCTGAATGTGGCCTTGTTCCCCAGGATCTTCCTCACTACGTCCACACTTACTGGCTGGGACTAGGAGAGAAGACAGAGTATACAGTGACCCTACACATGGGTGAAGCCTGAGCTAAGGCCATGTACTGAGGATGACCTCCTGACGGAAATGTTGGCTGCAGTGAACTTTGAACCAGGGTTGCAAAGTAACTGACTACAAGCTATGACATTCAACACCCATCTCATCTAACGTTCCAGGCAACGGCATTTTCATCCACATGGTATCGTATTGCCCCTTTAAGTAGAAAATAATATGGACCATCCTCACCTTGACAAACAAATCTTACAATGGATTCCAGACGATAGCACTGAGACTATAGGAATAATAACGTTGCTACGTCGTCAGTTGGTTGATCCACCACTTTTGTCTGGACGAAAATTTTCTACAAATATCCATCATCTTCAAGAGTATGAATCCTAAAGATTCATACAGCAGGTCGAATTACTTATCGACTGCAGTATCTACAAGATGGATTAGCATAGATGGATCGACAGAATTTATTGTTTCCAGACAGCCAAGTCCAACAACTTTGTTGACCTCTTCACTATTCGTCTGGAACCATCAGCAAGTTTTTAAATTAGAGGGACATTTCCTAACAACTCACAGACAATTTAGTACAGGCATTCATGTTCCCCAAAGGTTTAGTTGTAACAACGATGATCGCCTGATATTCATCTAGCATCATCCACTGATTCAACTTTTGTATTCTGTCTACTTTTTTAAATTTGGGATGGTTTGATATCTAAGCTTGTATGCTATGCTTTGATTATACAGATGCAAAAAAACAGGCAATTGTACAGTAAATATCAAAGGGTCCCATTGACTTTACTGATGCTTTTTTCAAATACCTGCAGTCCGACCCTGATCCTCTTGGTTAGGGCGCCCTCAGGAAAAACTGCCTGTACTTGGGGCACAACAGTGCTGCTCAGAACGCCTCCTTCAGGACCAATCAGATTACTATCTTGCTTGATGCGCGACACCACCGCAAAGTATTGTGGGAAATCTCTCGTGATGATTCGGCAAATGCGCTTCCTCTCCAGCTCCTCTGGAGTATCCAGCTCTGGAAGAAGGGGGAAGAAAGGAACATGTGTCAGGGACAATAAAGTAGGACTACATTTATTCTTTTTAAGTCTGCTTTTCCAAAGTTATGGTGCAGTCTACTGTTACACCATCAGAGACCAGTGGCGGGCCGTCAGGGCCTGCAAAGCCTTCTCTGCTGGCCTAAACAGAATCACAAAATATATATATATATATATATATATATATATATATATTTTTTTTTTTATGTATTATAATTTATAAAAATATTTTTCCCATTATCTTATTTTCTCATTGCACAGCTACTGTCTTCCTCAGTTGCTCTGCTTCCAGTGCAGCTTGTTTTAAGTAGAGCTTTTATCCAATCAGATTTCACCTCTGTGTCTCTAGGTAAGAAGAGAGGCCCGAGGCCTGCAGACTCACAAGTGAATCCATGTGCAGTTTAAGTGAATGGGGATGATATTGTTGATTGTCATAGTCTTCAACCAATCAGATCTTTAGTTTGACATGTTGGGCGTATTCTTTGAGTGTCAGCAGCCGCTACCCCCATACTTGCTGGCCTACATCTACGTCATCATTACATGTCCATGTGCAGCTCTGCCGTGAAGTGCAGGGTGTGCTGTGATTGGTCAGTGGGCGAGCATGTGACTAAAGTGAAACGAAACTTAACAGCAGAGGCTTAGTCGGCACGCAGCTCAGCCAATCAAATATGGGCATTCTGACAAGCTTCCTGACTCGAGTACCACACACCGTGACACAGGGGGCTGAGACGAGGAAAGAGATTGCAGAGCAGTACGCTTAACGTTTGGGTTGTGAAAGTAAAATCATAAGACGGTCTCCTAGAGAGACGGATCAGCCGTGGCTTGTCATTAAGGGATGATGGTGGGTCCCACAGCCAGACCAGCTGAGAACCACTGTCCTACATGAGCACAGAAAACATTATATTTTCCTGAATTTAAGCTTCTGCATTTTCCAAATGCTCTAGCGTTATTCAAACGTATTGTAAGCCTCGTACCGAACGGTTTAATACGAGTACGTACATAGTTACAGCCTTAGAAACGAATAATAGCTGTGGCGCCTTCATGTGGTTATAAGGTGGTATTTCAGCTGCATGACAGCAGTGAAGGCCTGGGTATAAAATGCACGGCCCGCCACTGTCAGAGACTGACCTTCGTCCATGCCATTGAGTATCTGGTTAAGTTCCTCTTGAGTGTGTTCACAGTGATGCTCCTTCCAGCTTTCTCCGGTCTCACTCCTCAGAATCACCAACTCCCTCTCTTTCCCCCGAAGGGCAGCAAAGTGGGGAATCTCCACAATCACAGGACTGGAGGGGTAGAGGCCAGGTAGTGTGAGTAAGTACAGAATGTCATGGATGATAACAATGTGTGTATGACTGCATCTGGGCATGGTCTAATTAATCTTTTACTTTACTTCATTTCAAGAAGACCTTAGATATTCTTAGATTGTCCTGTCTTTCAAATTGTGCTTGATTGTATAATGGTAAGCTTCGTTTATATTTTCTTCAGTACTACACATAATAGTTATGGATGTAATTACAGTTCTATGAAGTCTGGATGACTTGGATTTCCATCATGCGGGTATGAACATAGTCACAGGTGTAACCTGGATGGTGTAAGCAACCTGATAGGAGCCTGACACAAAGATCAGTTGATCTTTAAGAGAACAAGACAAACAAGACTGTGTATTGACTGTTTGGTCTGACTTCAGCATTGCTCAAGTGCTCTGGTTGCATCAGCCATGCAAGTGAACAATCCAGGTGGATTAATTTGTAGAGTTTACCTTAAAGAATTGATCTAATTCTACTGTTTACTCAAAAGCTTCCAGACTTCTACTGCTGCACAGTGAGCTGCGTATCTTAGTTGCTCACCACAATGTAAAAAGCTAGTTGTGAGTAACACATGTCACAATAAGTAACATAGAACTACAAACAGGAAGTGCATTTGGTCATATTTGACTCAGTGTTTTGAACATATCCTACCCATGGAGCTGCAGTAGTTTGAGAAGGTGGTGCTTTGAAAACTATAGTAGATATTGTAACCACTTTTGTCAAAATACCCACAGGGGATGAGGAAAATGTTTTTGTAGATTGATTATATTCAATATTTAAGTATTGAACTGTTACTTTAATACTTACCTGATATGCATAATCACAACAAACTAGCTACAACACATATCTATAACAGGCATGCTACAAGTACAATCCAACATGGGACGAACACAGCTACAAAGCCTAACTGATGATATTTTCATGTGATATTTTGAGGGTTCTTTGGCCTGACAGTAGATGATAATATGTATTTCTATTTGTATGCTAAAGTGCCAGATTTGCACTTTGAATGTCCCAAGTGGTGGCAGGAGAAACTTCAATATCAACTGGGTTCATGTCCTTAGACATAACTTCCTTATTTTTTCAAAGTTCTGGCTCAAATTGTGAAAAACTAGCAATGCATTCAACATGTTTAAGCTTTCAAGCTAAAATCATATCAAGGAAAATGACCAAAAAACACGCATGACTTAGTTACACTACCAATTTGGTCAATTTAACATTTACATGAAAGAAGTAAAAACAGAGCCAATCACACCATATTGTCAAATCTCACCTGGTTCCCTAGCTACTCACAGGCCAGACAACCGTTTAAATTCCACACAGAATGAAACAAATCTAACACGCATTTGTTAAGAAAACAGCAAGCAAGAAAACATAAACACAAAACATGGAGAAGGCTAAGCAAAGAGGGGGATTCAATTAAATAGAATCAGCAAAGTAATCTCGCAGCAATGTGATATAGAGGGTCATAAGTAGCAGATGAGGTGGGACAAGACACCAGCGCAAACACAACACAGTAACTTATGGACAAAATGACATGAAATGGAAGGGTTTGTAAGATAAAACACTGAGACTGGCATCCATAGATTGTTTCATATGCAAAAACGTTTTTTTTCCACCATACCCGAGGAATTTTGTCCCCGGCGGACCGAGCTGGAGGATTCTGCTAACCAAACTCTCTCCCTCATTAAGAGGTGGAGGGGCAGTGGGGAGGTGGAGTTTACTGTGTGATCGACCAAGCGTCCATACGCAGCAGTGAGGAAGAAAGAGCACACACAATGGTTTGGATGGGTGCAAAAGAGAAACCTTGGGGACTGATTTGCAACACTTGAGATTAATAACACTGTCGTAATTTTTAGCCGAGTGTCGATGGAGACCAAACGTTTTCAAAATGTATAATAATATGATTGAATACATACAACGTAAATATTGAAAAATATTGTAAAAATGTAATTGTAAAAATGTTTTTTTTTCCTTCCTGCTTTGTCTCATTATTACTGTCAGTTCATTTAAGTCAAGCTGTTTTCATTTTAAAATTCTATAAACTAATTCACAATGCTACAGATTCATGTCATAATGCCACTTTTAATCGCAGGTCAGTGTCTGGACCGACAATGTCACAATTGCATTGTTATATATTAGTTTCGGTATTCATTATTAATAATTCATTATTAATCATTTATTAAAACATATTACTTCATATCTATCTAAATTACAATATAAATTGTATTTAAATCACTTTGAACACTTTGGGTTTCTGTAGATGTCTACGTTTTTATAGGCCACTAAAGATCATTTTGCAGTTTCAAATGTTACCACTTTCACGGCAAATAATAAAATATATATAATTTACATTTATAAGAGGAACAATCATCTTAAGGTAAAGTTAGACAGGTTTCACTGCAGAGTTAAATACTCACAGATTTTATAATATTAATTTAAACATAGTAATAAGAACAACATATTTCAGTAGTTTTGGTCATGTCAGCAATAAATAGTTAATGAATAACTTATATCATTCCTATTATTACGGGGGAGAGTCATAATCATAGCACGAATGCTTTCATACTATTCTTTTTCAAACATTACCAGCAGAGGGCAGAATTTGAGGCCACATATCAAACCAATCATGGTGCGATATACTGGAGGTGGGTTAATAAGAAAGGCTTTTCATTAAGGGTTGAGGAGAAGGTTAAAACGAGTTGGACTGCAGCTGTTATGAAAGAAATCAGGGCATGCTGAAGAGCAAAGATTAACATTTCCCTGGTGCTGGGAGAAAGCAAGAGCAGATACAGAAACAGTTTTAGTAATGCAGAGGCAGAGGTTAAATTAATCTGAAAGAAAAAGGGCAGCACGTTGCCATTAAAAGGGATACAAGTTAGTGTCCATAGCATGAATGTAGACTACAGGTCTGACCTCTTATTCCTCTTCCCACTTGTATATATATATATATATATATAATATATATATATATATATATATTCCCTCTTACACTAGAGATGCATGCATGAGATATTAAACACTTTGTAAATTGTATTATCCTAATAAATGTCAAAGATTAGTGACATAGAATATCAAACCTGTGTAAATAAATGTGAAAACTGAAAAAGTAGTAGTTTCAAAACTACTACTAACTAGAAATGAAATGATACTAAATTGTGTCAATTCATTAAACTGCTGATTTCTGCATTTGTTATATTTTCTCCATGTTCCTTCTCTCTTGAGCCGGTACATCCACTAACTTTCATTCACTCATTCCATCATCCATCCCTGCGGCCTTACCCAAGGAACTGGGCTCCAGAGGGCCCCACCTCGATGATCCTGCTGGCCAGGCCTTCGCCCTCCACCATCGGGGGCATGGTGGCCAGACGATGCCTCTTCACCAGCCGGCACGTCACCCGCGTGGGAGCGCTGCACTTCCTGGGCGGGATGATGATGCGTAGACCGTTGTGCCGGCAACCACGCATGGCCCCGCCCCTGGCATCCACCATGAAGCTGACCAGGAAGCTGACCAGGAACAGGAGATATTTCCACAAATTAACGACATTTCTCATTGATCCCATTAAGTGACGGGAATATAGACACCAAAGCTACGTGGTAGATTGTTTGCCCATGTGATAACACTAGCAGTACCTCAAAGGTAGAGAATTAAGAACTAGTAGCTGCCTCAAGTGGTTACTAATCCAAACTAATATACACATACTGCTCATGTGGATGTTTGAAGTTGTCAAGTTAGAAGTCATTTAACAAACAAACAGCAACTGAGTGGAGGTTGTTTCGTCAACTCCTCTTTTCAAAGCAGGTTATCAGAAAACAGCCACTGTGACCAAAAGTGGCAATTACAGAATAATGGCTATTTTTCTATTTCAAAAGATTTTATGTAAAAGATGTAATATCCTGTTTAAAATGGCTGCAAATGAACAGGATGTATATTGATGAACAAAACTTCTCGTTTTATCTGTAAGAGTAGCCATGCAGACAGCTGACTTTGGTGTCTCTCTTCTCAACACTGAATGGTCGCCACGATCTACAGACTCTGTGACCTCGCTCCTCATGCACACGGATCACACATCGCAATGAGCGGAGTATGGGTGTGATGAAGTGACATTACAATTTGATCGTCACCAGGTCATTACCCAAACAGACAACATTAACAAGCACACAGAGACATAAACACATTTATTATTGAATTCACGACTGTTAGAAGACGAAGATTTATTTCCTCCACTGCTGAAAAGTACTTTAATTCAATATGGTCAGAAAATAAAGCTTTTCTGTTTGACAGACAGTATTTTTCTGCTTCAATCGATCCAAGCCCATTGTCCTGTATAAAGTACACAATAATACTTATCTTATACAGTGAGACTACATCTGAGGTTGGTGGGTATGTTAGTGGAAATGCACAATAAACAAGACATTGTATGAAATCCACAAACATGTCCTCAACTTTCACCGCCTCTTTTTGCCCAGATATCCACAATTAAAGATTTGTTTTCCTGAACTTTGTGAATCAGATGATCTGTCCATGTGGGGACATCAACTCTGGGACTCAGAGTGGACATTTAAGTCAGATTGTAAACCCACAACCAAGGCTATAAGGCAATGTCTGTTGAGGACAGTGACACATACACCTCTCCACCAGGAGAGCACACTGTGAGGGGAGGAAGAGCATGATGACGATGAGGAGGACAATGATTTATCCAAGGTGCAGAAGGTCACCTGCTGTGGTCTCCATGTTCGTGGCACGGAGAGGAATGGCTAAAAACAACAACCACATCAGACAAAAAGGAATCAAAAGTCAAGCAGAAACAAGAGAAGTCAGAAGAAGGAAGAAGAGACTCGGAGTAGTTACATAGATCCTGTAAGACACATTCATCAAGGGCTGACATGATCATACTGTAGGAGAGTAGTGACCATTCAAATCAGTGTTTACAGAACTTTCACCAAATATGTTGAGCAAGAATCACAAAAACATAATTGCAAAAAGCGTCATTGATGTTACTAATGTCAATTTTGTAAACATGGACAATATTCTATGCATCCCTTTGTTGCATAAAGAAATAGTTTAACACTTAAATCTCATGTCTGTGTGTTAAGTACAAAGCTGTATCAAGGAAATCGCTAATTTAGCTTAGCATAAAGACTGGAAGCAGCTAGCTTAAAGTGTAAAAATTAACCGTCTAACACCTCTAAAGCTCTCACCATGTCATATGTTTATTTAATGTCTTTTCAAACACAAATGTAAAAATGTAACCTTTGTGGAATTAAGGGGAGTTACATGCTGGAACTATTTCATGACAAACGGAGGCTGGCTAGCTGTTTACCCCTGTCTTTATGCTAAGCTAAGAACATTTCATCCTGACTTCTGCTTCCTACTTAACAAACGAAAAACTAAAAAATAAATGTATTTCCCAAAATATTGAACTGTCTTTAACTATTTAGTTTGGATTTTTTCACTCCGGATATCAAGAAGATTTTTATTGAGGACCCAGACTGATGCTCAAAGACTGAGCGAGGCCACGTCTCACAACAGGAATCACACTTCGCCAAACAGCCTGTGGTCTGGGATGAACATTAGTTACTAAATGTTTTCCTTTTTATAAAATGGAAATCATTGGGAAATAAGAACAAAGCATGTATATATTTATATATTTTACAAGCCATGAAACTTTCAGAAAAAATAATATTTGTGTAATTTTTTACCACATCTGTGTTCAATATGAGTGTAAAATGAGCAATCTTTATGATACAATGATTGGCTCCAGATCTCACAGGACCTACCCAGAGTGAATGGGGCTGCAGGATAAAGCCACATTATCCAGGTTCTCGGTGCCCCAACTCAGACGATACGAATCCCTCTCACACTCCCTGGTTAGTGACGAGACCTGGAGTCAAACAAAGAACCTCTCATCAGACATGTAACAGAAATGATTGTGTGTAGCATTATGAACTAAAGATAATACGTATATTATTATACTTTACTTGCCATTCATGGGAGTTCAAAACTAAATCACCAACGTTCCCCTTAAACTATATCTCATGATGCCAGCAGCATCATGAGATCGGTTGCATGTGAGTGAGTGAGTTAAGTATATTGTAGTATTGTATTACCTGCTGACCGGTGAGCATCTCCTCTATGATGCCTTCATGTTTAGGGGAGTAGTAGCTGTGGTGGGTGGGGGTGAAGGACCTGTCTGAACTATAGCAGAGAAGAAGAAAAGCATAGAAGCGAGTGAAGCTCGGTGGTCAAGACAATAGAAGAGATCACAGCGGGTGCAAAATCAATGACAACTACAAGGAAAAGTACACTTTCATTCAATCCCACAAACAGGGTTCATGTTCATATGAAAAACTGTCAACATCAGTTGATGTGGACAAGAGTTAGGTCATCTCATACCCTAGAGCTCATGACTTGTGGACTGTTACGTTTAAATGTTGATGGTAAAACAACAACTAGGTTTCGCATTAGTGTTTTCTTAACAAGAATATGAAGTGCATCTCGGCTAGCTAAAATAACAGCGCTGATCTAGAAAGACTAAGAGTCTAAAGTCACACTAGCAGGTGAGTACTACTGTAAGGTTGTACAGTAATACATCTAACAAAACGAAATGCTAACATGCTAACATGCTAACACTGGCTATGTTGACAGATGATTTTTAGCAGCTGTAATGTTTACTATTTTGCAAATGATCAGTTAACCTAAACTATACTTGAAGCTGATGGGGATGTTATCAATTTTGCAAGTATTTGGTTATAAACCAAAGTCAATAAGTTTCGACCTGATGATGGAGCGGATAAAAAACAAACACGGGGATTACCAAAGTCATTAGTACTCATCCTCTGGGGACCATGAATGGATGGGCCAAAGTGGTGAACAGAATACCAACCAACACTTACGAAACACAAAGATGTGATTTAAATAACTGTCTAATGTCACTCACTCCTAAAACAAGTGCAATATCCAGCTAAAGGGAGACAGTCAAACTGGTGATGAAGATGTAAAAGGCAGCGTCAGCACATACCTTTGCATTCGACTATGAAGGAACAAGGAAGACCAATGATGAGTATGAGCAGGAGAGGTTGCAAAACACATAAATACACATACACACAGTTAGTGAGTGTTTGTCCTCCAGAGGAGTGGTGATGATAAAGTTAGATCAAACATCAATAATTACATTAGAACAGGGTCAAAAGTGGGTTTAACATATCACAAAGAGGATGTTCAAATGAGAACAACAGCTTCATTTACTGCGTGTTTGGAACACAAGGAACAATGTTTGCTCCATGGAGCAGATGAGCATTTGTTAGTGCATGAAGCAGACGAGTGTAAACGTTTGCTGGGTCAGAAGCAACCCATGCAAGAGTAAGTTCCTCACTTCCAGGTGTAGTTTTAGTCAGTTGGTTCACCAAAGCGACTCTGAGCTCTAGTCAAATAGTTTGAGCTGCTTGTTGGTAAAGTTCAACATGTGACAGAGTTTGATGTACCTGTCAGTGCGCCCCCCCTCCAGGCTGAAGCGGAGGTAGTTCATTCCGTCCAGATACTGTCCTGGGAGGGAGTCATCTCCCAGCTCCCTGAGGTCCTCGGCCCTCAGATACTCCCCTCCGTCACCGGTCATCGTGTCATCACCTTGGGAGAGAAAACAACACAAACAGATTAAAGCAACACTCCAGCTTTTTGGGTGAGGTTATCATTGAGTGACATGAACATGGACATTAAATTGCGGCCTGGGGCTCACAGTATTTCGTCATTATTATTCTTTATTATATTCATTATTATATTGGATAAATTCAGCCTTGTCAGCGATTCTATTTTAAAATCCTGACTTGGCACAAAATGTAAGATAAATGATTTTGTAGTGAATAAATTCACTTAGAAATGTTGCAGTAATCATATTTTCAATCTGGGCCCGTCGACAATCAAAGGTTTTTCTGTTGACAATCATCAGGCCGAGTCAGACATCTCACCCAAATGGCAGCTAAGACACGTTGGCCCTGGTCTAGCAGAGTTAAAAACATACTGTAGTTAGACAGAGATGTTCTGGTAGTATATCGGCTACATGAGTGTGAGAAGGAGTGAAACACATCACACTGTGAGTTATCATGTTCATGTTTAGTTGAAGGCATTTCAGGCATTGAGTGAGTTTCACTCTTTAATATTGTTCTTAATGTGGGTCACTGTTGTATTTGAAATGATAAAAAAACATACAACCCACTAATTATTCCTATACTCACTCTGATTCCAAAGCTGCCCTGAATCTACGCCAACAAAAAAACATCTTTGGACAACTCCATCACATGAATAGCAATGCTAATGCTAACACCCACTTGAGATGCAAAGGCCGTGTTGAGGTGGGGATTGTTTTAGCAGCATTCCAGGAAGTCAGAATATTATAATGTTTCATTGTGGTGTTGGATATGAGCTTTGAAGTGACAAGAAGTATTTTCAATCTCTTCTCTGGAGAACAAACATTTTCGGAAAAAACATGCAGTTCAATTCTGAAAAAAACATATTTTGAAATAAAGTTGATTTGCTTTCATCCAGAAAGGGAGACAAAAAAAAATGTCAATAAGTCTAGCTTAGCATGAAGCCCGGAGGATACAGATAGCCCGGCTCTCTTCATGTACTGTAACTCCCCTTTAAACCACACATGGTTGCACGGTGTGCAGTGGTTGGCCCTGTCTCCCTGTCTCCCTGTGTTGCTTGTGTTTTCATGTGTATTGACGCTATGAGACTTCTAATAAGAGGACCCTCACGAGAGAAATCATGGTGGCTCAGGTCAACTTCAAGCAACTAGTATCCACAGACCACACTGCAGTTAGTATTGCAGCATTTAACCAAACAGCAGGTGGTACAGGCTCCTTCACCATGCGTTACACACTCCTCACACAAAGCACCGTGCTGAGTACCTTCCTCGTCCATGGGGTCGTCTGACATAACATCATCATCAATGGGTTTCAATGCTGTGGGTTGACAGCATAGTCACTCACTACTTCCTAAAATCTGCTAATGGCAGAAAAGACCTCTGAACTGAAACACTATAAATAGAATTGGGCTAAATGTAATTTAGGTTATTAAATATATTCCGTATTGACAATTCCTGCTAGATTTGACATGAAATTAAAGGTTTAAAGATGGAAATGAATGTAGAACAGTTAAATGTCTTGTTGCTCAGTCGTACTAGTTTGGTTAGAAATCTCCTTAAAACAGCATTAATCAATTCATCTTGGGGGCAGCAGAACAGGCTGTGAACACAATATGTGACACATTAGCATTGCATTAGCAACAACTAACCTATTAACGCATCTATCAGACATGGAGTTACACTAGAATATAGTTGGAGTTGTTCTAATGGCCACCTGACAAATCCAATGTTCAGACTGGGAAACTTGACCAATAGACCAATGAAAAGAGAACATTGGTCATTTGACAGACGTATAAAGTTCCCTACTTACAGTAATGGAAACCCTACCATATATGTACTAGCAGGGACACCAAGTACTAACCAGTAAACTCATTTGGTTTCAACCACAAAGTCAAGAACACAAACAGATCTTTGCTGTGGGACACAGTAGATGTAGTTCAGTGACTCATCACAGCGTTGTTGGACACTTGGTCAGAACTGACGGATCTCTTTCCTTTAGATGACTCCACTGTGGGTTGATGTAGACATGACTCACCCTCTTCATCCGAGACATCCAGCACTTCAGTCATGGTCTCTGGCACGTTCAGCTTGTGTTTTTCCGTCACGGTCTGGCAGCATGGGAGGAAAGGGATCCCATTAACTCTACTTCACACCTGGTAGTAAACCTAGCTGAAACCTAGCTGTAGTGCAACATCACTAATCCTCCATTTCTTGAAGGTGTTCAGTGTTTGTTGAAAGTGTTTCAGAGATGTGTTGATTCAACTGATTTGTCATTATGGATATTATACTGCATTATACTGAGAAGAGGTTTTAATACTTACCCTCATTGATATAGACAACGTACTAGAGACAGCACATCGTAATAATATGTGTATAACGTGGCGTACCGTTGTGGTGGTAATGATCTCCTCAGTGACGACTCTCAGCGTATCCACCACAGAGATGTAGCCCAGCCTCCGAGCGATACCCAGAGCAGTGTTACCATTCTGGACGAGGAAGCACAGTGGATGAGTTGTGTGTCTTTGTACTGTGAAGTATGTGTGTGTGTGTGTGTGTGTTCTGTGGCTGTTCACATACCACAGTGACAGCGTTGGGCTTGGCACCGTTTTGCAGCAGTACGTTGATGATGTGTGTGTTTCCTTGCTGGGCTGCCTGGTGAAGGGGAGTGTATCCATTCTGGAAAGGAAAGAAAATCGTTCAATAAATAGATTATTCAAAGTTTGCTTTCATTCAAAAAGGTCTTTAACAGTCAGGCAGCTGATGAGAAACCGTTCATGTGTGAAATAAAATGAACCTGAATGTTAGAATGGTATCTGAGAGCTTTGCTTTAGTTTCAGTACCTTGGTTTTGGCATTGACATTTGCTCCATTCTGAAGCAGGAAGGTGACCATCTTGGCGTTACCATAGTGACATGCTACAATTAGCGGCGTGTATCCCAACTGCAAAACAACAGGAAACATTGTAGGAATACTGGTATTGAGGACGGAGATTTCAGCTGAATAATATCACCCTATAACCAGACAGGAGGTGTAAGGATAAACACAGACAATGTTCATACTTTGGTCTGCTGGTCGAGGTCGGCTCCGTGTTTGGATAGGATCTCACCAACAGACACTTTATCCTCCTGGGCCGCCAGATGGAGGGCAGTGAGGCCGCTCTGCATGAGGAACACACACAGAACACTTACAGTGTTACAGCAGACACATTCAGACACATTCAGACCAGTCAAATAAGCTGATGTGGCTACTTTGACACTGTGAAGAAGATCGACTTTGTCTTCACATGTTTTCATTATTTGATTGACAGGGTGATTAAAGACAAACCTAGATGTCAGTATGTAAATGTTCTGTCATTTACTCAGACTTTCTGATTTCCCAAGAGATGTAATAGTGTTACTGTAACTGTAACTGTAACAAGGCACAACAGCATACGTGAAATGATTTATAGCCTCTCACTCAATATGATACTAGAGGTGTAATTAATGGGTTGTTCCTCAAATGAATAAATACTTAACCAAAAAGACTGTTTACGGTAATTCTACTTGTGATGTTGTTGTGTTGCGTTGAGGATTTATTGCTGTATTACTCCACAGTACCTTAGTTTGGACGTTGACCTGGGCTTCCTTGCTCATGAGCAGGGCAGCCATGTCAGCGTGGCCCTCCTGGGAGGCCAGATGGAGCGGAGTGACACCCTGCTTGGTCAGGTTGGTGGTCTCGGCACCGTACTGCAGCAGCACCGTGGCGATCTCCATCTGGTTCTTCTTTGCGGCGATGTGGAGCGGAGTGTAGCCATTCTGGTTCATGAGAGAAAGTGGTGTCACTGCGGCATGTTGCTTCATCAGCATGAACACACACACTGTAGTTTATTTGGACTCAATCCCACAAACACCCACCTGCTGCTCCAAAATACTCACTACAGCACCAAATGTGTGTTAATCCTCAGCTCAAAATAGTCCTCAACAAATACACCATTTCCTCCTGGTTGAGTAACGTTTGTTCTGGACCCTATCCTCCCTAGGACTTTTTTTGGCTTATTCTCGAAAATACTATACCCATACTCAAAAGGGCCTTACTCTCTAACTACAAGGTCTATTTGAAAAATGTCAATGGATTTATAACACTGAGAAGGGTTTGCTCATATGAATTGTGTAAATATTATGTATATGTTACTGGTTAATAGCTGATGAAGATGGAACACAGCTCCACTTGTCAAAAATGTCAAATTCGTATGGTGAAAAAGCACTATTATTCATAATACTATATTAAATGAGTAAATCAGTAAAGCCTATAAACCACCCACCATCATAGCAAACGACAGCAGTAGTCACCCACAAAATAATTGGAGTGAATAGGTTGAAGTAGGCCAGAGTTAGAGACATAAACGTTACGAGAGGTCACGAGAGGTCGTCATGTGAGAAACAGCCTGTCCAGCTGTTCCATTGTACTTTTACAACCTAAATAACGATATATTTAACTTCCTTTATCCTTCTACATGCACAATCTATTACATACAGCAATTAGAAATCATTTTGGAGAGCTGGAACCGTCTCCAAAGCCTCTCCAGGTTGGCGAGCTACGGGAGAAGTGCGCCATAGCGGTTGTGTATTGGGCCGTTGTAGAGCCCTGGTTGGTCAATTTCTTCATACGAAACGTCTGTGCACGTGTCTGGATGTGGCCAATCGACTGGCGTTAACAGATTTACCAGGAAGTCTTTTGTTTTTTCCGAAAAATGCGCGTAAAACGAGAGACTGCCTCGCTGGAATGTGGTCCCCCGAGCTTATTTGACCACCCTTCCTTTTTTTCACAAGTTTGTTAGACAGGAAATGGATAGTAGGAGCTGAATCAGCCGTCTAAAAGGAGTTGAAGGATACCGTTTGATGATTTTGCTTCAAAATTGTGAGTACCAACCCAGAATTCTTCGGCAGTGTAATTGTTGCTCGGGGCTGCTGTCCCCTCGGTAACTTTTGAACGGTTTCCCGGAGAGGAAATCCGAAATATACGTTCGAAGCGTGGTTGAATGCTATTGTTGCTAAGTATGTAGCTTTAGCCTGGACGGTTGAGAAACGTCTTTTGAGGGACTATTTCTGATGCGTGTCTCGGCAAAATGAACGCGAAAAAGTTACGAAAAAGTGACGATATTTAGCACGAGGCTAGGAATGTTGTCGAAGATCGTGTTTTATTGTGTTTTGAGTGTGTAAAGTGTTACACATGCTTCGGTTCATGAGAAATTCTTCGTTCAAACGGTATGCTGCATGGTTGTGGAAATATTATATTTGCTACCGAAAATGGCATTCTTCGGAACCGGCTCGGTTCTGCTCGGCCCACTAGAGGACCAATTGGTCCTCGCTCGGGCCCAGAAGGTTCAGTCAGCTGTTTCAGGAAATAAGCCTTATCAAAAATGAAACTACGGTATATTTGTAAAGCAAAAACATTTAAATAAACATAATAATGACTTTGAAACAGTCCATTTAAGTGGGAGCTAAAAGAAGATAACGTTTACCATTGGTTTGAGGTGTCTTCATTCAAAAAAAAGAGACAATTGTTGACTCAAAATATAAAATGGCTGTTTTGTATTTATTTTAAGTTCAGCTTGACATCGTCCTGTCTACTACTTTCAACACCAAGCTTCAATATCACGAGATAAAGCACCAGTCAAGCTTTTGTTTGAAACAGTGGCCTAAATGTTAAATGTTTATGATGGCACGTTACGCATGGTCCGATTTCACCATCCCATTTATACCTTCATGCTAAACTGTCTACTGCTTCACACATCTTACACTTGACAATTATTCCCCCCCTCAGCATTAAAGTTCTCGCCAGCAGAGTCATCTCTTTACTGTGGACTCTCACCTTGGCCATGGTGTGGGGGGACGCTCCTTTGTCCAAGAGCAGGAGCGCCACCTTCTGGTTATCATAATGTGCTGCGACATGAAGCGGGGTGAGGCCGTTCTGTGAGGGTGACGGTGAGCGCACAAGGTTTAGACAGCAGTTAGTGCAGCACCAAGACATTAACACCACACACACACACACACAGTTAAGAGGGCTTGTTAAAGGGGGTTTTAGACTGCAGGTTGAGATGAATTAAAGATATATCGGATAGCAAAAGCTGAAAGGATCGAAGGGTTTTTGATGTAAACAGGCTTCTGTTATCTGTTGTATGTTTTCTGGAATTTAGCACAGTTAATCCAAATGAGGGAATGTCTTTACTGAAACTAGGTTTACCACTGCTCTTGTAGTCAACTTAACCTCAATACAGAATACAGTTTTAAATTGACATGCACAAAACGGATTCACCAACGCATTTAGAGAGTGGGCATCATTTGAATTGTATTTTACATCATAAGCAACATCTCGTAGATTGTACTCCAACAACTATAAAGATTAAGATGGTTTGTATTTTGACTGCTTACCTTTCCAGCAAAATCAGGTGGAGCTTGACGCTGCAGCAGAAGTTTGGCTACATCTAGGCTTCCGTACTTGGAAGCCACATGCAGGGGAGTAAAACCTTTCTGTGGAGGGACGGAGCCAGAGGAAGGAGATCAAAGACAGGAAATACAGGAAATCATCTCAGGGCATCTTAAATACAAGTCAGACATACATTTCTGTTATTAGTGCCTATAATCTCTCTCTACATAAATATTCATATTATTTCAATACCGTAAGACACAAGCTAATTATTACAATTATTATTACAAAATAAAAGTCAATTCTCATCAGATATGATTCGTTGAGGGACAATGGGTGTCTGTTTTGTTAGTGACATAGAACAATAGAGAGAACACCCAGCCGACTGACATGCTGATGCAACTCTCGGTAACCTTAACCAAAAATATGAAATATAATCCTTTCACCATGAATCCAGCAGAGGGGGCCCTTAACTAGATAGTAGGACTCGTCTGGAGCTGACAGAAACCACATGATCAGTGTTTTTATGACCAAGCCCTGCCCATGGATGGAACAATCCTTTGTTTGTCAAACCCCGGATTATATCTGATGTAATAGGTGATTGGACAAAACAGAACAAACAGAATGGAGAGGAGATGGATGGGGGACAGAGGAAAGGGCTTCCTTAGAAAAAAACCTACGCAAATCAAGGACAAGGACTATTATGAACATGCTTGGATGGATGGAGAGCGATATCCTTGCAGGAAAACAACTTTTCCTGATTTTGTTTCCGTAGCAACAGCCACACCCTTCTCCCCCAGAGAGAAACCATGGAGAGAGACATCAAGGGTGGGAGAGAGGATAACCACTGAACCCTAAGCAACACACTGCTTCACAGAGAGCTTTGTCTCACCCTTCATGGCGTATGAATACATTAAAGGACTAATCTGTCGTAGACTGGATGCAAAGCGTCTCAGCAGCTTCTTCTGGTGAACACCTCCACAGTGATGATGATGATGATGATGATTCACAGCCTCCTCATTTATTCACCAGAAGTGGGTCAGACAGAGACCTGCACATACAGTAACACTGTACCTTCTCTACCCTCTGAGCCAGGCTAACAGTGACCTGACTACAGCTAGATTGATATTCATCAAAAGTGTATTCCCACATGGCTGGGAGGCATTTGGCCTTTGACGTCACTCCATGAAATAATGAAATCCTCAATCAGGGACAGACAGTAAGGGTTGCCAGGTTCCTATTGGCAACCATTTAATGAATTGGCAACTAATCCTTGTCCTTTGGTTGCCATCAGTGCAAACCACTTCTTAACATGTGACAATAGGAAAAGCAAAAAGCAAAACCTGCACCCCAAAATACATTCATATTTAATATTTGTTGTATCAGTGACTTGAACGTTGCTGTTACAGTCAGAAACATTGATACACGTGAGCTGATTTGTTTACTCACGTGCACAAAGGCGTCTGTTTTAAAGACAATGGCAAAGCAAATGAAGTTGTTTGTAACTGTAGAGTATCTTAATTACTCAAAATATCAGGCGACTAAAAATGACATCATATTTTTAGTTCCGGCAAAACCAAAAGCTGATGTGTTAAAAGTCAGTATTGAGCCCTGCTGACTACTCTTGGAATGCTTCTAGGACTTACTTTAAAGACAAAACATGTCTCCTCAACCCACCTTGGTGGCCAGTGAGTGTGACGCTCCGGCCTCTAGCAGGACTGAGGCTGTCTCCACCTGGCCCTCCCTAGCGGAGATGTGGAGGGGGGTGTAGCCGTTGGTTGTGGCAGCGTCCGGGTGGGCCATGTGTTGCAGCAACAGCTGCACAATCTCTGTTTTTCCCAGACGGGACGCAATGTGGAGGGGAGTCTGGTCCTCCTGAAGACGGCACAGTGACATCAACATTAACACTTGATTCTGATTCTGTACCCCTGCTCCCTGTGTGCTGCTATAGATAACAGCAGTCTCACCCGTGCCCTGGCGTCCACCATTGCTCCGTTCCTCAGCAGACATCTGACCACCTCCACCTGACCTGCCCTGGCTGCCATGTGTAACGCTGTTTCCCCACGCTGGACACACAACATACAGGTCAGCAGGGTCAATTCACACACAGAAACACAATAAAACCAGCTGTATTATTTCTAGTCACTATTCTCACTTACAAATAACTAAATCACAAATGACTTTCACTCACAATATTGCTGACGTCGGGCGAGGCTCCATTCTGCAGCAGCAGCAGGACGATGTTCAGGTGACCCATGAAGGCTGCTACGTGGATGGGAGTCAAACCGGACTGGACACAGGAAGGGAAGCAAAAGAGGAACAATAGGACAAGTCAGTCATGTTGAACATACATCTGATACTCAAGAAGAGCTCATCAAACTAAGTGCATGATGTCATCATGAGGTCATCTGGCAATTTGTGGTGATTTCTGACGAGCTACTCTCCCTCGAGCAGCGTTGGCAACACTTAGTAGGAAACAGTGGACTACTAACGTACAAAATAAAGGAACTGACATACAAAAAGTTTTAAATTAAAGGTTCTAAGCATGCCTAAATATAACCAAAAAAAGAGAGAAAACTGTTGAATATATGAACAATTAAATGATTGAATTAAGATATCATAATATTATGAACTAAATCCACATTATTTACTAAAAAACAATATGTATTTAGTAATATAGTCCATCAGTTAAACAGTCCAATACATCAAATACTATACTATATAGAATTACATGATTTTATATCTGCTTTAATGTCCAACGTAACCTTAATATGTCATCTCATCTTTATGGACATAGAACAGAAGGAAATGCAGTTGTGGTAGTTGTGACTCATTTTCCCTCGTACAAGTTCAAAGTTGAACTCATTAAAAAAGGTTAATATGGAATTTCCTTTCAAAGAGTACAGTGTGATATTATATATATTCATATTTATTCTGTTTAAATTGATTCTTAATATCAAAATAAAAAGTTGTGAACTTCAGGATTAAACCCACACTTTGATGGACCTCCTATCTAGAACTCCTCTTTGGTATGATGTGAGGTAAAGCCAGACGTATGATACCAAACAGACCCTGACCCATCAGTGAGTGACGTACCTCTGTAATGGCCTGGATAGAGGCTCCATATTTGACCAGCAGCTCCATCACTTTCACTCGGTTCTTCTTACAGGCTATGTGCAGCGGAGTGAAGCCGTTCTGTCACACACACACACACACACACACACACACACACACACACACACACACACACACACACACACACACACAGTAAAGGATTAACAGAGCTGAATGATAGTCATCAGAGCCTGTTCAGTCCTTGATCTCTAGGAGCATTGTTACAGTTCCATCATATCTTTCTTTCATACCAGGGCCCTTGCGTTGGGGTTGGCCCTCTTGTCCAGCAGCAGCTTGGTGACTTTGTAGTGACCGCAGTGAGCTGCCACATGTAACGCTGTCAGGTAGTCCAGCGTGACATCGTCAACGGGAGCCTTCTGCAGAAGGTGTTTGACGCATTCAACATGGTCGCCTTGTGCCGCCATGTGGAGAGGAGACAGCCCGTTCTACAATGTGAAAGAGAGACGGATAGAAAAGTCAATATTAGACACAAGCACAACTTCAAATGAAAGCAAATGCTCTGTGTCTGCTGGCTAATGCTTGCTAACATGTTAGCGATTCATCTATATATAAAAGTGATCCTATTTATATGTTGTATCCTGCTAGCGGGCACAATGCTAACAAGAATCAATACATCCAGGAGTTCACAGTGGAGTCCAGCAGTAACCTTACTTCTGTACATGAACAGGATGCTGCTGTGGGTCCAAAGTAAACTACGTCCAAAGTGTCTTATAGTTACACCTCTGTTTCTCTTTAATAAATAAGAATCCTTGCTATCCATCTTCTCATCTGACAACGGTAGATTACATCTCCCAAAATGTCAAACTGTTCCTTAAAACAGTTCTTGCACCATGAAGAGGCTTAAAGCCTAAAGAACCACATTCTGACAATGTGTGCTGGACTATTTGGTGTAGAGAACCTCAGCTGATGACTGTAAACACTCACTACTTAGTGATCTGTTAACCAACAGATATGACACAGTTTGAAAAGGTAAGTGAGAAACATGCTTGAAGTGTATAAAAGGTGAATACACAGGTGACACACCTTGGTCCTGGCCAGCAAGGGTGCTCCTCTATCCAGCAGCAGCTCCACAGCTGTATCGTGTCCACTCCGGGCCGCACAGTGTAGAGGAGTCAATCCATCCTACAGAGCACACAAACACACAAACACACCAAGAGTCATTAAATACATACGGACATCGACTTGGCTAGAGGCTAAAGAACAACGATTTCACTTTACAAATGTCATTTTTCCTTTTTTTACCAAGTTTATTTTGCCTGTTGAGGTACTATAATATAATAATACTATGACAATACTATAGTTCGGCTTCGCACGATACTCACCCTTGTTTTAGCATCAATCTGAGAGCCACGGTCCAGTAACAGGCCAACCATGTTAGTGTTGCCACGCTTGGACGCCACGTGTAGAGGAGTAATCCCATTCTACAGAGAGAAAGAGGACTTTATAAGACACATTAAAGATATTTGTTCAAAGGTTACTAATATGGAAATTGCATCTATGCTCATATAGTTGTATATGAGGGGTGAATATTAGTGTAGTTATATTTGAGAATAAAATCATATATAAAACAATCACCATTAAAATCAAACGTAATTTAACAATTGACGAACCTGAAGTTATCATTTAGCCTCTAATTTAAATGTAATGTGATTTTTACTTCTTGCATCAATTAACTGACTAATCAACTGAGTCTCTTAAATATATTTCATTTTAAAATAAAATATATTTGCATTGTAGTGCTTTTCAATTCTATGATAAGTTGCTATTCACTGTTGTTTCCTTGATTTACTGTCACTCTACACTGACACAGCAATACTTGAACCAGTCCAGTCTGAAAGTGTCTGGAACTGGAAGCTGGTATGCCTCACAGAGACAGAGGACGAGTGCATTCTCTCAAACCTTTTAACCACATACGATTATAAACCTCTGCAGCCTCCATGTTAGCCACACAAGCAATCCCATGAGGCTTAGTGGAGTGCAAGGTGAGAGAAAAAGAAGCTATTTATAGTCATACTGCTCGCATGGCTGAAAATAGCACATCTGAATTTGTTTTCTGGATGATATTAAAGGGACAAAAAACAAACACTGAAAGGCTAGAAATTAAATTCAAGAGAGGAACCCGCAAACGACAAAGAGGCGAATGCTATAGGTTTACAAAATCACAGATTTGCTAGAAGTGAAACCTAATAGCAAACAGCCTGACATTCAGTAGCCAACAACACTGTGCAGAAGTGTCCCAGTGAACTGATACTGTATATTATTATTATTATATTAGTGAGGGGAGGGTTTACCCTCGCCGTGAAGTCCACTGCTGCCCCTCGGTTCAGCAGAAGTGTGGCCACATTGACGTTGCCATAGTGGGCAGCGATATGAAGGGGGGTGAATCCGCTCTGGAAGACAGACAGGAAAGAGTAAAGTACACAGGGAGGGGGGGGGGGACAGAGGTCAGACGTTAGCCTTTACTTCATGGCCTTGAACTTTGAATCGTGACTCTTGATCTTTAGTCTTCCCAGCATGCAGCAGTCGCATCAAGCATCACAGGTGAAACAAAACTGAACTGAGAGCAAAGAAAATGAAATAAAAAGTCAAAATCAGTTCTTAAAATGTTCAAGTCAGAATCTGTAGCACCCGTACACACTACCCCCAAACACACTGAGAAATGTCACCATGCAGGTTATTAAACACAGAAAGAAAAGTAAAAGAAGGCCTTTCAGAGGCTTCAAAATACAACTTGAGATGAAAACAACAAAAACTGAAGCAGAACAAATAGATGTAGAGTACACAGAGTCAAAGAATATTAGCTCCCCAAACAAAACCAAATGATAGTCAAATGATAAAGAGGGAACACTTCTGATCAACACCAAAGTGCACTATGTCAACTGTACGTCATAGAAGTAAGAGAGTTAGCAATGAGAATATATGAGAAAGGTTAGAGATTGCAGAGCAGGTTGGAGTAGTTGTGAGATTCTTGCCTTACCTTGCCGTTCTGTAAGTGTGGTCCGATTTAATGTGAAAAAGTTGTTTACAAAAGTGTGAAGAATACAGTGACTAACGTGATGGTTTAAAAACGTTACAGTCAGAAGCTTAGAATGGTGCAAATGAAGGCAGCACGAGTGCAACATGCGATGCAATGCCACGTCTCTGGCTAAGAGGTGAGACCTTTAAAGCGTTACACGTGTCCCATGTCATAACTCATTAGTATTGTTCTAGTGGCAACGAGATCATTTGGAGATCTACATACAAGCATGCATTTAAAATACGTGAACAGGAAGTTTCATGTTTAGAGGACCAGGATTGATAATATTAAAATAAAATGATTTAATCAATTTAAATGTTTCTATTTGTGTGCATTAAGGATTTTACAAAAAATAACATTTGCATATTACTTAACATGTTTGAAAATGCAAAATGACGGATATTAGAATGAAATAAAAAGCCAAACACTGCATCATTTTACATTCTTTAAAATTGCAGACAATATGCAATCTAACAAGTTTAATTTGAATTATGTCCTGTTTTTAGCTAATATTGTTATTATGGAAATATCTTCTCTGGCGTCCTTTATAATATTTGTCAAAGTGAGGAAATGGACATTTCAATTATAGATTTTAAGACCATGTTTGTATTTTCAGTATTTATACCGACTGCACGTCGTCAGCTCAGAGATACATTTTACTTTGAATCGTAATATTATCTTGGCAATGTTATGCTTTGTAGTACACTGAAGATGAATGATCAATGAAGTGTTTGCTTTGACAGTGGCCTATTTATACATGTTGAACATGAAAATACAAATCAGAGTTTTAGCATTTTTAAGGGCACACAAATAGGACATTTAATTTGACTTTGATTAAATGATTTCATTTTCATTTTGTCAGTACTGGACTTCTATACTTAAGGTAATCTATTGTATGCTATAGTTCAACCAATACTGTTTTAAACTAAGCAGGTCATAGTGCATCCCGAGACATCATGCAACACAACATGAACAGACACAATTACAAGACAATATACATTTATAGCTGTTCACAAAGATGCACCGGCACAGTATTCATCAAATCAAAACCTTGCAGGATAGAAATGTGATCAATAAAAACAAATCAATAAACCTTACATCTCAATAATGATGTTGTTTAGAGGTGTTCGTTAATGTATCGGTCAGATATGACAGAAACAAAAGGGTTTGAACTGAGGATAAAACAATGAAATGCTCACAGAGAAAGAATAAACGAGCTAAAGATGAAAATGAAAGATGTGCTGACGGTGCGAGCGCAGGACACGCGGCAGTAGCTTGGCCATTCGTGTCAGCCGTGCATGTTGACCTCTTATTATACCAAACCAACAGAAATAAATGAACCAAATGCTCTTTATTTACACCATGCAGTGCTGTGGAAGTGAAATTAAATAAATGGTGGAGGGAAAGAAAAGTGAAATAAGAAAACGGGACAGTAAAGTGAAGCTGTGGAGATCAAAGGAGCATGTGTATACCTCAGTAGTCCTATTGACCATCATCTGAAGCAGCAATGAGGGAGGGAAAGATCAGTTCAGTTAGGATGGTTGAACACATGACTGTAGTCAGATCCACAGCAACACAGCGCTGCTGACATGAAGCTGGCATGAAGCGACGTGGCTGGTGTGGCTCTCTTCCCTTTAGTGTGCTCTAGTCCTGTTGACACGGAGGTGATGTGTCAAAGCTTAAGGTCTTGTGGAGACGCAGCTAATGACCATTTCCAACATTTTTTAAGAATAGTGCAAAATGCTTATTTGCAATATAGTTGTAATAAGTAGAATTTATTGAACAGTGTTTTTGGGAACGTTCACAAACCAATATTCAGCCCGTTTGATTCACTCTAGTGCGGTTGGTTGTGAGCTCAGTGATCATACTCTGGTGTGGACCAAAACCACCACCTTTCCCAAACTGTGGTGAACCGTTTCCAAGTGATCCGAGTGTGGTTCAACTGCAGTGGAAACCTAAACTGATCCAATTGAGGGAAGTGAACCAAAATGCAGGTGATTAAATGACTACAGTTGGTTAACATGAGTGGATAGGACTGACTTGGACAGAAGTCCAATGTTTGTTTGAAACCCAGGCTGAAGAGAACAGAATATTCTAAATAAAGTCCACAGATATAGTATATAGAGGTATATAAAGTCATTGAACTGGAGGAGAAGGGATTCATGCGCACAGTAAATGAAGTAAGACTCCTTCATAAACGCCCCCCCAGCGTATCAATTTCACTCTGATCCGCAGCAGCCAACTGGACTATTGTGAAATTGCCCTTAATTGATTGAAACAGGAAAGGTTTCTTCTTCAATATGATTATTAGTTTATTGAACTGACATGTAAACAGACGGTTCAGATGGCGGTCACTGGACTGGTTTTCCAAGGTTTTTGAATAGAACTGTGGCGTGTTGACATATGTGTTTGAGTGTGACTGTCTATAGCTGGTCTCCTCTGGGCTGTTCATAATGAGTCTCATCACAACAGCTGAACCACAGATGGCATTATACTAAACGCGTGCATGCTCCCTGAGTTGCCTCCACGGTGTTTTGTTACATGACAACATAATTGGTGCCTTGTTGAAATATACGGTAGCAAGTGTAGAAGCAACACCTAACATTCAGGAAGAGTGGTACAGTCAATCATCTCCACTCGAGCCACGTCACTTAAAGCCACCATCAGAGGAACACTTCGTTCCTACATCAACAGGTGTGACTTCCCACCAATACCGGATTGACCCCAGATTGACCCCCCCACCCCCACCCCCCTATCCCCACCCATTGGTTGCATGCAGCCTTGATTAACACCACCATACAACCTGCAGACAGTGGCACACTCCATGCAGTGGACAGTGCTACACTTAGACACCGGTGCAGCGAGGTAGGAGGGGGGTGATGGGGGAAGTGTGTGAGAGGAAGAAGAGGGAGAGACCCAGTTAGTGGCAGGACCAGAGACACTGAACGAGAGAGGAAGAGAGCAGTAGAGAGATGCACAGACACACAGATGGAAACACAAACACTCTATACAGGAATACAGCTGCATGGCAAAAGTACATCACGACAACTTAGTGGTCTGCTATCATACGCTCAATCATATTCATCAAAAGGATTTACACCTGCTGTGATTGTTATCTGATTGTTGCACCGCTAAAAGTCAGTAACATGATTCAGTTTAGTCAGATGGGCTTGAAGTTTGAAGACGTGTTGGTACATGTTGAACACCTCTTGACTCTTAGTTGACAGTTACAGGTACGTCTCATGCCTTTGTTGACCTCAGACTCCTCCCTACAGGTTTCATGATGCTACAACAACATCCAGCTACATCTGCCTTTGCTCTTTATGGTCATTATCAATCACAAGAGCTCCCCCTCTCTGCTCTCGTGTATCCTTTCTTATGGCTCCTCAGAGATCCCTCCTTGCTCTCCAATCTCAAATAAGAGCCTTAGGAGGTAGCTAATGTTGAGTAACGCTGTACTGAACTAACTCATCCACAATGACATGGAACATGATACCATGATGGTGGCCTATCAAGACTGGCATACATTCCTGTGACTTCTATGGAGACAACAATATTATAACACAAGAGGATATCTTAACATTTCAGATATACATCTTTTTCATGGGCTTAAATCTCATAATTGGACACAAACACAAAAAAGCCCCTGTGTTTCAGAACAGCTTTGCCTTACAGAGAAACATCCCCCTGTATTTAAAACTATCATAACCATACGTAGAAACATCACATATGTGTATTGAGATGCCAAGTAGGAAGGAATGTCATCGATATGAGCTAAAAGATCATCCGTGTGGGTAGAAACCTCATCATTGAGGCTTCTAACGTCAGCTCAGCCTACACATGAGACGTCCACAGTACTGGAATGTAATCACCTTCTATGTAATTGTATGTTGTCAGCTTCCCACCTACTCATCTATCAAAATCCACTACAGCCTCATATTTCATATATTTGATAAAAGTCCTCATGACCACGGTATGGACACATTGGCACAAACAAATAGCACCACATTAGCGTGACTTCCACACATGCCAACCTACCCCGACTCAAATGGCACTATGGGCTTACCTTCGACTGGACATCAGCATTGTGGTCGTTCTGGAGGAGCAGGGCGGCTGACTTGGTGTCGTCCTTGCGCGCAGCAATGTGCAAGGCAGGCAGGCGGACCTTTCCTTTAGTATCATTCTCCAGTAGGACAGAAACCACCTGGTTGTGGCCCTGTTGGAGGGCGATGGCCAGAGGGGTGAAGCCATCCTGGGTGAAAGAAGACAAGTTAAGTTTAGCTCCATCTCATTTAGTAAGGACTCTAAAGACATTCCATGAGTGCTGAAGCAGTAAATTCTCGACTAAAATTTGGTTTTCAAATAATGGCCAAATCTCAAATAATAGGAAGAACAGAAGAAGTCACTAATCAAGGCCGGGTAAAAAACAGTAAAGAGGTTGTAATTACAGGTCCTGTTCTTTAACGGTTGATATGTTTAATTCACAATAATGTCCATTTCCCCAGCATTGACTCCATCATTCTGCGTTGTTCTCACTTCATCTTTTTAACAGAAAATTCTGTTTTAATTCTCTAATTATTACCATTTACTTTTACTCTGAAGCTTTTCCTATCACTGCTAAGCTTCCATCAATAAAACTCAACACTTCCTCCATATACTGCAAACTGGAAGCCTACTAGCACAAGAAGGGACTGACCCGGTTGAACCATGGTTCATTCTCAATAAGAAACCTCTGTGCAGGAAGACTCACTCACGTCAATGTTCGGCAGTCAGTGAGTCAACCACTTAGACTTAATGTCTTGGCCAATACTAAATGGATTGCCATGACATTTTGTACGGACATTTGTAATCCCCAGAGGATGAATGCTAATGACTTTGGTGATCTCCTGGTGGTGATTCGGCCGACCACTCATGAGCCATGACATTTTGTCATTCGTCATCATGATTCCCAGAGGAAGTGTGCTAATGACTTGGTGGTCCCATAACATTCCCACTGGCGCTACTAGCATGCTGACATGTTTCAGGGTGGAATGTCTCAACATCTCCAGGATGGATGCCACACAATTTTAATCGCACCGCCGATCCTCTGATTGTAGGACGACCCTGCTCTCCACTTAGCCACAGTCGCCAGACTCTGTGTGAAGTCATAGTCTGATGTTGTCTAAATACACACACTCCTCTCACCTCAGTCGCAGTGCTCTGGTTGCCTCCATTCTCAAGCAGGTATCGCACCACATCCATGTGATTCTCCTGGGCAGCCATGTACAGAGGAGTGAATCCATTCTACAGCACACAAGCAAATACAAGAGGTTACCAATGAACTACAGGTCATGAACATACACAGTATTTACTCAACCAGACGCAGACAACAATGAAACCACTGCTCTCTAGCATGATATTAATGAAGAGTGATACAGGAGATGATATTGCCATTGCCTCTCAAGAGGGTAGCAGAATTAAACAGAGTACAGAGGCTCACCTGAGACTGTGAATTGATGTCAGCTCCTCGTTTGACCAGGATCTTTACTACTTCAGCCTGACCAGCTAGGGAGGATATGTGAAGTGCTGTGTTTCCTTTCTGGATTAATAGAAAACATAAAAGGATAATGAGAAGAAGCACTCAGTAGTGTGCAGATATCCGCCAGGTGTGTCTCCTCCTCCCCTTCCAAAAAGGTTTTCACTAAAGTGTTGCTCCCCGCTTCGTTACAGTCAAGATGGCAGCGAAGAACAAAGAAAGAAAGTGTGATCTTTTTAGTGGAGCTTAACATATTGGGTATGGGATTATGCCGCAGATGCTCAGGTTCAAAATGAGACCAAACCTTTCTATGGACGTCCTTGTTTTAGACGAAATGTGGCCTGCAACAGATTGGGTCAGGCTTGTTTTTAGACTGAAAAGCCTTTTGCTACTGAAGCAGTTGTTGGTCACTTGTGGCCCCTTACTGGCCGGTTAAGAACAGCCAATGATGGTATAAAACAGTTAATAAAATAGGTCCAGTAGTATAAGAGATTAGCCTTGGACAAACAGATCCACAACCTTACGCCTGCAGAGACAATATACTAGTCATTAAAGAATTCAATACTTAGCATAGATTCTGCTCTCTACGACTCTATTAGCTGCCTTGCAACTCTACTACATCACCAAGGTTCTAGCAGCACCTACACGTGGATAAATCCTGCTTTTGAGGGACTGAAGTCCGCTCAGTTTGAAGCTGAGATGACCTACCTTTGTGGCCGAATCCACTGCGGCACCTCGCTCCAAAAGCTCCTGGACCAGATCAATATGGCCCTCCTTGGCTGCAAGGTGCAGTGCATTGAGACCATTCTGGAAAGAGACGAGGGAGGAAAGGTCAGGCCCAAATTCTAACAAGCTAACACCAACAAAGACTAAAGACAGGTCCAAATGGAAAGAGAAGGGATTACCTCCTCCAACAGGTCCATAACTAACTGAGAACGTTTGAATGTGTGGCTGTCCCTCACTCTTACATGTGGAGGGACAGACTGAAATATCAAAGCTTTGGCAATCAAAGGTGGGTCAGATGTTCCATGTTATGCTTGTGTGGAGCAGAGCCAGTCCAGGGAATGAAGATATAAATAGGTGTGTGTGTGTGTGTGTGTGTGTGTGTGTGGTCAACCAAACATCCTCTTATTGTCCATGATACCTTGTTAATCCTTTCTACTCAAATATCAATATCTTTGGTATTGATTGGCAATTGGTAGAGAACATAAATGAATATGGAGGTTGGTTCTTAAATACCAAACGAGCTAGAAACACATTTCAAAAAATCTTATAGAAGCTAGAAGATCTGATATATTTCAAATTACAGATAATACTGACAAATGAATGTCCCTTAACTTGACACATACGTTGTTAATATCTGTATAGCGCTCTTCGGTGTCATGTGCTGCTTGGTTGGAAGGTGTGATGGGCTTATAGCCTAGAAAGGACACGGTGAACTAAGAGATTGACACCCGAATGTTTGAGCTCAAATGGTTTTGTAATAAACCGACTGAAGACCAAATTACAAGGGGCTAATAAGGCGTATCCTTTTTGCTATACTACGGTTTGTTTTATGTACACGTCCAGCAGACCTGGAGCCACATTACTGTTTTATTAGGAGTAGCATGATGATATAAGCTAAATATTCACTGTCCTTCTAGCTCTTGTTTGCTCCCCACCAACTCACGGAGATAAATATCTGTCTCTGCTTAATGCTCCGCCTGTTTCCCTAGCTAACTGCTTTGTCTGTCTGGCGTTTGCTTCTGATCAGATATTGCACATCAATTTTGCGTAAAACAAGCTTCCCGTGTCTGCTAAAAACAAGGTCATCGAGAACCAAAACAATGAGCTAAACCAGGCTGAATGGCTCTGGGAGGAACTTTGCAGGTGTGTATTCATTTTCTGGAGGTTTTCACTATGAGCATTCCATAGTCATATGATCCATTGTTAATTGATTGATTAGTGCAGCTTTATTAATAGAATGAAAATGAAGACAACAGCCTCCCGTTAAGCAAAAGAATGGCGCTGAATGTAGGCTTGTTCCCTATAGTTTGCCCTTCTCCTCTTCTAAGATCCAGCACTGATTCAATAAACCTTTCAGCAACACTAGCATTAGGGTGCTTCATAAAAACAGTCGATCAGTAGTTTCCTCTGTGACTGCCAAACTAACCCTCATCACACAGGCCCCTGAGGCCGATGGTCCCACCGGACTCCTGGGGTCCCAACAGAGCCTTCCTGTGGGGTACCAAGAGAGGTTTGGCTGACCCTAGAATCATCTCACTATGCTTCAGTTTTCTTTGCCCAGATGTAACCCACAGCTGGCTGTAGGCATCTGCTCAGTAACAGCAGGAAATGTATTATAGCTAAGTCCTGCTTTTCTTTGAACAGCTGACATGTTAAAGGTGCATTAAAGGTGCCTGCCTCCTGATGGCCTCGTATCACCCAGCATTTAGCCAATGTGTTGGTACCACTGCTCTATCTAAAATGCTAGTTCAAAGTACAGAAAAGTGACCTCTTTGTTGTGTTTATTGATGGTACTCTGTGGTTTGGGCTTAATATTTGTAATGGAAATGTTCAGAAGCGCTACAACATGACTGTGTTCTGTGGCCTTGTTAGTTTTAAATATGATTTTGCAGACATGTTTCCCGAAGAATTATATTGAAATGTTGTAGATCATGCACCTCATGATTTACATCCAATGCCAACGCTCAGTGCAAACCTAGGAAGTCGTGTGCACTTTATGTATTGAAGTGCAAACCAAATCTTCTTGCTTGGCCTTGATAACCATGTCCAGTTGTCCAATCAGAGCTTTGACTCTAAATGTCATCCTCAGATAGGTACATTAATGAAAAATAGCGGATCCAAAAGATAAAGCATCAAACAGACACCAGGGGAGACCATAACTTCCGAGCCCCACCCCAGGGTTTCTGTTCAGTTCTTCAACAGTCTGTTTGAAGTAGCACCTGTCAGTAGCACCTGTCAGTAGCACCTGTCACTGTTCTACCATAAAAGACCAGACAGATATGTTTCAGCGGTGACTACTGCAGAGATGAAGTTCCTGTGTCTTTTGTCCCAAAGGACAACAACAGTCAGAGGGATTTGAATGAAACAAGTTCTCCCCATTTGGTCAGGGAAGGACTCTTAATCACCCATGTATAGAATATCTATCTATAAGTATAAGCCATGTCTAATGTACTTCATGTCTATAACTAAATGTCTAATTAATGGATGGATAATGGATCTGTATGAAGTTTTCTTTAATATGGAACATAGCCATTATAAACGAACAACCTCCTATTGTGCCATAACTCTCTGGGCCCTATTCATCGCTGTACACCCCCCCCCACCCCATGCCCTCCATTCACCTCCAGGAAGCCACTAACCCCTTCATCATTCTCCATGCCCTGTAAGCCCACTCTTCCATCCATCAAATCTGTTCCCTCATTCTGTCAGCCCACATGAACACAATCACTGAGGAGATGTTTCCCAATTATCTGTTTGATCTATTACACAAGCATGTTTAAAGCAATGCAAATGTGATGTGGTGGAAATCTA
Organism: Leptoclinus maculatus; assembly: GCA_032191485.1. Lineage (NCBI taxonomy): Eukaryota > Metazoa > Chordata > Actinopteri > Perciformes > Stichaeidae > Leptoclinus > Leptoclinus maculatus. The sequence continues at coordinate 616,683 of JAVDOI010000020.1, read as the reverse complement.
ATTTAGCAGTGCTGGAGTTGTCTCAGGGGAGGGAGGTGCTTATAATCAGTAAATACCACCTCATCAGTGCAGTATGTTATTGAGCTATAACCAGCTTCAGAGAACACTAAAACACTGATGCCCATTAGCCACTCAGGGGACGTTTTCAGGGAAATGGAAAAGATTATCGACAATCTGCTCAAAACTACTCGATTATTTTGAAACAACATGATATCAAAAATAATTCTCAGCTTTTTTGCAATGTTAGGTAGTCTTCCATAACTGATAGGAGGAATAATATTATAATATTACTGCATTCTCATTCCAACCATGGGAAATGCAGTAATAGTATTCCTTAAGGCTAGCCGGCTAAGCCATTGAACACAACATCTGATGTAGTATCTGTTACAGGTAACATGGTAGCTACAGCAGTTGCCTACTTGTACAACCAGCAGAAGAGTTGTGCTGATGTCCAGCTGATATATGTAAGTCCAATAACCACTAACCCCTGAGAAATGCATCTGTCTCTTTAGCTGCTACATGCTCCGCTAGGTTCGCTGCTAACGTTGCTTGGTGTTTGGTGCTGAGCAGGGTACAGTGGGTGCAGTTCTTAAAACCAGAAAACCAAAACGATGAGCTGGAAGAGACTAAACACTCTGAGCTGTGGGAAACTGCAGAGTTACCATTAATAATATGATTGTTTTTAGGAACTATATTTTGCTGTGAAAGTTCCTTCTTCATCGTGGTAATAAAACAAAATAAGCTTATATCGAAAGCTTTCACACAAATCTCATGGGCAGTGAACTGTTTTGTCAGTTGTCAGACAGTTGTGTGGAACAAGTGGTCATATACTGATATAGTCTTGATGGGTGGTTTACTCAACTCCTAATGTACCCACAATAACACCGGTAATGCTCATTAATCACTGAAGTCCATTCTGAAATGTTGAGCTACGAAAAGTTGTAACTTTCAGTCTTTTGAGACTCATCTGCTTCAGAAGGTTTATAAATGTATAGATGTTGGTGGCAAAAGCACATTGTGACACAAGAAGTATGAGTACCATTATTATACCGTATGTGGAAAGGAAAGGAATGAATCCAATGCTAGATATATATAAAGGCATTAAAAAACAACTGCCGTAAATTCCGGCATATAAACCGCTACTTTTTTTCACACGCTTTGAGACTGCGGCTTTTACAACGATGCGGCTAATTGATGGAAGAAGACGCGAACATCCTGGTGTCGGGCACGCAAGAGGAGGATCACGGGGCAACCCCTGTAGAGGATGACGACTCCGAGACCCCGCGCGCATCAGACGCGGCCGCGGAGACGAGCGTGTCGGCCGCTCTCCCCGGGGAGAGCCCGCTCTCGTTCGGGGAGAGCCCGCTCTCGTTCGGGGAGAGCCCGCTCACGTTCGGGGAGAGCCCGCTCTCGTTCGGGGAGAGCCCGCTCACGTTCGGGGAGTGCCCGCTCTCGTTCGGGGAGAGCCCGCTCTCGTTCGGGGAGAGCCCGCTCACGTTCGGGGAGAGCCCGCTCACGTTCGGGGAGCTGCTCGTCGCCGAGTACCGCAAGAAGGGCCGGGTGGAGTTCAGGAAGATGTTCGAGCTTCAGACGGGGGCGCGCCTGCAGAGCAGCTGGGGGGTGGTCCTGCACGATGACGTGGCCGGGGACACCTGCGGCTTATAGACAAGTGCGGCTTATTTATGTACAATTTCTTTTTTCTTTTAAAAATTAGCAGGTGCGGCCTATATATAGGTGCGCTCTATAGTCCGGAAATTACGGTATCTCAATTACTAACTAGATGGTGTCTATTTCCTGTTGACATCATACTTTGATAAGTGACAAACAAAGGAGCCATCAGTTGATAACTGTCTTCACATACCACAGAGCGTGTGGTATACCAGCTAATGTTAACGTCCACTCCATGTGACTTCTGTTTCCTGGGCTGGTCGTCATGGCTGTGCCAGCAGAGGGCTGTTTACCTCCTATCAGGTTTCATTGCCCCCCCTCGTCTATGGCTGGAATGCTAATGGGCTTAGAGGAAACTAGATAATGACTAGGCCTAAATAAAGACACTCTCCCAGATCAAACACAGTCCTCTATGCTACTGAAATGTGGAACCATTTTTGTATGATAACAATGTAAAGATTAGTGGTGGACAGCATGAGCACATTAGCTCTTTGAATAACACATTCTGTGGATTGTATGATAAGCACCATTGGACTCACTTAACAGGATCAAATGACGATGTAATGTTAAAGGTATCGCTTGTAATGACAAACACAGAAATGATTATCAACTCTGCAGTTCCCCTCAGCTCAGAGCCTTTGAGCCTTCTTAGCTCACTGTCACAGCCTGGTCCGTTATAAAGCTCTGATAAACCCACTGTTCACCACCTGATGAGCACAACACAGCAAATACACGTTTAAAGACTAGCTGGTGAACATTGTGGAACATTTAGCAGCTAAAGTCACTTTTCATTGGGTAGACATAAACACAACTCCAAATGAGTTATGATGTTGCTCTGTGTCTGCTGAATGTGTTCAGGCAACAGTTTGCTAACATGATGGCCTTAAGAAGTTCACAGGTGATAAGAGGCCTACAATCACTTATACAGCTGTAAGGAAATAACAGCCGCCTCAACCAAACTGTGCTAAACAATGCTGTGGTTCATCCACATTATTCCAACAGTGGATAACAATCCATTTGGCTCAGTCAATAATCCCATGAAGAAGCATTCATGTGAGAACAATGAACCCTAATATTCCCCCTGTGTTTGTCCTGCTGTAAGTCATGTCATGTGACCTGTCTCCTACCTGATTGCAGGTGCTGATGTCCACTCCCCCTTTCAGGTATTCCAAAACCTTGTCGACGTTCCCTGCTCTTGCCGCTCGCAGGAAACTGGTGTTGCTGTCCGACTGGAAGAGACACAAGAGAAAAACATGTTCATGAAATCATCTACATCATTTCCTAAGCACATATACATTTCCTCTTTGGCTGTCGAATAGTTATCACATAATTCTGCTTTTTAAGCTTAATGAGTCGCATTCTTTCTCAAGTAATGGACTAAAAAACCCAACTCACAATCTAACTCCACAAACTCTGAAACTGTTAACTGGGTCATGGTTAGCTGGAGCCAGTAGAGGGGACTGTCTACAAAGTTTGGACTAAAATGTTTGTACCGCTTGATTGTTTGTTAATCCTCATGTTATGATCTTTGTTGAAAACTAATATTTGTTTCCTGATTGTAATATTGATGTCTTACTTTGTCTGTTTTCAAAGTGTATTGTTTTGAATTATTTGTTTTACTTTGTCAACCTGCACATCATCAAACACTGGGGGCCTGTGCCCCGGGACTACAGGGGGAAAGTAGCTTTAAGCTAGGTGTAATACATATATTGAACTACTGTTAAAACTCTCTATTCATGCTCACCATTCAAGGATTACCACTGATACCAAAATTATGTTGACCATAGCATTTTCCATCTGACAATGTACTGGAGTGTTTCAAAGCTCTGTGGTGTCCCACAAGGATCCATTCTTGGACCTCATCTGTTTAATCTTTTTGCTCCCACTTGACACCATCATCTGCAAACATAGTATCACTTATTATAGCTATGCAGATGAGTTGCTCTCTCCCTTTTCATTGCAGTTTCATTGCTCTATTTTACCTCACATTGTTTTTTTTAAAGTATATAACTACACAAACTCGTGCTAGTGTACTAGCTGTGGTTGTGCAGGTGACACGTGGCACTACTCAGTCCTGTCACATTGTCCACTGATCCACAGGTGGCAGTATCATGTAGAAATGCAGCAGTGTGCCAACAAAAGCAGTGAAGAAGATTCGACTAAGTACTGATTTAAGGTCTAAATACTTGTTTCAATGTGATATTACTGTTTTTACTTGAAGCAAGATGGTAACCACGGAAGTAAACAATGCTAGATTTCAGACACTTAAAAAATCTGGAAGGAAATGCTTTCAACACATCTGTTAGTGCTGACTGATGTGCACAATGCATTTTGGTGAGTAACAGTGAATGTCAACATAACCTTTGTTCATTTACAAAGAGAACACCACAGCGCCCCTTTAACTGCATTTAGTTGTACTGGTATACTGTGTGACATTGAATTGAACATTGACAATTAAGTTCTATCTAATCTGAAGACTGTTTGGAACTCATCACTCCATAAAGTGGTTTAGTTGCTTTTGTATGACATTGTGCTCTAAAAATAAACTAGAACATAATTACATATGTATGTGTGCATACATATGTAATTAACATGCTTTCATTTTCTTTAAAGAACTAAAGTCTAAATTGGCATTGAGCAGAATCCCACAATAAAGCGTTAGCAACAGTTAATGTGCATCCATGATACGGTTTCCTTAGTGGACAATGATATTCATGTTCAAGGTTTGGGAAGGACATGTCGCCTGTTTGTTTTTGGATGCTGAGTGAGCTGCAGTTGGAAACAGACCAGGACTGTACGGAGGCAGAATGAGTCAGCATTTTCTTCTTGGTACCTTCACTAAAGCTAAATTCTGGCTCACATACAGCTTGCTCAAAGCGCCCAGCTCTCTGTTCCTCCTGTGGAAAAACACTGTGTGATGCTTATTTTTGCTGCATTCAAACTGCGCTATTCCTTCCAGGAGGAGGTCAGAGGTCAGTATCAGAAATACTGTAGCACCACACTGGAGGTATGGGGACTCAGGGGATGTCCTGTTTGTTTCTTTTGCTATGGAATGGTCTTTCATTGGCTGTAAAGGTCATATTTTGCCTCAAATTTTCATTAGCAGGCTCTTTCAGAGTTGACAATTTCCTTCATCCCAGTCTGTCACTCAGTCACTTACAGCAGTCACCCTGCGCACAGTTTCACACGTAGAATGCAGAGATCAGAGGAAACAATGCAGCCCTGATGATGCATGAAGTGAGCAGTGACACTGCAGCACCGATGTCTTCTTCAAACAATCACAAATAATCCTGGTCGTATGGTTCCGACTGACCTGCAGTCAGCTGTTGTCTGGCTGCTGCAGAGAACTGCATTGCATCATTCAGACTCACGACTGCTGGAGCTTTCTGCAACAGCGCCGCTATCACCTTGAAGGACTAATGCTAATACTAATACTAATACTAATGCTTCTCCATGTTTCAGTCCACAGTCTACACATAATACCAATAACATTACAGACAATGGAAACGTCTAAAGTCAACTTTCAGAGACTTGAAGCCACTTCAAGATACATGGTGCGGTTTTATACAAATGTGTGAGTGAGTGTGTGTGTGTGTGGGGGAGGGGGGGGGGGGGCATTGCAAGTCTATATCACTTAGTCAACACTTTTTCTCCACTGGAAGGGCACCCTAGCATCACATTTTCTCTGCTGGAAGGGCACCCTAGAGATCCCTGCATCACATTTTCATCACAATTCTCCACTGGAAGGACACCCTATAGAGCATCAGCATAGGCATCTAAGAGGGCACTTTTGTTAGCCTGGAAGGACTTATTTATACAGCCTCATACATGTTCTTACAGGGTTACGATTGTTTTCTAGCAGCAATGCACAGAGCAGCCATTTTCACAATCAAGCCCGTCTGACAATATCCTCACATTCCCTCCAGAGCTGCAGTCACATTATGCAAGACCTTGCCCTAATCATCGTTCTCCAACTGGCGGGTTGCTATAGTGACACTGAGACCAACAGGACTCTCAGACAAGTGGGGCTTTTGCATGGATGATACTTAACATTGGAGAGAAAGGGAGAACTGTGGCAGTCAGCTTCCTACAGAAATTGTTTCATAACTGCTGGTTATAAGGAGCTTAGTCAGTTTGTCACTGTCTTTGATGGCTAAATGTTTTGAATGTGCTGTGCATATCAGAAGAAGAAAAACAACGCTTTAAGAGGCCTACAGTTACATGAAGGTCATGTTTGGGGTGAGTCTGCAGTGAATAGGGACAGAAAAGTCAATAAAAGGAACCTTAGTCAGGCATGAAGGTCATTCTTTCACCACAGTTAGTACATTTCAGAATTCTGTTAGGTACTTGAATACACCAATACACCTTGAATGTGTCCTTTCTATAACAACATGTTCCTGCTTGTGTTTCAACGTGTGTCTCGTCATTACTTCATGACTTCATCAAACCTCCCAAGCACGACAAAGCCCACGTTACACATTACATCAAACATTCATTTAACAAAGTCACTGTCTTTATCTGAGGAGCGCTAGCTTTATCAATAATACAAAACAACCCTCCCCCCCCCTCCTGCACACATGATGTGAAAGACCAGTGCTCAGGCTGGGAGCATCACTGCCCCTCCCAGTTTCCACGGTGACAAGCACTGCCCTCTCTGGAGGTAACCATGACAGCAAGGCGCTGTCTGTCAGCAGAGCAACATCAGCATCAGCACCGATCACATGAAGGACATTGATTCCTTTAGAACTGTGTATCAACACAGCCGTACGATAGGGCATCATTCACATGTGAGACATACTGGATCCTCAGGTGCAAGTGTGCATGTTAGAGTGATCCAAGAAAACACACACACACACACACACACACACACACACACACACACACACACACACACACACACACACACTACTCTGGTGTTAACACATAAACTATGTTGAGTGATAGTAGCTCCCATGCTAACACTTCAAGTTCCTCACTTGTGGAGGCCTATCACTTAGCATTTGTATGCTAATGTTTAGCATGGCTCCAAATAACACTTATGTTGTTGACACAGATAGTTGATGTCATCACTGGCATGCCTAAGATATCACTGTCATAGCAGAGATGTTCCACTTGCCTAAATAGTTTGCAGTCTAAATGACTACCGCCTCATGGCACTCACCCCCTTTCTGATGAAGTGATTTGAGAAACTCGTTCTCCAGCACAAAAAAAAGTACATCATTGGTACCCATCTACCGAGCATCAGTGACAAAAAGTGATATTAAAAGACAATAACCAGAAAGATACAGAAGTTTCAGCTGTTGTGCACTAGATTACTGAGAAGCTTCTTTCCTCTGTGAGACTCAACTCAACCTCCCTACTCTGCATCTACAACAAATGAACTGTATATCTCTATTAATCATATAGAATTTCAAGATTGCATCAATTACCATGGGAATACAATACCAGCACATACGCTAAAACAAGCCAATAGATTAAACTCAAGGTCCACTTATTATCTTAAAGTTAAAAGTGTATTAGTAACTATGGCAGCGTATAATTAGGTAGCATATGCTAAAGTGTTAGCATGGACCACTGGAGCCATGCTGCAGAGTGGAACACGCGCAGCTAAAGAGACGTTTCTCAGAAGAACAGAGCTAATAGGTGAGTGAATATTCAAGTCAGTGGCTGAAACACAACAAACACACAAACTCATAAGGAATAATAACGTTGCTCTGTGTTCGCTTGATGTCTAAATGGAAAGATGTTTGCTAACACATGAACTTTAGCTTGTTTTAGAGTTCTTCTGCCCTCAAGTGGCTAAAAAATGATTACTGTAGCTGTTACAGCTATTAGCTAGGGTGCTTATTATGTCCACCAAAAACTAAATGCATAACCATTAAACTGGCCTTTACTATAGCACTATACTAGCAATACCATATATTGAACCTAACCTAAATCCAGCTAAAGATGTCTATCCTTAAGAAGAGCTTAAAGAGGTCATTTGACCAACATAAGCACAAGAGTAAGAACATACATGCTCACACATGAACAGCCCTTGTTTATTTGATTGAAGCAGGACATTCTATTCCAGAATAACAGCATCTCTGTTTCACTGCACCTCTCCCGTTGGTGCTGGCTCTGTTTGTGTGTGTTTGTGAGATTAAAGCTCCTCTGGGTTGCCTTGCACACATTAGTCCATGAACACACCCAGCGTTTATGAGATGACAACAGCACGTCAGTCAGTGCAACTAATAATACTCATTATATCCACAAAACCACACATTTAGCTAAATAAAAAGCTGTTATACTTGTATACTAAGGCTGAGGGAGCATCCATGTAATGTTTTTATAGTATTCAACTGCACCAAAATAATGAATGAATGAATACTAATATGTATTTAGTATGTAGGATATTCATATATAGAACTTCATACTATGTCATAGGTCATAGCTGTTTAGCAGAATCATCTAAACTGAGTGTTAGGTTTAGGGCATAGAGTCAGGTTTAAATGATGCTATTGGATGAATAGATTCATTCCCTTGAGGATTACCTTTGTAATGTTTGACTAAAATAACACTTCTTGATATTAGTCCTGCAGCATTATATTTATTAATTTGCCACAGCTCATAATTAGGAGGACATGCCTTTAAAGATGCACGCGACTAGTTTGTCAGTGTGAATGGTCAAGGGTCATGGGTCAACCCGTAGAGCTCTCCAGAATAGACCATGTCTAACAACCAATCATTTGACTGACAAACATCCCCTCAGAGACGCCTCACTGTTGCCTCACTGTTTCACTGACTTTCTCTTTCTCTTATCTTCTCTCTTTTATCCTTTGAGATAATAGAAGCTCAGCTGGACCCTGTGCAGCCAGGTCACTGCAGGCTGTCAGGTCCATGTCTCCTGCTGCACACAGGCCAATTACAGCCGTCTGGACCCTCCTGTGCCAGTTGCTGGGTTTCATCGGGCAAAATATACACGACAACGTTTTGGATTGTTTTCTCAACCCGTTCTCTTTCCAACTCGTCACATACTGACGCTTGGTCAGGACCCTTGGTATCTCCTCCTGGTTAGCCCAGAGCATCAAACGATAATGATCCACTACGGTCCCAATAAACATGTGGTTAACGAACAAACAAAAACTGTTTTAGCCAATAAAACCACTTTGTTAGATTTAGGAAAAACATTGTAATTGGGCTTGAAATAAGTGCTTAAACTAAGTCACATGTAAACAACGTAACATGAGGATGGAAAACACGGCACAAACATCACTAACGTAACTTCACAATAACATTGGTCACGATGGTTATTTGAACCATCCGAGTCACAACCCACCCGCCCTGTGAGGGTTTTGTCACTCATCATACTACATTATCACACTCCCTGAGCATCTTCTCTGAGTAGTAAAACCGTGGCCATCCGTGCTGAACCGTGGCCATCCGCGGCCGTCCGTGGCGTATCCGGGAAGACGAGCGGCTCGTCGGACATACAACTAACATCCGGGGTGATCCGGGGACACCCGGGAATGGAGAGGGGGGCGCCGTTGATCGTAGCACATATGGGAAGAAACGTAGTAGGACCGGGAAACATGTCAAATGTGTTGTCATCCGGGACGATTTCCTTCCCGGATCACCCCGGTTCACCCCGGATCACCCCGGATCTCACCTCTTTTTATCCGAGGTGATATGGGGTGATCCGGGGACATCCGTAGTATGTCCGGCTTTCGGTGGAACTGGGGCTTAAGCAAAAGAAGTCTGATGTTTTTACCATATGAGCACAAGACCTAAGACCTTTAGTTTACAATTGCCCTCATGTATATTGTCTGTATATTGTACATCATATTTGTATTTTACCCGTATTAACCAGGATATTCCCACTGAGATTTAAAATCTCTTTAAAGGACTAACCGGTAGGTTTGCATGTTTTAGCTGATTGGCTACGAATCATAAAAATGGCTAGAAACAGGTAATTTAACACTCTTTTTTACATTTGTATATGAACACATCCAGAAGACACAACATTAGCATGTCTGAGTCCAACATTCACTCTCTTGTTAGTTCTGGTTTGGTGAAAGATATCTGTTCCTTTAGCTGCTAGATGCGTTGAAATCAACTCAAAAGCTGTATAAACTCCCTACTACACACTGATATTAAGCAGATCTCAGTGTGTAGTGTGTTCACACAGGAAAATTGAGAAGTCCAGAAACCAAAACTATTGCAGACTAAATAGAGTACGATGCAATGAACAAAGGACATGAAAGAGCAGCTCACACTGGGGAAACTACTAAACAATGTGTAGGTGCTAGGTGCTGGTAAAACCGCTCCAGAAAACTCTTGGACGACAACAAATAAGTATTAAATCTTAAGAAAAACATTTGTGAAGTTACATTCAGTAGCTTTCAAAGTTGCAGTTTGAATCACAGCCGACGTCACACGTAGTGCATCATTAATATTAAATGTATGGTGATATAAAACTATAAAAACTTGTTTTAGCTTGAGACAAAAGTTGGATGACTTTAACATGCAAAGCCACCGGTATGACATTTGAATACTTATGAACCTGGCACTGTTTCAAAGACAATATATCCAAACTACTGATGCCCTTTATGCACTAAATGTGTCTGGAACCTACACTTTGAACTCATACATGAGCTGACCAGGCTTTGTGTCCAACAAGAACCGCCCCTATCTATGATTAAAACACTTCCTTTTCAATTAGACTCCTGACAAATAGTTTGAGATACATCTTTGCAACTCGGGGATATCAGAAAACAAGTTCCAGCATCTTAAAGTCAGGGAAAACTGCCACAAAGAAAATCACTTAACTCAAGAAACCTCTTTTAAAAAGAAACGAAATGTTGTCGCCCCACTGATATATATTCTTACAGAATACATCAGCAGTAGCGTTTGTCTTGTATTCCCAGCAGCATGCTGCTAAAGTCATTACATTGCTTTTCAAATTAGCCACGAGAGTCCACACGCCGCTGTGCAGGATAACTTTAGGAGCAAAAATGTCACACTGGCCTTTAAAGGGTGAGGAGGGCAATAATAACTCATCCCACCCCACGTACACACACAAGCTCCTCAAACACCTCCATGTATCTCCTGCTAACACCCTTTGCACCAGTCAGTACTGATTTAGAAGTCAGAATAAGTCCTGAAGCAGTTTACACACGCTGTCAATGAAAACAGAAAAACGCTGCCTGCAACTTGAGCATCTTGTCAGTGACAGACACAAAAAACAGTCCTGTCATCAAGATTATGCCCAAAATAAAAATACCTGCGGCTTTAAAAGCGAGAGCTGACACTTACTTCTAGGTTTGTGCTTTAAAAAAGTAAATCAAAACGTTCTTGTCTGTAAAGTACTTCAGGGCGCCCTAGTTGCCTGCTGCACCTGCCAGCGTGGCTCTTACCAGCGTCAGTGGAGGCTGCTCAGGACAGTGCTCCACACAGTAGTAGTCTGGCAAAGCATTCTGGTCCAGGTAAGACTGGTTCCCGGCAGTCCTCAGGCCCTTGTCCGAGCCACACACCTTACACATGGCCGCATTGCCCATGCTGCAATGTTTACAAGTCTATCCCATGCGAAGGTAAAGGAATCCAAGTGAGTGCATTTAATCACTCTGATAATCCACTCCGTGCTCCCCTCCCCCTAAAAACCTACAGGGGGGGGCGACCCCCTCAGTCCCTGACGAGTATCACTTCCCTTCGGCCTCAGCGGCGCTCCTGTCCCTGTCTCACCGCCAACTCCAGCAGAGTGCCAGCCCTTACTCACTGCTAATTCTTACTCTCTGACCATTGACCAACACCCCCCTAACCCGGCTATTTTTACACCCACAGCCGAGCTATGCAAGTAGAGAGACAGAGAGCAGAGAGAAGGTGGCCGGCATGCCAACACAGGAGAGGGCATCGCAGACACATTGAGCATGGACTGACATGTGGCCTATATGTGAAAATGATTTGTGATGATATGCAGTCTTTGTCAGATCAAGCACTTCATTGCTGCTGCTGATTGCCATGTAAGTGTGAGGCTCCTTTAAGTTGACATACTACCAGTGTAACCTGCCTCCATGCCTTCACCCAGACAGAAAACCAACTGGAACTAAGGAACTGTAAGGAATAAATAGGAATATATACAAGAAAATGACTGAAGGAAACATTGAATACTTGTCACTATCTGGCATTAAAGTCTTGGAGGGAACAGATGGCAATAGACTGATTAAATCTACAAATACAAGTATGAGTTGACCAACTGGGGTCATTCATCACAAGAGTTGACCCCCACTGGTGTACAACACAAGCAGCATACCAGGCTTTCCACACTGGTCCAAACTTTCCTTCATTATGTTCACTTGACTTCATGTCCTGGACTGTTTAATGGAAGCAGGCACGGTGATTTGATAATGCAGATGTGTGTCAGACTGTGGCCCAGAGCAGAGCTGTATTGATTCACTTGGACTGAATGCAAATGACATTCACACAGACCTTTTCATGGCAATTGATTGGTTCCCAGCATTAAGGGTATGCTGTTTAATAGGAGCTTCAGACATCAGGTCGCTGCTGTCTCTACATGTCAGTGAATGTCTCGTCCATGGTGCATGTGTGTAGTCACCCTGTGTGTATGTGTCCTTGTCTGATGACATCAGGGAGGTAAATGTCCCCATTCTCTTTGCACTCTTCGAGGTCATGACTAGCACAATACTCTTACTGTTGAAAATATCACCCAAACAATTCTCATTCACTGAATATGTTGGCCTAGGGAGAAAGACTACTCATTGTTGAGAACCACAGAAACCACACAAGAAGGCAGCTTTGGAGATTTCTATGAATGAATGAATACTAACTGGGTAGGCAAACACATTTTTCCAAATAGTTGTCATACAATCAAATTGTAATACTTCCTAAGAAGTCTGTTTACAGTTTAGACGGGGGTCTTGGTGGTCATTGGGTGCTTGAAAATGAACAGTTGCAACAGTTTAAGTTTTCTTAATCTGAAGTTGAAGTTGTATGTCGTCTGCATAGCTATGGAAACGTACACCGTGTTGTTGTATCATTTGGCCGAGCAGAAGTACGAGTATGGTTGCTTTATGAGAGCTGGTGCCACACTTGGATCCAGTTCCAAGTTGGTAAAATACCTTATTTAGCGCCCAGTTTAATGAATCTCGAATCATATATTTTATCTCCCTTTTTATGAGCAAAGAGTAAAAAAACATTCTGGGAGCCATTTAGCTAATAAGCATATATGTTAATAGAATTTCAAAAAAATAGAAATGATTTGAATGTACTGTATATATTTGAGTTTTAGCCATTGGATATTAGGTCAGTTATGATTTGTGTTGCTTAATGTTGTGGAAAGTTAAACCCTAAATGATATGTTACGGGTTCATAAGCACATTCAGTGCTGGATTCTGCTTCTAAAACCCAAAACCTTAGCGTAAGTATGTGTATTGGAAAAAAGTGTAGAACCCTACTAAACATGCTCACGAACACTTAAAAACACTTCCTGTTAGATAGAGAATGGATGTCAGCTCAAAACAGCAGGTTTGGATCATCTTAAAATATGGCAAACTGCATTAAATCATAAAAACAGGACTCACTAGTTTTAGGTGGTGCAAAGTCTTCTGAACCAACATTTACAATATCATAGGATTTACTAAGAATATCATGCAGAGGAAATCTTGTGTGAAGGCAGATTTTACAGGCTGAACTTTCTGTTGCTATCTAATGTGATCTAACTCTAATTATCCTTAATGTTGGGAGTCCTTAGTGTTGCATTAACTGAACATTTTCTGTCATTTACTACATTTGAAAGGCATTTATGGATAATTCCAAATGGCACCCATCTTATTGTTTATTACACAAAAGTACTGGTGAGGTCACATTATTAGTTTTTACTTCACAAAATAAGAACAAAATGAAAAAATGGTGGAACAAAAGCATCCTTTGACTGAGCAGATATACTGTACGTCCTCAGAACATGTTAACTGGTCAGCATGATGGTGATTGGGGCATTAGCAACCTGAGCAACCAACACACGACCAGGGCCAGTCAGGTCATGTGGCCTGCTGTATGACCTTCAGCTGGTCTGGTCTGGTTCTCAGATGTAAGGTGAGAAGAAGGACCTGCTTCAGGACATGTGAAACAGTGTTGGGGGGCAGGTGGTCATGTTTCATTGCAGCAACACAACATGCCAGAGGTAGACACTAATAGTTCCAAGCACTAGCCCAACGGGCTACCAAGCCCCTAAATTTGGTGGCCAAAGCCCATCTTTGGTGGCCCGAATGTAAACATGTTGGAAACAATACAGAAAATGCAATTTAACCCTGACTGACTTCTGTAACTGTGACACAATAAATTAAACGACATTAACAGAATTAAAATATGTAATTCTTCAGTAACGTTGGAAAGTTCTTTGTCCTCTCACAGTTTCTTGGTCCACAGTCTATCCTTTTGGGGGTGGGGAAATTAGCAAAACTCGGATATCAATCTAGTATCAAGAAAAGGTTGAATAAAATGTTTTGTTTGATGTAATATTATTTAATGCCTTTTGATTGTAGAACAACAAAGATGGCACATCTTACTGATATGCCAAGATTCCCTGACTGAGAGCAAGTTGAATGAGGAGACTCTCGAGAGACAGCTACGCCCTGACCAACGGGTGTAGCTGAACTAGCAGCTAGTAGCTAATCTGCTAGCATGTTTACTGCCACACTGAATGTGGGTTAGACATTTGTTGTTGTTTAGAGTTTGTATTTAAGAACTGATTGTTGAAAATGATGATGAATGTCTTTTCAGTACAGTGGCATTCAGCCACCTCAGCGTCAGCTTCTTCAGCTAGATCTTGTGGTAAGAGATAGTGGAGTGTAATCGCTGGACTACAGACCCACATGTTCTACAGACCCACATGGACTACAGACCCACATGGGCTACAGACCCACATGGGCTACAGAACCACATGGGCTACAGACCCACATGGACTACAGACCCACATGGGCTACAGACCCACATGTTCTACAGACCCACATGGACTACAGACCCACATGGGCTACAGACCCACATGTTCTACAGACCCACATGGACTACAGACCCACATGTTCTACAGACCCACATGGGCTACAGACACACATGGGCTACAGACCCACATGGGCTACAGAACCACATGGGCTACAGACCCACATGGACTACAGACCCACATGGGCTACAGACCCACATGTTCTACAGACCCACATGGACTACAGACCCACATGTTCTACAGACCCACATGGGCTACAGACCCACATGGACTACAGACCCACATGGGCTACAGACCCACATGGACTACAGACCCACATGGGCTACAGAACCACATGGGCTACAGACCCACATGGGCTACAGACCCACATGTTCTACAGACCCACATGTTCTACAGACCCACATGGACTACAGACCCACATGTTCTACAGACCCACATGGGCTACAGACCCACATGGACTACAGACCCACATGGGCTACAGACCCACATGGACTACAGACCCACATGGGCTACAGAACCACATGGGCTACAGACCCACATGGGCTACAGACCCACATGTTCTACAGACCCACATGGACTACAGACCCACATGGGCTACAGACCCACATGGGCTACAGACCAACATGTTCTACAGACCCACATGGGCTACAGACCCACATGGGCTACAGAACCACATGGGCTACAGACCCACATGGGCTACAGAACCACATGGGCTACAGACCCACATGGGCTACAGACCCACATGGGCTACAGAACCACATGGGCTACAGACCCACATGGGCTACAGACCCACATGGACTACAGACCCACATGGGCTACAGACCCACATGGGCTACAGAACCACATGGGCTACAGACCCACATGGGCTACAGAACCACATGGGCTACAGACCCACATGGGCTACAGACCCACATGTTAAAGAGGACAAATTCTGAATACAAGGACAGAAAATTAAAAGTAACTTATGTTGAAGTCTTCCTTAAATGTGATTTCTAAAATCTGATGAATTCCCAATAATGTTTGCATGAATATTCAAGTAATATGTATCATATTTTGTAGCGAAGTAGGCAAACTATCAGTCTTAGTATAGTTTGTTTCTCTTCCAGTAAAGAATACATTGTATCAGTTGTGAATCACAGGGAGACGGTAACGACTGTGGCAAGTTGATTAACAAGCGCCCCTGCTGCTATGTTTCTCTTTACTGATATATCTATAGAGCCACCATACGCTACTGGTCATACCAGACCAAGGGAAGCTCGAGCAGCAAACCTAAGAGTGCATTTGATTGAACAAGGTTGTATTTTACTGCTTATGAATTCAACTTTTCATTTGTAAGGGGAAGAAAGTGTTACTTCTTTCAAATCTTTAATTAGTCGTGCTATCAGAAAAATACCCTTTAAAGGGCAATTTCTTAGATTTTCATTTAAATAAATGTCTGTTAAGTCACTCTCTGTTGCTAAATGATGAATTGCATTTGCAGTATTACGAACTCAGTGTCTGAGCAACATCCGCGGGAAAATTCCCAAGCGTCGCACAAAGGGGAAGTGAGATCCAAGAACAAACATGCAGGCATCGCCATAGAGTAACCAAACAGAGATCTTGATGATTGTATTATTAATCCAACACATTTTCTTTGATGTCAATTTGCAGTGAGTGAACACACGTTCATGCTAGATGCCAGCACAGTCACAATTTTGCACCACCCAACGGTGCCTTTTCAGTTCCATTAACCTTCTCCTCAACGTAATTCACTTAATGTCTCCTTCCATCTCCCCTCTAAACAGCCATCAGCTGCCAAAACACTCATCCAATAAGTGTAGCTAACGAATGAGGCCACCGGTGTGTGTGCGTGGTTTAAAGAGACGAAGGTCAAACCTGGCCTGGGACGAGTATGCAATGTCATTTATTGAACTTGTCACGAGTTAAAACAATGTCTCCACAATGCCCACAGTAATCACCCACTCCCCTCCTCTTCCTTCCCATCCAACCCCCCCCCCCACACACACACACACACACACACACACACACTCCAACATTCCCTCTGTGGGTCGGTAATCCACTGGGCGGGGCAGCCGTAGACAACAAACCCTTTTAATCTGTGATGGACCATATGGCTCACTGGCTGCGGGAGGGAGGAGGAGCGCTGGGTAAAGCCACTTGTATTGCTGTATGTTCCCGCTGTGGGGGGAAATGTGATGATGTGTGTGTGTGTGTGTGTGTGTGTGTGTGTGTGTGTGTGTGTGTGTGTGTGTGTGTGTGTGTGTGTGTGTGTGTGTGTGTGTGTGTGTGTGTGTGTGTGTGTGTGTGTGCGTGTGTTTACTGGCAGGGGAAAGGGAGGAGAGAGGTTTTAGTATGAAAATTCAGGGGGTTGTACTGGAGCAGCAAAAGGCTAACAACAGGTTTAACACATCCTGTTTTCTTAATATTAGTTACAAATCACAAAAGAAATAACTTCTTTATCCTTTATTTTTTAAGTTTCCTAGTGTGAATGTAGACCTACTATAGTTAAAATGAGTATGCTACATAATTCAATGAAGAGAATGGGCCTTTTATCACTAGGCCTTTTTTTGGCTGCTGCTCGAAAATACTATACCCATACTCAAAGGGGGCTTTACTCTCTAACTACAAGGTCTATTTGAATAATTTCAATTTATTAATAACACTCAAGTGGGTGAGCTTTGATGAGAGGTGTACATATTGTGTATATGTTACTGGTTAATACCAAATGAAGATGGAACACAGCTCAAATGGAAAACAAATTTCAGGTTCGCCTGATTGATATTGATTGATTTATTTGAAATAATGCAGATTGAAGCCTAAAATACTCAACAATCATAGCACAACATGTTTGAAGTCTCCACAAAACAGATTTTACTTTGATTGAGTGAAGCAGGCCCACGTTATAAGGCTTCAGTACGGAGAAATCATGAGAGATCACGCGAGGTCAAGCCAAAATTCTCATTTTGGAACCAGCTGTTGCAGCTGTTCTATTTTAATTTGATATACTATATAACTATATATTTCACTTGTTTATCACTAATATTGTTCAATGACATCATCATACAGCAGTTTGGCATCATTTTGAGCCATTTTGAGCTCTCTGACTCTCATAATTCTCCTTCATGGAATTTTCTCGTCTCTGTGTGTGTGTGTATGTGGCTCTTCCTAAGGCCTGTGATTGGCGGACTTTCGTCATGTGACCACTTTTTCGAACCGGGAGAATGAAACGAATGCACCAGGAAGTTCCTTGAGATGACTCACTGACTTTCTAGCCACTAAAAAGCCAAAGGCGCGCCGAGCCTCCCCCGAGAGTAAAATCATTGGCTCAACAGTAAAAGGCGGACCATCTCGTCATACATGCATTGTAAAAGTCCGCCATTTCGTTACAAACACACTGAAACACACAGAGACACACACACAGACGAGAGAACATGTCCGAACACGTCTGAAATGGATTACCGGCAGTTTCCAGCGTTTTTCTTCAAGAAAATCATCTCACGGTACGAAGCGTTTACATTTTGCGGAGCTGTTGTTGAGCCGTTGTTCGTCGGTTTTCTTGCTATAAGTTTTTAATGGTTTCAAGGAGAGGAATATGAAAGATACGAGTGGATTCGCTGTAGAGTCCTCGTGCTTTCTGATCTACGGGTCGGCCATGATCGCAGTTAGTTTTGTCTTGGTATCTGAAAACGAAGTGCGTAGCTCGCTGTTTCCTGGCGAAAAAATACGTAAAACTGTAGTAGTACTTCTGGTATATTTAATTACTTCGTGTATAACTGTTTTTTGAGTGAGTAAAATGATTCTATGTTTTTTTCGGCCAGAATCTCATCGTTATATAGGTATATGATATGTCATAAAATATGATTTTATTCGTTTAGCAAACGTGATTTGTACTACATGTGCGTACTACATGTGCGGCATATATGGGGCACTCGCGGCAAAAAGGTTAAAGCTAACATGGGACTAAAGCGGGAGTACAGCCTTGTAACAGACTTGTGATGAAGTGCAGTCAGTTATGCAGGCAAACACTTATCTGGGATTAAACATACAGTTTAATGCATGTTACTGCCACATGTAGATATACTGCATGTATTAATGAGTATTAAACACACTCAGCAGCTTATCCAGAAGAAACAGGTTACTGTTGTAACACGCTGTGCTATGAAAAAAGAAAAGAAAACATGAATTATAGAAGTTGGAGGCCAGGTTGCTATGGAAACACAGATGATTCTGAAAATATATATTCATGGATTGTTCTTTTGCTGAAACATAGGGGAGCTGCAGAAAATGTCTTCTGTGTCAAACTGTATTGAGACTGACATTCCTGTCTGTTCTAAGCAGGACAGCGACAGCAGAGTGACGTGTGTCTCTATTCCAATAGATAGGACTGACAGGATGAATGGAACACAGGTTTAGGCTACAGAGCTGGTGAAAAAGCTTCTTACAACCCGATTTACCGACCCCCACCACCTGGTACCTGATAACTGACTGACTTGTCAACAAACGTCCCAGGTCAAGGAAAGGGATGTGGGGTCCTTCTAACTGATGGCCATAACTTAACCTCTCATGTTACAGAAATCAACAAAGAGTTTGTGTTGAGTTAAGTGTTAAAGTAAAATACTTCATAAGTCTTTACAAAGTAGAAACAATACTTCCCCACTTTTATACTGAACAACACATTCGTCCATTCACTCGAGGAAACACTAACAGTCTCACAGCAGTTTGTCTATGTATAGGTTAGGGGCTGTATGTCTGGGGTTTTGGTGTAGCCAAATGTTTATAGAGATTAAACCACACTAGACTGGTACTAGATGGTACAATGGGCCAGATGTAATAAGCAATGGTTGTAGTCCTGCTGCCTCTGTAAAGTCTGTGGTGGAGACTCCCTGCTGAGGAACAACCAGCTGCTCGACTCAAACACTGAAAGGACCAACACCAACTGTACAGCAGAATGCATAAAGGTATATACAGGCACATACTGTTGTACTGTTGCCAAAGTTAAACTACGTGTTGATTAAGTGCATTGCCTGTAAATGTCTCCACTTGTCATTCCGGTCTATCGTTCAGAGACTCTGACACCCTGAAGGACTAACACTGTGTGATCAGAAAGCACACACACTTGTAGGTAGTGATGTTGGTGTCTGGACTGGATCCAGTGGGGCAAATGAATCTCAATGAGCCCTGTTTGATTGAATTGGTGTGGCTATAGCATTTACACAAACCTCACCACCTTAGCATGGCATCTCAAAAACACACACAGGGAAGAAAGTGTTGTGCGGAGGGATGATGAACCTGCCTAAAATAGCAGACCAGACACCCACAGAGCACCACCTCGCTCTGCCTGGGGTTCAGACACTACGCCTCTGCTTCACACGACTCCCTCGCTCCATTCATTCGCTCATACTACTGAGCAAGGTGGCCTTCACAGTACAATTGTATAAGTCCATAACTGATCGGAGACTTTCTATAATCAAAGCTGAACTAACCATGGGTCAAATGACAATGTGTGATGTGAAAACACACTGTGAAAGGGTTATGGACAACTCCAAGGACAACATCGTGATAGAGAGCTGTCAATCACAAGGATACCCTGCTCTTTCCCTTTTGTTAATCTAAATGGAACCATCATTTACTAGATGGAGTTAGGACAGTATTTGTTAAAACAGGAGGACCAGCATGCTCTCACCAACTCCAGCTTTGCTAGAGAACTGTGACTAACAGAAACGAGACAAGTATTCATTAGTTCTTTTGACTGAGACAATGGTGTTGCATTTATTTGTATTATATTTTATTTATCAGTTGTTCCTGGCCACATGTTAAATACTCTCCCAAGAAATACAATAAAGCAACAAATATTTTAAATGGATATTGAAGTAAAGTATACCAATAAATAAATGATTTCATTGCATAATACCTGGTAATTATCTTAAATCCAAACTAAATAAAAGAACACTTTCTTGTGAGCACTATAAACTTTCTTATGAACGTAATAAACTTGTATGCAACTATCCTTAGGCCTCTTTACCAACCAGTTTAATTCCCCTCTAAAGTAAAATCCTAACCTTCTGCTATGAACATGTGTTTTTCATACCAGGAGGAGCAATCTGTCATTGTTCTATAGCCCCAGTTTTGATGCCAAATCTCGAGGGCCAAATTCCCAAAGAATGTGTGTTGTCCATTAAGACCTAAAGTAGCTAAATCTTGACTTCTCCAAAAAGACGTTTAGGCAGATAGCTCTCAAGCTAAGCTCCTTTGGGTGATCTTTCCCCTTGCATAACTAAGCCACACCATCATCTGCTATACTGCACATCCAACTTTGGACCACACCACTGTGGCGATAGGGTCTGACACAGCTGCTGGTTTTATGTGCTTTTATTTCACATCTAGAAATCACTGGATTCACAGATTGACAGGTACAAACTAAATATGTGAAGACCTCATGGAGACCTGGAAGTCCAGCAACCACTGACAACCACTGATGGACTAAAAGGCATTCAAGAATTCAGACCCTGCCACTATACTGCCCTGATACAGTGCTATTAAACAGTGTGTCTCTGCACTTCCAGGGTAGACCCTGCTCTTACTCTCCGTAGTGGATTCTCCCTCTTTTGGTTGCCATGGCGACAGGATTGGTAACTCTCCTGAGCTGCAGACTCCCATAGTGCCACAGCAACCAGATTATAAATGCTCTAATCCAGGATTTTGCCAATCCCAGTTCAGCATCAAACATGGTGCATGCTCAACATCTATGTTCCATCAGTGGGGGTTTGTGGTGGGGGGCAGCATGAACCATGATGAGCAAAGAGGACATTTCCTGGTTCAGAATACGAGCAGTTGTGTGTTTGGAATTTTGCAAAAACATTTCTAAATCGATACTTTATTGTTCCCATCGGGAAATTAGTTTTATAATCAGAACTAAATGTTACCTGATCTGTTTTCTGCAGCACCAAACCGACAGCAAACCTTTCTTCATTGGGACAAGAAAACGACTTTAGGTTTTTGGTTTAACTCAATGGAAGTTTCCCGTAGAACATTTGAAGGGAAAGGCTGCTGAACTGAGTAAAACCATTATCAGAAGAGATTACTGTGGTAGAATGATTGAACATCAGAAACACACTGTGAACATAGACTTAGAGTGCTCAAACGTTCTGTCTAAATCTCCAGCAGATCAGTAGATAGATCCATAGATAGATGGAAAGGAGCTGAGTGGGGGGTTGTGAGCCAGTGATTAACATCTCCGCCACTAACATTTCCCCCTAAATTGCATCAGTTGAGCACCCAGCTGTGGCCTGAGATTAGTTGTAAAAACAGACAGGAGAGTGGCTTTGCCAGTAGGACAGCTAAATAAAGTAATGCTCTGGGGGTCAGAGGAGCATCCAAATCAACCATGATAGAAGAAGAAAGCATAGTTTTTGCTCGCATTTATAAAGAAAATTGTAATACTTCCGAAACTGCTCATCATATTCTAATTGAATCATTCACACATACTCACTCACCGATAGTTCAGCTTTCAGGAGCAGATTAGGATCCAGTATCTTCTGATTTATGAGTGACCAGCTCCTGACTTCCTGAGCCACAGTCGCCCCCATACACACTATAACTGCAGTCCATGGGAAGCCGTTAACCAAAACCCACTCTGGTGACTTTTTTGGATCAGATTCCATGCAAGTCCATTATCCAATGGAGAGTTATGCGAGCGTCAGCAGCGCACCATACCCTGATTGTCTGCAAGGCTTTGTGGCCAAAGTTCAACTAATTTGATCTTTGAAACCAAATGAGGTCCATACCTCACGTCAGTACTAAAATAATGCTTGAAACGTTATTTTCCCACAGTCCAGACTGCAGACTGTGGGTCACCGACCCATACAAGCTAAGTTGGACGTGGATTGGCTACCTTAACAGAAATGTTTTGATATCTGCTTTTTGGAAATTGCTTCCACTATTGGAAGATTTGTTCATCCAGATATATGTGAGTACATATTTACATCCAACACTCCTATGGGAAGTGATCAACTACAGTGGTAGAAAATGTACCATTTTTGAGTGAAACACTCAGTTAGTCAACGTTTCATGCGTTGCCCACATACTAGAAAGCACTAGAAAGGCGTGTAGAGACAAAGTGCCCACTTGGTCAATCACAGGTGTTCTAATGCGTCACATATACAGTATGATGCAGCACCTGGCAAGCCTTTCAACAACAGTATGTGTCCATTTCTGTTCCTCTTCAGCTTTGAAGTCTATCTGAACTAAATATTGTGTAAAATCCATTAAGTATCATTCTTCAGTTTCACGATTTGCATCAAGTCTGCAAACAGTCCATCAAGCCTATAACAAATAAGCTAAAGTCCATTTACTCAAAACCTAACCACTAATACTTTGAAAAGGTTGAGGCTGAAATGCACTCTGTCAAACACAAATGGCCACAAAAACAACCATGGCGAAGATGGCAAATGGATTACTACTGCGGATTAGTATTACACCATCAATCTCCTGCTATATTGGAGAGACAGACACGAAAAGAAAGAGCCAGAGAACAGATTAAAGGGGAATTATGTAATTGTTCAATTCATTTCCATTAGGCTGTGGAAGGAGCTTCTGTACAACTCCTCTGGGTGAGTCGATCAAGTAATTAAGTATGAAATGTGAGAGCCAAACAAGTTTGTAAGATAAGTTTTCAGTTGAACAGCTGGCACTGTAGTCAAGGCAACAGCCTCCAAGAGGTCCCTGCAGTCACACTGACGTAGGGATTACTTCTCATCAAACACAAACGTAATCAGAACTTTGCACTGAAGATACCGGAACACTCGTATCAGTCAAAATACATCGTGTCAATGTCACCATTTGGTTGAGAATAGCGAACAATAAACACACAGTGAATGTAGGAAGGATGTGATCGTGGTTATGTAGTCAGTGTTTAAGGCAAATATTTATATGCAACCTACCATCCCAACACCTGCACCATGTACAGGAAACATTACTATCCAAATAATGGATCAGGTGCATTAACAAGACAACAACACCTGAGAGCAATACTCTTCCTATTGGTTCAATACTTATATCTACCTTTGTAAAGGTATAAAATAGTATTAGAGTCCAAAAGCAATCCTTTTATGTTGACGTATATTCACAATCCAGTGACCAGGTTTCTTCTACAGGCAGTGTAGACAAACCACTGAAACAGCATTCACACTATCATGTATTGTAACTCTTTAAGGGAAGATGGCATGCTGCTGCTGTAGTAAGCTTCCAGATACACACTACGTCATTAAAATGGCAATTACAGGATGATGACGCACTGAATTTCCCTTCATTTCCCCAAATTCCTCTGAGTCAGTTACGTTAGAGACATCATCATTAAGGCGTCCTGACAGCTGTGTTTACTTCTGGTTTTACTTTTACAATGAAGCGATTGGAATGTTAATGTCACTACATGTTTAAACACAGTGTAAAGTCAGCAAACTCACTCAGAATAGACCATTGTACAACAATACCTAACATTAGCTAACATTAGCTAACATTAGCTAACATTAGCTAACATTAGCCACCAGAAGCTACTGGTCACCAAAACAAAACGAATCATTGCAGTTTTGCAGGTTTGTAGATGAGACAAGACTGGTCATTATCTGCTACATGTCTACCTTGCATGCGCATTGTGAACGGGTCAGAGACACTGGGATACATTTGCTTTGGTCGACTTAAAGATAGAACATGAATGCGCATATGCGGGACACAACAGGGTGAAGGTGAGGGGTTGCCTCCTTGCAGCTTTCCTGGGTGTATTATGCCTGCAGAGGAGATGCACTTATCAGAATTGCACTGCAGTGCTGGAGCAAGTGCAACACACAGAGCAGTGTGTGAGAGAGACTTACTGAATAAACAGTGAGTTATGATGTAGTTGAAATGCACAAAGAGTCTTACATTAGATTCATTAGATAACGTGATGAAGTGTGAGGTTTGGACGACAGATGTAATAAAATGGGTACATCATCTCAATCTGCAATGCTTAGATCATGTGACGGATACACACTAGACTAAACAGGCCTGTTAACTGTACCTTAATGTATCCTCCACCACATGTCAGCATGGACATCATTTTAGAGGTCTACTGCAGTATGGAGGTGTTCCAAGCGGTCCTGTTGTGGTATGAGCTGCCCCTTCCCAACAAAAACACAGACTGTAGATAGAGACGACAAGCTGTGCAGCCAATCATTTCCTCCATCGATCACGTAATCAATGTCAAGTCATGCTGCCAGTCACTAGGAATGCTACCATAGTGTAGGGTTATACTGTAGCCTGTACAGTAAGTGTGTGAGGATACACTGCATCACATTGTTAGCTAATGAAACAGCCAGGATACTCAAATATATATCTGAGAAAACTGGTTGTGGATTTGCTGCACGAGAGGTCAATCGATTAACACTGTTAGTTCTATTTAAACTAGTCTGTTCATGTCAAGTCCTTCTAGATAGAAATCAACATGACATAGCTTAGCTCCTCATTAGCCGTAACAGAACACAATTAGCTGGAGCTTGAGAAGTTAGATGATTATTATTATTTGACCCAAACAAATGCTAGCTAGCTAACAAACCAGCAGGATCCTTTTAAAAAAGCAGCTACGTTATTCCACTAGTTAGTTAGAGCTGAAATCACCAAATGATGATCAGAATCAAATATAGTTGATCCAAAAAGACGCAGTAGAGAGAGAACACCACACTGGCAGCATTATGTGCCTCCAGTTTACGTCTTCATTTTGATTGAATCGAATCAAAATAGTTTTGTGGCAGACTTTGGGATATCAGCAAATATTGTATCGTTGTCCAAAGAATCTATATATCTTATCGCGATGTGAGATTTACAAAGTACTTTATACTAAAAAGATCAAATCATTAAAAGCCTGGAGGACTACATTACACATTTACACACATGTGCACATATGTAGACCGAACACATTGCATTCTCCAGGCTTGTTATGAGCTATGTCAACAGCTCACGGACGATCTATTGATTACACCTGCTGTGACATCACAGATGAGGGTGTGGCCAACGTGCTTAAACATTACACACCATTAAAAGTATCGCAGTCACACTGCTCTGTATCGTGGCTCAGTGCTGAATTACTCTTTAATGTGTCTGGAGACTAATGAAAGCATCTCAATCTGCTCCATCGTGTTGACTGCCAGTGCTGCACGTTAAACTACAAGAGACAGTGAGTGCCAGATAAACACTCTCCTCAGGACATGATTTGAGAGACAAAGATGAAGATTCCACAGAACTGTAGCTAACAGACTTAAATCTACAATGTTTAATGCATTACTACACTGATGTCCCTCATTGAGTGAGAGTGAAGTGACAGGTAAAATGGTCAAATGCACATTAAATGAGGCTATTGGCAATATTTTCTCTGTTCATGGCCAATAAGGCATATTGAACTGCAGGAGAACATGTTGCTCATTTCCCCGTTTATATTGTGACTCCTCGATGGATTGAGTCACTTACACATCGAACATGAAGTTTTTTATTTATTCATGTACTTATATTTCGGTAATGTTTTTCTAAAGTGCTTTTAAAGGTGTGATCCTATGGTGTTTCCTCATTCAGAGTAACTTTCTGTTGCATTATATGGAAGAGATATGAGTAACTTCAGAACACCACCTTTTCTAGAACACAATGTTATTCCACGTCTTACTTCCCACATTGCACACATCAGAACACCAAATCTTAAGGTTGGGTTCAGGTCACATGAGTCCATATTTGGGACTCTCGTGGCTTTGAAACACAACGGAACATTCGTTGCGATTTGTTTGGATTTTACTTTGGGCATCTTGAACACAACCAACATTTACTGCATTTCAAAATAAACTGCAGGCTTTGTTAAACAGGGGTTTAACAAATCAAATGTTTTAATAGTGCAAATAAAAATGTGTCCATGTCTCAAATAACATCTAAATGGCCAATAAAACAAACCAATAAAGGCCAGTCGCTGATAGAGGCTGGTGAGAAACGATGATGCCGGTGGATCATTCATAATTGAGTATAATCATTTTGAGTGTTATTAAATGGAATGCATAAACACCTCAGCAAGTGTTTCAAACTAAACGAGCATCAGGAGCAGGGCTTTGCTCTTTGAGCTGCTGAAAGGCTGTTAATGACAATGATGAACTGTTCAGGACGTGTTATTGAGGGTACTTCAAAAAAACTTTCAGAATAGAGGTGACTGTAAATAATAAGTGAATGAAAGCAGTATTTCTGTTGATAGAAACTCAGAGCAGCAGAGTGCTGTTCAATGTACATCATACGGAATACATCAGGACGATCGGTACTGTATACATAGAGGAAGAGTTTTTATCAACAATAAACATCATAAACAGTGAACAGGAGGAGACAGCACAGGGGGGCTAAATATGATGAAATATACCTATGAAACCACTTTATGAATAAGAAATTAAGTCCTAACTCTGCTCGTATTGCAGATGAAGCGCTTAAAGACTGGGCCCATGGGTCACCAGATGTAACAGATGTTTGTTGCATTCAAACACTAACAAACCTGGTTAAGGGGGCATTTTCTCTGCTTTGTTATATAACTGGTGATGCGAGCACAACTGTGCCTCCATGATGACGTATTAGAGAGGAATCCAGTATTACGCTCACAATGTGTTTCAGCATTTCATAACAACATGCTCTAGCCGTGCATTGTCCATGCCAAGCCCTCTGACACCCACTAAGTACCATTTACATGGGGTTCATCGACCCCAGCAGGACCTCACCACTGGTGATAAAACTGCCATTTGATAACAGTGTGTGTTAAATGTCTGCCCTCTGGCATCCACCAAATTTAAACTATTAATCACTTTTAGGTGTGTGTGTGTGTGTGTGTGTGTGTGTGTGTGTGTGTGTGTGTGTGTGTGTGTGTGTGTGTGTGTGTTGAGACGGAGTGAGAGACAGACAGAGAGAGAG
The DNA here is from genome assembly GCA_032191485.1 of Leptoclinus maculatus. Taxonomy (NCBI): domain Eukaryota; kingdom Metazoa; phylum Chordata; class Actinopteri; order Perciformes; family Stichaeidae; genus Leptoclinus; species Leptoclinus maculatus. Next base: position 589,073 of record JAVDOI010000020.1, on the reverse strand, counting down.
AGGGCACACCAATAATCCCATGTTATAATCTCCCATGCAGTGCAGTGAAGAGGAGAGAGACGGAGAAAACACCAAAACAACACAACAGCTCTTTATCCAAACATGAACAAAGGTCATGATGGTCTATAGCAGGACCATTACCCATCACTAGGAGAACAAGGTCAGCTTCTTCAGAAGGACAACCTGTGGGTCTGGTGAAAGGGAAGCCAATGGAAGTGCCTTAAAGCTGCATTCTCTCTAACTCCTCTGGTTGTATAGAGGTCTATGAGAACATGACTCTACTTCTCTCTTGATCTATATCCTCAGTAAACATTGTAAACATGAGTGTATGGTCTCAATCTCTAGTTTCAAATAGACTATAAATCAGGGTATGCTTTAGGGCGGGGCTACCTTGTGATTGACAGGTCTCTACCACAGCGTTGTCCGGCTCGTGTTTTCATCTTACAACTTTAACCCTTTCAATGTGTTTTCAGTTGATAGAAAGCTGATTGTAACACTTTTGGTTCCCTAAAAATGTCGTCTTCAGCATTCGGTTGTTCTTAGCTCTGCCCTCTAGTGTCACTTCTGACATTATCTACCTGTATATTATCTACCTGTATATTATCTACCTGTATATTATCTACCTGTATATTATTTACCTGTATATTATCTACCTGTATATTATTTACCTGTATATTACCTACCTGTATATTATTTACCATGGCGAATGGAAATGCCACACTTTCATTGGTTGAAAGGTGAGGAGGAACTTTAACATAATGACATACAGTACATATTGATTACAGTTCTAAATGAATGCGGCAGTATTTCTTTTTTATTTTAAACACAACAAGTTAGAATATGACAGCGATGCTGATTCCCTCCATACCAATTTTACTTGCATTAAAACAAATGTTGCAACCCACATAACTTTCCTAACAGTTCTAAACCTCTGAGTGTTTCCTGTGCCTGTAAACAAAAAGAACAGTAATCCTGCACAGACTCATGTGCACAAATACACTCCTATCTGATATGGCACCATAAAGATACAGCACATCTCAGCAGCACACCTTACAAATAAAAGCACAGCAGTAGGATTCTGTGTTTGCGTGAGTGGATGTGTCTATCCACGAGCAAACAGAATGAACATACACTGCGCAGCCTACGGTGCACCAGAGACTGATCTGCGTAGGTGCATCTACAGGGAGACGAGCGGAGGTATTTGTAGGAATTTGACTGTGGGAGTGTGTTGGAATGGTGCCCACCCTGGGAAGGTTGGTGATGGGAGACAGCAACACTTATTGAGGGATTGATGACTTGTGCATGATGATGATGATGAGGAGTGGAATGAAGGATGGATTGAGGAGGATCCTTTAGCAGTGTACAAGATGACATGAGGACAAGCGCTGACAGCAGGATCAAGTGCAGTCATTATGACCATGTCCTGCTGGAATCACAGCTTACTGTGATTCGTGATTCTTCTGGTTCTGCGGGGGACAATGGACTGATGGCACTGATCACAGAACACAGTTCAATGCTTTAGATCTTCAGTCTTGTGTAACAGAGAGTTTTCTTTCCATCTAAACAGTGTTTTCATAATGAGTCCCTTGCCCTCTCACTGTTTGTCCCTGGATGATGCTACTGAACACCACTAGATGATAATGCAGGTAGAGGTGGAAATAGTAAAGATTAAGACATGGGTAGTCTTTGCTCCACAAACTCTTCCACTGTCTTTGATAATGGACTCTGATAAAGTCCTCTTCATTTGGTAAAGATGAAGTAAGACTTTGATGGAGGGATGACTGGAAGTGAGATGAAGTAACCATTAGAAGACTGATTGGTCACATGAAGCAGGAGGGGATGAATAGGTGGGTGATTCCAGTGAGTCTGCCCGGTACCTTGCGCTTGCGTTCAGCCCGTTCCCGGGAACGCTTCCTTCTCTCTCTGGCTTTCTCCAGAGCCTTCAGGTCCGGAGGTTGATCCATCTCGGACCTGGCCTTCTTAATGTGAGCGGCGGCGTGAGCCATGGCTGCCCTCTCACCGCTCCCGCACGAAGAAAACTAGCTTTTTAAATCACTTTCGGAATTCCTCCAAAAAACGCTTGTCTCATTGACAAAGATGCCAGTCCACGGTAACAAGCCCCCACCCCACCAGCTGACTTTCTTTTTATGCCAAAGGACAAATCACCACAATCAGATGAAAGTAGGAGGATCGAGGTAAAGCTGATATCCTCTTGTCCTGTAACCACCAGCTCTCCTCACAGAGAGTGTCTGTAAAGCCTCCCTCCCTGCTGCCTGGGTAACTGCATCTGAGACAGGAATAGAGAGAGAGGAGGGGTGGGCCGGTACCACCAAGAGGTATTATAGGAGACCAATAGGAAGGCAGAGAAGCAAGAAGGAGACAGAGAGGCAAGGAGGGAGCCCCTCCCTTTACCGATCAGGCTGCAGAGGTAGCAGCAGATGCTATGGAACCTGGGAAGCCTCTGATTTGGACTCTGCAAATGCATGACTTCCCCACTCTCAATGTACCAGAGGGGGAGACAGGGGGAGGGGTGTGTGTGGATTATAGTGAGGGAGGAGTTAGAGAAAACCGTATGTGGGAGGGGATACGGGGCAGGGAAGCATCAGTGACTGTAAGGCAGGTACCACTTTTACTGGAGTCAAAGGGGGGACACACACACACACACACACACACACCAGTCAGTGCCTTCAGCCTTCCCTATCAGCCGGTCTGAATTGGTACGGTCTGCGTCAGTGACTGGGAGCACACACACAGAAATACACACAGAAAAACACAAAAGTCGTGAAAATGGTAAAACTGCATGAAACTGGAAATTTAGGGATAAAAAGAGGTCGAGGCATGGAATGTGTACCTGACTGCAGAAAAGACATGATATCTAAACCTGCTGTTTACATGTATAGTTCAGCCATATCTGCATGTACATCAGCTATATTGTGTCTAGAGGGCATACAAGCATGACCTAAAATCAAATGCACCTCCAACACTTGTTCATAACACAGTATGTCCTGTACTAAAGGCAGAGACAGAAGCAATGACTGATGGCTCACATCCGCCGAGCTGATTTAACAACACTAACCTAGTGCATCATCCCACACAAAACCTCTTCGTGGTGCTGAAATGACACTGCTGCCCATGTATTAAGCACCACTGAAGACAGCAAAGGAAACTCATTCAGTGTTACTACCAGTATTTCTACAGCTACCGACATGCTTGGTCCAGAAGCACAGCAGAGGAATGCAGTGGAGATGCATTCACTGGCATTATTAGCTGCAATGTCTCTGTTCAGACAGCCTTTAATACAAATCTCAGCCACCATGAACCATCACACAGACATATCCACACTACATGCTTCCATTGGTATCCAGCTCCAAATAAAGTCCTCGCTTAATACTACGAAGGCATCGACTGAAATGCTGATCTTTTCCAAGGCCTCACCCTTTTTGCTTTTTAATACCATGGCGCCACCTCATGGCCGGACCCAACATTACAATTCAGAAGAAGGTGGATAGTGAGATGATCCAGCTGGGTACACGTTCCAGACAAAGGATCAGGAGCAGTAGTCCACAAACTGAATATGGGCTCAAAAACCAAACAAGAAAACAAAGTGTAAAGCCTTGTTGCCTCTCATTACAGGTTGTGAGTATCAGACACAAGTTGAAAGCAGTTAAATGAATGATTGACTTTCATTTAAAGGTGTGCTTTTCCTGAAGAGGTAATAGTTTACAGAATTTCACAAGAAAGTGTAGACATTTGAGAAACATAAGGGTAAAATACAGTTTTGTGTACCGAAGGTTTTTTTTTTTTTACTTTTTACTTATTTGGTGACCCCTCAGATTATTCTTTGGACCCTTTTGGGTGTTCCTGACCCCGAAATTGCTTTTGCTCAGATGGAAGACCTACACTATTGTTCCTCCTACCACAAATGAGTTTATTATGTAAGAGTATGTAAATATGGACGGTTTACATGCCCTGAGTCTCTCTCAGTCAGTGCAGCACAAAGAGATTAAGATCAGTTGTTTGAATATGAGAGTGTTTACAATGAAGCCGCTGTGCAGCTTTGCATCTCACACCGTGTTTTACATTAGAACCATTTCTCTTTCCACCCATTGAGAGTCACTATGTGGACGAACAGCGGCAATAAAACAATGATTTACAACAGGCAGTGCTGAAGCAGTGAGGCCCAACATGCTGCATGCATGTGAACGAGGTGGTATCAACAGTAGACGGTGGTTCCTGAGGAGCTCACAGGTTGATGTCGAGAACAACCCAGTTAAGGAATCAAGGGATATTTTTAAATAAATATAAGATATATAAGAGGTTATAAATAAAACCCAGCTGATTTACTTTGATGTCCATACAATGAGATGAAGCACTTGGAATCCCAAATGTAACCATTAGTGCCCTTCTCTTAACTAGGTCGTTAGAGAGCAAAGCTTCTGTTAAAGCCTTCCAGAATATATTTGAACCTCTTTGGTTTTTAATGGAAGGTAAATGTCAGTCCTGGGTTAACCTGTGATTTTCCTAATCTGGTCCAGACCTTCACTAACATAGAGGCTGTGTGTTGTACCAGTGATCTGCTGAGGGTCTCAGAGATTAAGGACCTCAAGCTGCTTCCACCTGGCTATAGAAATCCTCAATACTGGGGCTTACAACCTGCACAAAATGCAAACACTCCTCACGTCTGATGGAGGGTGACCCACAGAGCCGTGATGTCTGGGCCTTGTGGGCTCAGGGGTAGTTAGCTCAGGTAATTGGTTGAGAGAAGACTGGAACTAGAGACAGCCAATCAGGAACCCATGTTACTGCCATGAGATAAGTCTAAACCCAAAGCGCAAAGCGATACGGTAAAATCTTTTGTTCTGTGCTGAGATTGTGTTTTTATTGGTGGATTTCTTTAGAGAGTGGGTCAGATTCAGTGCCAGACATAATAGAGACCACTTCTCATGTGAGAATAAACCAGGTGACAGGTGTGAGTGTGTGTTGATGATGACAGTAACGGATTAGCCTCGGGGGCACGTGGTCGTCTCAACTAGAACTGTGCAGCACACACATACATGCACGCAGGATTTACTTCTCAGCTGAAGATGTACTTATCCAAGTGTTAAGATCAATACAACAATCCAGAGCAGTGGCATCCTGCGTCCTGCAGCAGAGACGCTGACGGAGCAGCTCCCCAACACCTAACACAAAGCGTCCATTATGACTTACCTAGAAGAAAAGACAGACAAAAAGATAGAGTCAGTATCAGCCAGGTGACCTGTGATGAGCACACAATGTGGAGCTGCATTCCAGTCAATTCCACAACAATAACAGAGGTGACTGTGGCTAGACACTTAACCCCAACATCGCTCCTGTAGCTGTGCCTACGGTGTGTGAATGTGATAGAATGTGATAGGCCACTGCCATCAGTGTGTGAATGATGACACGTCGTGTGAAAGCGCTCTACAAGTACATAATGTTACACAAGGGGCTGAAAGATTTTGAAATAAATAAATAACTGCAACTATTTTGACTGCAGTTGTGTTATGCTTTGCGATATTAGCGGGAGTGATCTTTCTTTTTTTTTTTGTTTATTATTTTTTAATTTTCATTGAAAAATATAATAAAAAGATGATGGTGTGATTTGTACCAAACAGAGATGTTGTCTTCAGTCTGTAGAGTATGAACTGTGGGCAGCACATCTCTACAGCACCACAAGTCTAAAATGGTATTCTGACAAATTTCGCCGTTAAACAAATATTGCCCCTCCTGCGATTAGAAAATTGCGTTAGTTATGAAATAATGTAGGATCCAGATAGCAGACAGCTGTTTAACAACTGCATTTCACAGCAGAAAAATGTTCCTGAACATGAAGAGCAAAAGTTTCTTGAAAATTGGCCTCTCTGACAATCAAAACAATGTATTTCTGCAGTATTAATAGTGAGAAAACACAAAAAAACTGATAAAAAACACAATTTTACCCAAACACTAAATCATCTACTTTCAGGAAGCACCACCATGTGAACCCTCTGAGATCCTCCACCCCCACTGAGTGAGCATCAGACACCACCAGACCAAAACGCTGCACTTATTTTTCTTTCAGATCCGTGCAGTTATATGATCGAGTACAGTGTTCTCATAACCAACAAAACCATCGGCCCAAATTAATTATGTGTTAATAAACTGCAGTTCAACTTAAATTCTATTCGAAAGAGACTTTTAATATCTGCAATTAAGAGATTCTTAACCCAGTGATGTATTTGTCAGCTATATTTCTGCATTAGTGTTGTGAATCCAGTGCGATATAACATGTTTACACCTTTAGGTGTGTAGTCCTCACACACCAGACAGAGAGACGCCACACCAGCTCAAACATCCCTCCAGCCTCCCAGAGGGCCTTGCTCTCCAAGACATGGGAGTCCTTTTGGGGGACGTCCTTCGGTTGCAGAGCAGACAAAGAGGCCCTGCTAACTGGGCCACGCCTTAGCCCCTCCAGCACCGGCACACATCATTAGTAACACATTCACCATTACAGACCTGAGCTTCTGTCTCCGTCACAATCTGCATTTTAAAGTGATCACAAACATATGTCACACGTGGAGTGTTATCTGTTTCCAGTGCGTGTAATGTATCGCTCCTCATTTAAACACAATCCCTCACCTCTGACAGGCCTCACACCGTTGGGGGTTGGGGATAGTGTGTGTGTGTGTGTGTGTGGTCATTTTTTTATGCATATATGGGTGTCTTGTTCAGAGGCCCTCTTTAATTTATCACTACTGTCACAAGCAGCCAAATGACTGAGCTGCTGCTCAGATTGAGCTGTGATGTGTGTCACTGAGCTGTAGGCGCCAACACACAACAATGGAGCAATTTAGCTCTTTACCATGTTCCACTTTCTCCCAATTGTCTGATGGGACCCAAGGGACGAATGGAGCTCAGGCTGACCAGGCATCACGTTTCGGCTCTGACTGACATGTCACTTAATGTGTCAGTGATTACAAAATGATTTCCTCGTATGTTGCTGTTGTCGACACAGATGATCATAATGGGAGTATTGTGGTGTAATGGGGGACAGTGGAAATTATATTAAAACATAGTCATCTATTCTATTAACAACTTATTCTTCATATATGTTTACAATCTACCATTTTTTCATTTACTTTTGTATGGCTAATGGTTAAAGTTGGCTGATCACAAACAGACAGATAATCAGCATTCATTTAGAGTAAATCAATCCTTATATGTGGTGAAACAACAGCATTCACTTTCCTTTTAGCTCTGTTCTGAAACATATCTGGCGTTCTGTGCATCTGTCTGCTGTTTTGTGGACAGATAATGTAAAGTATCTTTCTTCCAATTAAAACAGCCGCCTGCTGCTGGGAAGGAGGTTAATGAAGCAAAACAGTAAAGTTGTGTCAATGTGTTTGTTACGATTGTAATTCTATCGTGGGAGCCAACTCAGATAATCACAAAGGACAAGTAACCAATCAGGTGTCAGGGTTAACTAACTCTGAACCTGCATTCTCTCTAGTGTCCACCAGGGGGCGACTCCTCTGGTTGTATAGAAGTCTATGAGAAAATGACTCTACTTCTCTCTTGATTTATTACCTCAGTAAACATTGTAAACATGAGTTTATGGTCTCAATCTCTAGTTTCAAGTCTTCTTCAATACAGCATGATGTTCATTTAGTAAATGATGGTCCATTTAGAGTCAAACAGACCATAAAGCAGGGGATGCTTTAGGGCGGGGCTACACAGTGATTGACAGTTTGCTTCCACAGCGTTGTCTGGTTTGAGAGATGTTAGTGTTTTCGTCTTACAACTTTAACCCTTTCACATTCTGTTTTCAGTATATGAAAGTTAATTGTAACATGATGGTTGCCTAAAAATTAGCTCCACCCTCTCGTATCACTTCTGCTTGCAAAAATCCAAGATGGCGGCAGCCAAAAACCAAGATGGTCAAAACAGTAGTGCACAAATCAATGAGCGAAGTCACGGTGACTATGTCCACTTTCTATATAGTCGATGTTTGACGCTGAGAAGAAGGTCCAGTGGGGAAGTTTAACCCTGTCTAGTCAAGTCAACCCTCTCAATTAACTACAGAATGTTAAAACACTTTATCATCCTTGATATTACGTATCAGGCCTCTATCATGGAAGCTGAATAGGATTTTAAATGGAAAAATACATTAATAATACAACAATTTAATTATGAATTATTTTGTTGGACTAGCATTAGCATGACAAGCTTGATAACAATTGGCATCATAATGGGTTTAAAGCTAAGCGCGGCCTCTACTTCCTCGTAGTAACACTCAGAACACAGCGGCTGCCCTCCATTGCCCATTGCCATAGCAACAAGGGTGTGGGGCGTAGTCACCGGCAACAGTGAAGCAGAGGCAGATAGAGAAAAGGCTCTCTATGGGGTGTGTGTGTGTGTGTGTGTGTGTGTGTTGGTGTGTGTGTGTGTGTGTGTTGGTGTGTGTGTGTGTGTGTGGTGATAACCCGGTCCCTTGGGTTTCATTAGTACAACCTAATGAGCTCACACACACACACTGAGAAATGAGAGGTTGTACTTGTGTGTGTGTGTGTGTGTGTGTGTGTGTGTGTGTGTGTGTGTGTGTGTGTGTGTGTGTGTAGGTGTGTGTGTGTGTGTGTGTGATGGAGAATTAATTGAATTGAACAATCAAGTGTTCCCATCTCTACTGATAGTGGACACAAAAGGGCGAGGGAGCATAACAGACACAGGGAGAGAGGGGGTAGAGTGGGTGTGGTGGTGGGGGGGAGTCGATCCATCAGAGCCCCGCCCCACCAAACCAAATGAGCCGTCCCAGAATTCCCCAGAGGCCTTGATGACATCATCCATCGCTGCTCCCCTCGCTGCCTCACGCATTATTCATCTTTACACACACACAAATCTTTAACACGTCCCACTTTCTGCTCTAATTTGGAGGGCTGTGTGCAAATAATACGACTTGAATGGAGAGCATTAAACACGCAGCTAGTCAAATCTGCCCAGATGTGGAGTGTCATGAAAACCACAGCGGCTTGGTCAACCCTCCTGCATGAGCACATCAAATACCATAGACACACAAAAATGAACGACTATTACAGAACAAAACAAACATCAGGCTCCCTCGTGTGGCTCAAAGGTGAACTGCAGATATACATCTTCAAAAGATAGAAGACAATGCAAGAAATTCTTCTGATATAATCTCCTGCGACCTACCTGTGGGTCCCGACCCAGTCTTTGGGAAAGTCCGGTTCCTATTACAGCCTAGAATCCGTACGTACTACAAGTAGATCATGTCTAACAAAACAACAATAACTGACACAAAGAAGCCATGTGCCAACAGAAAGCAACTGAAAGCAATACAATCAGAAACAATGCCAGAGACAGATTTACAAAACAATGACCAAGTGTAAAGCAGCAGAGGCCAAGATATCCTGACTGGTTGAAAACCACTGGATCCTACATTTCCTCTGATGTAGCTTGTTGGTCCTCCCTGCTTGGTGAATGTAGTGTTCACACAGGAGGTCTGGAGGAGGATGGGGGCTCCTCACTTCTCTAAAGGATCATTTTAAAACTGTACACTGTTTACAGTCATACAGAAATCCATATTAGACATATAACTAATGTTTTCTATATGTTTTTGAGTTTAAAAGTACTGCAGGAATCTGACAGACCATATGTGTCGAGTGTGCAGACATCAGCAGCAATATTTTGCAAATGTCTGATTGGATTATAATAATTACTGTGTAGTCACATTGGGCTTATGGTCTGGCTAATGAGTGTCTCCGATTTTAATCCAGTGTGAATCCTGGTTACAGGGGGATTAGGGGTTAAACATCTAGGAAGTACAGAGCGGTTTCTCTATGGGGGGGGGGGGACCACGGCAAGTTGTCATCACACTCCTAACTGACAGGTTTAATTAGAAGGCCTCATGGAGAGGAAGCTGCAAACAAAAGACAGTTGACTTCAGTGAACATACCCTGACCCTGGACAGATTAACAGCTGTGAGAGACAGTGAACAGGTCTGCGTCTGTCATACATGAAGCACAAACTGATGACCACAGAAGCATCATTTCCACCAACCAAGCCATTTGGTTTTCACACACAAATTCCTTGTACAAAAATGTACAAGGAATTTGTACTCTTTTACACCAAAACTGCATCAAGCACCATTGAATTCACATGAAGATTGCTTCTGAACAGTTGACTTGCTGTACAGTTCCATGACAAGACAACAGCACACGGAGCACACGGAGCTCAGAACAGATCCATGAAGCCAGTTGTTCACAGTGAGGCTGAGACCCACCAGTCCAACCTTACCTGGCCTGTTGCTCCAACCACCATGCCTGTGCTCACGGGCGCTCCCAAAGAGGCCGCAACACCCCGGGGTGAAATATATCCAATGCGTGTATGACTCGGTGCGTTGGAGCCAAGATGGCAGTGTGCGTACTGTGCGTGATGTGTGTGTGTGTGTGTGTGTGTGAGCAAGATGGGGGGGGGCAGGACGGTCTTTCCGACTGTGAGTGGATTACTGTGTAACGTGCAGGAGGTATTAACACACCGCGGCCGACACACAGACACACAATGAGGAGGGTGTGCATTCTTAGAGGGGATTATGTGGACAGAAATAGAGGAGTCTTTTCTACTGACCTAGAATCAGACTGGTGCAATAAAGACACAATGGAGGGCGGACGAGCCAGAGAGCACACACACACACACACACACACACACACACACACACACACACACACACACACACACACACACACACACACACACACACACACACACACACACACGCACACACGCACGCACAGGTAATGTGTAAACACCACCTGCTGCATTCTCACTTGGGCGTTGTTCTTACACAGATTTTCTCATAAGAAATGACCAATTATCATAATTTATAATCACATTACAATTCATTATAACTGTGATTATAATATATTATGAAAAGATCACAATGTATTACAGCAATGGGAATTATAATAATACACTATGATCCTCAGTGAGGGACAAACAATTATAAATAATTCTGCTTTATGACCTTCTATGGCATTCATTATAATGTGTCATAATCATTATAATAAAGCGTTACGGATATTTACGAGTGCTTACAACTATATTTATACAGTGCTATAAGTACATTATTATACACATTATAAGCATCATATAATCACAGTAAGTGCTAGTGAAAGGATCATTTGGGCTTTAGTCTCCAGACGTCTACTGAGCTCTATTGTTCTCACTGGTGATGAGAAACCATCACACTCATTCCCTTTTAAAGGGGCACTCCGGTTTTATGAATAAGAATCAGTTTAGGGATCATGAGGAGCGCTGATAAAATGGTTGCATAATGTCTTCTGCTTCGTCCAGTCTGAGAAATGAACCCTGATGATGTCATAGTGATGTCATCAGGGATTTGAATCAGTTCATTTTAAAAGAAAGAAATGTAAAAAATATTGGGACGTGGACTTTGAAGACATACTGTCAGTGAGTGACACTGATATGAGCCATACATTGTAATGGATATTATTTATGTTTATTCATATGTACTATTTATGTATGTGTGCACTGTTTGTTATTTGTATATTGTAAATACTACAAGATATACTACTACAAATACCATGATTACATTCTATTACTTCAATAATGTCATATAAGCTATTGTTGTATAGATGCAGTAAAGTAGTCACTGGAGCTCTACAGTACGTTACAAGTCGTGCGTTTACAAATTATGGTCCATATCTCAGGAACAGATTAGAGTTCAGCCGCCCTGTTAATCAAAACCCACCGTCCTGCCCCAGAGGAGTTATCGGGTTTATAAGGCTCGTTGCATCATCTGCTTATGGCTGCATCTGTGGTTCCACCGCTGCTCTGGGGCCAGACATCTTTACTCTTTCTTAGAGGTGATACCTCTAAGAAAGAGTAAAGATGTCTAAGGAGAAGGACGTCATGCAGCTTGATTGATGACATATTTATTGTTGAGCTGTCACAAAGGCAGGCTGTATCTGTTTGACAGTTGAATGAATTGATTTCCTCTGTGTCAGTAATATACCCTCTAATGACCGAACAGGCTCACACCTTCATCACTGCCACAACGATGCAGCACAGCTGTCTTTGTAATCATTTCAATACAGTCCATTATCCATTAAACACATCATATAGATCAGTGGTTCTCAACTGGTCTGGCTGCGGGACCCACCATCACCCCTTAATGACAAGCCAGGACCCAAATTATAAATGGGAAGAATTCACCTGTATGAGTCTGTCCAGTCAGAGTCTAATGACTCTGGTCTCTCTGGACATTTCTCTCTTTTGGAGATCGTCCTGACTTGACTTTCACAACTCTCACTACACTAGTCCTGCTCTGCTCTCTCTCCTCGTCTCTCCCCGTGTGTCACGGTGTGTGTACATCTCACTCCAGTCAGGAAACTTGTCAGAATGCCCATATTTGATTGGCTGAGCTGCATCACGTGATGTGATTTACAACGCATTGGTCGGTGTTTTTCCTGCACCGCTGAACAAGTGCCGTAAATGCTGGAATAACTCCGCTGCATAAAAAATACCCTTTAAAATAAAAATAAAATAATAAAAATTTCAGGTAAAGGCCCGCGACCCACTGAAAATGGGTCCCACCAGTTGAGAATCACTGATATATGGGATATTAATACATATCAATACAACAGGTAGAAGCTTAATGGATCCTTTTTTGTCTTCTCTAAATCAAAAGGACTCCTCCTATCTTCTTGTTAAAGACATTTTAACTAACGATTCTACTACTATCCACAAGCCCTAGTGTCTAGTATATATATATATATATATATATATATATATATATATATATATATATATATATACATATATATAGTGTAGTATCTAGTATATATATATATATATATAGTGTAGTGTCTAGTATATATATATATATAGTGTAGTGTCTAGTATATATATATATATATATATATATATATATATATATAGTGTAGTGTCTAGTATATATATATATATATATATATATAGTGTAGTGTCTAGTATATATATATATATATATATATATATAGTGTAGTGTCTAGTATATATATATATATATATATATATATATATAGTGTAGTGTCTAGTATATATATATATATATATATATATAGTGTAGTGTCTAGTATATATATATATATATATATATAGTGTAGTGTCTAGTATATATATATATATATATATATATAGTGTAGTGTCTAGTATATATATATATATATATATATATATATATATATATAGTGTAGTGTCTAGTATATATATATATATATATATATATAGTGTAGTATCTAGTATATATATATATATATATATATATATATATATATATATATATATATATATATATATATATATATATATATATATATATATATATATATATAGTGTAGTATCTAGTATATATATATATATATATATATATATATATAGTGTAGTGTCTAGTATATATATATATATATATATATATATATATATATATATATATATAGTGTAGTGTCTAGTATATATATATATATATATATATATATATATATATATATAGTGTAGTGTCTCGTAGTGGATTCAGGACTCTGTAGTGAGGAGCCTCTGTCAGCAGGTGGAGCCACAGCTGAAGCATCACTATGAATATTTACAAGCCTCATGCTCCTCATGTTATTGTACTTGGTCATCACATAATGATTGTATTTAAAACAAACTGGTGTTTATTGTAATGATAGAAACTAAAGCAATCTCTATGAGCCACAGCTCAACTCCAACGTCCACAGACGGAGGCTGACATTTGGCCCCACCATCCCCCAACAGCCTGTAGTCATGTAAGAAACACACACACACACACACACACACACATGTTCCCTCGTACATATGCAACAGCATGCATCCAACACATATACATGAAAACAGATAACATACGAAGGTGATGCTCAGGTACATTCACGCGCACACATACACACCTCCATGGGGTATTGAATAATGGATGCAGGCTAAGGGGGGGTGGGAGGTGATTATTCAGCACCGCCTCAGGACACTAGAGGTGGGGGTGCAGAGGAGCACACACTCATTACACATCTTGAGAACACATTTCCATTTGCTGGATTGAAGGTCTGGATTGCAAACACACACTCTTCTTTCTTTGGACATCCTGTGAAGAGCTGTGAGGGTTAAAAGTACCCACTCGTGTCAATCAGTGTTACTGATGGCAGGTGAAGGATGCATGAGGGAGGCAGGGCGTGTGTGTGTGTGTGTGTGTGTGTGTGTCAGACCAGGTAAATATGATGCATTGGATGGGAGGAGGGGTCAAAGGTGACTTGATAGAGATTCACCATGGGATTAAAATGCAACTTCTGCAGCTATTACCTGCCAACCTTTTGTGAATTATTACACAAGAGCAGAACAAGGCCTTGATCAAACATTCAACGCTGTGACAGTTTATATATTGCATGTTATTCAGATAAAGGTGTGTGTGGGTGCGTATATATATATATACATATATATTAGTGCTGGGCAAGTTAACGCGTTATTATCACGTTAACACATTCATTAATTAACGCCGACAATTATTTTATCGCCCGTTAACGCAGTTTTCTTTTTATTATTAAACGGACATTTTAACACAAGAAGCGGGCAGCGAGCGGTGAACAGCTGATCGTGTGGCGTCACTTCCTGCTGCTGCTGCATGATGACATGTGTCACTGGAATTGAGTTTGTGAAAGAAAAAAGATTTTAATAAAAGACAAAAGAAAAGAAAGGATAGTTGTAAAGAGCATATAGGGTGGGGGCTTTCACATGTACAGAGGGGTAATAGCCTCTCTGACTCCGTTTTACTCATTTGCCCTTCCTCAACATCTCTAACAGAGCGCTACTTTGTGCCACAATTTCAGCCAAATAAAGAACTGAAGGTCTTTTTTGCTGTTTTGTCTCCAAAGTGGGATTATTGTAATAGGGAGTCACTGGATGGAGTAGGCACACCACAGCCACACAAAAGAAGTTTGAACAATTGCCAAGGTTATTATCTACTGTAGATAAATTAACAAAGCACAACACAGTTTTTTGTTTGCTCGAATTGTTATTTTCAATATGATAATTTGAGTGCTTTTGGAACACCTGAATTCCCCTCTAGGGATTGGTAAAAGCTTGATTTATTTTATATATACAAAGTACACTAACAATTTAGGGACAAATGTGGCTCCATACATTCTACCTAACTAACGTTTACAAGAAAACTCTTCTGTGGCACCTCAGTACGTCTCTATTGGGCTGGAAGCTTTAACTCCCACTAGTGTAATATACACTAATTAAAGAAGCTAGAACTATAAATCAGGCAGTTTAGTGGAAATGAAGCTGTGCCACCCAATGACCGTGTCTGTCCGACCAATTAGACAGTCTGTGTCCTCCGGCTATGCAGAAGACTCCACACCAGAGCTGTTATCCTCTGACCCCTCTATTGTATTTGATTACATTCTCATTTGGTTCCTTCATTTGAACACAGACACTGAGCAAAACATCAACAAAGATCTCCAAGAAACAGATGACAGCATCGCCTTGTCTTTCTTTCCTCTATGTCACTTCTGAGAAGCAAAGGGTGGAAGGAGCGAGGTGCAGTGGAAGGTCTTGCGTAACAAGGCGATCTTTCTGTGCCGATGAATAGACTGGCCTTTTAGCATTTCGCTCTCGCTGCTCAGTGACTGGCCTTGTCCGTTGAAATGGGCTTTAATTCATCCTCGACCAGGCGCTTCCTATGAATTTAACCCTGTGACATGCACAAACTGTGGAATGTGAACGCCCAACAACAAGGCACATACACACACTACTGCTGACAATATGATGGGGTAGCAGGGTTGTCAAGTACTTAGATACCCTACTGATCAACTTAATGACCCGGGGTTAAAGACAGATAGCTATTGTATTTTTATCTCTATATGTTCTTATATGTATTATTTGAGGAGACTTCCATTGTATAGCATCCAACATTTATCTGAGTAAAAATGCTAAATCTGTTCCAATGAGCTTAGATGGACCATTATTCTTAAATGCTTGTCTAGTGAAACTCTCCTTGACCTCCAATGGAGGATGTATGTCAAGGAAAATGCTGTTGATTACAAACTTTGGTGTTATATTCATAGCTCTGGCCATCGGTTCTATAAGTTATGATAACATTGTACTTAAAGTAATGGCAGAGATCTCGCGTCTAAAAGTAGGGCCAACAAGGAAACAAACACAAAAACGTCTGATGATCATTTAGTTGAAAAGCTGAAATTTGTTTGGAAGTGAGTGTGAATGGTCTATTAACCATCTAGTGTTCCCAGCAGACAGAGACTTCCTGCTTCAATGTTGTTCACCATACCTGGCATTAGGTGTGCGCTCACTTTGGGTTTTACTTCCAAATAAAGTTGTAACTAATTTGGCGAAATTGTGATTGTTTACATCCTGTTTGTTTCCTGACTGCTCGTCTTTCCTGCCCTGTTGTATTAATCAGTGATGTCACCGATCTCAGCGATTATTTTGGTGAGTACAATGTTACTATAACTGAGCTACGACAATAAAACCCAGACAGTCATAAAGTGTAGTTATCCTTTAAGCATGTTAATACTGATGAGGGACCCTCATACTTCAGTCTGTTCACTGCTCATCCTGTGCTACTCTACCTCAGCACAGGCTGGGACATACCAGTAAACTAAATACTAATCACAAGACAAGCATCGTGGTGTTCCCCTGGGTTCTAATCGAGGTCCTCTTCCCTTTCAGTGAGTGGAAAAGCATGTTCTGCCATGAATCCCTCAGGGACAGCTAAGCTATTAGCTTCACACTGTCTGTCGAGTTAACAACATGTTTTGAGCCAGGGCAGACCCTGAAGAGCAGAAGGACCGGCTTCTTTAAGGGGACCAGTCTTTAACTTGCCTTGGGTAACATATTGCAATAGAAATACATCTTAATCTACACTACATTGCTTAGAAATCTATCTTCATCCATCTTGAATCTTAATTGCTGTAAAATAAAGCAATTCACTCAATGTGAAAGTGATATCATGTCTCCACCCTGCCTAGAGTCTATCTTCACCTATCTTCTGATCAGAAGAATAGCAATTCTGAGGGTTTTCAACAAATCCTTTAATCAAATGGTCAAACTTACCACACTGGTCATCGGTAAAGAGGTGCAAGGAGGTAAAGTGTTCATAACTTCATATGACAGCACCAAGAACAGTATTCTTCTTCTGCTTTGGGCTCCTTGTTAATGAACAAGAAGGGAAAACATTCTCACATGGCCCTTTGTCAGGACCTTGTGTGGTGTCCCAGATGCTGTGTCGGATGACTTCTGCTATGACACACAACCAGCACTCGATGCTCATTTTCATTATACCAACACTGTACAACAGCTGGGTCTGGATCCTGGCATTAACGATTCAAAGTGTGGCTTGACGAACGGAAATCAGACAAAAGCTGTTTTTTGATGTAACTCATCCCCTGTCACACTACTGCTTTATCATGTTGCACAGCGAGAAGTGTCACTCAAGCATTCCTGATCCACAAGGGGAAATTCAGGTTTTACTCCAAAGCAGCAGATTTAGCAGGATGTCCTGTCTCACTCTGTGTGTGACTGTTCTTCTATATGAGAAGGGAGAGAATCATAGTGAGGTGCATCTGTATAGACGCCTGTGTGTAGCGTGTAGCGTGTGGCGAGGCTGTGCCAATGGGATTATCGGAAACAAAAGCTGATGTTGGTGGTGAGGCCCAGTGAATGGGACCCGCTACAGAGCCCAGCTAACTGGATTAGCCCAACCACTGTGAGCTAGACATTCATTAAGGCTTCTTGGCTTCATGCCTCCAAAGACACAGATGGACTGTGAGGGGAGGAGGCAGGGGGATGTAGAGTGAGGCTGACGGATACATGAAATGATAAAGCAAAAGAGAGACTCGGCCAAAGAAAGAAAGTAAACACGTTGCCGTCACAACTGCAACCACTTCTGGATGAATCATACAAATATATCAACATGGGTTTCATCTAGTGTCACGGCCTCCTCGGGCCTGTCAATGTAATTGTCCTTTGCTGCATTCATCATCTTAGTATGTTCAACAGGAGGTATACAGCAGATTGCAAGGAAACTGAAAAATGGCAGTAATAATCATAAACCAAATAAATAACTACGGTTTATATTACAGTACCGGTACAGTATATATGTTCTACATAAAGCATATCAAGCAACTAAAAACAATCATCCACGTTCAACCCTGAAATGATGTGGATATCAAACTAACATTTGTATCAATACAATGAGAGTATGCTTGTTATTATGCAGACGTCCATACTGACCATATCTGCAATGTGGGGTGCGATAGCATTTTATTGAAATGAAATCTAGTCATGCATCCACTTCTCAAATCTGAATCCTTTCCAATCCCTTCTTGAATTTGATTGGGTTTACCTTACAGCATTTGCAAAATAACGGCAACTCACTTACATTGTTTGCTGAATACAGACACCAGCTGCACAGATGAGACAAGCGCTTCATTTCAACCATTACACAATGAGTTTTGATTTGCTACAGCTAATCTAAGGTTAGTCACTTTAACCAGGCGAGTGAGAAGTTGGTACCTACATGTTTCTCATGGATCTTTGATAATATAAGGAGGGGAGATACAAAGATGCACGCCTTAGGGTTGAGGTCTAAAGATTTAAACCAAACTAAACATAACAGCAAAGGGAGAATTAGGGATGGAAAACACACATAATTGTTATATATATTATAATCTCTGTTGTTCATCTCTGCACCTGAACTCTCAGCTTGGGGCCTTAGAACGTAGTGTCCTAGGCTTTAGAGGGTAAAGAGACACACACAGTACAACAGTACACACCAGCAAACACACATAGCTAAAAAGCAACTAAATCAGAAGAGACAGAAGCATTCAGTTCAAAACACAGCAAATAACCGTAGGAAATGAAAAGATACAGGCCACTATCAAAGCAGGATGGCCCTTTAAAAGCCTCCAACCGTATTCACCCAGCCTTTCAGTCCAATAAAAAATCCTAACACCACAGCAAATCTCCCCAAATCCCCAGCAGAACTCTCAGCCTCCACAGAAAGGTCACTCTTCAATCAGGAGCCAGTGGGAGGTGAAGAGCTGCAGAGGTCAGAGCCACAGAATGAAAGTCTTTTGAAGCAGTCTCCATGACTCCAAACTGTAGAGAGGCCGAGGTCAAACACCAGCATCCGTACGCACGGTCCACGGTCAGAGGCTGATTCGGCGTGAGTGGTTACATCATGTACTGTAGCTCTGCAGCACAGAGGGCTGCTGGGTAACGATTCTCTGTTCCGGTGTTTATTCATTGATGTATTACTTGAGGCCCACAGCCTGACCCTAACAATCATACCCGTGTTTATCCTTAACTACCTTATCCTTAATACCATTCACTCAATTATGTCTGCAGCTGTTGATCAGCAGCACGTTCCATGATACACTAGGTCAAGTGATAACAACTCAACCATCTCCATGAAAACAGAGCTAGCTCCATCTACTGATGAAGGCCAGAAGTGGAAGCACATCAAACAATGCTTTTGTGTGAATAGTTTTACAATTCATGTCGTTTACGTTGAAGGAAACATTTCATTGTTCTGTGTTCATGTATCCTTTAATGTGAAGCATTGTTGGGAAGTCTGTTTCAATAGAGGGTTGTAAACTACATTATACATTACTTTTCTAACATTTGATGATGATTATTGATATACATTAATATATGCATTACAGAACAACAGAGATCCTCGACCAGGTGACTTGTTAGAGGCTTCGCTGGATTGTTTGGTCACAAAGGAGACAAAAGGAACAGTGGGACTAATTGAGAGGAATAAGCAAATAGACCTCTGACCTCTGACAAATAGCAACAAATAAACACTGAACTTGTTATCTGACAGTCATAGCAGCAAAGTCACATTAAAGCTGAAGTGCAGAACATTTGTCTCTGTCAGTGAGAGTAATTAACACATGGGAGGGACCATAGTGAAGGAGCAGGAGAATGGAGTAGATGCTCCAAACTCTGCTTTCAGAGGAGGGATTCAAGTTAATACATTTGCACGGGAAGACTTTACGAGAGCGCTCCTGGGGGGGGGGGGGGGGGGGGGCAAGGGAACATGCAGCGAGCTCAAGTGCAGGCATACGTGCACCAGCGCAGCAAAGTCGCCATTGACACCGGACACCACAACTCCAATACAATCAGCATTGTGTCAACTCTTTTGGCAAGGGTTTGAATATAACATCTATAACAACGTTCATCTAAATGTAAAAGTCCTAATTCAATTCCTCCCATTGTAGAAATCCTCTGACAGAAGTGAAGGAACAGTAAATGGGAGAGGAGAGCATTGCACGCCACAAACATCATAAATGTTCATAAATTCAAAATATATTCAGTGCTCTGATTAATAAATGTACTCTTTGATTTTGAAACAGTAGCCTTATTTTGTTATCATCGCCAAGATGCTGCTCCGATAGTCCCGCAAATGTGGATAGTGCACTTTAATCTACAAGGTAATTTATTCAGGCAAACTAAGTAGATTGATTAAAACACATATGTTATTTAAATAGTTTTATCAAGAGTCTTATAATGGGTAATATTTATACCAAAATAAGCTGTATATTCTGATTTATTGGGAGAAATCAAGCAATTCTGAGTAAAATCATATATTCAGCACCCCCCTATAGCCAGAATGGAATGATCCTTTGCTTCATAACCACATTTTCCCGCCACTACAATAATTCCAATGTCAGATGTGCAGTGGAATCAGGCTCCTCGGATCATATCAAATAGTCAATTATTGTGGGTCAGCCCTAGAAAATAGATGTCATCGTCATCGTCTCTATACCTTCAAGCCTTCCTCGAGGTGTAGAATCACCCTTTTACTGAAGTAATATTGGGCATGTCCTCCATGCAACATTCAGAAATTGTCAGCAACAAGTCAAACCTCACTTCACCCCAAACCTCACTTAAGTCATTTGAGATTTGAGCCTTTTCCCTTCTGTAAACAGAGGACAGATGGTTGGTTAGCAGCCTGCCATATGTATAGACTGAGGCATTCTGGACAATTATTCTGATTGGCTGCATTCAGTCTGACAGGCCTTATTAATGTCAAGCCCACTGGGATAAGAAAGCACTGATAGTTTTCTGCACGTTGCTTCCTTTCCTGCTGTAGGTGGTCTGGTGTATTCCCAGAGGAGGAGGAGGAATGACTGAAGGCTCCTCTCCACAGCAGTGGATGATTATGTGTCAGATGTACAAAACTGCTGAGCAGCAGCAGCGACAGTCGCTATTACCAAGATCATCTATGTGTCAAAGTAAACTGAGACACTCTCTTTTGTTTCTATAACACTGCTGACTTTACCCACACTGCTGAGATGTCAGACAAATAAAAGGACTGTAGAAGCAACAGACATTCCAGGCTAGAAAACCTCCCTCAGTCTGGACTGCTATTTTCATCTGGTCTAATACTTCTCCATAGAAGAGAGGAGTTCTGCTCAGGTGCAGACAAACTAAACATGCTTCCTCTAAAAAGATGTTTAGTAAAACACAGAATAAGCACACTGACAAGCTTTACTTCAAACAGTTACTCAAGAACCGATCTGTGTTTGTCATGGACAGCACTTAAGCCAGATTCCAATCTACAGTCACCCCATTGTGGTCGCATGTACAATTTTAGATTAGCCCAGGGGCCCAAGACCAGCAGCAACCTTGTCCTCGTGAGGCGTGCACCATTGTGATTATGACTGAAATGATAGCAGTCTTGCCAGAAGTGACAGGGTGAAATAGATGTACTAAGTGATCACTCTACTTAATTCATTCCCTAGCCTCTACCAGAGTTGTCAAGGTCAAGTCTCACATCTGACAGTGCAAGTCTGAAGTCAGCATATGAAGGCTCGTCTGGGATCTGATTGACCAGGGTTGGGTTCGTGTAGTAAAGTTGGCTCTACTGGTTGACTTGATGTGCAGAGACTGATTTCAGGATCAGTAGCAGCCTTAGCCTGAGCGAGGCGTGCAATGTGTTTGTCTGGGAGACATGGACGAGTGTGGTGACTTTTCCTGCTGTTGGTTAATGTGAGCAGCTGTACCGATTAGTTTTCCTGAGGTGTATGTTTTTGTCAGCGAGCTGTGTTATGCTGGTGATTTTTGTGTAACAGAGTTTGGGTGGTTCGATATACAGTGTGATTAAATTGCTGTTGTTCTGTCCCTGTTAGGTTGAAGAGCGGATTCCCTTTGTGGGGGGTTTGATAGTGTGGTGACGGGCGTGGTTGGAGCATTTGTCTCTGGGGCACATCCGAGGCTGCAGGTGGGTTGCCAGTTCATAGTTGCTTTACCAGGCCTGTGGGTTTTAGTGCATAAATACCACAAGTAGCACCTGAAGACTAGGGGGGAGTTTAAAGTCTCTCCACCTGAACATGGATGCCTCCTTCACCTTGGCAGACACGGCTGCTGTTTCGTTTAGTTTAGTTTGTTTCAAACATTTTCGCACATCCACACATGCTGACATTACTGATTACTGACTCTCCATGTTTGTTTAGTTTAGTTAATGTTGTCCTTTAAATAAATGTGTTTCTTTATTACTTTTACACTCGTCTGGTCTCCCATTTATGTTGCAGCCTTTGAGACGGGTTGTAATATGGGCCAACAAGGACAACTCAAGTCTCAAATGAAATGTCATGTCAAGTCCTAAGTCTCAAGTCTCAAGTCTCAAGTCAACTCTCTTGACAAGTTTTCTGTTTAGTCCAGTCTCATGGCAAGTCTCAAGTCATTTAAGACCAATCTCTAGTCAAGTCTCATGGAAAGTCTCAAGTGCTTGAGGGCCATTCAAATTTAAGTTAAAAGATCTCTCTGTTCTCTTGAGAACAGAGAGATGAATATATATATATATTTCTCTATGCCATTATAAGTTTAAAAGTTGAGATTTGAATGCTTAAGTCAAGCGTTGAAGCTCAATACAAGTCTCAGGTCTTCAGTTCTGCTTTCTAGTCACTGTTGTTAAGGTATAAAGGCAAGGTACGTCATATAAGAGTGTGTAGGGTCAAGCAGAAATCAAGCTTTCACTTCAGTTGTGATGGATTGGATTGTGGATTTTTCAAAAGCCACTTCATCCGTTTTCAGATGAAACCAAGCCATGTATCTAATGAATTGCTTACAGTCCTAAGTCATTTAGTGTGAAAACGTTCTACTTGTCTATTTCAAGATAACATTTAGCTTGTTGACATTTTTTCATCTGCCATTCAGGTATCATTAATTAGAACTTACAAACTGCTGTTGCTGTAGTGTGTGAAATATGGAAATCTAGTCTCTCTATCTCCTCCTCTTTTCTCTGCCTGCTCCTTCACACTCGGCTGAACTGAAAACCTTCCCCCAATATCCAATCTTCGTCAATCTATACCCCTACCCCCTTCTTTCTATTATTGCAGCAGCTATATCACACCCAAATCACTTCCAGTACAGCCAGTCAAGTCAAGCACAACCATATTCAGAAAAAGGATCCAAAGAACATGATAGCTTCATCTGGGTCTGTTTCCTCTACGTTGATAGAATAACTGAAAATGCTATGAATGAAGTAAAGCCTGACCCAGTAGGCTTTGCTATAATTCATATACATTCAAAATGCCTTGCACAGCCTTGATGAGTTCATGAGCTGCATTCCTATTGTAGACCAGGCTGCAACATCTGCCTTAAACATCTGCCTTAAACTTGCATTCTCTCTAGTGTCCACCAGGGGGCGACTCCTCTGGTTGTATAGAAGTCTATGAGAAAATGACTCTACTTCTCTCTTGATTTATTACCTCAGTAAACATTGTAAACATGAGTTTATGGTCTCAATCTCTAGTTTCAAGTCTTCTTCAATACAGCATGATGTTCATTTAGTACATTATGGTCCATTTAGAGTCAAACAGACCATAAAGCAGAGTATGCTTTAGGGCGGGGCTACACAGTGATTGACAGGTCGTTGTCTAGTTTGGGAGTTGTCCACCTTTTTGTCTTACAACTTCCAACCCTTTCACATTGTGTTTTCAGTTTGTAAAAGTTAATTACAAGATTTTCAGTTGCAAAAAAAATCAGAATTCAGATTTCTCAACTTCTGGTTGTATAAAACCAAGATGGTGACGGACAAAAACCAAGATGGCAATGGCCAAAACGCCGAACTCGAGGCTTCAAAACCGTAGTCCACAAACCAGTGGGTGACATCCACATACAGTCTTTGTTGTAGACTCTACAATAGACAACTCTGTATTAACTGTCAAGCCCTATCCAAAAACCTGTGCTCAGTTCAACAACTGCACCTCCCAAATCCACACAGGAAATTCAATCTTTCACCAGAATGTTGGAGTTTGTCCAGTAATTCTTTCCAATGTCATGTAGTAAATAAGGGATTAGTTGGGGAGAGTTAGCGTTAGGGGAGAATGGGAAGAGAAAAACAGAACCAATATTGCTTAATGCTTTCAAGTCATCTTGTGTTGGCTGTTTTCATTCCTCTAATCTCTATGATGTTTTGTTTTGATCCTGACCAACAAGAGTATCAGAATGAATTTGTTGGATAAGAGCATTTAGAAAGACAGATGGATAAATTCAACTAATTCTCTCCAGGTCTCAGTAGAAGTCATGGCCTTGAGACTGCATTGGATGGAGATGACTTAATACCATAAATCTAATATGATCTGCTGCATTTCTACAGCATGAAGTGTATATTAGAAAGACATGAGGCCTGGGAGATTGATAACATGCACACACACACACACACACACACACACACACACCTGTCCTCACTTTGGAAGGCAAAGGTTACACAGAATGCTTTTTAATCAAGTTGGATCAAGGCCATTTCTGCCATGGTGCTCTTTGAAATGTTGTCTTAGGGTTAAGATCCCGCTGAACATGCACACACAGTCTTTTGTTACCCGGTAACCTTTCCTTTCTAACTACCGTCTGTCTGTACACCTCCCAACAGTGTTACCCACTGGGCCCAGTGTGGTCCCTCAAGGGAATAAAACACAAGGTTATCAACAGAAAACTAAATATAGCTTGATTGATTCAGTAATTTGGTTACCACATTCAGCATAAACTCTGTCCATTAACAATGTGTACAGTCTGAAGTAACTCGACTCCCACACAATTCATATGAGCCAGAGGAAGCAGAATCATACACCTATGGAATAGTCTTCGGGAGTAAGACGACCCGCTCCACCTCTGAGCCACAGCCGGCCTAAAGCACCTTAAATAACTGCGGTCTAAAAAGGTCTACACCCTTTTTGCCCAGCCTGTCCTGCTATCACTAAAGATACGTCTGAACAAGTCAGGGACATTCGACTCGCCCATGAAGTTACATAACAATATTATATAATATTTCATCAATTAAAAGAAAATGCCACCCCAGCCTAGAACAATTGGATGAGCAGCACACAATCCTATAAGTAAGGCACCAAGAACAGTAAAACATCAACATTTTTGTTAATAGTCAAATTAGATTTGAAATGACGTCCTCCTTCTGGAACAGAACCTGGAAGTTCTAGTTTCACTTTGATCGTCTAGTTGTCACTTGTGGCTGATGTTAAACAAAAGTAACAAGATCTTTAATACTCAATATACGTATATATATATACTTTTTTACATACTACTTTTCTGCTTACTCCCCCTCTCTTTCATTGTGTTGGGTGAATAACAATAGTGTAATGACTTATGCACTTTCCCATCGAGCTTGAATTACATACACTGTTAGATCAACCCCTATCTTAACATCAGCCCATAGTTGCACTAATCTTCATCCTGTGACACAAGAAAGGTTAAAAAAAGCTTATGTGCTTGAGTGCTAAGTGATCACAGCTAATCATTGTCTTCAACTGCACCAGGTTCAATTTCACTCCCGTTAAAGAGCGCTGGAAGAGATGAAAGCACATGGGAGCAGTATCGGATTGCAGTACACGTTTGTTTTTAGTGGCTGATTGCTGAATGTGTTGCTCCCACCAATGCAGCTATGGTTTAACTTTTCATTAAATATCAGATTTCGGACCAGTTAGGAAACTGATAACTACATGGGCTGCAATGGAGAAAAACATGAAATGTGAATTTTTGAAAAAAACTGACCAGTAGGTTAACAACAGCAATATTCAGAAAAACCTGTAATTTGCAGAGAAAAGGTAAAGAAAGTGTTTCCTTTTTTCCCCATGCTTTGTGATATCATCGTTCCCGATTCCAGACGTCAAAACCTTTATGAGAATGATAGCAAGCAACTTGTTCAGAATGCAAATGATAAGAATCTTTCAACACCACACACTGCATTCATTTATTACAACATCAGCTGACCCAGATGGAATTCGTTCAACTTGGTGCTATCAGACGTAAAAACGAGATTTAATTAGTAGAATTCTGTCCCCTAACAGCATTGGATATAAGCAACAAAACACTCGTATCAAAGCAATCTGTTCTACTGGCATGAAGGAGTAGTGCCTCTTTTGATGTATTCAAGAAAGTGTGTATGGGAAGACACACTACAGGCCACAGTGCCATGGAAACAAACCAGATATAACAGCAACTGAAACAAGCTGGAGGACACAAGGAAACCTGAGAGGGAGAAGAGGAGAGGGATGTGAACAAAGGTGCAAAGGTGAAAGAACATGTACATTTACATGCTCTAAAATACCCATCACCTTGTGTTGCGTTTTTTAGGTTACGGGTTTGAAAAGGCATTTAGGGTACACCAGCTCATTTAGGGTACACCAGCTCATTTAGAGTACACCAGCACATTTAGGGTACACCAGCTCATTTAGGGTACACCAGCTCATTTAGGGTACACCAGCTCATTTAGGGTACACCAGCTCATTTAGAGTACACCAGCTCATTTAGAGTACACCAGCTCATTTAGAGTACACAAGCTCATTTAGGGTACACCAGCTCATTTAGAGTACACCAGCTCATTTAGAGTACACCAGCTCATTTAGAGTACACCAGCTCATTTAGGGTACACCAGCACATTTAGGGTACACCAGCTCATTTAGGGTACACCAGCTCATTTAGAGTACACCAGCTCATTTAGGGTACACCAGCTCATTTAGAGTACACCAGCTAATTTAGGGTACACCAGCTCATTTAGGGTACACCAGCTCATTTAGAGTACACCAGCTCATTTAGAGTACACCAGCTCATTTAGGGTACACCAGCTCATTTAGGGTACACCAGCTCATTTAGGGTACACCAGCTAATTTAGAGTACACCAGCTCATTTAGGGTACACCAGCTCATTTAGGGTACATCAGCTCATTTAGGGTACACCAGCTCATTTAGGGTACACCAGCTCATTTAGAGTACACCAGCTCATTTAGGGTACACCAGCTCATTTAGAGTACACCAGCTCATTTAGGGTACACCAGCTCATTTAGGGTACACCAGCTCATTTAGGGTACACCAGCTCATTTAGAGTACACCAGCTCATTTAGAGTACACCAGCTCATTTAGGGTACACCAGCTCATTTAGGGTACACCAGTTAATTTAGAGTACACCAGCTCATTTAGGGTACACCAGCTCATTTAGAGTAGGGTACACCAGCTCATTTAGGGTACACCAGCTCATTTAGGGTACACCAGCTCATTTAGAGTACACCAGCTCATTTAGGGTACACCAGCTCATTTAGGGTACACCAGTTAATTTAGAGTACACCAGCTCATTTAGGGTACACCAGCTCATTTAGAGTAGGGTACACCAGTTAATTTAGAGTACACCAGCTCATTTAGGGTACACCAGCTCATTTAGAGTACACCAGCTCATTTAGGGTACACCAGCTCATTTAGGGTACACCAGCTCATTTAGGGTACACCAGCTCATTTAGGGTACACCAGCTCATTCAGGGTACACCAGCTGCAAATCTCAATGTCTCAGAACTTCTCCCAACTAGACAAGTTCATTATTTTGACTGAAATCAAAGACTTCAGGTCTTCAGCACTGTGACCTGCCGCTGAGGCCAAAACCCTCTGACTTGCCCAAACACCTTGAATCATCTGAACCGGAGAAGCTCCATTGATCCACGAGCCACCCCCGAGTCCCAAGGCATTACTAATGGATAGATCCACTCATCAATAAATAATATTTGGCCATCCATAAGTGAGATGGGAGACTCCTACTTAGTGTCAGACTGAGCACTCCCACTTTAGCACAGAGCTGGCTTTCAAACCTGCCCCCCCCCCCCCCCCACTTTGGTTTGAATCCATCAGTGCTGTGTTTCTGCAGCATCATTAGGCTGATGAGCTTAATTTGAGTTATCCTGACAGCTCATTGTAATCACTAAAAAAGATCCAACTTTGAGAGTTCAGCTGACTGAATCCTGAATGTAACAAACACCCGTTTCATATTGTTTCTATCGCTAAAAGATGCATGAATGATGATAGGTAATAAATCATGGTTAAATGAGAACCAATATTGTTCTCAGAACTAAGCCCCCTATAGTCAGACTATGTACTCTGTATCTGGAATGTATGTTTGTGTCATTTGAGATATATTTTGTTTATGTATTTCTGTGTATATATTTTTAATAAAATGTTCAATTCACCTTTATACGTAAAGCAATTTTTTGCATGTAGAGGGCTTTACAATCTGTACAACAAATGAAGTCGGATAAGAAAATACCCCCCCCCCCCCCCCCAAAGGAAACAACTGAGGAGGATCCCTCTGTTCTGAATACAGAACAACATATTTGTAGATGTGTTTTCTCTTCTTTTTCTCTCTTAACTCTTGTTTTTTAAATGCCTCCTGTGGACAGATGTTGCAAATTAGTGCTTCAAACACTAAAGAATCCAAGCTGTACACGTAATTAAAGCATTTCACTCATGATTCATAAAGATATGTAAATGTTGTTTTTTATATTCATGTTTTGTAAATCTCATTTGTGTCAAGCATGCAAAAAAGTTATGTTAATATGGATTAAACGGTTATGTAGTCTGTGAAAGGAGCAGCTCGACAGAGTCTGCTGGATGTGTCCATGTCACTTGTATCAGGCCGGTGTGTTTGTGTCAGCTTTCAATAGGTTTCTTAGAATTTCTGATTTCTGCCCATTATTTGTATTTGTTCACGTATTGAAACTGCTACTAGCTCATTTTAATCTAAAGCTCTGACTTGATCTATACTGTGATAAATATCATTATTAAATGATGAATAAAATGATTGTGCATGCCTAAAGTATTTCCATCAACCATTCGCTATCAGGCAGAGGAACTTGGTTTAAAGATGTGAACCTGTACAGCTGTCTAACTATGCAGCACGTGCTCGCCCTGCCTCCACTGTGTTCACTTGGCATCTGTTATGGCAGCAGGAGTCTGAGCAGAGGGAGACTGATTGAAGATATTTCCTGATAGGAGCGCACATCTACCCCATCAGCTAGCACACCACATCTCTTAGACCCACACCTGCTCACTCAGCATCTCAATCTCATCTCCTTCTCCTCCTTTCCCCATTATGGAATGTGAGTATGGAAAGAGAAAAAACCTCCTTTAAAGCCAATCTATTTAACAAGCTGGATCACACAGCAGGGAATGACCTCACATCTAGGGAGTGTAGTACTGTCAGTACTGCTCCCTGATAGGCAAAGTCAACTGAATCATCACTTATCAGACTTCAAAATAGGAAGAATTGGACATCTGAGAATATTCTGCCAGAGCATGAACATGTCACCTCAGATGTTTTCAGCTAAAGGTTTTTCTTTTTGGCGCCAAGGCTCTTGGTTGCCACGGCGACGTCTGGGTGTCATCCTCACAGACCATCTGTGTTGTTGTTTGCCGTCCAAGAAAGAGGCGGCTTGTTAGGGTCAAACACAGACCAGCACACACGCGTCACAGCAGGTTAGAAACACTTCAAACATATACGTTAGAAGAAAAGAAAGGAACGCTCATTGATATTCATAACTACATGAACACGTGGGTGTTTGCTGGCACACACACACACACACACACACACACACACATTTTAAACCGCTGCTTCCTCATCCAAAAATGAAACTGCTGATAATTTAGGAAATCAGCCTGCAGTCAAAATGATGGCAGAACACACACACACACACACACACACACACACACACACACACACACACACACATCAAATTCTGACTAAACACAGAAACTGAAAGCATGTTTCAACGGCTGTAAATAGCTGATGATGCTGGACACTGGTCTCTTAGGTATTCTTTAAATCAACACAGCACGTACACACACACACACACACACACACACACACACACACACACACACACACACACACACACACGACTGCATGCTTAATCCCAATCCAGACTATAGCCTGCAGTAACACTAATCCTAATTCTCCCATTACCCCTTGCATCAGCATTAAACTTGCCATACTCATGGATGAAGTGTACGACTGCTCAACATTGACAGTATACTTGATTATTTTGTCCCCTGTTGAGCTGAGTCACAGTGTGAGCAGTCACTGGGTACTTCCTCTTTATCCTCAGTTATTTCCAGAGAAACAACCCATTGATTGAGTCACGCCGGTCGATAGCCGTCCTCGTATTAGAATGGTCTTTCTGTGTATACTCCTCCTCTGACCAAGATCTCCTCATTTATACACATCTATCTAAGTAACAAGACAAGTCAGACCAGGATGCTCACTGCTTTAAACATCAAAACACAGGAATTGATGCTATTTATCCTCCAGGATTGTTGGATTGTGGTTGGAAAGTGTGAAAAATGAATAATATCTCTGTGCTGTAAATGGGACGTGTGATAACAGCTTTTCTTTGTTGTTTTTTATTCAAGCCATCTCTCATGAGGTGGTTGTGAAAGCGTTTTGAGTTTGAATCTGTGCCCATCATGGTGGGCGGATGGTCTGCCATGTAGACGGCAGGAAACGGGCCTTAATCAGCCAACTGATCGGCTATGAGTCATAAGCCATTCATAACCCTGCGTCGGAGCGATGGAGAACACGAGATTAGGTGAACTGCAGCAAAAGAGTGTTTTTCTATCATATTTAAAAAGTCAGGATGAATTACCAACACCATCCATTTAGATTACGCTTCTTTAGAGATTGATAGTTGGGACTATTTGATTGCCAACTGTCCCGCCTTCCTGACTTCTTATTAAGTTAAGGTATTAACATGTGTCACTAGCACGGAGCATTCAAAACGTACCCAAAGCAACATCAAACGTCTGCACAGATGTGTAATCTTATTCACTTATTCTGACCATTTGACAGTTATTGTATTGCTTGTGTTTATTTAACTTCACTAGTTTGTCTTCTCATCAATTGTACATTTCTCAAAGTAAGGTATGAAAACAATGACGCTGTTGCTAGAGAAGAGCAGCGGTGGAGGATTCTGTAAACGTTCAGTGGAAATGTTTTGCTTATATTCAATGACAATGTTGTTGATTTTTAATCCATTGATATTTAATGGCAACATTAAATTCCAAAGTTTAATGTTGCCATTCAATTTGACAAAATGTTAACATTCAATGCCAACAATTACTTTGTCTAATTCAAATGCTTTTTAAACATTCAATGACATTATAATATTAAGGTTTTCAAACTCAGATCAAAAGTATGATTTAAGGTCAAAGGATTCTCAACTACAGCAGCATATTGTGTATAAGAGCTGTCTGATATTGATTGATCACATCATACATAATATGCAAACATAAGCATGAAGGAAATCTATTCCTAGATAACTGTGGCTCAGCTGAGTGGGCCAACACATCCTGATGCTTCTGTTATTTTGCTGAATACAACAGGAAATAGTTTTCTGTCCGAATGACAAACCGCTGAGTCACAGAAACCAACGGCTTGCAAATCCCTGAACTGTCTGTCTGTTGAAATGAAACACCTTGGCCTGCAGGACAGAAAGACACGAACCCGAAACCTTCCTTCGCTCATCAGAAAATGAAAATGGCATCTTCATCATGGCCATGGTCTTCCTCACCTTGAAAGGAACTATGCCATGAACCAGCATAGACTGTATGGGTTCAGCGCTGTGTGAGGGGGAGTTTAATTGAGGCAGTGGAGGATTAAAGTACTTAGGGCTTTCATGAAAGAGCCAAGAACACACCGAATTAAACTGAGGCTTTCTACCAACTGAAAACTCAAGTGTGTGTTTGTCCAAATATGAAGGATTACGCCGTTACGCAGACATAAGCAGAGCTCTTCACTTTGAGTCAATTGCCCTGCACACAGCAGAGATCCGCTCCCATTGGTCTCCAGATGGGCGTGTGTTTGTATTTGTGTGATCTAAGCATGGGGGAGGGAGCGTATCAATAATTGATCCATTGATTCAGAATGCCCCCCTGCTGCCAAACGCTTTGCCTCTGCTTCCACCGACAACTCACTTTTGTATATTATATATATATCTCCCTCTCATCTGTAGAAGTGTGGGAGCGTCTGTTTCCTGGTGTTTGTTATCGCTGCTCTTTCTGGTTTGTCACAGCGGGCGACTGCTTCCAAGCTCATTTATTTGTAATGGACCAATCACAGCAGAGGAGGTAAGACTGACAGTTGAGCAGTGTGAACCTGCTACATGAGGGCATGCTTCACCAAATGTAAAGTGACACAATAACCACAACTCAGGTCAGTCAACTTTAAACATCCTCATGAACGGATGCTTTTTGCTGATTGAAGACCAAAGCTCTGGAAAACCTTAAGTTGTAAGTTAATCTTATACTGTTTCCACATTCACGAAGAAACATTCACACTCATATCACATGAGAATGTCAACTTTCAAAGATAAAGATCTTTTAAGTGTGACATGTTGAAAGCACTACCACAGTCTACCACAGCAGCCATCATTACTGCAATCAGGTACAGAACACTCACAAGTTGTTACTGATTGTTGATGATAATCAACATTGTTGGATTTCTTCAACAAGACTTGAAATATCTAAATCCCCCTGATACTAGAACAAAGCAAGAGAAGACGTTTAAACTGGTTTGTTACTGTAAAAGCTTGGCCTTGTGTTCTCTCCTGAACTTGTCTACAACTACAACTCAACTGTTACTGATTGCTTGATTGGGGATGTATCCAGTAGATGTTCATGATATCTGAGAGCTGGAAGTGCTTTAAGGGAACAGAGTGGACCGTACATATTTCAGGTGAATTTGTATGTGTATTCGTATTCTTTTGTTCAATATTACCCAGTGTTAGTGACGTGTTGGCTTCACAAACAACTAGCTAGCATATCCTCTGTCACTTCCTTTTTATTTGATGCACTTGTTTCTGGCCTTGAAGCAGCAGACACGCCCCGAGGCAGCAGGCGCTCTGCTCTATGAATGGAGGCGTGGCTACGTGCTGATTGCTGTGCTGTTTTGTTTTCTAGTATTTCTAAGTAGTCATTATTCTGTGTGTCAATTAAAAAGGATGTTTGGCGTTCGTCAGAGTGAACTAACTACTGTTTATTGTGGTGGTGGAGTTGTTGGTCGCCAAAAAGACTTTTCTGTGATTTTAAGATTCTCACACACTTTCTAACCAATGGGAGCAAAGCTCTGCAAAGTCAACCTTCCAGAAGCATTTACTTTAAGACTGACACCGCCAATGAGCCGTGACAGGTTGATGCACATCCCTACGTCACTATTGTTGGCTACAGAAGAGCCAGTCTCCTTCTGTAAGCCTTGACTCTAATGCAATGAGGTTGGACTTTGTCTTTTTGTGTCCCTCTACTGTCAGATAGAGGAGAACACAGAGTCTGACAGTGAGACAAAAAAACAGCACACACAGAAATATAGATACTGAAACGCTGACGAATGATGATTCGCATTCACCTTCTATTGAAAGCTTATTGTCCTTTAGCTGAAAGATGGAGGGTGGGACAAACAACAGTCAACGATAATCTCTCCCAAAGCATAACCAAGTGTTAACCAACCGTAGCCATCAGAAGACAGTTTTAATTATAATCATTAAATATAATTCAATATATTGTAATTACAATACAAATATGATTGTAATTATTGTATTGAACTTACGTACAGATAATTTCAGGTCATAATATTCCATTTCTTTATGAGCACAACACAATAAACAACAGACAACACATGAATCTGTCATGGATGTCTCAAAGAGCTACGATGGGGCTGATAGGAGAAGAAGCATCTCCTGAGAGTGACGTCCACAACAACAGGCACACAAAGACTGAGCAGAGGACCCACCCTGTCAGCATGCAAGAGCCTACTACCACTACTCACCACCCAGAGGTGTTCACAACAACAACAACAACAACAACAACACACCGAGGGAAGGAGAATAAAAGAAGGGGGGGGGAGTAGAGTAGGTCTGAGGGAGTGGTGGAGGAGTACTTCTTCAAGGGAAAAAGGTTGAATCAGCAGAGATGAGAGCAGAGCTCCCTCTGGGAAATATATTTACTCCGGGTGGAGGTGGAGATGGAGATGGAGATGGAGGTGGAGGTGGAGATGGAGGTGGAGGTGGAGGTGGAGGTGGAGGTGGAGGTGGAGGTGGAGGTAAAAAAAATCAGCATTAGCAGGAATAAGCTTAATCTGATGACCACTACCTGACACTATAAAAACACCTCTGGCCAGGAGAAGAAATCCCAAACACTCCCTCACATCCTCCACTGTTCTCCACCTCCACTAACCCCAGCTGCTGCTCTCTTCTCCACCTCCACTAACCCCAGCTGCTGCTCTCTTCTCCACCTCCACTAACCCCAGCTGCTGCTCTCTTCTCCACCTCCACTAACCCCAGCTGCTGCTCTCTTGCCCCCCTCCAGATCCAGCTCCCTCACACTCCTCACACTCTCTGAACCATGTGGCTCTCCATCTATTGATTTACCTTCTTGGGTCTCTTTCTCCTCTGTCCCAGCCCATTGAGGCGATCGCTGGGGTCCAGCCTGTAGTGGGAGTGGTTGTCCTCACTCATTCTCTCCCCCAAACAACCACTTTTCTCTCTGTTTACTTCCTTCTGCTCTATATCCACTCGTCTCGTCTCTCTCCCACTCCTCTGTGAAACCAAGCGAGCCGACCTCTCTCCTCTCTGGTCCTCACTCTCTGGCTGTTGTAGAGTGCCGAGCCAGGCAGAGGAGATGGGGGGGGGGGGGGGGGGGGGGAGGGAGTGGTCGGCCAGGGGGAGGAGAGAAGAAGGAGGGGAGGGAGCACAATGGTGTTGCCATGGCAGCAGCTGCCGCCAGTGTTTATCTGGAAAACTCACTGGCAAACCAAAATAGTGGCCACACGCGCATGAACACACACACACACACACACACACACACACACATACAGCCACATGTGTGTGTTTGAACAGCTTCTAGTTTTCTTGCATATTTTGGAGCATTAAAAACCAGACCAGGAAGGTATTACACTACTGAAAGAACTGAGTGATGATACATGAATCACAACAACGATCAAAGATCTGTCTCATTCAAACATAACAGTAGTAAATAAAAACCAACACCAAAACAATCAAATGTGCATGAAGACACAACTGTGAGGAGAAAAAAGCTCAAATAGTATCTTAATTAAGGGTTACAGATGACTTATGAGCTAAATGTTATTAAGTGTGTTTTAAGTCTAATAAAGTTCATCATGTGGTTCACTGATCACTGTTTGTTTGGTCCGATCAGATCAAAGGCAGGTGTGGAATCTTTGGTAATATTTACAGAAGGTTGAATGAACGTGTTGGTACTTTATTGTGATATAGTGTGAAAATCTGATACCAGCACATCTCCAGTTCACAAGGATTTTTCCATATTTGCATTATCAGCTGTTTACCTCAATCATACAATGTGCACAACAAATGAATCCACAAACTCAGTTTGAAGCTACATGATGCATGCATCATACAAATGATTGCTTGAACAAGCAGATAGAGAATTTGTTCATGAGATTTGGTGTCAAACTAATAAGTGTGAATAGCATGTGATTGGATTTAAAGGACTACAGAGATGTGAGGTGATGTTTTCCATGTCTCGCTCCTCAGATATGAAACAGAAGCCAGTGTGTTTGGATTCCTCCTCTAGATCAGTCAATAAACGTCCACCCAGTGAGGATTACACACCCAGACACACACAGCAAATCCACAGCGCCCTGTCAGTCTTTGTTGTCTGAAAGAAGCCAGGTCCTAAATCCATCTGTACTCCCCCCCCCCCCCCCCACACACACACAGAGAGGCAGCTTTATGAGTTCCTGTATCTTAATGACGGCCCCTGGCTATGGGCTCCCAGTTACAGCAGGTTGAGGCAGCATCTCTTTAATGGTGATGAAACACGTGACGATGTGACGATTGGTTTGAATAATGAGACAGAGTATGTGAATATTGTGATTAACACATTTGTGTCTCTCGTTCATGAAACCATTTCACGTTTGTCCAGATAGTTCTTGTCCTTTGTTTTGGCACTCAAGACCCCCACATTCCAGCTCTGTGTCTGCCTTACACACACACACACACACACACACACACACACACCTGCTCCTGTCAGCTGCTCTAACAGCTCCTGGAGTGTGTGAGGTGAGTTAAGGTGACTATACGGGACAGCCGGTGGTGATCAGCGCTGTCTGAAGTCACGAGTCCCACCAGTGCACACCCAGCTCCATGCCAGACATGTTAACTAGACCTCAGGAATGAAGTCTATAATAACTAAAGAAATATAACTAAATGAAGTGTTTCAGGAACATTGCACGCCTCCGGCCCTCCCTGTCCTCTGCCACCACCGAAATTCTCATCCATGCCCTCATAACCTCCAGACTCGAGTACTGCAACAGCATCCTCTACGGCTCTCCCAACTAAATCCTCAATAAACTCCAATATGTTC
Source organism: Leptoclinus maculatus (assembly GCA_032191485.1). Lineage (NCBI taxonomy): Eukaryota > Metazoa > Chordata > Actinopteri > Perciformes > Stichaeidae > Leptoclinus > Leptoclinus maculatus. The sequence continues at coordinate 552,303 of JAVDOI010000020.1, read as the reverse complement.
AGAACTCTGCCGCTCGACTGCTCACCTCCACCCGCCGCTATGAACACATCACCCCGGTCCTTCGCAACCTCCACTGGCTCCCGGTCAAATACCGAATAGACTTTAAGATATTACTCACCACCTACGAAGCCCTAAACAACCTGGCCCCTCCCTACCTCTCAGACCTCCTCCCCCTCCACGCCCCAACCCGTTGCCTCAGGTCCTCCGGTGCAAACACTCTGAAGACCATCAGGACCAAGCGCCGGACCTGGGGTGACAGGGCCTCATCTCTGTAATAAATGTACTAGAGGTTACCTCCTAACCTTTAATCTTGGGACTGGCCACATAGACCCTGTACTCTTAAAGGTTTGGGGGGAAAACATGTGTTTGCATGGTTATATTGAGCCCTTCAAGATATCTCAATATCTGCCAGATTGCCATCAGATTTAACTAATCAATGGAATTTTCTGTGGATAACCATGATCATGGTCATTTATTAAGGAAAATGTCTAACATTCAGAAGAATGCTGCTTTTTTACATGATTGTGAATGTAATGTCTTTGGGTTTTCAAGTGTTTAACACTATCGGTCAATCTGAAGTCGTCACTTTGGACTCTGGGAACATAATGACCATGTTCCACTATAGCAAAGTTCAGCAAATAATGTTTATTGCAGCCCTACAACCAACCTTCAAAATCTAAATTCTTTCAGTTGCAAATGTGCCTCTACCATGTCTACTACCAGACCAGACCAGACCAGACCAGACCAGACCAGACCAGACCAGACCAGACCAGACCAGACCAGACAAGCTAGGGAAACTTCATTATCATCAAACACAGGCAGATATGTTAATTGTGCTCCTTATTAGCCCAACACCATCTGTAGCATTCCTGTGCAGCAGACTTCACATTAACATGTTTAACATTCAGTCACTGTACCCGGTCACACTACATCACACTGTAGAAGACATATCTTCTTCGGATCAACTCATTCATTATAATGCATTAGAGGCTGTAACCAAAGGTTCACCTGATGTAGTCTTCACAAATATTTCAACAATGCTACTTTCCTGTCCTTTTCCATAATTCCTTGTAGAGTGCTGGGGTCGCCCTGGTTCCATTGACAAACAGCCAATGGGATGTTTCCATTGGCTTTTGGATTGTTGCAGAAAATAAGCTCAGTGGCAAACAAAAGTTTAGCATACTTACACATTTTGTTTGGCAAGATAATCTTCCCAAATGAATACCGCTTTATGATTTTAGAAGTGTAATGAGATTGCCAGACGTAAAAAACTAACGTTAGGCCAAAAACTGTAGCACATATATAGACATGTGGTACATGTCACCACCACTAAGCCTGATGTGGTCGGTGTAATGATGTTAAATGTCCCCGACAACATCTCAAAGTTAGTCAACTGTTAGCAAACACATTTCTTTAAGCATGCAATAGCTTTAAAATTCACGAGTGGGGCATTTACTGATGTATTTAATGTCTCAGACAAAACAATGAAATGTCTTAAGTTGTTGTTAACCACAGACATTATCTTAGATATCTCACCCAAAACAAAACAAAAACATTCATGCACCACTCTATTGTATGTTATATATGAAGGAGAATCTTTCACATAATAAATCACACTGTATTATCAGCACTTATTCTGGGTGTTTTGTGTTGATGTGTTTATTGCTTCAAGTGTACCCTTCAGAGTCTCTTACGACTCAGATCCAAACCAATGGCCCGGAAGGTACAAACAAAAGGAAACATCTTGTTTTGAAAACCAACAATATGTTTTATTAGTTACATCTGTAACTCTTGCCTTGGTAGGGCTACAGTTCTAACGTCAGGGTGGTCCTACAGAGAAGATGAGGGGTTTATGGGAGATGAGTCTGGAGGAGAATTTACGGGTCGATCTCTGTTCAGCATAGTTCCCTCACCCATTGTCATGAGCTTTGTGTGATGACTTAAAGAATGAGATCATGGATACAAGCTGCCCAAATGGCATTCCTTAGCAGGGTGGCTGGGCTTACTCTTAAGGACAGGTTGAGGAGCGTGGACACCCGGAAGGAACATCGCACTGTGAGAAGACCCCAAGAACGCACTGGGGAGATTCTTGGTGCTGCAGTTGGATTGCAGACAAAAGCAATCAGAAATGACCTACTATGATTTTTCGACAGACTGAACTTGTGTCACACTGATGTGTTGAGCAAGTGAGCATGCAAACAGCAGCTTGACAGAGAAGAAGTCCATTTAATTGAGAGCGTTTTGTGGATTTAATGGATTAAAACAACAAGGTACAATGATATTATTGCGTCATAATAACAATCTTTTATTATAAATATGTGCATGCAAAGATATGTGTTCAAGTGTCCCGTTACTGACTCAGAACACAAATATATTTAGAATAAGAGTGGAGATGAAGAATGATTTGTGTAGCCAGTGTTAATATATATCCTTAATATAGGATTCTGAGCCCATCCTTTGATGGGGACTAAAGAAAAAAGAATAAAGTTGGGGATTGAGTGCCTTACTTAGGGCCTACACTTTCATATATTAAAGCGGTAGCCACAGAGCTGGTAGATATGGTGAAAGGGTTTACTTTGCCCAGTTACAAGGATACAAACAAAGCAGCAGCCTCTGGTCTGGATGCTGAAGTGCTTGTCCGTGTTTTTGTCTTAGAACTTAACTCTTTCACAGTGTGTTTCCACTTCATGAAAGTTCATTGTAACGTTTTGGTCGGCTAAAAGTGTCTTATTCAGCATTCAGTTGTACTTGGCTCCAACCTCTCATGTAAATAAAAACCAAAATGGCGATGGCCAAAATGCATAAACATAGAGGATTCAAAAGTGTGGTCCACAAACCCACGGGTGACTACGTCCACTTCTTATATAGTTTATGATTCAATCCCCCCTGTAACACACCTGCATCTCCAAACAGATGCTGTGCATCATAGCATTCATGCTTTTATATGTAGGACTGTGCCGTTCAGTATGTCTGATGTTTGTCAGCGTGTTGAGATTCGGTGTGTTGTTTTTCGAGCAATAATGATCACTAAGGAGTTACATACACACACTCATTGACTAATGATCTGGAACGATGCTGAGACCCAGCTTAACCAAGTAAACGCACGTCAGCTGGAGCATACGCGAGTGTGTGTGTGTGTGTAGGTGTGTGTGTGTGTGTGTGTGTGTGTGAGTGTGTGTGAGTGTATGTCTGTGAACTCTGTAGTAAAGCCAAAACAAGGGGATTCTCTGTTCTACTCCTATTAAATTAAAACACAAAGAGGAAACCAAGATTCTTCACTTTATGACCCGCAGAAGAAAAAGACTATTCAGTTTCGCATACCAACTCAGGACACACTAACACACACACACACACACACACACACACACACACACACACACACACACACAGAGGCCTCAGTGACATTGACCTGGCCTGACACCACTTCCATTAAGATAGAACACACACATACACACCAAGACAAAAGGAACTCTGCATTCCACAGAGCCACTGAACGCCTCCCATCACACACACACACACACACACACACACACACACACACACACACACACACACAGAAACACACAGTGCAATCAAAGTGATTTAGCAGCAAACGTCTCAGAGTTCTAAGGAGCAGCTTTGAGGGGCGCTATTGTTACCATCGTCTGTCACACTTTAGCAAGCGCTAGAGACAAATATGCACCGACATGCAGGGAAGAGAGAGACAGAGAAGTTAAAGTCAAAAGACAGATTTAAAATAAAAACGAAGTCATTAAAAAAAACACAACATTTTAAAAGAAGAATGAAAGAAAACCCCAAAATGAAGTCCCAGCTTCTGCTCCTCTCCTTCAGTAACACTTGGAGTATTCTTTAACATTGAACAGGGGATTAGTTTTCAGACCATGATTATGCACAAGTGTGGATTACCAAAAGGGCAAGTGGGGCAAATGCCCCGGGGCCTCAAACCACAGAGGGTTTGACACAGCCCAGTCTCACCAGGCTCACCACTCATATTCTGCAAGTCTAATACCAAGTCTAGTGCCAATACAGGAAGAAGTTGGTGTTTGTGTAGCATGGACTGAACCAACCAGTCAGCTGACTCAAAACCACTGCACCATAGTGTCGCTTTCTCCACATTCATCCAAATGAATAACAACATCACAGCAGCGCCTCTCTGTTTAACACAATGCAGTCCAACAGAAGTGAGTCTCACAACATCTGTGTGTCTCATCACCAGATCTTCAGAGGACCTACTGTCTTGGTCAAGTTTGAGATAAACGTTTCACATAAATATCTGACTCAATTCTATTTTTATTTTTATTTTATTATATCACATTTGGGTTGTATAACGTTTTGTAAATAAAGTTTTCAGATTTGGGATTGTTTTTTGTTGATTGTTAAATGAATTCAACATACATAAATATACCAATAATTATACCCATACAACATCAAACACGAGATTACCACTACAATTTGTCAAAAACTACTAACTGTATTGACGACCCACTCAAATGACCCCTTGTGGGTCCAGGGTACTGACTACAATGAAAACCTATCAACATCAGAGCACCATAACCTACATCCTCCAGAATGACCATACCTTGTAATCAACACCTCTCCAACAAACAAACTGAACATTAGAACTTAAACTTCATCACCATCGTCTCATACATACATCGAAGCTGACCTCTGCCTTTAACCCGTCCTCAGCATTAGGAGCAGTGGGCTGCTGCGAGGAGCTTGTGGGGTTCAGTGGCTCACTCAAAGACACTTTGACATGCAGACAGTCTGCTAGGGATCAAACCTTCAAGCTTGTGGTGGAAGGATGACCCACTCTGCTGGCAACAGAGTGCATAGGAGCAACTTCCCACAAGCCCTAAAACCTGCAGTTAATAAACCGCTCCTAAAGAAGGCTAATTTAGACTCCGCAACAATGAAACATGATAGGCCAATATCAAACCTCCCATTTTTAAGTAAAATAATTTAAAAAAGCGTTTTTTCAACAACTTCTTGGCCGTAAATAAGTGTTTTGATGTCTTCCAGTCAGGCTTTCGACAGCACCACAGTACTGAAACTGCTCTTGTTTTCAACGGCATCCACTTAAACACAGACAATGGCAGAACTTCAGTCTTAGTATTACTGGATCTCAGTGCTGCATTCGACACGGTCGACCATGACATACTACTAGAAAGACTAAACTCTGGGTGGGACTCTCTGGCACAGCACTCAACTGGTTTGAATCCTACTTGAAGGACAGAGAATACTTTGTGTCTGTAGCTAATTACACATCAGAGCTGACTAAAATGACATGTGGTGTTCCCCAAGGTTCAATACTGGGGCCTCTTCTGTTCAACATCTACATGCTTCCACTAGCTCAGATTATGGAAAACAAAGTGTGTTATCATAATTATGCAGACGACACACAAATCTACATAACTATATCACCAGGGGACTATAATCCCATACAAGAGCTGGTAAATGCATTGAACAAATCAACAACTGGATGTGCCAGAATGTTCTTCAATTAAACAAAGATAAAACAGAAGTAATAGTTTTTGGTACCAAGGACGAACGATTGAAAGTCAGCGCTCGGCTTCAATCACTGATGTTAAAAACCTCAAACCAAGCCAGAAATCTAGGTGTAGTTATGGATTCAGACCTCAACCTGAACAGCCATATCAAGACAATTACATAATCAGCCTCCTATCACCTGAAGAATATATCAAGGATTAGAGGACTTATGTCTCAACAGGACTTGTAAAAACTTGTCCATGCATTTATCTTCAGTAGACTGGACTACTGTAACGGTGTGTTTACAGGTCTCTGTAACAAGTCATTCAGAACGCTGCAGCTCGAGTCCTCACTAAGACCTAGAAAGTGGATCACATCACTCCAGTTCTGAGGTCTTTACACTGGCTTCCTGTCCAACAAAGAATTACCTTTAAAATCCTGCTGTTGGTTTATAAAGCACTGAATGGTTTAGGGCCCAAATACATCTCTGATCTGCTGCTACCTTATGAACCATCCCGACCCCTTAGGTGGTCTGGGACCGGTCTACTTCCTGTTCCCAGAGTCAGAACTAAACATGGAGAAGCAGCGTTCAGTTGTTCTGCTCCACATATCTGGAACAAAGTCCAGAAAGCTGCAGGTCTGCTGAGACCCTCAGCTCCTTTAAATCAAGACTGAAGACTTTTCTGTTTGCTGCCTTTAATTGAACCACATTCAAGGATATTAATCATTTTCTGCATTTTACTACTGTATTTTATTTCTTACACTGCTTTTTAATGTTTTAATGACTGTTTTTAATGTTTCAATGAATGTTCTTAATTGTGTTTAAATCTCCTTTTCTTTTGCCTTATGTTTTGATGCTTTTAATGGTTTTATGTGAAGCACTTTGAATTACCTTGTTGTTGAAATGTGCTATATAAATAAACTTGCCTTGCCTTGTAATGCTGGTGGTGGCAGGATGAAGTAGGAGCACATGAGATGTTTGTACGCCAGGGTCAGTTTAGCCCTGACTCTGCATGTTATCAAGGATTTAGGGAAGTTAACCATTGTATATATTGTTAATTCATTTTCTGATGTGAAGGAGTGGCACTTAAGAAAATGTTGATGGCTCAGTTTTATAGTCCACACCCATCAGGTTCACAGTTGTTGAAGGACAGGATGTGGAAACCTCCTCGGTGTATCGGTGACTACAAAACAAACGGGTTCATTAAAGCAGCCAAACATCATGAAAATCTCCCTGTTCTGCATTTCAAAGCCCAACCTGCTCTTTGTGTCCCCGCCCTTTGTACCAGACAGTGAGCCACGTGCCCTGTCAGCTGCCTGGCAGAGAGAGGGGGGGGGGGGGGGGCATCTGGCCAAGCGCCAGGCTCTCTGAATATTTTATGAGGGGAGGGGGGGGGCGTATCAAAAGAGGGGTGAATGAGGAGGAAAATTAAATGGAGGGAGATTATCGGTAAAGAAAAGGACGGTGAAGAAAAACCACAACCGTCTGTACACACGTATCAGGTGGGCAGGCACTACCAGGATATAATACAGTAATACAGGTTAAACACTTCTGTACAAAATACTTTCCTTCCAACACATCCAGGATTATGAGACAGTGTAATCCTCTACAGGAGCCCATTGACAAACACTCCTCTCAGGACTAAATGGAGCAACTGATCTTCATAGGTCCTGAGGTGAACGCCTGCTCTTGTGCTACACAAATGTGCTCCACAACAACTCTTCAATTCCTTCTCAACACTCGATCTACACTCACCACTCACCTGGCTCATACTACTGAATCAGTCTCCCCGTACACTTTACATTGTGATGACGTCACAGATTTACAATATGTTTTCATGTTGATTAGTGAAGCTTCAACCATTTCATTGTTAAAGAACAATGAAACATGAACACAATGTCATTCACATACAAAACATTTGAATCTGTTCTAACTCTGATTTACCAAGTTTTACTTCTAGTTCCACAAATGTTACAGTTGTTTGGAACGACTCTACACAGAACTCACCGAGGTAGTCATTTGAACTGTATGTACAACACTGTAGTTGTATACAGTCTACTGTACATCACCAACCAAACATCTTCCTCATACACTGTACTCACACAATCAATTTGTATGTAATCTTCGTAATCGTGAGTCAAGACAAGTGACGTAGTATAAAGAGCAATAAATACTCTGTAGAGAGGACGTCAGGGTGGACAGGTGGAGCAAACGACACAGGGTTTGTTTGTTACATAACTTCCATACCTCTGTAATTATTTGAACCCAAACCACAATCTTTTCCTAACCCCAACCAGGTAGTTTCATTGCCTAAGCAGGTTCTGCACCACAGGGGCTTGCACAGGCGCACAATCGCTCATGCTGCTTGACGTTCGTAGAAAATAAGAACTTTTGCATGAGTATAAGTTGCACCAACACACCCACACACACCCACACACACTCTAAGTGAATGAGACCTGATCAGCTGCAGGCTCTAATGAGGCTATTGGCAGCTGCTGATGAGCTGGAGAGGATGGTGGCTAAAAGAAGCGATGATGAGGGATTGATCGGAACAGGCTGATCCATAGCGTGACCATGTAACATCTGAACCATTCTGCCGACCACGCAGCTGTGACTGATGACGCAGGCACAGATCGGACATCTATTGATACTTCTCAGAGAACATAAAGACGACAGTGATGATAAGGATATCATGTGTCTGTAATTCATATTTAATGGTTTTGATTAAAAGGGATGCAAATGAGAGCACTGTACAGACAGCAAAGTCAAATCTGGGTCAATCTGAGCCGGTTCAAAGTCTGCTCGTAGTGTTCTCTGTGTTAACTACAATCAGGAAGATGTGTTATATTACCCATTGGGTAAACGTTGAATATCCTGGGTCAAAGTTTCCATTCAGGTGCAAACATTTAGTCCACAAGGTTGTTTCTATGAATACTTTCCATGGGAAGAGGCAGAAACATCTTTCAAGCCCCCCCATCCTGTGCACGCCATGGTTAGAAATGGAGTGTTGTCATCACAGTAAAGTTTCCATGTTTGGTACCATCTTCCACGTGCAGTACAGAGACAAAACCAAACCTGTTCCCACTGACTGTATCCAGTGATATATAGTATTGAGTTTAGAGCAGAGGAAGGACTGCATGGAACGTCCTCAGTGGTACACCAACTAACACTGTTCTATGTGTATCTATGCACTCTATGTGTTTCATGTGTTTCCACCTGGACTCCTGCTGACACACTTCCTCCCAGGCCCCCAGAAACAGCGTTGCTATAGTAATTGTATCTAAGTGAATAACCATAGCAACCGTAGAGATGCTTTTGATGGCCCACTGGTAGCTGCTGGTTGGGATCAAACAGGCCTGATGTTGTTTGAGGAGGATGAGGACAGCAGTGAATGGAGAGGGAGCACAGCAAGATAAAAGGACAAAGCAAGGAAAGGAGAGAGGAAAGGAGGAGATTGGAAATAAGAAATGAAGGAGGGGTAGGTGAAGGGGAAATGAACAAAAAAGAAGGTATTCTCTGAAAGCACCGCCACCCTTTCCAAATCCCTTTGGTCTAATAATGATCTACCCGTCGGGGGTAAAGTGTAGAGCAGCACCTGGAATAAGAGGAGGTGGTGATAAGGATGTTTCATCCATGCTGTGCTTAATTTAATACAGAGCCTAATTAGAGCCAAAAGAGATAGTTCTCTTTAAGTGACTTTGTAAGTGACCCAGTCGCCAGAAAAGATGTTGGCATTGTACGTTTCTGAACCAAAAATAGAATTCATAAATATGTTTCATAACGTTATGAAAGAACTGTAAGCAGCAAAACTGCTTGGTTAAGGTTAAAAAAAGAATGGTTTGTGTTCAAATTATAAAGTTACAACATAACGTAACAACCTAGTTACCGCAAATAAATAACAACCGCCCCCTAAGAAGCTAACAAGCATAACAACGTTACGTAACAAGCATAAAAGTTTACTTTAGGGACACAGACAGCGGTCTGCTGGGTGAAAGTCTTTTTACACGGTTAGGATAGATTGTGGGGCAACGAGTCTCCCAAGATATTTTGTTTTGTTTCTCAAATTGTTGGTAACCATGGAGACAAAAACACGTAACTTTCAATAATGGTCGCTCGATATACTACGTTACTTGCTGCTAAAACGTACTATGCCAAAAAACATTCTGGCGACTGGGCTGATGTACTAGAGCTCTGCTTTCAGCTGCCAGTACGGGTCAAGATGATCACTGGTTTTAATTAAGACACAACGTCTTCATGCGCTGCTCTTAAACTAAAACTTTAAGCATAGTCTAGTACCTTACTGCAGCTTTGGAAGTTAGCAGAGAGGCAGGGAGTACCCAATTTAAAGTGGTAACCCATGATCAGCTTTGATAATGATAATTTATCTTGAAGCTCCATGTGTTTATATCACAGACTGTGTATAAGAAGTGGACGTAGTCGAGTCTTGGATTATGGCCGTTGCCATCTTTGCTTTTTGCACCCAGTAAACGGAAGTGACCATATTTAGAATGCGTAGGAGTGACGTATACGTACGTCTCTGGAAGCGACCTGTCAATCACAACACAGCCCTCCCCAAAGCATCCCCTGCTTTATGGTCTGTTTGACTCTAAATGGACCATCATGTAAAGACTTGAAACTAGAGATTGAGACCATAAACTCATGTTTACAATGTTTACTGAGGTAATAAATCAAGAGAGAAGTAGAGTCATTTTCTCATAGACTTCTATACAACCAGAGGAGTCGCCCCCTGGTGGACACTAGAGAGAATGCAGCTTTAAGACACTTCAGCATCAGCTTCACTCTTCAGAACCAGAGGTTTGTATAAACAATGGATCAAATGTCTGTATGTAATGTGAAAAAAGTGAGGAATCATCAGATTTCTGCAATTCAACTCCAAGGAACTGTTTTTGTCACATCGTATCAGTCTAAAAAGCATCAACACCACTCTACCCAGCCCGTCACATTGGAGATGTTTGAGGCCTGACCGTGTTGGGCTAGTGGGAAATGGTGTTAAATATACACTTTTTAATTTAAAATTCCTTTCTAGACAAATGGAGTGAACCGCTGGATAAATGTTGAGCAGGCATATGCTCCAAGGCTGGAGTTTGAGTCATTTTGAAATGTGTGGATTATCTGAAGAGGTTCTGTCACTCTGTGTCAGCTCTACGGTTCACATTGCTGCCACAGGGTCAGCCTTGATAATACCACCGGATGGCTCCAAAGTCAAACATTTGGTGGCTTTTCATTTTGATATAATGAGACCTTCTATTTCCTTTTTAGATCTTTGTTAGATCTTTCAAGATTCAGAGGAGGCTTGTTGTCATTGCCTTTCTCACTGCCCCTCCACCCTTAATGTCCTATAATCCACAATCTGCCATACAGTCATGTGTTACATGTGCTCACAAACATGATCCATACTCACAAAGCTAAGATATATCTTTGGACCTTGAGCCAAAGCTGCACTACATTCTCCAAGAGCTCTGAACGGAGACAATCAAGAATAATAAGAGAAGTCTCCAGTTTGTATTTATCATCTAAATCAGATTTCACGTTCACATGTTGTGCTGCAACACAGGCTGTCAGACCAGACAGGGGGGGTCCCTCATCTGTCTGGTCTCCACGGGAACCCTTGCCTAGGTGTCTGTCTGTTGTCAGGGCAACGGGGCAAAGGGGAAAGATGGAGAGGAAAATACTGCTGGAGTCGAAGGGGCCAGAGGAGGAGGGAGGAGGGGGGAGGAGGAGGGGGGAGGAGGGAGGAGGGAGGAGGAGGGAGGAGGGGGGAGGAGGAGGGGGGAGGGGGGAGGAGGGGGGCTGATGTGGAGACGACAAAGACAGGCGTGGCCGCAGACCTTCTGTCCGCTGAGACCTTCACCATTTCATCGTCGTTAAAATGTACATACATGCTTGGACTAAATATGAATGAGCAGCTGTGTAGCAGTGCATATATGAATATGATATTGGTTCCAAACCTGTTTTAATATTGCATTCTCTACTATAAGACAGAAGAGACAGATCTTACAAAAATGTACAATTAGCTTGAATTAGATTTCTTCTTTGCTCATTCATCTTTAAACAAGCAGCCAGGTGAAGAATACAGTGGAACACACTCAGAACATTAGAACATTAGATACATAAAACATAATTATATAAAAGTACATTCAGCCATCAAAATGCTGCTTCTTCATCAAAGGTTAATCCCCATCACCACCACCCAACATAGAAGACTGATCGTTAGACCTTTGGTGATCAATTATTTGACAAACTGCTGAATGTTTACGATGAGTTGATGCTCAGGATGGAGAGGAGGCTGTACAATGACTCAGCTCTCTAGTGGAACAGGTCAGACAGATCCGGCAGTACAAACACATTATGTGTGATGGTCTGCAAATAGAAATGAGATGCTAAGGATGAAACCCAAAGAATGGTCTGATTAAAATGTTCTGTTCCCTAAATACAACCAGCAGTTTGTCCACACACACCCTCTAGTGGAGCTACAGGTTACTGTGAAACATTGAATGAAACTGATTTCAGCTTTTCATGTAAATGCTTTTAAGGTCAAACTAAAGTGTTGGTGTTGCCTTTTGTTCCTGCTCTAAATTGCGTCTATGTTAGGTGTTTTCTTCTACTTTTCTTTCCTTAATCTTGACTCTCACCTGCCACCAGAAAGGGAAATGATGAAATTGTAAACATCTTTTGTTTATCATTTCCTATGAATTTAATTCAAAGTGAAAGATTTGCTCCCAAATCTGAGCCTTTCTAATTCACCCCATATTCCACTGATCCAAGTCTCTTCTCCTTCTAATCAAAGTTCAGTTGGTGAGAGGCGCCCTCTTGAGGATGCTTACTAACATTACATGACACAATCACTTGACATGTGACTAAAGCCATTGACAGAGATGTAAACCTGAAATAGAATGACTTCATGTTAGAAATGAAGCTTCCATTGAATTGAACGTGGCTGATATGTAAGTAAACATGAGTCCCAGTGTGGGGTTGTTCATATTGTGTTCAGTGACTGTGTTGTGTCCTCTTCCTCTCCTGACCTTCTCCTCAGCATTACAGTGGCTGTAGTATTATTCCTGGCAGCAGCTCACATGACACACTAAAGTGCCGAAGTGTTCGATCAAAGACACACAGAAGACATTTACTGTCCCTGTCAAAAAGAACACAGCTGACAGTTTGCCGTAAATAAACGTGTGAATAAGCGTGCAGCTGAACTCTGATCAGTGTTTGGAGCGGCAGCGTGTGACTGGCATCAGCTGCCACTGAACTGGTGTCAGAGTGTTTAGACAGATAGAGTCGCAGGAAAATCACCTTTGACTCAAATGCCAGCTTTAGTTATTTTTAGCACTATGTAAACCTGTAACAACAGTCGCATGATGTCTGCTGTGGCTGTGGAGGAGCTTTAATGGAGGTCATCAGGGTTATCGAAGAACCTAAGAACTGTTCAGATGAGAGGCAAAATGAACGTAAGAAATCTACTTTTATTTTTATTTGACCATTCATGGTCCCCTTCCAATTTGCATGTAAGTGAAAAAGAGGCACAGAAGATGCAGTGGCCTTTCTCCTGCACTGTCTGCTACAACACCTGGAAACAATGCCTTCTATTCACTGATTGTAGCTCCGCCTTTAACACAATCCAGAGCCATCAGGTAATCAACAAACTACAGCACCTCCAAGTTCCATCACCACGAATCCACTGGATCCATAACTTCCTCTGCAAGACATTGACGTTGGTTTTATCTGATTGAAGCATCAGATCAGAAAACACTTCCATGTGTCATACTAGAGAGCATTTACAAATGGCGCACTTTGTCATTCCATTTGAAAGACTTGGGTACCTCTAGTCTTCTGATGAATGTCCAAAACCAACGTTCAGTGACAAAGCAGGAAGTAGTGGGTGCTCTATGTGGCAGTATGAAAGTATGAGATGGTAGGTTGGTGTCGAGCGTATCTAACTTTCATGCACAAGACCAAAGTGTGCGTGTCCTCACAGGCCTACAACCATAACCATGATCTTTAGCTGCCGAACCCTACCAATACTTTGACCGTATTGTATTTGCCTTAACCCTCGTTACACCGTAGTTGCTATAACCAGATAGATAAGCAAAAAAATATTTTTTAAATGTTGGAATTCAACATTAAAAACGTTGGAATTCAGCATAATCCAGGGTTTTGCAGTTATCCAATATCAATGTTCATGTCTGGCAGTAGCAATCCACAGCAAGCTACTCTTGACTCTGAAGTTCTACCTTATACATCTTATGACGCTGTGATGGGATGAACCTTCATGAATATGTATCATGTCAAAGCTCTACAACTAGAGACAATATGATGGATATAATAAGTAGATATATTCTGATCACAATGTGTTATCAGGAGCAGTGATGCAATGATTAGTTAGTCCTGATGGGCAGGTGGTACCTTGCATGGTGGCTCCTGTCATCAGTGGGTGAATGGGTGTGAATGGGTGTGAATGGGTGTGAATGGGTGTGAATGGGTGTGAATGGGTGTGAATAGGTGTGAATGGGTGAATGATGACATGTAGTGTTAAAGAGCTTTGAGTGGTTGGAAGACTATAAGCGAGATACAAGTACAGTCCATTTACCATTTACCAAGAACAGAGAAGCTACGAGAGATATTAATATATATAAATATAATATATGTATTATACTGCATGTCATTTCCATTGTAAACACAGACATGCACATGTTGTTTATCAAGTGAACATGTGTTCTCTCTGACTGTACCTGAAGCCTATCACACACCTTCCTCCTCACACTTCAGCACAAATGCATTATGAATTACTTTTAAAATCTCGAGAGGCATCTGACTAAGCAAATGAATGAGGTGATAGAGACTATCTCAGTTCAACACCAGTCCATCATGTAAGACAGTTAAATACGTAGTTATTATTATTATTATTATTAATACAATATGTATGACTGCCCTATAAGGTAGGACAGGAGATGTATTTTGTGTCAGCACCCTGTTGTTATTTCCTCAGCAGGATATTTATTATAATATGAATTATTGATAGTCAATATGCACAGACATACATAGAAACACATGAGGGCTCTCTGAGGGCATCTTCATCAACAATGAATGCATCTGGTTAACGTCTTTCCTCAAGGGGACCAGACTCATTCACTCAGCTGCTGCTCATTGATTTCTTTAAACAGAAGGCAGACAGCACTCAGACACAACGTGTTCTCATCAGAGCAGAAGGTTGGACATAGACTTAAACCAACAGGATCTGTGCTTCCCTGGTATCACCGTCTCAAGGACTCTACCTCAGGATGGATCTGCTCCAGATAACAGAGACCTCTTTGAGGTAAATGAGCCAGGCGGTCAAACTAAAGTCACTCTCTTCTATGCAAACAGCGATTAATAAGCGATTATTAACGAATCTGTGTTTTTATATCAGAGCTCTCACTGTAAAGTAGGTCAAGCCTCTGGCTGGCTTTCCTTTAGTTTATTAATCTCCTGTACATGCATTCACGTTTCTGTTCATGAAGCAGAGCCAGTGTTACTTGCTACATGGTGTTGTATAGTGCACATATCTATTTATTTGGGGGGATTGAAGTACTTTTTGGATCATTTTATAAAGGATGTGATCGGACAGGATTGAGGGCTTCATTTCAGGCATATTCATTCAAGTTGTGCCACTCAATCATGTGCAGGGCCTGTCCATTATAATACAGTATATATGGCTATGCTGCTGCCTGTTACATCAGCCACTGTTCCATGCTAACCAATGCTAACACTTAGCTTAGGCATTAGCATGTATGCATTACCTTCACTGATGAGAAGAAGAGGACTAGTGAAGGTGTGAAGATCATTGATGAAGTGGTGGATGTCTCTGTTCTGTGTCATGGCCAACAGACAGGACACAATGAACTGTCTTTATGCTGTACTATACACTATACAAATACCTTTGGTAGATGGAAGGGTTCCACATGACTACAGCTCCTGCTGCTCGTTGCTGTCCCCTCTGTATGCATGTATGAACGTATGAGTGACTTTGACAGGAGGTCACATGTTTTCTTTTGGAAACAATGCAGCACTTTGTCCACAAAGCAGAATCAAATCTGACTTTATCTGAGCAACACTTTGCTAAAAACCTGCTGAATTCAACCTTAGAGTTGCAACCAAGGATTTATTTTATTAATCTACTTATTACTTGTTTTAATATACTCCTGTTTGTTTGTTTATTTTTATATTTTATTGTAAATTTCAATAAGTTTCTATTTTTAACTCACGTCTTGTATTTTGCACTGTGTTGATTCTTTAATGTTATGCACCATCCACACGGTCAAATTCCTTGTAACATACTTACAATTAAACGGTTCTGATTCTGAATCTGATTATTGATCACAAGTTCCTAGAGCCCACAGTGACATCTGCAAATGTCTTCATTTGTTCAGAGAGTCAGAAAAGACCCAAAAATATTCACTTAAAAAAACGTATCAAAGACGACAATCAATTTTCTGTTGAAAGACTAATCGATCGATTGACGAATGGAGCCAGAGGGACATGTAGACAGTTAAGGTACGACATAAGAGCACTCACAGAGCATTTTGACGACGCCTCTGATGAGTATCAGGCACTGCTTGCATGCATTTTAATATACAGTGACATTATTATTGCATGTTATTTATTATCGGGCTGCTGGAATGCAATGATTACACTGGAGCTTCTGTAAAAACTGCATAAAGACGTCAAACAGCACCAAAGTTCAGCGTACGGGATCTTTACAGCATCTGTGACATGAAAACACTGAAACATACGTCAGATAATGAATGAAAGCTTCACGAGTGAACAGTCACCAGAAACATAATCTTATGAGACCAGTAACAGTAACAGGAGTTATTTCCAGTAACTACAGTTCACACATAACAAGCAGTCTGTAATTGCTGGTTCAACAGTCTGTGAATACATTCAACATCATCACATTGTGTTTTTGATGAATATTGTAAATACTTTTAAAGACAGATATTTGTAGATTTCTATTACATTCATTTAAAAGAAGAAATACTAGTGTTAGAAATACATTAGTGCACCTTCTGTGTATTTCTTTATATTTATAAAACGGTTGATCATAACAAGGTGTAACTTAATATGTTTTGTCTATATCGCTGTGTATTTTCAATAAGACTTTGATCCTAACCACCCTGTTATTGATTTATTGTGATGTTGATGATACTCTCTGAAAGAGATGGCCTATTACACCTACCACATTCATCTTGTAAGTAATTGTGAAGCTCTATATCTTTGGTTTTAAAGGACCATACTGTTGTGTGACCATATTGTATTGCTTATTCAGAAGAATGAACATGAACAATACTACTGACCGTTTTCCAAAGCACATTGATGACATGTTCTCCAGCACCATGTTACAGGTGCTGGCACTGAACCTCAGTGGTGGAAGAACACATTGAGAGATGGGGAGCTACAGAGCTTTAGATGATCTCTTTCTAACTCCACACCTTCAGATTAGTTTATCTTAAAAGTCTTCAACCGACGCTGACTCAAGTGACATCACATGACGGCATGTTTCAGACTTCACAATGCTCAATGTGAATAAACTGAAGGCTTCATCCTACCACAGATGCAGTAGCATGTAAAACATGCTATTGAATCAAACTGCAACCTCCGGTTCTGAAAAGTGAAGCCAATGCAGAAGTGCTCACATTCTTTCTAACGACTCCTCTGGTTGTATAGAAGTCTATGAGAAAATGACTCTACTTCTCTCTTGATTTATTACCTCAGTAAACATTGTAAACATGAGTTTATGGTCTCAATCTCTAGTTCCAAGTCTTCTTCACTACAGCATGATGTTCATTTAGTCAATTGAACACAATAATCTCTCCTACTGACCTCTTACCAAAGCCATCATATCTGACTTTAAGATGCTCCTTTGCACATGGAGGAAAATGGCTTCCTAAGATCATAATTGCAGTCACGATTACTGCTTCCATAAAGGCCAGATGGAAATGTCACTAAATATCATCTGTCCATCTCTAACACAGACACTACAGTAGCTGTCAGTACCAAGCTACATCTGTCAGATATTCTATTCAAAAATACATCAGTTTAAATCATGGTGGGCGAGCTGGAACATGGAATTCTGATGTTAGGTGTGAAAACTCTCTCTGTAATGTCACATATTTCCTCCCTTGTCTGTTATAGTTTGAGGGACATGCAGCTTTGGAAGGCAGAGACAAATATTTTGATTTTAATGTCATAAAGGATAGCAAAGAAAATATTAGTTGACATTTAATTTTTGATGAATAAAAGAATAAAACACAAACTTTCTGATGAATCAAAATGTTGAGATAAGTTTTGCGTTCATATTTGGGAACAATAGTTTGACAAACGGATGGAATTTGCTCTATTACTGTTTCCTATCATACCACTATTTCAAAAATCAAGAAATCACGTTCATTCACACTATCATATTATGATTTTTGTAGCGCACTGAAACATGTTATTTCATTTTCTTTTTGCTGATTTAATATCAGTGTCCATGTAAAATCATTTGTTTTAAATACGTGTTTAAGTTAATTCATATTTGTATTTTTTCAATGGTTAAGAAACATTACATAACTGTATACTTACTAACTGTGAAGGGAAGAGATGGATATGGCCCTTTAGAAGAGAGCGTGCTGTATCTGTTAATAAAAGTTGCAAAACAAAGATGGACGTGTTTTTGGACAGTTCCTTTTAAGAGTGATCCAGCTTCATTAAGTCCTTTCTAACATTCATTTGATGTCTAAAGATATTTAAGACATAATCAATTCAATAAATGGTAAACCAGATAGGTGCACTCAGTAGAGTGTAGGTCTAAACATGATGCCGTTTGGTGCAGCAGTAGATTAGCTGTGGACAGACACACAGATGCACGCTTGCACACAAGACCAATCTCATTAACTCCTGGCAGAGATGATGATGAGTTTTGTTACTAAAAGCTATTGTTTCATTTGAGAATAGTTTCAATTTAGTTAGTTTCTGAGTTTTCAGTTTCTCTCTTCGTAAGCTGGTTCCACATTAAGCCTTTTTGTTTTGCCAACAGTAAAAGATTACAAAAGGTTGGCTCATACATAACAGACCAATTCCTCATGAGCCATATCAAAGAGAATAAACAAGCATGTTCTGAGGGGAATGTTGTCCAGTATCACAGAGGTGCAATAAAGGAAAGAATCGTAAACTAATATCTCTGTGAACGTTTAATTTGACTGTTTCTTATATTTCATCTTTCTGTATATGTCCCCTTTAACCTTTATATGCCGAGAGGGTCCCTTAAGGGTCCCTTAAGGAACCCTCTTAAGGGAAGATCATGAAAAAAATGAATAAATAAATAAAAATAAAAACAAATAAAATAAAAAGCCCAAAACTGCTGTATTAGGATGTATTGAACATCATTAGTAATATACAAGTGAAATATGTAGTTTGGTACATGAGAAAATTCAAATGGCACACATGGCACACATGGTGCCCAAATGCACATTTTGGAAACCTCGCCTAAACTCTCTGTACTAAAACCTCTAATTTTGTTCTGCTTCACTTTATCAAAGTCAAACTTTGCAGAGAGTGCACTGCTGACATGTTGTGCTATGATTTGGGAGAGGTGTTAGAAGTGTCAGCTGCCATTATTTCAAAGAAATTATGTCAAAAAGTGCTTTGTCTTCAGGCGAACTTGACACTTTTCAATTTGAGCTGTGTGCCATCTTCCTTTCCTCTTAACCAGTAACATATACACAATATTTACACAATTCATACGAGCAACCCCTTCTTAGTGTTATTACTCCATTGAAATTATTCAAATAGACCATGTAGTTAGAGAGTAAGGCCCCTTTGAGTATGGGTATAGTATTTTCGAGCAGAAGCCTAAAAATGGGGCTAGGTAGGAAAAGGTTTTAAAGAAGAACTACAGCTCAAACAACCAACCATTTAATGGAGTAATTTTAACATTTGAAGCTGCCCTAATCCATATTATATATAATAACAATGGATCGAATAAATATGTGAAAGTATTTTCTCAAAATGACCCACAGAGGATTCTCACCTGACTTGCAGTTCCTCTCAGTCCTGCAGAGCAGTTTAGTGTCTCTGAGCTCGTTGTTTTGGTTTGACAGAACACAACTTTATTGTTTCGGTTCGCTCTGCTCTCAGTCAAATACAACAGGTCAAAGGTCACAGGGTTTCTTTGCCGTGTGCTGCCTTTGTCCCGCTCAGCTTTTGCCTCCCTGACATGACTGATGGGCTCCTGCTACAGAGAACTCCCACACTATTGAGAGAGGTGCAAAACAAAAAGAAATGTAGTCAAGCTGAGAGCGGAGAGAGAATCTAGTTTATCTTGGAAGATTTCATTGAAAGACACATCAATAGATGGAGCTGTCCTTTCTTCATTTCCTCACATTCTTTCTTGTTCTTTCAAAGCAAAAGCTGACCTGAAGCTGTAGCTTTTATAATGTCTACACCGGACAGATCATATCACATAGGACAGAGAGTAGGACGTCCAAGGTTGGTGACGTGTTTACAACCTTGCTTACCGTTTGACTTGTCTTTTTTGTCCCCTCTTTGCAATAGGAATTTCATATGTTGCCAGATCTCGCCAATGACTTTGTAAAAACAGGATCATAATTGATAGAAACGATCGGCCAATTTCTGAAATGAAGTAAGTAATAAATACGTTGTAATAACCCAGAATTATAATTTTCATTTTAGGTTTTCTACGAGCAAATTCCCTAAAAGGAACAGGAGTTTCATAGATAATCTTCACTCCCAAGTGTAATATCTCAGTAAGTCGTCTGTGGAAAGACACACTCACTGTCTGATTTTCTAATACATCCATGTTTCGTTAAAGTTACACTAAAATGACAGTGAAATTAACTGTTGTTATTTGTCTCAATAAAGCAATAAGGAAAACCAGCTCCAGTGATTTCTACACATTCAGTCACTGTTCTAGATCTAGAGCCTTTGAGAGCATAACATGTGTTTGTGTTACTTTATAGACAGCTGTTAGCTAATGCCAGATACACTTATTGCTATGTTATTGTTGTAAAGTAACCGCCGTTCCTTCTGCGTTTCTTCGCAGTTACCGAACAGCTTCAGGTGAATAACCACCATCAGCCAACCCTGATTTACATGTAGCCCAGGAAAACCAAGAATAATTGCAATCACATTTGTGTTCTGGCGAATGAAAAGCATATAATTCAATAAGGCAAAATAACAACATATCAGGCATTAGATCCAGTTCCACCATCATAAACATCTGCTTACATGAAGATATCCTGTTCCAACATTTCTTCAGTCCATTGTCTTAACGTCATGTGTAAAACAGGGTTCTTTCACTATCCCCATTACTTGTTGCTCTTTTAACAGAAATTTGCATCTTGGGCAAAATAACAGATTTATCTGGCATTAAATCCACATCGCACCATAAAACAATCACCATAAACGCAGACTGTTAAATATGACGTCTTCCTGAACATCCAGTCAGCTATCGTAGGTTTGTTAAGTAGGTGATTAATAAGAGTCTGACCCCTCCATCAACTGGCCTAATCCCAAGACACCTCTACTTACCAACATCTAATGGGATGTGGAGGAGGTCTAATACCTAAGATTTCATAAATCATCAAATCTGAATGATATGAAATCAATGGCCACCTGGACGGTGGAAGATCTATCTTAAAACCTTTGCTTTGGAAATTCAGTCTTTTATTTTGAAGGTCATCATTAACGTTAACCTCAGGAACTATTGAGTATTCTACTCATGAGCTCACATGCTTACATGTACAGTAAGTGAATCAAGAGTTACAGGCTGTCCTCCACCAAGTGATCCAACTGGGACAGCAGCTTCAACTAAAACATACTAGAGTCAGGAATCCAGTTTGGCCACAGGGACGTTGAGGTATACAGTCGTTCTATGATATTAAAAACACATCTTTTCATTGTGCAATCATTTTGACATGCACTGCATCAATGGCCTACATTTAACTACACAAAGTACAGCAATACTGGCAACAAAGCTGACTGTCATTGTTCTCTTTGTTTGTAGCTGAACTGTTGGACTGTGCAGGGTCAAGAGATTGCATTATGAGGTTGCTACACAACGAGCAGCGACCTCTGTTTGACTTACTTTGACTGATACACCCAGAACTGTTCCTCCTGAATTGGCCAGTGGTGAGCTACTCTTGGCCCTAAGAAGGTCCATGATCTCCTATGTGTTTTGTTGTTGTTAATAACCAAAGAGAAAGAGAAACACAACGATCTACTTTGGTATAAGATCTGGTGATTCCACCTACTATGTAACAGCTCACCTGTCAATGACGCAGAGACACATCTCAACATCTGCAAACCACAGAGGGAGAGAAGCAACGACTCGCTGTCACCCAGTCTGTATTTTTAGACTTTTCTTCTCTTTTTTTGTTCTATTCAAAAAGACAAAACAAGGACACCTTCCTCGAGGGAGAAGATGTCTAGACTTCTAGGCTTCTAGAAAATCTTACTCTATACAAGCAATGTGGAACTTGTACACAGCGAGAGGCAAAGCAATCGGTGACCTTTCAACAGTGAAGCACATCGGCCAAACATAATGAGACATCGCTCCTCTGTGGGTTACAAATTGATATTTCACATATCATAGATACAAAGTTTCAGCAACAACCATTTTAAATACTTTGGAATTATGGATGACAAGCTTAAGATTCTTAAATGACAAGAAGGTGTCACACTGCTCTGCTGAGTCAGCTCTGACACTTGACCGACCAACCCGCTTCTTATATTGACATATCATGAGTGGGAAAAGCAAAAGAGGAGACTGATGGATGGGGTTGTCTTAATTAAGAAGGTAACATGAAAGTGATCCTTCATCTTGATCCGTATGTAGTGTCGACTGTAAACCTCAATATGGGACCCACATGGACCAACGGCTCCACAGTGAGACACATCTTCTTTCACTGAAGCTGCTGAAAAGGATTGACGTGAATAATGTGAACACTTGACAGAAAACGTTATAGATATTATTCGCTTTATTACATATTGTGTTTATTGCATTTATAAAGACAAACACTACATATCCATTAGGCTTCCTGGAAGAAGAAAATTTCACTTGTATTCTTTTTCTGTATAACAATGACAGAAATCATGCATGGCATATGAAAACAAATAGTTAGGGGGATTGTGAGTGTTCCAGGGATATAAGAACCATGTTGAAGGGACATTCGGAGCTTCAGAAGTCAAAAAGGATAAAGTGCAACATAATAGAGTTCATATTAATTGAGTCCTTTTTCATTGTTTGTCTGACTTCTAGGGAGATAATATTTAGATGCACAGTTTCACAGGGAGTGTAAACAGTAAGTGAGTTATGCTTTGGGCTACAACATGGGCCCAGGTTTTGTAGCATATTTTGGGTACATTTTGGCTAAAATGCTCCAGTAAAAGTGAGCAGGAAATTCATGGATGATCACTGAATGTCTTTGATACGGAAAAGAATGTATAAATGATGATTCTTAGGCTAGTTCTGGACCTTTAAGGAGCTGATGCAACACATTGACACTTTCCCACTTCCCATCGGAGAATGTGCTCTGCATGCAATAAAGCACATATACAGTCCGAGAGACGAAGAGAGACAATCTTATGTAACAATCCTGCTGTTAAAAAGAACAAAATAAGGGAAAAGGAAAAGGTTGAGGACAGGAGCCTTTTTGTTGGCCCACATCTGATGTGATGGAGTTTTAGTCCACACAAACAGTGTAGTCAGGCGAGGGTAACATCTTTCCTTTAGTCATCATGGAAGCGATAGGAGCCTTGCAAGACTAAAAATAAAGCTGTGGAGGAGTAAACAGAATGCACAATTTCTTTGACAGGGGAGGTTCAGAAAAAATGAAAGAATAAGGCTACAGAAGTAAATCACAAGACCAGTTTACAAAATAATTCAATCCAGTACAAACCACCACAGCTTTAGGCCTCAACAGGGACATATAACATATGTCTAAGCTAGTGGTGTGATGGAGATATCTGAACAACTTTGACAAAGATTAAAGATAACATTTTCTACTGACATGTATGGTCCCCAGAGGATGAATCCTACTGACTTTGGTGGTCTCCTGACTGGTTTATCTCATCAGGTAATTCTCACGCGTCAAGCCCTCTCTGCGTAATATGTGGCGACAGGCTAGCAAATGAGACAATGAAGCCTTCAAAACTGCTTCGGCACATGGAGACCAAGCAGCCTGCATTATTAAAAGACAAGCCTTTGGAGTTGTGAACACGAGGGACAGAAGCAATTACTGAGGGCCAGCACATCAACAGATGCGAGTGCACTGAGAGCATCATACTTAGTGGCTAACCGTATTGCTAAGGCTAAGAAACCATTTAATATTGGTGAAGAATTGATCCTGCCCGCCGCCAAGGACATTTGCCGTGAACTCCTAGGAGAGGATGCAGTTAAAAAGATCGCACAGGTGCCTCTTTCGGCTAGCACCGTCACGAGGCGTATTGAGGAGGACATTGAGAAACAGTTGTTGGAGAGGATTGAGAAGTCACCGTGGTACGCAATCCAGGTTGACGAGTCTATTGATATTGAAAACAAGGCAATACTACTTGTTTACGATACCTTTATCAGGAGGATGTGCATGAGGATATGTTACTATTGTTGCCAACCAACACCACAGCCACAGAACTATTCAAGTCTCTGAATGATTACATATCAGGAAAACTGAATCGGTCCTTTTGTGACGGCGTATGCACGGACGGAGCTGCTGCCATGACTGGACGGCTTTCTGGTTTGACTGCTCGGATTAAGGAGGATGCACCTGAATGTGAGTCTACGCACTGTGTCATTCACAGGGAAATGCTGGCTAGCCGAAAAATGTCACGTGAACTGAACAGCGTATTGAATGATGTGGTTAAAGTTATTAACCACGTCAAAGCACATGCCCTCAAGGAGGAGGAGATAGACGCAAAGCACAAACGCCTTCTCTTGTACACAGAAATAAGATGGCTATCCAGAGGACGATCGCTGGCCAGAGTGTTTGAGTTACGAGAGCCCCTGCAGAGATTTCTTTCAGAAAAAAAGTCACCACTGGCAGCACATTTCAGTGACGAGTGATGGGTCGCCAAACTCGCTTACTTGTGCGACATATTCAACCTGCTCAACGAACTCAATCTGTCACTTCAGGGGAAAACGACAACCGTCTTCAAACTGGCAGATAAAGTAGCTGCATTCAAAGCCAAACTGGAATTGTGGGGTCGGCGAGTGGACAGAGGGATATTTGACATGTTTCAAACATTAGCAGGGATTTTGGAAGAGCCTGAGTCTGGACCTTCATTCTCTCAGCTGGTGCACGATCACTTGTCTTTGCTTTTAAAAGAGTTCTAGCGTTACTTCCCAACCACAAAAGACCCACGAACTGTGAAGGAATGGATCCGCGACCCATTTGTGAACAAACCAGGTGAATCGAGCTTATCCGTGCTAGAGGAAGATCAGCTGCTGGAGATTGAAAATGACGGCGGACTTAAGAGTATGTTTGGGACCACAACTCTGCCGGTGTTTAGGATGAAAATCCAGGCTGAGTATCCTGAGATCGCCACAAAAGCACTCAAACCATTGCTTCCATTTCCAACCTCCTATCTCTGTGAAGCTGGATTTTCTGCAGTAACAGTAATCAAGACAAAACGAAGTAGACTGGACATAAGGAACACACTCCGGGTGTCATTGTCTCCCATTACCCCCAGATGGGAGCGTCTCGTGGCAGAGAAACAAGCTCAAGGCTCCACTGATTCAGCGTCATGGTGAGTTGTATTTTTTATGCATTTTATATTTGTTTTCACGCCGATCGTATCATTTTATTTTGTCGTGTTTATCCACCACACCTTAAAGGCCGGTCCGTGAAAATATTGTCTAACATGAAACCGGCCCGTGGCGCAAAAAAGGTTGGGGACCGCTGCCTTACACCATCCTCTCGACATGTTAACGACATGTGATGAACATAACATCCTCTAGTGGCTACTTGCGGGACTTTAAAATAACCTGTATATTTGCTTTTAACAAAATGTTTGTGTGCGCTAGCTTGCTCAAACAGCTTGTGACTGACTAGCACTAGCAGGTTTCCAGCTACCCAGCATGTTGTTCCGGCAGCTACAGCAGTTCGCCAACTAGCCCTACAAGAATCTATGACATCACCAACCTTCCAGAAAAACGTATTTCCCAAAAATGCTCCAATGAATATACCCGTGCCACTTTCTGGTGACAGTGCTTTCACAATGTGCAAAAACAGAATAATTCTACTCGCACTTGCACAAGTGTTAGACTTATAAGTACCTTTTTTTATGTTTAAATGTCGTATAGGAGAGAAGACAATTTCTTCAGAAGTAATCAGACTAAGTAAAAAACTGCATAAAGGAAAATAACAGTGTTCTGCTAAGAAATCAGTAACATTGTTAAGAAAAATCGAGATAAATTAACTATTTTAATATTATATGCATAATCAATATTTTTGTACATCATTTTCTTTTTCAAATGTGAGTCCCACAAAACAGGTGTTGGATGTTGATGTATGACTGGGATTGCAGTGGACATATTATTGATGGGTGATGGTCTTTAAACAAGAGAGGAGAGGCGAGGACAGGAGAGGAGAGAAATTTGCTGAGTCATTATAATGACGCTCTGAAATCACAAAAGACATATTTTTATATCAGAGGGAAAGACAATAACAGCCCCATATCTGGGCCTTATCCTCCAGGACAGGAAGCTCTAACGTGTTTCAAGGTTGTTGGACACAGGTCACATTGAGTAACATATGAAGCTTAACAGAGTGGCACCTTTCCCTGCGTGTCTGTCTGTCTTCAAAAAGTAAATGTAAATGTAGTGATATTCCCCTGCATTCGACATTCCTTAGCTCGATGCCCTGTCTGCCAGCTCTGGTGCTTTAATGACTTCTTTCAGTGGCAAACCATCAGTATTTCCATTTTCACAGCCCAGTAAAACTTGGATAGTATCCTCGTCCACGTGGAAACTACCACAACATTACAGCTCTACATTAGCTCTGCATGCTAATCATGACTCATTCATTCATTTATTACTGTCAAGAATTGTAGGCTGAGAAAGTTCTAGCCAAAGGACTTTAATATGTTACATCTTTAAAGCTGCACTAGTCAATATGTTTTTTATCAATGGATAAAAACACTCAAAGCTCCCTTTTAGAGTATTGTTATTTCAGGGTGAGTCAATGATAAATGAACAAACACTATGACCCAGCCGACAGCACAGCTTTGGGCAATGGTGGTGGTATGTCTTGATTAGAGTAGACTGACTTGATGAGGGCTACATCTAAAGCTCTGTCTCCTCATTCAACATCAAACCCAAACAGAGCTGCCAGACTGTTTACCCTGAACTCACTAAGGTCACAAAAGGCCAGACAGAAATTCACCTGCAGTCTAAACACGATCCAGGGTAAAAACGTGTCCTCTCACACCTGCACACACTGAATCACATTCTCCTTTATGTTCTCTGAGATGGACTAATAGGTGGTCAGTCACAGCTGTGTGGTCTACAGAATCAGAGGTTCAGATGTTACATGGTCACGCTATGGATCAGCCTGTTCGCCCGATCAATCCCTCATCATCGCTTCTTTTAGCCACCATCCTCTCCAGCTCATCAGCAGCTGCCAATAGCCTCACTAGAGCCTGCAGCTGACAGAGTTACTCTCCGTCTCATTCACTTAGAGTGTGTGTGGGTGTGTGGGTGATGTACAGCATACTGTATAAAACTACAGTATTGTACATACAGTTCAAACTACCTCATGGAGTTGCGGTTCTATGTAGAGTTGTCCCAAAATAATTGTAACATATTGTGATTGTTTGTCTCTGCTAACCAGTACATTCATGTCTGTCCAAAAGCTCATCACTTTACACAGGCTACTAATCCTATTTGTGTTGCCATCTAGTGGTGGCGTCATGTTGACCCACACCCTGTGTAGCACAACACATTGCAGTGCACTACAGTGCAAGGCTGTCTCAGGTAGGTACAACAGACCACATCCATCTGTAACTTTGGGTGGAATCAGAAGAGCAACCAACTGTATACCTTTAAACCAGCCAGTCAGTGCAGCCATGTTTCCCACCATGCTGATTACTGTGTATAAAATAGACCAAACCACAAAATGTTCCAGGCTGAATGCATCCAAAGACCACTGACGATTAGCTTAGAACCCTGTGTGCAATTTGGCTCATCCTACTGGGTCAACAAGGTTCCCTGAAACACACAACCGGTGCATCCTTTGTGTACCTAAGTACACAGTACTTAAAGCCAGGCGTAACCATCACTGTTACTTCTTGTTTGAAGCTTGGACAATGTACATGCTTGTTACATTTACATAACTTACCTGTAAACCTGGTATGTTGTTTGCCTATTGTCCATTATTTCTGCAAATAAAACTCAAATCAAATCTCATAAACGGTATAATGGGTCTTGTCCTGGTTTACAACTGGGATTTGTTAAAGCTTTGTAAATCAATAGTTTTATAGTAACAATGGGCCAAATGACTACATGCATCTTTACTGTTTTCTGGTCCAATCAAACATGGTTGTAGCTGACAAAAGAAAGTATGTGGGAAGCCTTGTAGTAGGAACCACACAAAGGGAATTGAACAGGGGCCAGCTGGCAATGGAGTTAGATGGATATGCACATACTCATAGAACTGGAGTTACATCCAGTAACTACTATTTATATTTCCTACGTGCTACATCCTGTCATGGGCTTCTCTATTTAGTATGGGACTCTGTGTCTCACACAGCGCAACGTCTGTGGAGACAGGTTCAGGTCGATGCGTTTTGATCAGATCCTAGCTTGTGTCTAACCATGTGGTTAGGTGGTGCTCAATAGTCTGACCACTTGACCTCTTTCAAACGATTGTTTGAATATTCATACGGGACAAAAAATCATCAAGCTGTCAGTCCTCTGAAGGCCACATTCATGGCTGCATGCTGTAAAGGAGGCAGAAATAACTCACTAAGTCCATATTTTTCATCCCAAGTTGTCGGATAATTACAACAAAGAAATAAAAGAATACAAAGAAGTATAAGGTGAATGCAGAACAGCTTGTAATCAGGGATGGTTCTAGAACAAAGGATGAGGATGTACCAAGGACTGGGCTTTAAGCAGCTAAACCGTTCATTCATTAGCCTCATTTGGAACTCTATTGCACACACGTAATTAGTTCAGTTTTGTCTTTTATTGCGAATTTTTGCAACAAATAGAATAATAAAACGCATCACACTCAGTTTGCAAGGTTTCTGTGCAGAACGATTTTTAAAATGCATTCAAAAAAGGTCAAGTCAGACGTGTCGACCATACTAAAATGGTGAATTAATGTTGCTGTCATTGCTAAGTGGTGTTGAGATATTACAGGACTGAGGTCAGTATGGTCAGAGAACAGCCGATTGAGGCTGATGGTTTCCATACCCTAGAGGTATCTGATACCGCTTTTCAAGGCTCATACTGAGAGTTGATCTACTAATGGCTGATATGTTGAAGTAATATTACAAAGGAGTCATTCATACTGTGTGTGCAGTGAATCTAAACTATGAACATTTTGACACGTCAAACACAGTTGAACACATGAATAGCTGGGGGTGATGAAGCAAGAGAACGTTTTCTGATCCTGCAAGATATTTTTCAGAAAGCAAGTAACGTAAAGTACACGATGGACGGAGTTTTGAAAGGGAAGAAAGGAACAACAGGTGACAGTCAATGAAACATCAAAAAGCAGAAAAATATGAGGAACATAAAGTCCTTGTTCTTGATATGATTAGCTCTCTATAACATAAAGTAAGGAACGTAAAGTCCTTGTTCTTGATATGATTAGCTCTCGATAACATAAAGTAAGGAACGTAAAGTCCTTGTTCTTGATATGATTAGCTCTCGATAACATAAAGTAAGGAACGTAAAGTCCTTATTCTTGATATGATTAGCTCTCTATAACATTGCACAAACTACGTTAATCAGTCGGATGATGACGACATGCTCTGCTCAGTCCGCAGAGCCCTGAAGCTCTGGCCCATCTGCTGCACAGAGCACTGCGTGCTTGTTTATTAAAACATTATTATTGAAAGTGTCACATGTCCACATTTCATTAAATTCGACACTGCAAACCCCTTGGGTGCCCAACAATACACCCGCCAAGTGTGAAGCAAATGGAATGAACGGTTCTCTGGATATGCGACAGATATGATAGAGATAGAGATTCCACGTTTTATAGTGAGATCCATCACAGTCTACAGACCCACTTCCTGCTTCAACGTTGACCGACTGTTAGCGGTGGGACAAACTCGTTATCTCTCAAGTCAAGTCTGGTAAATCCAGAGTGGATTTCAAACTCGAGGAACGTTCCAAGTCCAAAGGTCAATGTCCAAGTGAAGTCACAAGTCACTGGTGTTGAAGTCGAGTTGCAGGCAATGCTTAAGTCATTTGAATAGTGACTCGAGCCTGACTCGAATTCGAGTCCTGTAAGAAATATCATGAGTAATGAACTAATTGCTTGTCATGTTTGAGGATTATTTGGTGTGGATGTGGTCAAATTTAAATTGTAGCTACTAACCCAACCACTACCATCATCATCTTCAATGACCTCAGCATCCTCAAAGCTATCAAACACATCTGCAGTATCATCTACAGTCGCCTCCTGCACTGCTTTGTGTCCCTCTCTCAGACTGGAGCATAATACAAAGGTTTCCTCTCAGCATGCTGAGGCTCTAAACGTTCACACAGTCTGACTGAGGACAGCAACACAGAGCGAGACCAAAGAGAGAAAAGACACTTTCTGAGAAGTGAAAACCTGATGATGTACAGACATTTTTTCCCTACAGGTATGTATTCATAATGTCATCATATTCAAACAAATGAAGACACTGTGGCTCCATCCCAGTATGAAAATACCACCAATCAGGAGGAAGAAGAGGAAAAGAGGAAGCAGACAGAGAGGGACAGCAGTGACCAACGTTTGGCCATTTCATCAACAATCTGTCTCTCTGGGCGAAGATCCAAACTGGAGGCCGAGTCCAAAGATCACGTCCGGAGTTATGTGAAACGCTGTCAACACAAACGTGAGGTCAGTCATGATGACGAAGCCTCAACACGACCCTAGAGACTCCACATACACACTGATGACATCAAGACTGAGAAGCAGCTTGGAGTCAGTGCTGCTCACACACTGCAAAGCATGAGACAGAGAGAACAGCGAGGAGTCACACACACACACACACACACACACACACACACACACACACACACACAATCTGTGCTAGGTGAGAGGGATGAATGGATTAGAGCCCCCTGCTATAGAAATGTTGAGGCAGCCATCACACCTACACTCTACTACACACACACACACACACACACACACACACACGTGTACATCTCAATACTTTGGCTGTTTGGGGTGAATAAACACAGACCACAAAAACAGTCTTAAATTTGAGGAGCACACAATATAAGGCAAACAATTATTTTCTGTTCAAACCCAGACAAAGAAATTAAATAAAAAATTAAGTTAATTCCTAAAAATATAAAACGAAAATGAAAATGAAAAGTTTATATTTCAAAACAGCATTTCTCCAAGTAACAATTCTATTTTATTATAACATTTTAGGGGTAAATATACTAAATATATAAATATTCTGCTCCCTCCCTCCCAGCGTACTAAACACAGGTACTGTGTGATGAGGGGGAGACTGACTGTCCACAGCTCAGTGTAGAACAGACGAGGTATGCTTGTCAGAGCTAACCAACAGCTCCTCACTGTGAAATGCAAATAAGGCTGTACTAACAGATCTACTCAAGAGGCTCTGCGGGGGAGTGTCAGTAAATAGCCATAGCCCTGCTGTTCATCACAGTTATTGTTCATCAGCCCTAAATATCTTCTTCTTCTTCAGTTTTTACACACAGTGGGTTTTGTATATAATAAAGTCCCCGGTCCCACCCTCTTGAATTTCAACCAATCACATGTCCCCAACCTGTAAACTGAGGACGTGTGATTGGTTTGTTTATCTAAAAATGTTCCATCCTAAACCCGAAACAATAGCCGAGCTTGAATACCGATACCAAATGATACTATACTTATATGAAATATCTTTTGGAATATCTCCCTTTGCCAAATATAAATATTTTTTTCACCAAAGAACTTTTTTAAATTGAACAAAAGTAGCCCAAAGTTCTGAAACACTAAAACTATTCTCTGAAGACAAGCAAGCAAGCAAAACTTACAGTTTCTGGGAAACCTATGATTCAAATAAACATCTAAATAATCAAACATCTGAAGGGTTAACAAATGATGTGAGCGTTCAACAACCTACCCTATGGAGCCTACACTAGTCTGTATACATATATATATAAATATATGTGTAAATCAGACAGACGATCCTAAAACGCTAAAGAAACTAAAAGCACAGCCACTGTGTGTGTGAAATCACAGCCTTGGTATGAGAGCTCACAGCTCCACCACGCCTCTGCTTTAAGGATCCAGATGACGTTACAGAATGCTGCACAGTGCGAACTTCAGGGCAGACACATTCAGAACCATGAACAGAAGAGAACACCCAGAACAGTTCTGATGAATCCCAGAACCTGAGTCATCTTCTTAGCATCTGAGGCATGTGGCCGCTACCCAAGTGTTAATCATTGAGTGTCTGAGTGTGAGTCATCTGCATCACTATACCATACATCTGGCAGAGCAGCAGCCAAGCCTTCAGCTAAACACGGCCCGGTTTAGCACTAGTAAAATGCTAATCTAGATACTGCTCAGGATATTAGATCATGGGATTAGAGCACTACCAGTGTGTGTGTGTGTGTGTGTGTGTGTGTGTGTGTGTGTGTGTGTGTGTGTGTGTGTGTGTGTGTGTGTGTGTGTGTGTGTGTGTGTGTGTGTGTGTGTGTGTGTGTGTGCTGGGGGGGTTCCAAGTTGGAGCCATTTTATCAAGAGAAGCCACATAGCGAGTCCCCCTCCCTCGGATGTTCTTTTTCTTTTGGGTAGTGCGATGCCGAGGGTAATTCATTTCACATTGGAGGACAAATGACCGTTTTTTTAACTGCAGGTCAGTCCACCCAGATGTTTCCATGAAGTAGAAAAATCAGAACATGAAAACATGAAAATATGAATTGAAGGACAGAGATACTGAAACTGTATTTAAAGCTATTTCCAGTCAACTGCTTCAGTTTATTGTGTATTAGTGTGTTTGATGTTGGTTCATTTTAACAACGTTGCAGTATTAATGTTGAGTTTGTTCAGTTTAAAAGAATCCAAGGCAGATTTACTGAAGTCATTTTACTGTAGTTTAGCACTATTAGTGATATTAATGATTATCATGATAAGACCGTTTGCAGTGACAGTTTTGACCACAATATTAGAGTGATTGTCTTTCTCAAAACTTGCATAAGAAAGAACTAATAGCCCTCCCTAAGCAATCAAACTCCTCTCCCTTCTGCCAATAGAAATACTAAAATACCCCCCCCCCACACACACACACACACACACACAGACACACACTTTTCAGTCCACCTCTCTCAAGTCATTTTCATACAGTCCTTCACATTTCCAGAATTTACTACATTTAGCTGTTGAATTGTAACCACATTCCTCAAATACCTTTCACAAGTGAAACAATATTGAGGAGAAAAGCATGAAATCCTCAAAGAAATTCTTTCATGCATTCAATCTGCAGAAATGTCAGATAATCCTGCCTGCACACACACACACACACACACACACACACACACACACACACATAACTCATTACACACTGTTCCACTGGCTGGTGTCTACATGCAGAGCCATGCTGTCATGTGTGTGATGAAGAGTGTTCACCTGTTCATAAAGCACAGAGAGAAGTGTCATCAGCAGGCCTCTTATCGGTGCTATTGATCCGCCGTGTGGTGGGTGGCGTACAGATCCTCATGCTGAGATGGGGGTTCAAACCCACCAGCTGCTGGGCCATAACAACCTTCACCTCAAGGTCTGCTGAGCGTCAGCCCCCCCAGCACAGAGCGGCTCTGACAAACGACAGGTCACGGTGTGTGCTCCATAGCAGCATGAACATGGTACCAATAAACCAAATGCATTGGATTGGATATTATGAAGTGCTCTGTGTAGCCTTTTAGCGCTAGTAAATCACAGCCACATTCATTTTGAAGAAGAATAGCAGCCTAATTCTGGACTCTACAATACTCTAAATTCTTTTTTATTTTGACTTCATCAATCTATTGTAATCGTTGCTGCTCTATCAGAACAAGACTTTGGTCACGGGCCAGATGAATCCAGGAGTTCCTGTTGTATATAGGGATCTTATACAAATCAGTACACAGACATTATTGAGCGAGTCAGGGTTTTACCAAGACGTGACCCCTCCACAGTCACGTCAGTTTCATTCATTCAGTCAGACCGACCAGCAACTCAGTTATCTTACATTAAAAATGATTCCAGTCAGTATCCAATGAGTACTGACTGGACTCCTCCATTTTATCCTCCTCACAAAAATGGAGGAAAACAGGTCTAACTCTTTTCCTTTTCATCTAACTCGAGCTCAAACAGAGCCCAAGAAACATTTTGTGAGTGGTTGTGAATTCGCCCACTGCAGAGCGGATTTAGGTCCAGATGTATCTGCATGGTGGGAAAATGTTTCAACTTGAGCTAAAGGTTTGTGCTAATCCCGGGACTTTATCAATCTGCCTCATGAGCGTACACAGACAAGAGAGACCAATAGAAAGAGCTGGAGTTCTACTCAGACTGCGGAAGGTCCAACGGTCAAATAAATAAATGACACAGGGTAACCATTCCTTTCTCTTCAGGGTCGGAAACTAACGCTAGTCCGCTAGCCCGAGGCGAGTTTTTGGAGGGACTACCTAAATTATCATTCTCACTAGTCCTCATGGCGAGTGAAATTTGAGAGGCTTTATTAGTTATTTATGTCCGGAAAAAGACTTTCCCGATAAGTAAATGTAACATTCCACTATTCCCCAAATTGTTGAGGATATTAGACTATTTTGTTTCGATTATAATTTTTTGTTTACGCAACGCGAAAGGCACTATATTCATCGATCAGGCCGGGCCTCTCTTTCAGTTTCACCAGCGGTCCGCCAAGATTCGTCCGCGGAAGAAATATAGATGGTGAAGCTCTTATCACTGCAGCACATGAACTAACACCCAATATCTTTTTGTGATCTAACGAAAATACTTCATCTAAAATTAGAACAAATGCCTGCTTTATTCATAGACTGCGTATTGTTTTTGGCACCGAGCGTTCACTGCTTAAACTGCCGTGGTGACATGCTGTTACTCCCCACGGCGGAATATAGCTACATTTTTAGCCGGTACGTTCCATAGCGGAATTCCTCAACTTGGCAATTTGAACTGCTGTACAATATTTAATCGTGATCTTAACCTTCATCTTCACTACGAGCCTAAATAATGCAAGAATTGTCAATCCCCAAACCATTATAAGCATATTTTGCAATTTTAAGAAGGGGTATTCCGATAATTCGGTTTCAGTTTCGAGGCGGACAGGTTTCGCAACGGGGTGCGACATTGCTAAAACACGGGCACATCGGACAAAACGCGTCGTTGTGTTGTTAAGGTACCACCCCTGTATTTTGAGCTCCCATTGGAATACATGTTAAATGACCAACTTTGACCCCCTGTCTATCTCAACAGGAGTAACCGTTTTTGGTCTTAATTTCTCTACATTTGGACAGCTCAAAGGGTCTATTTTTCTATGAATGTGAAATGATACCACCCTATCAGGTGATATTTTTCACAATTTAGCATTGTTTGGAAACCTCCCGTACCCCCCCTCTTTCGACGACTGGCGAGCCGCGTCACTCCCACCCGTCGATAAGCCCTGTGTAAACATCCGCGGCATACACCTTCCCACGATTTGATACTTATCTCGTACAATCAGATATTGCCCATGCAAAAGCACCCTTGACAATGGTCGGGAAATATAATTTGGAGGCTACAATCAAGCTTTCGTACACCCACAACCCTTATTTTTTAGGCACTTACCAGGACCCACCCGAAGGTCAAGGTCGATATACAGGTGTTCTACCTTAACCGATTTCCAGCCCGCTTGCATAGGTGGCGCTGTGTGAATTCGGGATCACGTGCAACCCTAACATGCATCAATCTTTGTACAGCCATAATGTTACAAACAATAACTCTTGATTAGTACCTTGCATCTCTGCGGTTTCACTGTTAGATAATTGCCTTGGGAGTCTTCCTCCACACACACATCCCTACACCCCGTGATTGGTACATTCCCCAAAGCATCATGAAGGACTAGTAAAGATTGCTCAGGACTAGTAGTTTTATGAACCTACTAGTCCTTGGGACTAGTACTGATTTTGAGTTAGTTTCATACCCTTCTCTTTCTGTCTGAGCACACGACACAAACCTCTCCTAGATGAACTGCATTGTGGGACTCTGGATGCCATGGTGACAGTGGAATATCTTGCACCTCCTTGAAGGTATTTAAAACGAATCAAATTTGCTCCACTATCAGCCAGAACTCAACAAGCTGTGTGAGATCACACTATGTGACCTTTAATTAAACGACGCCCACGAGAAGGCTCTGGAGATTCTCACTTAGTATTCACAGGGACAGACCAGGAGGCCCTGTTCTCATTCACAAGCTCACACTGTAAATGTAGAACACATGCCGTGTTTTTAGGGACACTCGTCTGTTTTCTGACCTAAACAAACAGCTTCAGGGCATCTCTGTGGACAACATCAATACTCCAGCCTCCCCAGGACAGCAGCTCATTGGCATTCAGGACTCAGAGGCAAAGAAAAAGAAATGCATACACAGTACAATGCACAGCAAGGTTTTGCATTTAACAACCTTAACCAAACCTAATTTACAATACATTATGTCAAGTATTTCTTATATAGGCATTAAAAAATGTAATGCATGTGTGCAGGGATGCATGAAGCCGGAGGTGGGAGGAGAAGACTAAGCGATGAAGGTTGGGGTGGTAGTATCTATTTTCACCCCTGAATGAACTATAATCCATGTCTTGATCAGGTAAAGAGTTCAGGTTAAGCTTGTCATTTTATAAAATTCCCGTGATTTCTCCGTATTATCACCATAAAGTTAAAGTCCATAACGTTACCTTGCAATGAGAATGAATGACAAATGTGAGTCCATCAACCTTCCCAACAAAACTTTCTTTTATCTAATAAAACAACTCTTATTTTTTTAGTTAGCGAGGTTCTTCAACCTCTCAACATTAAAACAAACTGGAAAGAATGGCAAAACAGGAAGTGACTCAACATTAATATCTTAATATATTACAGTCGGTGTTTTTCTCTCTGTCTGATAGTAATTCACTGTCACCAGGCCATAAAACTGATCTATTGAGGATATCTACATAAAAGATGTAGCTTAATGAAGGATATTTGCCGTTCAGAATTCTCAAGACAGTTTTGTTTAGCTGACAGATCAATGCTGTTGAAAGATGGCAGTCTGCAATTACTTTGACTTGAACTCCTTTTTGAATTTTCAATGTTAGTCCAGTTAAAACAAAACACAGTAAAACAGTAAATATGTGTGTTCAAATATAGCTACTGCTGTACATACGTATATCACGTTTGCTGTGTCTGCTGTTTCCTGAGCTCCAGCGTCTGATAGAGGAAGCAGAGATAGATGGCAACTTCCACTGACTGGTGAAAAAACAGCCTGAATTTAGATACATCCAGATCCTCTCACTGACATCACCTGTCAGCTGTCCTTCACATCTCACCTCACACATTCAACCTGACTTCAGTCACTCGTTCACTGAACTGAAAAACAGAAAATGAGGTCATTGGACTACAAACAATAGTAATAAAGTACTAATTAACAGAAACATGATCCCTGTCAGTGTTTTACTATTACATATGGATATTACATATTTATATTTGTTTGGATCATTATTCCTGCTGCAGATGTTTCAGGTGGAGCTCATTTTAACTCCTTTATACTCTGTTGTTCAGTTTGGGTAGTTAGGAAGGGTTTGACAAATTATAATGTGCAAAGTAACTAAAGCTGCCAGACAAATGTAGTGGAGTACAAAGTACAATATTTCCCTCTGAGATGTAGTGGCGTGGAAGTACAAAGTTAAATAAAATGGAAATACTCCGGCCCTCCACAACAGTCCCTGTTTCTCAATAATTGCCCACCCCTGGTCTAGACTCTACAGAGGGTAGACTTGTATTGGCCTTTGGTGCGAGCACATTCATTAACTGTAGAGAAAGGGTTTGTGTCCATGAATGTTTTTTGTACTGTTTAGGTGAAGGTACTCTGATACTTCAGAGTACAAGTACTGTACCACAAGAGCATAATATCTGTCTCATCAGAGTTCCATTCTGAGGAGGGTTCTGCTGAGAGTTCCGTGGAATATGATGATGTCATTCCAGAACACAGATGACACAAGCTTCATTGTATCAGTCCACAAGTCAAGACTGTCTGTCACTTCTAACTGTCTTTTTAAAAACTAGTTTGATTACTAAATGTGCGAGAAGTCCAGCTTCATTGCCTCTTCTAACATGAACTTTCAAGTCGTCAGAGAAAGCCAGCTCTCCTCCAATTCTTTGGACTACTTAGTTCTGGATCCTGCTCAGAGGATAACATCCAGCCAAGTGTTGCAGCATCCTTTTGCTACAATTGCTCTGGCAAAAAGAAAGATGGCTTTTGCTGAAGTTTCACGCAGCCCAGACAGCACTTCCCCTGAAAGGAAGAAGATTACTAGAGATACAACTAGTTTAAAAAGACCGTATAGAGAAATCTGTCAAGACAACGAAATGGACCCAGAGATCTCCTCGCCTGTGAGGAAGAAGAGGAAGATCTTGGAAGATACACCTGGTTTAAAAAGACCTTATGGAGAAATCTGTCAAGACATTGAAATGATCCCAGAGATCTCCTGCCCTGTGATGAAGAAGAGGAGGATCCTGGAAGGTACACCTCTGTTAAAAAAGACTTTTGGAGCAATCTGTCAAGACATCGAAATGATCCCAGAGATCTCCTGCCCTGTGAGGATAAACACGAAGATCCTGGAAGGTACACCTCCGGTAGAAAGGTCTTCTGGTCACTGTTCCCAAGGCAGAAAAATATTCCCAAGGATCTCCTTCCCAGATCCCTCCTCTGAGAGCTCTCCTAAGAAAAAGTTGGACATGAGGTCTAAGACAAGACCTAAGATTTGGATCATCGGGTCTAGTTACGTTCGACGAGGGGAGGAAGGAGCGTATCAGAACTTTGGGGAGAACTTCGGACTCAATGCCAAAGTTGAGTGGTTCGGCAAAGGAGGACTACGCTGGAGTGGCATCCTACCCAGTTTTTATGCCGAGTTGAAAACTCAAAGTCCCCCTGACATTTTGGTGATCCACGCCGGTGGCAACGATCTGGGGTTGTCGCCCGCCAAAGAACTTGCATCCAGAATTACAAAGGACCTGATGCAGCTCCACGCAAAGTTTCCTCGAATGAAAATTGCATATTCCTGCATCAACGAGCGTCAAGCGTGGAGATATGGACAGCCAGGGAAGGTGAATTTTGACAGGAAATTTGTCAACAATAGCATCAAAAAGGCTGTTAGCAACTGTGACGGCGAAGTGATTGAACATCCCCGCCTGAGATACAACAACAGGAAAATATTTGCGGCAGATGGAGTGCACTTCACCAAAGAGGGAAATGGGATTTTTGTGACCAGCATCCACAATGTCCTGAAGAAGATCCTTCAGTGTTAATGTGAATGCTTGTTTATCTATGTGTCATCTCTGACTAAATAAATGTGTTGCAGTGCTGCAATGTTAAAATCTATCCCTCATTTTGTACTAGTACAGTAGGGTGAAAAGCCCTTCAATTGATAATCCTTTAAAAAGTACAAAAGACTTGCAGCTTTTTATCTGTCGAGGTCTCTTGTATTTTGGTATTTTGGTATTTGGGCCATGTGATGCCCAGACAGCCTCTTTAGTCAGATGCTGTGCAGTGATTTAGTTAATGGTTTCATCATGTTGGTTATTTGCTCATGTCTCAGCCACTATAGAATGTTTGCATGCGAACAAAGCTGACAGCAAAAACAAAGTAAGCTGGCCTGATTTCATTCTGGAATCAAAATGTACTCACATAAACTCATTTTTCAGACATAACCTCACACTTAAACACGTGTACCGCACATATATAGACAGAGGGCCGTCTATACATTATTACTTTAGCTCAGACTGCATGAAACTTTAATGATCGCCATGAGGAAATTGGCTACACGCAGCTAATTTTGCAGTGTTAATGAGTGTTAATTTTTCTGCAGCAATTATTCCAAGTTAATTGGAGAACTGTTTGTCCGCTTTTAGGGCTGACACAGCTCTGAGGCGACTGCTCCAAAATATTGCAAAATGATGATTTAATTGTGCAACTGTGGAAAAATACTTTTTTATTTTACAAGCCATGTAAAGCAGACCTGGTCATTGTACGGCCCGCTGGCCGTATGCGGCCCGTTGGCTGTCGCCGACCGGCCCGCGGGACGTCAATGGGAAATTAGGAATAAAACGTAAATAATTGTACATCATGCATATATTTTTTGGATCATTATTCCTGCTGCAGATGTTTCAGGTGGAGCTCATTTTAACTCCTTTATACTCTGTTGTTAAGTTTGGGTAGTTAGGAAGGGTTTGACAAATTATAATGTGCAAAGTAACTAAAGCTGCCAGACAAATGTAGTGGAGTAAAAAGTACAATATTTCCCTCTGAGATGTAGTGGCGTGGAAGTACAAAGTTAAATAAAATAGAATTACTCAAGTAAAGTACCTTGAATTTGTACATACAGTACTTAAGCAAATGTACTTAGTTACATTCCACCACTGATCTTAATATTTACTCTTACCACTCGCAGTTTATCAAAACCAAACAATGTACTGCTTTATAAAGAGGTGGAATAATATTGAGCAGGATTGCGTTCAGTCTATTGGTCCGGCCCTCCACAACAGTCCTTGTTTCTCATGTGGCCCCTTGGGAAAAATAATTGCCCACAACTGGTCTAGAGGGTCTGATTTTACACACATAAGAACCTGACAGAAGTAAAACAGAGCTTTCTGATCAAATGTCCAGTTCTGAGGTTTTTTTGGGAGACGAACAGCTTCCCTAAAATCCAACTCCTTCTGTGACAAACACAAGTGCTCGCTTTGTCCTCTGGAGGCTGTGGACCGTTCCTGGACACACAGACTGCTATTCAGACGCACACACAAACACACACACACAAACACACACACACACACACACACACCCATACCAAACAAGTAGAGCCTCCAGTTTGCACTTGATTCTATCAGTGCACCATACCGTTGTGCTCTTCACATGTCCTGTTTGTCCTCATGTGCACACACACACACGTGGTGACTTTATGTACCAGCCCAGGAGGCCCAGTGAAGGCATGCCATACATGTGACACATGCCCACAGCCCACACCAGTGCAAATATGCTGTCAGCGCCTTCAGATTCAGACCTGAGAGTGAGTCAGTGAATCTGAGGAAGTGGAAGAGGTGGGGAATGAGCCTCAAAGGAAAAGGACTGATGAAAGTTCTCGCCACTGTTTGACATTTGGTTTAGGTTAGATGGGACGCATGGACTTCAATGACCTTATCACTCTAGATCCATGGTGTGAACCAGGATTGATTACAATCTACTGAACTATGCATACCTACGAGAACATATCCAAAACCTGCCGGGCTCTTTTTAGTCACTCTTCACTGTGTCCCTTTTTTATACAGATGTGTATAAAAGGAAGCTAAGTATGAAACTTGAATCAAGAGGAATGTCATGTCACAATTATGTCACAAATTAAGAACGAGTTCAGAACAGGACAGTCTTTGTCATATTCTATGATGTATAATTTGCTGTAATTTGAGACTGCCTGAAATCAAAAGCATTTATCATTTCTAAAGGTACCTATGTTTGGGATTGCCTTGTACCTTGTCATTGTTATACAGCTGCAAAACCTCCTAAGTCTGGTGGATGTTTAAGCATAGATCAGGATTTGCAATAGTCATGGTCGGCTTTGTTTGACCATGATTTTCCCCTAAGCTAAGTAGTAATTAGCCATGCTATCAGTGGATGGTAATATTGGTCAGTCGGTTTGTTCACCACTTTGGTT
Source organism: Leptoclinus maculatus (assembly GCA_032191485.1). Classification (NCBI taxonomy): domain Eukaryota; kingdom Metazoa; phylum Chordata; class Actinopteri; order Perciformes; family Stichaeidae; genus Leptoclinus; species Leptoclinus maculatus. Next base: position 510,640 of record JAVDOI010000020.1, on the reverse strand, counting down.
CGGACTGAACTCTCTCAGCAACAATCAGATGGATTGCCATGATTGTACCAACAACCTCTGTGTCTCTCTGGAGACCGGTAATGAAGGTGATATATTTGCTCTTGAGGAAATGATCTCGACAACTGTCGGATGGATTGAATGAAATGTGGTTCCGATATTCATGTTTATTCCAGCGCCATCATCAGATCGAAATTTCAGTTTGTCCAATACCTTTTGTTTATCGCCAAATACCTATGTTCCCATCAGCCTAACCTGTACTTTGCCAACCATCTGACACTTCAGTGTGAACCGACCGACCAACAGCAGCGAAAAAACTAGGTGCCAACACTTAAAGATATGCAATCTACCTATAACATTGGACAATATTTAAATAAATCAGTGGGGACCATGTGAATTAGAATTTTCATATTTCCTGTGTACACATGGAAACTTTCATGGTGCTAGGAAGAAGATCTGTAGGGTCGACAGAACACATTAGGATACATTATGAAATATTAGTCAAGTCCAATATGACCTCAGGGGGGCAAAAAAAGATTGGTCGTGAGCTCACTAAGAAAGGTGTATCCTCTGGGGAACATCCAAACCAAAATGTATGTGTGTCAGTTGGACAGACAGGCTGACCAGTCCACCTTATTGTCCTTAGGTCTTGCCACTAAGGAGGTCAGTCACTGAAATGTTTCCTCTACACGTGGGTCTGAGGTCATATGCGTCTTAGAATAGAAATTATCATCTAATACTTGATAGTAAGTTACAGGCAGTGAATGTACAGATTGGTGTATCATAGAAGTGTAGCAGTGTTACACAAACTGAATAGAAGATGGAGATTGTATTTGTCTGTGTGGTGGCTCCTCCCTGCTTGATTCAGCTGTCCTCAGGCCTCCGTCACAGCTCATGGTTGGTTTGTCATCAGCTGATGTGTCCGCAGGACGAGCGTGTGGTGGGATTTGTGGGGGTAAAGAGACATAATGACGGCTAATGAAAGGACTCGATGGACTACAGTAACGGAGAGTGAGAGATCAGAGCGGAAACACAATGTGAATATATGAGGTGACTGATGAAGGGAGAAGGATAGAAGTCAAAAACATAAAGAATTTAAAGAGTTAAATTACTCAGAGGAGAATGAGTCGGATCTGAGTGCTGACGGATCGACAGCTTCGGATTTACTAAACACCAGCATGACACAGCAAACTGAGCTTGGTACATCTGTCTACTGCCAGCTGAGCGGCACATCTGTGTGGTATGATAGCCCCCCCGACATACTCCACAGTCATACACAGCAAAGTAATTACTGATCAGGCCATGAAACCAAACACACAGTGTAAAGTCAAGGCAACATGCAAAAGCAACCCATGGTGTAGAAGTGGAGATATTTCAGTTTGGAACAAAGTGGTGGACAAACCAATCAACACGCAGGTGTAGCTGTGAAAACATTGTCACCGGCAGTGGGAAAGTCATCGACACGGACTCTCACACGGCTCGTTTTAGCTGTGACTTCCCTGAGATATTGGGTACGACATGTCAAGTGCACAGGACCGAGACCTTTCCCCTGATATTCTTCATTAATTAAGCTGTTACTTTCCATCACTACTACGATGATGTTGTTGTTGATGATGTGCTCATTGACTGATACTTCCCCTGGAGAAACAAGCAACCAGTCAGATCTTTTGTAGGCGGGATTAAGAATAGGGATGTCATCTACCCCCATTCAATCATTCAATTACATTTTTTTTGTAGAATCAGAATCAGCTTTATTGGCCATGAATGCATACGCATACATGGAATTTGACTCCGGTTTACATATTGCTCTCAACGTACATACATAGAATATACGAAATCCTCTGTTCTTGGAGCCTCGCATCGGAACAGGAAAAACTCCCCAAAAAATACTTTAATGGAGGATAAGAAACCTTAGAGAGAACTGATGGACAGAGGTGCAATAGATGTCATGTGTTCAGAATGAACAACACAATAGAGTTACAACATCAATCAATATGACAGAAATGACAAATATAATGAGTAGTAATTCCAGTAGTAGCACCAAAAATAAGAATAGGAGAATGATTACTAATAATAAATATGTCACTCGCTTCTGATTGGTTTGGAGGAAAACCAAAATAAGTCCCCAAACTGACAGAGATGAGCACAATGTCGGGCCGAATGAATGGAGTGACACAGAATGGTGCTTGATCATTGGGCTAGTTGTACTCTAATTGTCTGTGGGTGGAACTCGTAACTTGTCTTGCCTGTAGAATGGCGTACATTAGCATGTCTACATCTGCAGCTCTGACCTGCTGCCGTGACTCCAGATGTGAATGTGAACATTAAACATTTACATCATTCAAATTGGCTTGTATAGAACAAAGTCCTTACTAGTCCTGTCACGTTTAAATCAAAATGATGTATGGTTTCCCATTGTAATGGCTAAAGCTGACATTTTATTTGACTTTTAGGCTCCATAAAAACCTTAAAACATCTGTCCAGCCATCCCTGAAGAAAAGAAAGCGTGTGTGGGTTATTGACCGAGGCGAGTGGAGGGAAAGCGGCTGAATAGAATAGCCCCAATAGTCTGTTGGGGCTGGTGGGCAGGAGGAAGATTTTACAGACATCTACTGATTTCTGCCAGCCAAGAGGTCATAGCTGGATGTGCTGCTGTCCAAAGATATCATGATGAATCGGGTTGAAATCATACAGATGTTCGTTCACATTTGGTACATCATAGCTGAAAATAGGCCTGTTTAACTGCTGTGTTCATTGACAGATGAACTATTACAGATGAGATTACAGATTTTTCTCCATTACTTCATGGAGAGAAACTAATGATAGGAATGGATTTGTTATGTGGAAATAAAGCATGTTTCCATTGTTGACTCTGTACACCCCTTTAATTCTCATGCTGCTCGCTGCACCTCAAAACAACGTGATGCAGTTTATCATTGTGCTTTGCTCTTCCTTACAGGAGATGAATATCGTCTTCATCACTGTGTATACTACATGAAGAAGAAGACTTCTATTTCTATAAGGTATCCTGTAAAAGCTTCACTTACCATATAATATATAAAAGAATACATAAAATATATGAAGCACAACATGTAAAGGAAAGGGGGAGTAATGACATCATAAATCATTAGAACCTTTAATTTATATTTGATGTGTACATGACTACGTGACAGGCATTACTTTGCATTATCGCCTTTATTGTGAAATCTAGGTTGACAACTAAATACTGTCAAGACACAATGGTCTAAACAGCTTCTGAGAGAGGTGTCACCGTTAATTTGGTAATAATATAAAGACTACGAATAAAAAAAATACAATAAAATATTTCTTAGATGTTGAATCTTCATGTTTCTACGCGTAAGGTGTACGTACGTTACCCATGTGTACTGCACCTCACATATTCTATCACATGAGTATCTGCTCGGCTGGGGAAACACTTAGTCATGTGGAGGCAGAGACAGAGGCCTTCAGCTGTGACCCGGCTACTGCTCCTGACCTCAACCCTCTCAGGCCACCTTAAGTTCATATGAAGCTGTTCAAAAACACACATGATCATTTGATTCAATGGAGACAAGAGGTGTGATGGCAAATGTAGAGTCTCTGTTTCACTGCAGCAGAGTAAGGTCTCAGTGACATCACATCATGTGATGAATGAGGGTCTGACACACTTGTATCTCTTTTCTAGTCTTTCTGACCACTCAAACCACTTTAACACTACATGTCATCATTCACTCATTCACACCCACTGGTGGAGGGGCTGCCATGCCCACCATCAGGACTAACTAACATTCATACACCGTAGGCACAACTACGGGAGCAATTGTGGGGTTAAGTGTCTTGCCCAAGGACACATCGTCGATCCTTTGATTGAAAGACGACCATGCTGTCCACTAAACCACAATCCATTGTAGATATTGTAATTACATTATGTTGGTCATATTGACATATTGGATGTATGATGTACAGATTGTAAAGCCCTCTGAGGCAAATTTTTGATTTGTGAGATTGGGCTATGAAAATAAATTTGAATTGAAAATTGAATACACTAGCTGCTTAGCCTCATCTGTGACCTCACCACTCAATACATAGCTTCATGATTCAAATCATCGAATATCGTGCTGAGCTTTGTAAACGTTTATCCTCTTTCGAATAAAGGAAACATATACACAACAGCTGTATTATAATCATAATCAATATCTCCTTACCCAAAAGTGAGAAGAATTCCCATTCGGGAGATATAGGTGTGCTGTGTTCTATGAAAACCCTTTCTTTAGGTTAAAAAATGTACACACACTTTGTAAGATAATTAGGGGAAGTGCAGAGGAGGCTAATAATCCCTGTAGCACTGTGGCCAGGATTATCTAACCCGCTTCATGTAAATGCAAATGTTTTGTGCCACACAATTGTTCACAGCACAGAATGAAATGTAGCCTCTGCATTCATCCCATCCTAGTATTAGGAGCAGTAGGTAGCTGTATACAGCGCTGGTGGGCAGTTTGGGGGTTCGGTGCCTGGCTCAAGGGCAAACTTGTGCAAACTTGGGCAAACTGGCTCCTCTCCAGCTACCAGTCCGCACTTCGTACTTGGTCCGTGAGTGGGACCCACTGGTACCCAAGCCAAGTCTCCAGGGACTGAGCTACTGCTGCACCCATTCACCTGGAGGTAAAACTGAAGGTGAGCACACCTGAAATGTTTGAGATGATCCTTCACAGGAAAACTCTACGACACGAACGATCGGCCAAAGTTTAACCAGGGATTTGGTCTGAAACGGGCAGAAAAGTGAAAAGTGAAGCCAATGGGGAGGTGTGTTAAACTTACATTCTTTCTACTGGCCATCAGGGGGCGACTCCTCTGGATGCAAAAAGAAGTCTGATTGTATTGAGTTATGCAGGGATGACGTATTTTTACAGGCCAACCCCGGCACACATTGTCAGTGGGATGTTTCCATTCTTCAATACAGCATGATGTTCATTTAGTAAATTAGAGTCCATTTAGAGTCAAATAGACCATAAAGCAGGGTATGCTTTAGGGCGGGGCTACTTTGTCTCTACCACGGTCTGGGAGTCGTCTGTGTTTTTGTCTTCCAAATAAAAATGTTTACTTTTAACTAGTTCATGAAAGTTAACTGTTATTCAGCATTCCGTTGTACTTAGCTCCACCCTCTTGTGTCTCTTCTGGTTGCAAAAAAACAAGATGGCGACTTCCAAAATGCAGAACTCAAGGCTTCAAAATCATAGTCCACAAACCAGTGGGTGTCCACTTCCTATACAGTCTATGGACTGAAAACTAAATTGCATGTTTACAAAAACTTGAACCTTGAAACTTTTGACATTTTATAATCATTATAATCAATTGGCTAACCTGTGCTAAAACAGCCAGACTACTCCATCAGAATGCTTGTTGGATGATTGATTAGCACGCCACACCTTTCCACATAAAGGGTGTCTGTGTACGACCATTTCTGTAACTTTCAAAACTGATGATCCGACATTCTTTAAATCACTTTAAATCACACAATGGCAATGACTCTAACCGCTCTGTTTACAACCGGTCTGATCGTCTGGCTGCTCATTTTTCTTTCCGTCTGACTTTTAATGATGACACAGCATTTCCAGATCTTAACAGTTACTTTAATGAGAACAATGTTACTTTTAGAAACACTTCAAAAATTCAACCTACCTAGAATTATCAGAGTTACAGGTTAGCTGTTCTGGGATTTGAAAACCTAACTTGATCTTCACCCCATATCGATTCACATTATATATACATTATATATATTATATACGAGCTGCAAAGACAGAAACAGAGGCCTGATGTGCTGCCTTAGTGACTATCACATCCTTTAATTGATCACTACCAAAGCACTGCATGTCTCTTCTCCGCTGTCTCTCTTTCTGTTTTCATCCATGTCTCTCTCTGCTCACAGCCACAATCTGACCTTGGCTGGGGCAGAAAAAACGAGTGGCAGATGTCCTCCTCTACAGGAGCAGACCTGGTGGCAAACCACACGTTCACCCCCCTCTCACTGCCCTGTCCGCCATCACACTCCTGTTTGCAATATGAATCACTCCACTTTCTCACATCCTGAATTCTGCGATGGCTATAAACAGCAACTCGCCTCCGTTTTAGGCCTGAGCTTCCGAGGGAGGAGGCTCATTTGTTCTTCATGGCGGCGCAGCCTCGAGGAGGTCATATGCTTCCTGATTGGCTGGTGAGTTCATATTGTGGATGTGTATCTGCAGGAGTTTCATGCGATTATAACATTACTCAGAGTGGAGCAGGGCCTAAGTGTAGAAAATGAGGCAATCTTATTGAAAATTGGTGCAGCCGTCGCGTTGCTTTCAGGCTATTCGTCATCTCACAATCACAGAGACCAATCTGGTTTTTTAAAGCAAAGTAAATTCATCATGAAGTTATAGCTCTGAGTAACTGGAGCTACCAGAAAAGAGTATACAGCTCTTTAGTTTGGTTGTTGTGGTGTATTGAGGTACCAAGGGTGGCCCTGCAAGCATGTTATTATGAGTAGAACTCCTCTCCTTTAATGCCCTCCCTCTTCTCTCTCTCTTCACTCCACTACTGACTGTTGATGTGAGCATGTGTGATGACAGGCACACCAACAGGTTAAAGCAGAAGGTCTACGGTTCTCTGTTACTGCAGCTTTAACCTTTTCATTTTGCTGTTTTAACCCAGGTCACTTGCTTACTAGTGCACTAGGCTGATACTTTCAGTTTCAGTTAAGGACTCAACACGTCTGATGAATTGATAAATGAAATGCAGATTATTCATGTCTTTCAGGTGCTAATCATAAAGCAAACTGTCTCGCACACAGAAAAATTAAACTGCTGATTTTCTTATGTTCTTGCATATCATTTTGATGCCTCGTCTGTGCCATTAGTCGCAGCTTCTTTGGCATAAAGAAACAACATGTAACTCTTCCTATGAACCTGTGATGGGTTGAAACATCCATACTAACATGTGCTTACAATAAATACTGCAGTAAAATAGTTTTGCATCTTGAGCAGATCTCCTGATTGCAGCAATTGCAAATAAATAAAAAGATTTCCCCTCTGAAATTTTACATTTTAAATCTGTAAACTGTTGACCAACATTTTGTGATTTAGTCGACGCTCACCACAATAAGGAGTATAACAAATGACAGGCTCCTTATAAATAAGGCATTAACCATGTCCAGCCCTAATTCCTTATTTCCCAAACATACAAAGTTTTAACAGGGCAGCCATGAAAAACCTGAACATGCATGTTATTGCTATCACGATACAGGACTTCTGGGTTTTGAATCATAACCCAGATTGCAGCCTCAGATCTTTTCTCACAGACTCTCGGATGTCCCCTCACGCAGGTTTTCAGATCAAGCAGTCTCTGCTGTACGTCTGGCATTTGCATTCCCGTCACTCCGGCCGTGTGTACAAATTAGGACATCAGAGCCGGCGGGCCGGTGACACCGACACCAACGTGCACCTGCTGTGAAGGCATCAGTGTGAAGACAACGTGCTGCATGGTGTCTAAATATGAGCGTCAGAGCACTCTGTGTTTCATACTATCTGACTGAAGCACATGTTGACTCTCCTATGTATGACTCATTCACAAGCACACCATGACCTGCAGTTTGGCAGGCTGATGGAAAGGAAATAGAGGCATCTATTGGCCTGTTTCAATATGTTCAGGACTATGATCTAAAGAATGAAAACATAAGCCAATGTAAATTGTCAAGCACGGGGGGGCAACATGGCTGTACACACTAGAAAGGTTTTCTCATCAGTGCACAGGAAGAAGTCATCTTCATATACAGCCCATCACTGCTCTGGATAAACACCAGTAACAGAATCAGCAGACAGACAACTTCCACGCAGTGTTTTGGACCATGCATGTGTCACATTCAGGGAAACGCCTTCCCAACTACTGCTCTCTGCGAAAAACTATCCAAGTATCAGTGTCAGAGACGTACGTGTGTCAGCAGAAACAACACGTCACACCAAACTCCATTTCAAAACACATCAGGTTTATGTTTCCTCAGACGTGAGCAAATATGCATACATGTCATCGAATGACGTAGGCAGTCGCATGTGTCTTCATGTGTTGTGTACATTCGGTATGCACTGGATTACTTGAAATAACGATTATAAATTTGGATTTCATTTTAAATATATCGCTGGTTAAAGTATTAAATGCATGCCGAATTAAAAAGCACTTTCTGTTGACTCCGATTGTATCTTAAATCGCACTCTTGCACGCATGTGCCCTTGTAGATGACCGAGTACGTTTCAAGTTGATGCATTTTCAAATGAAGTTTGGCATGTTTGTTTTTTTACACATTTGTAAAAATGGAACGTTATCGGACATGCAAGGGTACCTGTCGGGTTGTAGCGGGCTCCACATCCCCGGTGGGTGAAGGTGTTACTCCTTCGAACGATGCTGGGGTGCACGGAGACGAAGCCATGTCCCCCCCCACGTCAATCACTCACTCTGCTCCTGGTGTCACTTTCTGCGGCGTCCTCCGGCATTCAGCCCCGCTGCCCGCTGCCCGCTGCCCGCTGCCCGCCGCTGCTGCGAGAGGACCGGTAGCAGCGATGGTTTCTTGTCCGAACACAGTGACTCTCTGTCCGGCTACACAGTGGAGCCACTGTCCCTCCTCAGTGGCTCAGACGGTGCTCGTATGCTTGTAGTCCGGTGGTCCAGTCCAGGCAGATGACGTTTCTCACTCTCACTCTTTCACACACACACACACACACACACACACGTTCTCCCTCCGTCACACTCTCCTTCTCTGTGTCTTTGACTTCATCGCTGTGAGCTTCTGAACACAGAGACAAGAACAGATTCTTATTCCTCTCTTCCACGCACCAGTGTGTTCGTGCGTGTTGTTGCGTGTGATTCTCTGCTCCAGCACACAGACAGTCTCGTTTATTTGAGCTCAGTGCAACATTTCCTTGGTATGACAGGAATTACGTTGTCAACACAATATGTTGCCTACGTGTGGATGATGCAATTCATTGCAAGTTCAATGTACCTAATTTGTGTTTTTCGGATGAACATGAGGGGTAAATACATGTGGACACTGTCAGATGACAGCAGCGACATTCCCTCCTCCCACATCTCACACAGGAAAGTGTGTCATGACATCGCAGCATCGCCAACCCCCTGCTTCTGTTTTGCACTTCCATTAGTGATACTATGATCTTCTACACTTTGCCTAAACACGGATACATGCAGAGCAAAGCAAAGCAAGCTGCTTCCCATCATATCACATGCCTCTGCCTATCATCATCGTGCAGGGCGTTATGGGGGATGGTGGACTGTTTTATGGGGGTTGGGGTACCAAGAGAGAGAAGATGTCCCTCAGCCATCCAATTTGTCACAGGGGATGCTGGGGAGGGGGTGTTGAGTATGGAGGGGGAGCTGGTTTTGGATGATTGGTTAAGGGCAGCGACATTGACCGCCCCTCTGGGTGACCCCAGAACAGAGGCACAAGAATACAAGAGGGACTTTCTTACAGCCCAAATCAAGGAGAGGACAGTGTTTGCATGGAAAGACACCAAGTCATAGTTGATCTGGCTCAGAAATGTAAGAGCCTGACTGATTTCAATTGAATATGCTCCACTATGTTCACCAGCTAGTCTCTAGTTGTGTCCGTGTGCTGTTTGCTGTAGGTAGAGTAGAGTGACTTCATCAGAGCTTTCTCTCTGAATACAGCAGCATGCTGCTGGAAACCAGATTGATAAGAGTGGTGAGAGTGAACCAAAACAATAAAGTTGGGCTTAAAGATGCTAAAACACTTTGTACAACCAAGGGGTGCAGTCTGTGGGTTTTATTCACAAGGGACCACTTTCACCTGAAACATACACACAGATCCATTGTTACTGCAAATATATTGACAAGTGCCGCTTCAAGGTGTTGCTATACAAACCAAACAGTGTGTTTCATAGCTAGCTATTGTTAAAATCCATGTGAAAACAGATCAACCCTTTATACCCTTAGAACCATTAGAGCTCATACACACATCTGACCTTGAAGCCGGCTAGAGCACCTTTCGCTCCTGCACTTCCACATACACGCACACATTTATGGGTGGTGGGTGTGCTAGCAGGCCAAAGAGAGCTGTCTGTGGTAATTGAAATAAAGATGGATGATGCAATATTTCTGAGTGGAGGAGGAACTGGGACCCAAAGGTTACAAACCTTGTTAATCAGAGACAGATGGACAGGATGGAGACTTCTCCCGTATTCTCTGGATGGATCAGAGATCGTAGGTTAAGTTCATCTCAGGATGTCCCTGTTGTCTTGGTGTGCAGGGTTGTTAGTGTGCTGAGGTTATTTTAGCATTGGGAAGGAATGACTCAGTTCACCTGTCTAAGAAGATCACAGCTGGATGAAAACCCCAAGCTTTAGTGAAGAAGGACTGCAGTGGCCCCGAGAGAGAAAGTACTCCACTGCTTTGTGTGTGTGTGTTAATGTAAAGGAAAGCCCAGTGGATTGGTTTGGATTGATACGCTGTAAAACATCACACAAAAATGAAATGGCCTTCCTGATTCATGTTGCATCGTTTCAAAGGTACCTGGAAGAAAAAGTTTGCTTTTACAAATGTTTTTGATCTGAATAACCAGATACATCTTTGCTACCTTGAGTTACATTATGGAACTTTGTAAATAATAAATAAGTGGGAATTTCAAAGCAATAGATCGCATCCTAGCTCAATTCAATAAACTCAAAAATCTATTTTTAAATGTAAACGGATTTCAAGTTGAATCAACTTAAAGTTTTAGTATTTCGTGTACATGATTGATTGACCTGTCGTTTGACTTGAAATTATGAGTTGAGTAAATGTACTGCTGAGTGCCCACTAAAGGAACAGGATTAGCATACTAATAGACTTCCCAGCATGCATTGTTAGACTGTCTCTAGGCTTGCTGTGTGTCTTTTATACATGTTAAATGATGACACAGTTGTTGTTTTGTTGATAACAATGAAGCAATGCAAACCTCAATGAAGGTGGATTTCAGTCCCTAAACTTAAGTTCTCTGAGGTCAAGTCGTTGTATGAGCTCTGGTACAAAAGTGGCGGCAGCGGTACTGGAAATGGAAATGGCGAGCAATTGAAAACTACGCGTTATTACAGTTTGGGTTTTATCATTTTAGCAATGATCTTTGGTTCTATCTGTGCTTTTTGCACTACAAGTTGGTTTTACCTGGAACATGAGCGCTCAGGTGATGATACAGGTTGGAAACAAACTGGATTTATCTAGATTAGCAGGCTTTAGTTGATACACAGGAACATCAAGAGTGCGCCCAATGAGGTGGAAAAGTGCCAGTGCTCCCCTTATATCAGCAATCAATATTACCCTCTGAAGTGAAGTAAAGATGCTATAGGAGATATCTGAAGGTTTTCGATTTAACACTATGCAATTCCACATCATTTATGATCATTATTATTATTATTATTATTATTATTATTATTATTAATATTACCATATAACATTACCGTATATCTCCTAAAAAGCTAAATTATTATAAAGCTAATTATTTTATCACTACAGACAACATTTATTTTTCTGTAAAATCATATTCTGTAAATCAAAAGGGCATATTCAGTTTCATTAATTATTGTTCACACATTTTTTTTAAGTATTGCTATATTGCAGCGCCCTCGTTCTCACATTATCTCACAGCTAGCTAGCTTACTTAGCTACATACATGGAAAAAAGTGAGAGAAAAATGTCACAACTCTAAAATCAACATGTATCTTGATTGCATAAAGAACGTTAACTGCTCCTGGTAACGTCCACCACGTCTTCAGTCTATGGTCGTCACTCACTATTGTTTGGTTAGGTTGCAACAAGGGAAAGTACCGCCCTCCCAAACACAAACCGGCTAACATTAATCAACATTCTACATTTAAAATCAAACATTCAAACAGAAGGTAAGGGGGGTTAATATGGGCCCAGCAGCTCATTTTACCCCAGGGCCCTCTACCAGGTTAATCCGGCATGAAAGGCCCAATTTATAATACAATGAAAGCAAAATGATTTGGTAGTAGGGTAACTTGATTGGCAGGCTTTATAATATAGCAACTAAACAACAACTATTATGTGAAAGTAGGTAACAACCACAGGTTGGATCTATAGGTCATCTATGGGGTGAGGTGTGGGTCAGACATGCATACATGTGCTCACATGTGTCCAGATGTCATGGATAAATGAAGACAAAGGTGTGTGGAGACTCCAGCAGTGTCCCAATCAATGACATGCTTATCCCCGCATGATCAAGCACGATGTCCTCTACGACACAATGTCCACTAAGACCACTGAAAACGTCAGAACACGCCTGCTACGAAAAAGGAACTGAAGCACGTTTATGACATGTCTCAGGCTGGCCTGTGTTAAGTCCAGTGTACGGTTTAATATTTCATTTTAATTTCACTTGGAAATCTTTGAAAGTGAGTCAGGTGGTCCCGCTGTGACATCGTCCTCTAGCTGACTCAGACTGTCTGATAGACTGAGCCTGGTCTGCTATCTACTTCTCACCTGCTAATGTATTTAATGTGTTTTTATGTTGGACAAAATATTCAAAATGTGAGGTTTCTGTAAAGTGAACCCTGAAAAAGAACAACATTAAAATCATTCATAAATAGATTTAAGCCTTCACAGCCTGTCGGAGCCATGAATACTAGGGGAGACTGCATGAATGTGAACACGTTTTAGTTTGACTGATCTGGACATTTTGAGGCAATCATCCCGATTTCTGATGTCACAGTTACATCATCACAGACCTATCAGAATTCATTCATATTCCTGAGACCACACCCACAATATTTAATCAGCCAATCATGACCTGCTGCCAGAACCAAGCCCCCTATGAAGTCATGGCCGGTGTGAGTGTGTGTGTGTGTGTGTGTGTGTGTTTGTGTGTGTGTGTGTGTGTGTGTGTGTGTGTGTGTGTGTGTGTGTGTGTGTGTGTGTGTGTGTGTGTGTGTGTGTGTGTGTGTGTGTGTGTGTGTGTGTGTGTGTGTGTGTGTGTGTGTGTGTGTGTGTGTGTGTGTGTGTGTGTGTGTGTGTGTGTGTGTGTGTGTGTGTGTGTGTGTGTGTGTGTGTGTGTGTGTGTGTGTGTGTGTGTGTGTGTGTGTGTGTGTGTGTGTGTGTGTACTGTGACTGCTGAGGCCACACAGTGCATTGGCTGAATGGAAAACAAAATGTCTCAGTCACGGGAACAGACTGAGCTGTCAATCACTCTGTCACCTTCCTGTCTGGAGGACATTAACACAAAGGACAACACACACACACACACACACACACATTCAGTTATTATAATATGAGTATTTGTATTGATTTTCCAATGAATGCTGTAACAAGTGCTCGTTACAGTGTGTACAGATGGACTACAAGCTGGTTTTAGTCACCATAAGAAACATCAATTAAGCTTCAGACGGTAAGAAGACAAACACTAGAAATTAATTATTTATGTTTTTCTCGATTACTCACAACTCATTAGCCATGAGGTCAAAAATCCCTGAAATGCTCCCAGGTGGGATGTGACTGTGTATGTGGTAGTTTTTCAAGTTGGGGAAACATTTAAACACAAAAGAAATGCTTAGTTGACCAACAAGTTGAGACTGATGTTACTTCTGAGCCTACAGCGGTGAACAGATCTGCAGTGCAGGAGCCACGATGTAGAGGTACTACATGAGAGGAAATAAAACCACTGAACACTGGAACTCACTGTCTGATTCATCTGGTAAAGTCAACCAATTATCTCGTCGGTGCCTCGTTGATCCAAAGTGGGTCAATTTTTCATTCAGTGAGTCGACTGCACAGGACATGCGCACGTTTCCCACCGACCTGAATCCACTGTCACACTCAAATATCTCTTATGAGAGTAGAAACTAGTTAGTATACTGGTTAGCTAAAAGTGATGGATAAAGTATTATGAATGCATGTTTAAACCAAACTATTTATTCATGGCACCATTGTGCAGATCAGTGGGGATTATCTTGACTTTCATACATTATTTGGAGTCATTTCTCCTTGAGCGAGTTTATGTGATGTGGTGATGATCCTGTTGGTTTACTGAAAACTGTAAAGATGACGACAGTAACTGCTACTGTCTGATCACACGCTGCTGAACTTTAACTGGTGGAAGACAAATATGATTTGAATTGAAATGATGCGTTACATGTGCTCTCACCTCTCAGCAGCACCATCTGGTCAAAAGGTCAGAAGCTCTTGAATGAATATCGTACTGGTGGAGCTGACAGCAGCTGTGATGGCTGCAACAGCACCACCACCTACTGGACAACGGAATGAACATTTAATCTACAGTTAAACTCTTTTTTTCATGAACAATGAACAATGTGATTGAATCATCTGTAGTTTTTGAAACTGAAACTTTAAAACAAATTGATGACAGAACACAAGGGTCGTTCTCTTCCTTCTAATGGTCCCTGGCTGCAGCACAAGGGCCCTCACACATTCCAGGGCCCTGGATTTGTTAAATTCAAACAAATAATATATATAATAAAACTTATATTTGGATCTGTGAAATATAGGTGACAGGATATATTGTATGGCATTGTTATGCTGTACTCAGACCATAGTAGGGGTTTAGATACCTCCTTCCTTAGAATTCCTGCTCATGTAGAAGCAAATGAACATGCAGACGTATCGACTAAACAGTCATTAAAACGACGTCATTGACATACATGTACCGTTAAGCAAAGCAGAGGTTAAAACTCTCATAAAGGACTGAAGTGACACAGGGAGACTTCTGTACAGTATTTAAAAACATGAAGGTGTTAGTGGAATACTGAACGGGAGCCCAAGGGAGGAGAAGGTCATTACCAACAGAATAGGACATACAGGATTAAATCAAACACTCTATAGAATAGGCAAGCACCTGAATTGACTATGCACACACTGTAATAAAGCAGAAACTACCAAACTATGCAATAGGTATGAAGAAATAAGGAATATAATCAGGACTGATCAATGGAAAATATAATATTACATTGGGGAATCTGTTGGAAAGGCATCAAGGAAAGTACACAATATCCTAATTAATTACCAAAGAGCAACAGGAATAATATAGAAAATGTGTATTCATTTATTGTCTTCGTCACGCTACCGCTCCCACACTCCCGTCCAATAGGTGGCGGCAGTGTTCTAAGGTGGTTTGCCAACTGCCAATAAACACCAAAGAAGAAGAAAATGAATCGCTGTTGCGGCTTTCTGCGGAAGTAGTCTTCTCTTTCTGTCAGTGTAAAACACGGCCGTGCTCTGTGGTACTGTGCTCTGTGGTATCGCCTCCTGCACACAGAAGTAAGTAAAGTCTGACCACATTGAATAAGTGTCTCGTAGACTGTCTTCACTAATGTTAGAGCGGGTACTAGAGGAACGTTGTGGAATCCCTCTTCTGCACAATGTTGAGGCGTAGGTTAAGCTAGCTAACTTGGGCTGTCACATTCATTCACATTTGTATTGGTTATATTGTTCCATGTCATGCTAATAATATATGGGAAACAGCCACTAGCAATGCTTCTAAGACTGTCCCTTTCCTTTTATGTTTTCATACTAAACGTATGCGTTTGTTAATATTTGAGTTTGACCAAGTACCGTTAGCTCATGCTAACTTCCGTCAGAGGGCCAAGTGAAGTTAAAGGGATGAACAATGTAGGACAAGATCCAAGTCAGCTGCGTATACCACTTACGGTAATACAGTTCTGGTTAGGTCAAACAAAATCATCTCACTGTTTTAGAAAGAACATATTTATTTGCAATATACGGGATGGTTTGTTTATATGATATCCATAATTGTGATGACAGTCTCAAGCTGTCAAATTTTAGATTTACACGAGGAACTGTGTGGTCAGAGAATTACGTCAACAAGATGACAAATCTGAACAGACATTCAGTTTTCCTATGTCGATGCCATGAGTATTCATGGCATCGACATATTTAGGTTTGAACCAAAGAATACAGAGGTTCAATATCCAGCACCTGTCATTCTCAATTAATTTACCAATACACTAAATATAACTGTTTCATATTGTCACACTAGACACGTGCTCTGGGTGTGTTGTGTCACAGTAATGTCCATGTCATGAATGGACTCTGCACTTTGCAGCAGACCTCGCTCTCTTCAACTAAGCAGCCAAATATGTGGACTTTCAGGATGTGAAAGAGTCTCTGTTCTTAACCACTCTACAGGAACACGTAGCAGAACTAATCCTCTCAACTCTTATTCACTTTGTGTTCTTTTTCAACAAGTAAAGCCAACACTCACTTGCACATTTCCATTTCAAGTCAATGAAAGATTGTTCCGTTTAAAGTTGAATCAGATTGCCAAAGAGATGTCGGTGGGTTATGTAAGGTTTGTAAAACATGCGATGAGAGTTCACTAACCCCCCGGCTAATCCATTTCCACACTGAACATGGAAACGCCTCCGAGGACTTGTATTTAACCCTCTTCATGCTCTGTATAGAGATACTACTTTCTGATTTGATTAATCTGGTCTTCACGTTAGCAGAAAACAAAAAGTAAGACTAATGAGAATATTTCATATTTTCAATATGTTTAATTTCGTCCCTGCTTCTGTTATTTATTGTATGTATTACAAACAGCCTTGTGTTGCTTTTGTTCCTGCTTTAGATTCGTACTGACGCACAGAGGAGGATGTCTGCGACTGTGAAAAATCCTTTTCAACATATTGTTGAGCCTCTGGACCCCAACGACCCAAAGCAGCAGTTTTACAATCTTTCCAAACTTGGAGATCCCCGATATGGTAACAACCATTCTCTACTGGATGCAGACCCTGTTGTCAGAGTAATGGAGTAGTTTTAGCGATCTATATTCCAGAGAGGTTCACTGTCCATCTGCTCCTCAGACCGCCTGCCCTTCTCTATCCGGGTCCTCCTGGAGTCTGCTGTCAGGAACTGTGATGAGTTTCTGGTGAAGCGCTCAGATGTGGAAAGCATCCTCAACTGGAAGCAGACCCAGACTCAAACTGTGGAGGTGCCATTCAGACCCGCTCGCGTCATCCTCCAGGACTTCACGTATGTGGACACTACTATTCATTTGCATTAGAATGTCAGTGAGTAGCTACATAGGGTTTTAGCACGGAACCCTTTACAGTAAGTACAGCAGAGGGAACTCCATCAGTTGTACACGCATGGGCCACAGTCACCGGGAGAACTACGCATTGTTTAATGAGAATGAGTGATGTCATCAGAATAATCTGTTTGGCTTTGAGTTCTACAAATTCATAACAGAGAGCCTGCGTTACAGTCTGCCAACTTCAGCATGAAAGACATGGTTGTTTATGAGACGGTGTCTAAGGTTAAATGATACTGAGGTGCATTATGGGAAATGTAGGATGTGTTTATGCAGGTTGACCCATACCAAGGACTAAAAGTCAGGATATCTTGGTGCTTCAAATGTTGACCATTTGGGAGAAATATGTTTAAAATGATATGAGCAGAGCCAAACCAACAATGAATGGATCCACTAACTAGTATTGTGTATATACATGTGTGTGTATATACTGCTTATAACATATTGTTATAAGGTCGTCCTTTGTGCCACAGAGCTCCGTCGTTGTTAAAACGCATCAATGAGCCTCACTGTTGCTCTGGGTCACATGTTCCTTCATCACCATGAACACACACACTGTGCTGCTGGAAAAAGTCCCCAACTAATTAGTTATTTCCTCCTGTTTGAGTAACATTTGATGAAAACTACAGTGACCAGCTGTTTCATGGAATTATTAAGCTTCTTGACGATTTAAATCTTCAGTGGAAACCAATGGGCAGCTCATAGCAATAGACTGGGTTAGAAAGTCAAAACGTTTTGAGTGATTGACTAACTCCTTGTTGTTCAGCCTTATACTTTTATATCTAATTTGATGGACTGGTGCAGCCATGAAATCATCGTGTCAAGCAAAAGCCTCAAAGGCTTATTAACTGCTGAATATGTCATAGTCATAACCCATTCATATCAGTTTATTGTTCAGCACAAAGAATGAATAAGATGCTGCCTGTGGAGATAAAGAATGTTGTGATATTGATTTCAGCCGATTTCCTTTTGAAATCAGTGATAATGAAGTCCAAATGGTGGTGATGATGATGATGGTGATGATGAGTGGACACTGTCTCTGTCTTTGCAGTGGTGTCCCTGCTGTGGTGGACTTTGCTGCCATGCGTGATGCGGTGATGAAACTGGGCGGTGACCCAGAGAAGATTAATCCTGTTTGCCCCGCCGACCTCGTCATCGATCACTCCATCCAGGTGGACTTTAACAGGAAGTAAGAACTCTCTCCACCATGGCGCCATCACTTCACATTCATACAGATAAAACATGAACATCATCTGTTTGCTGAGACTTCATCACTATAATATACTTTGTCTCCTTCTCTACGGGCTCTTTTTCCTTTAGGTCGGACAGTGTTCACAAAAACCAGGACTTGGAGTTTGACCGCAACAGAGAGAGATTCCAGTTCTTAAAGGTGATGAAAGGGAACAAACCCAGTGTGAGGTCTGCGTGTCTGATATAAAGGGAACTATGTAGAGATTTGTTTTACCATTAAATATGTTCTGTCCTTCCCAGTGGGGCTCAAAAGCCTTCAGGAACCTGCGCATCATCCCTCCTGGTTCAGGGATCGTTCACCAGGTCAACCTGGAGTACCTGGCCAGAGTGGTGTTCAAGCAGGACGGCTTCTTCTACCCAGACAGCCTGGTGGGCACCGACTCCCACACCACCATGATCGATGGACTGGGAGTGCTGGGCTGGGGTAAGACACCGTCTCCTCCACAGTATACATGTCCAGTTGTGGTTTATATTTGGTGCAGATGCTCTCATTTATTCATGCGGTGCAATGGATGAGCTCCTAGCTAACGATAGCATGACAATAATCAAAACAGCCGCACTTTATTGATCACTGATCGTGAAGTTCCTAATAAGAGTCTCCATCAAACCCTCAGGTGTGGGTGGGATTGAGGCGGAGGCCGTTATGCTGGGTCAGCCAATAAGCATGGTGCTGCCTGAGGTGGTGGGATACAAGCTGTCCGGGACTCCAAACAAGTTCATCACCTCCACAGACATTGTCCTCACAGTTACTAAGGTAACCACGATCTAAACCTTTGTTAACAATGTAATCCTCAAAGTGAAGTAGTAAATAAGAGGTATGCAGAGACGTGTTTGGTTCTGTCGGGGATAGCTCTCTGGCAGCATTTATAAGATGTCTACATCATCACAGTCTGACGTTGTCCCCTCCCCCCTTGTGCTCTCAGCACCTCCGTCAGGAGGGTGTCGTCGGGAAGTTTGTGGAGTTCTTTGGCCCAGGCGTTGCTCAGCTGTCCATCGCCGACAGAGCCACCATCGCCAACATGTGTCCGGAGTACGGAGCCACAGCAGCCTTCTTCCCCGTGGACAACGTCAGCATCCAGTACCTGGAGCAGACCGGTGAGTTTCCAGCTGTGGAGATCCGGACGTATTCATCTCTCTGATTTATGACAAGAAGTTGTTTCCAAGGTTTGTTTCCATCTTGTATGTATTCAGGGCGAGATGCAGAAAAGCAGGCGTACGTTACAAAGTACCTGAAGGCAGTGGCCATGTTCAGAGACTACAACGATGTCTCCCAGGATCCAGACTTCACTCGGGTCAGTCTCTACGTTGCTCTGCATTTTGAAGTTGTAGTTAGAGATTGTTGAGCCCATAAAAGAACGGTTGACTAACAGTGGCTTTTTAAAAGGTGAAATAGTGTTTACAAATGGCTCAACAGAGTTCCTCGCTGTCAGCTGTAGTAATGAGATACTAAACACTAAAATATGATGAGACGAAACACATATATGACTTGGTTCATTTCGACTATGTGTAAGCAGAATAGTATGAATTTCCAAATGATGACAGAGACTTATGGCAGAGAGCTCGAGCTCATCCTGATCTCCGTCTCTCTCAGGTGGTGGAGCTGGATCTGACCACAGTGGTCCCATGCTGCAGTGGCCCTAAAAGACCTCAGGACAGAATCCCTGTGTCCGACATGAAGACAGACTTTGAAGCCTGCCTGGGAGCAAAGGTAGGTGCTCACACAGCACATCACGAACAATCAAGGATTCAGGGATTCAGATACACTAACAATATATGTAGTGAAATGCAATGTGGCTCCTAAACAAAGAAGCGCTCAACATGAAGTATGATAACGTATGTATTTAACGTGAGTTAAGACTGTGGTGCCACTTGTCAGAAGGGCTGGGGATTGAATCTCAGTACTTGTTGACACTGACTCAAATGTCTGTAGTATTAAGTAAAGAAGACACAAAGCGCTAGCATCAGATGTCTGTTCACTCTGCTGTTCCTGTCCGTGTGTTTGACTCTCCTCATGTCGCTCTGGGACATTTTCAGCAAGGTTTCAAGGGTTTCCAGATGGCTCCAGAGCGTCACGGCGCTGCGGTGCCCTTCCAGTTTAACGAGAAAGAGTATTCATTAAGCCACGGCTCCGTGGTCATCGCTGCCATCACCAGCTGCACCAACACAAGCAACCCGTCTGTCATGCTCGGAGCAGGTGGGTGTGCAAGACTTCTCTTAATGGGATTTCTGGAATATCATGGGGGTGTGTTAACTCCTGACACAGTTAATAAAGATAAATGCTCTTCTTTCAGGGCTCCTTGCAAAAAAAGCAATCGAGTGTGGCCTGAGCGTGAAGCCATACATAAAGACCAGCCTGTCGCCTGGCAGTGGAGTGGTCACCTACTACCTAAAGGAGAGCGGGGTCATGGACTACCTCTCTCAGCTGGGGTAAGATGCTCACAGCCACTTCTCTCTGTATGGAGGATCAGGATGTTCACAAAGACGCTTAATGTGTAAAAGTTCATTCTTTATTTAAAAAACACACACAAACAAAAAACAAGGTGCACTTTCTAGCTTTTTCTCACATCTTTTCGGGCTTTTTTTACCTGAGAAATCTAACATTTGTTGGCACGTTGTTAGTATTTAAACTGTAATGACGTGTTTGAATTCAAGACGTTTCTGTCTATAAGAGCGTTTGAAGTCATTTGCCTTGTGACCCAGCAGAGGGCACTCTAAACACTCACAGGACCTGTTTCCTGTAAGACAAAGTAGTGATGTTCTGTAGTTTGGACACTAGTGAGCACAGCCGTCCTGAGCCAACAGGCTGGACACCAAAGCTTCTGAGAAGCAGTGTGTGGAAGTACTCGTTTGAATTCATTACAACATATTTTGTGTCATTTTCAGTCATATAATCGTTTAACAAAGTTTGCCCTGTTGGATATAGCTCATAAATACATCGATTGTGTTTGTATGTACTTTTATATACATATATACAGTATGTAACTGTATATACAGTTATATACAGTTACATACTGTATATACAGTATGTAACTGTATATACAGTTACATACTGTATATACAGTATGCAACTGTATATACAGTTACATACTGTATATATGTATATACAGTATATACAGTATGTAACTGTATATATGTATATACAGTTACATACTGTATATACAGTATGTAACTGTATATATGTATATACAGTATATACAGTATCTAACTGTATATATGTATATACAGTATATACAGTATCTAACTGTATATATGTATATACAGTTACATACTGTATATACAGTATGCAACTGTATATACAGTATGTAACTGTATATATGTATATACAGTATATACAGTTACATACTGTATATACTGTTACATACTGTATATACAGTATGCAACTGTATATACTGTATATACATATATACAGTTACATACTGTATATACAGTTACATACTGTATATACAGTATGTAACTGTATATATGTATATACAGTATATACAGTATCTAACTGTATATATGTATATACAGTATATACAGTATCTAACTGTATATATGTATATACAGTTACATACTGTATATACAGTATGTAACTGTATATATGTATATACAGTATATACAGTATCTAACTGTATATATGTATATACAGTATATACAGTATCTAACTGTATATATGTATATACAGTTACATACTGTATATACAGTATGCAACTGTATATACAGTATGTAACTGTATATATGTATATACATATATACAGTTACATACTGTATATATGTATATACAGTATATACAGTATGTAACTGCACTTGTAATATTAGTTTTCAGTAAAATGATCCTCTCATATTTTGGTTTAACATCACAATTTCTATATATGTATCCTATGATATATGAAATATTCAGTAAATTGAATTGAGATGCTCTCTAGAGATGTCTGCTCCAGTGAGTTAGATACTTGATACACATGAAGGTCATCTCAGCTGCAGTGGCTTAATGCACACAGACGCATGAAAGAGACAGCGGCCAAAACGTGAATTGTGCAGAAAATATTTGAAAAGTATAATTTTATTTTGAAGCATTTGATAGAGTGAAAAAGGCAACCGTTGCTGCGCTGCCCTTGATATTGTATTTGTATTCAATCAAAGACCGTGATAAAAGAGTGTTCACGATTGATCATTTCATTAGTAGAGGTTGTTTTTGCTTTGATGTGCATCTTGTGATCCCTGCAACATGTCATTGAGGACATCCTGTCAAAATACAGCAAATAAACACCAAACAATGCTGTGACACAACAGGCCTCGCTCATGGTGGTCATGTGATTTTTGGCACAGTCTACTGACAGTATTAGGCTTATTGTAAACAATCCTTTTGTCTCTCCTGTTAGCTTTGAGGTCGTTGGCTACGGCTGCATGACGTGTATAGGAAACAGCGGGCCGCTCCCCGAGCCGGTGGTGGAGGCCATAACACAGGTACTGAGAGTACTGGGAGGCTGTGTCCACATCCAAGCACTCACTAGCTCCTCTGCTTCCTCATCCATCTTCTTTTTCTCTTCATTTGTTTTCTGCTCTGAAGTATTCCTCATCTCATTTCACTAGCTATGTAGATGAACAGTATTATAATGACATGAAGTATTTACTACCGTGCAGTGTTTACATCGCTTTGTGTTTCAGGGAGATCTGGTTGCTGCAGGGATCCTTTCAGGGAACAGAAACTTTGAAGGGAGAGTCCACCCCACCACCAGAGCCAACTACCTGGCTTCCCCCCCGCTCGTCATCGCCTACGCAATCGCCGGCACTGTGAGGATCAACTTTGAGAGCGAACCCATCGGTGAGTCGTGTTCTGAGAGTAACTACGCAGAGAGGATGGAGTTGTTTCAAGTGTCTGCTGCAGGCTACATTAGCTTCTACTAGCATAGCACACCAGAATGTACAACCCAACTGCTGGTGGTCCGCGTTGCATTGTGGGTAATGTAGGTGCCAGGTTTTGTCAAGGAAGAAGAATGCATGAATAAAAAAGATGACTCTGCTTCTGCTGATCTTACTGTCCATTGTGGGTCTGATGCTGTTAAAGGAGAGCAATGATAAATCAGTGCACCACTCTTCTAATAATTAGTATTTCCCATTCATTTTTATTATCAGTTCTGAGTGATTTTGTCCTGTTGCTTTGCAAGGATTGTGTCTCCGTCCTGTGGTTGGGAGACCTCTAGGCTAACTTAGCGTAGCTAGCCTTCACAGAGGCCATCAGACTGAGCAGGAGATGAATCTCTGTCAGTAAACACAGCATATATATACAGTATATACTGTGTATATATATATTTAGTTTGGATGGATGCTGAATCGATGTCTAGAAATAGATGCCTTTTTCAGTTTTCTGTGTGGAAATGTTTCTGAATTAGAAAACCAGGATTTTTCCAGATGAGAGTAAATTATTGGAATGCTATAGACTTGCTTGGCTTGATCCTCATACCGGCCCATACATCAAGTTGTTTCCTCTAAAGTATTCTTTCGGCCTGGAGAGAGGCTGTCTTGACTCTTGTCGTTTTTGTGATGTCATCAGGTTAGCCTTGGGGTTGTAAATTACATTTGATAAGAACTTTTCTTATGTGATTTCAATCTTTTTGCCTGATGCATGAAACAAATGTAGCTTCCCGTCTTTAGTTGTGTCCTCTGCTCTCCTCTGTAGGCATGAACTCTGAAGGCAAAGAGGTTTTCCTGAGGGACATCTGGCCCACACGGGAGGAGATCCAGGCTGTGGAGAGGACGTTTGTCATCCCGTCCATGTTCAAAGAAGTCTATGAGAAGATTGAGGTAGTGTGACCTTTAGTCTGCTGCAGTGTAACGTCACGTGTGATTGTTATGAATCTTACCGTGTCGTGTTGCAGAGAGTGAATGAACGCTGGAACGCTCTGGTTGCTCCCTCTGACAAGCTGTATACCTGGGACCCTAACTCAACCTACATCAAGTCCCCCCCGTTCTTCCATGGTTTGGTAAATATACAAATGAAAACATCTTCCCAAGCTCACACTACTATAATAACTTAAGTCCAAGGCTGCCTTTATTCATATCCAGTCACTCTTGTTTTCCTTTAATGTGCTCATGATGAGCATCACATCTTTAAATCCAGTTTACATTTTCATCTTTGGAAATGTGGAACGAGTGCCAGAATAGCAATGAAAACTCCAAAACATTGTTTATTTACATGAAACACAAATGGAAAAATATAATTCAGTATTCTCATTAAATGATTTAATGGTCTATACCTCTGCTGTTACTAATAGATGGATGCTTGTACTTTATTGTTACAGCAGCAGGTTATTCAGTACAGATATAGTACTTCTACATTGTTCGATTTCTTGGTGACATACTATTACCTTCGTTATTGTTGGCCGTAGCTTTACTCTATGTGCTCTTTATTCAGACCATGGAGCTGCCGCCATCCAAGTCCATCCTGGACGCCTACGTGCTGCTGAACCTGGGAGACTCGGTCACCACCGACCACATCTCTCCTGCTGGGAACATCGCCAGGAACAGCTCTGCAGCACGCTACCTCACCGACAGAGGGTGAGCCACCAGCGAGCAGTCTTTTCATGAGTCGTGTGAATGTGCAGTGACGATAGACTACTGTCAGACGTTAAATGTGCCCAGATTTAGATTGTAGCGCTCACTACGGGGGGTTTGATTGTAACTCCTCTGCACAGGAAATGTTTCTCTAGTTTAGAATTGTCCTTTATTTGCTGCCTGAGATCAGTTGTGTTGTGTCTGTCCATAAAAGCTTGTTTGTGCTTTGACAGTTTGAGCCCTCGGGACTACAACTCCTACGGCTCACGTCGAGGTAACGACGCCGTCATGGCCAGGGGGACGTTTGCCAACATCCGCCTCTTTAACAAGTTCATCAACAAGCAGGCGCCACAGACCGTTCACCTGCCAACTGGAGAGACGGTCAGCATGCAACGCCTCTAGAACATACAACAATTATGTAGATGCTGTTTGTCATTCTTGTAGCTCAACAAAATGCTTTTACATCAATTGTTTCAGTGTAACAAGAAGGGAAGCTTCTAAATGCTGCGTTCTTACGGTTTCTGTTGCCTCACCTCCTGTAGGCTGGATGGACTGGTACATTTGCACTAACACTTGCACATTTGTCCAGATGGATGTGTTCGATGCTGCAGAGAGATACCTGCAGGCCGGCGTCCCTCTGCTGGTTCTAGCAGGGAAGGAGTACGGCTCAGGCAGCTCCAGAGACTGGGCAGCTAAGGGCCCCTTCCTACTGGTGAGGAGTCTTTGTCTCATTGGAAAGAAAACACATATTCATATGTTGTCAATGATGGTATCATGGTAACATCATCTTATTGAACACGCATCTCATTGGATGAAATTCAAAGTTGAGTCAGTTAGAGGGGGGGGGGGGGGACTTTCTGCCCAAATTGTTGTTGTAGAATTAAGTATCCTCAAAAGTTATTGAAAAGTCTTGAATATTTTGAATAATGGTGTCAAATTAGCAAAAAGTTAAATAAAATAAATGAATATACTTTTTATTATTTATTATTTAATAATAAATAATTCTATGCCTTTTTGTCTCTACTGGTTTTCCATCATACTTTCATAGTTTAGCCAGTATGATGGTGAAACAACTGCATTTCATGTTGTGTATAAAAAGTCTTCTATTTAATATTGTGAACCTTGTGAAACCCTGAATATAGAAATATTGTGTTTGTCTTTTCATACCGTTGGGACAAAGTGCAAGTCTAGGGACCTGTAGAGGAGAGGAGTAACGCCGTTGTCGTGGGGCTTCAGTGTGCGACTGTGGTCATGTGATGAGTTGTTCTGTTGAACTTTGTGCTTCTGCTTTTAGGGTATCAAGGCCGTGGTGGCAGAGAGCTACGAGCGGATCCACCGCAGTAACCTGGTGGGGATGGGAGTGATTCCTCTGGAGTATCTAGCAGGAGACACCGCCGACAGCCTGGGGCTGAGCGGCCGAGAGCGCTACACCATCATCATGCCCGAGCAGCTCACACCCAGGATGATTGTGGATGTGAAGGTTGGTTACACTCTTTCCTGTAGAACAGAGACGTGACTTCCCTGTTGATGTGATGCATGATGTCGTCTCGTCTCTGCCCTCGCAGCTGGACACGGGGAAAACATTCCAAGTCAGGATGAGATTCGACACCGACGTGGAGCTGGCGTATTTCCACCACGGAGGCATCCTCAACTACATGATCCGCAAGATGTCTGAAAACTAACACGCCAAGTACAGCAGCACCAGTCATTTTATAACTGTCAGCCACCGTCCAACGTGTGAGATGTCTATGTGTGTGTGTGTGTGTATATATATATATATATATATAGATAGATAGTAAGGATATGCAAATGAAGAGAATGTTGATTTAAAGAGTTTTAACAGTCTGCTCAACCAGATGTCATAGCTGCTGGGGGGGGGGGGTTCTGTCAGATAGCTGAGGTAAACCAGTTTATCACAACGCAGGTCTTATCTTTGTGTTTCTGGTCTTCATCACTTATGATTTGGTAAAGTACAACAACACCAGAAGGGGTAAATGGACAGTCAATACTACGTACTGGACGTAGAAGAAGTAGTTAATAATAATAATAATAATAATACTGTGTTCACCTTGTTTCATGAGTTGAATATTGTGTTCGGTTGCTACATCGACATAGTTTCACTGGGGATCAACGTGAGCCAGAGAGATAACGGAGTCCTTTCGATGTGCCTGTTTTTCTCTTTAAGTGTCCGTTAGCTCCACTGCACATTCCAGCCAATGGTTGTCCATTCTTCCACTGATCAACAGGTGGCAGTAATGAGCTACGATATGCAGCAATGCGCCATCAAAGGCAGGAGAAGAAGCTCTAGACACTGAGTAAACCAGGGGTCGGCAACCTTTTTGATATGAAGTGCCATTATTAAATAGTTTATTTAATCCTTGTGCCACAGCATGAAGTTGAATCATGGCGTCGCATCAAAACGTACTTCTCCAACAGATCTGTACTTCTATTCCATCCATATATGTAACGTGCGTAGCATTATTTTATAATAGTATTGGAGCACTATACAAGAAGGCTGCCGTCCTTATGAGAACATCCACATCTGAGTTGAAATCATTAACCGACCAACCTTCCCCCAATCTCATCCATCAGCAAGAAAAAGAGTACCAGCCAATCAGAGGCAGAGGGCGGGTCTTCACAGAAGCTCTGCACCGATAAGAGTAGTGTCAAAAAAGTCCTATCGATGCCAATGTTGTAATAATCCAAGGACCACAATTCAATCCTATCTTATTCTTGACTTGATGTCTCAGCTTTTAAGCCAATAATGGATCAGAAGTGGTTGAGCCACTACCTCACCATGTGGTGAGGTCGCCTTGTTGGGGATAGTATGTTATTGGAGGTGTGGGATCCATAAATCATAAAGGAAGACATTTAGTAGAACATCACTGTGGTTTCTCCTCCAGCTAAACATGCTGTGGTGAAGGACTGTATTCCAGTCCTGGTGACCGTACCGTCTGTGTACCAACCTGTAGATCTTCTGCACTTTTATTCACCAACATGTTCTCAGATTACTGTAAAGAAAACATTCCAAACGTCTTTGTTCATCTGCTGCTGTGTGTGTGTGTGTGTGGGTCAACTTCATGTTTTTGACTGCCTTAATAACGTTCTTTATTGAGTCTTCATCCTTTGTCCTAAAACACTGATCACTTTGAATATGAAGTCTGACCAAACCGTACACTCTGTCTGAATGCATTAAAACACTGATTACTGAACAACAGAATAAATTGTGATTATTATTTTGTAGCTAGTTGTCCTGTCATTCATTTCCTTCAGCATTCTCAGATGTTAGCTTCTATTTAAACTGTATTTATAGACGAGTCCATCATAAACGTGTATTGTGCCAGTCAGCTAGAAGCTCAAAGTCTGCAGCCGTTTGCTCGGCTCTAAACTTCAGACACTATTACAGACTATATGTGAATGCTTTTCACTGGGGAATATGAGCCTTAAATAGTCTCTAAAGTTCTATAAATATGCTGCAGGCTGTTTGTACTGTGCTGTCACTGATCCTGGATCACTTTCACAGAATTGTCAAAAGTTTGAAGAAGAAAGTGAGTTTCTAAACCACTCTATCTGTAGCACAACATTTTCTCAGTTTTCTCTCTCCGTATACTTCTAATAATAATAAAAAAGACACTGCAGAACTTACCTGAGAATCATGTTTTTAAGTTTTCTTCAGTGTCAAAGTAATCCAGTGATAGTTGTCTGCACATCCATGGATTCACTGCAAACAGGAACTACTAAGAGATGACTCAGCATGTTTTTAATGAACACAAGCTAAACAAATGCTACAGTGTACTTTATGTTGAAATTCCCCAAAGCCTCCAAATGATGTAGTTTCAAAATGGTTATTTGTTTTTAGTATATATATATATATATATATATATATATATGAGGCAGGTGGTACCTTGCATTGTAGCTCCTGTCATCAGTGGGTGAATGGGTGTGAATGGGTGAATGATGACATGTAGTGTTAAAGAGCTTTGAGTGGTCGGAAGACTAGAAAAGAGATTTATAAGTACAGTCCCCTCATTGCCCTTTATGCCTCCTGGCATGTAGGGCAGCAACAAAAGTCTTCCCCTCCCGTCTGTCCTGGGCGAGTCGTCCTGCATCTCCTCCTCCACAGTTCTTCTCCGGGTGTTTCTTGGTCGGCCTCTTTTTCTTTTCCCTCCTGGTGTTCAATGTAAGGCAGTTCTTGTAATATCAGCTTGGTCTTTTCTCAGCACATGTCCTCCATCTTCTTCTCATTAGGATGGTCTCCATGCATTCTTGTTGCCATTTGTCATACAGTTCATCTGAAATGGTGTTTGGCCAGAAAATGTGCAGCATTCGCTTTAAACTCTTGGTGTGGAATGTTGATAGTCTGTTGAGGTCTTCTTGTGTCATTCTCCAGCGTTCAGAACCGTACTATAGGGTGGATAAAACACAGCTCTGATATCATTTGAGTTTGGTCTGATGGTGTACTGCTGTGACCTCCATATGTTATTCAGTACTTTGAAAGCGGTCCTTGCCTTACTAAGACGATTCTTGATGTCTTTATCTGTGTCCCCATCGTGTCTGACAGTGCTGCCCAAATATGTGAACTCGTCAGTTTTGGGGAGATTTTCTCCGATAACCTGAATTGGTGAGGGATTTGGAATGTTCAGAGTCATCACTTCTGTTGTCTGCTGCATGTGCTGATGAGTATGTGTAAGAAGAGAAAGATCATCTGCATAGTCTAGATCTTCAAGTGATGAAAAGAGTGTCCACCGAATCCATTTACCATACATACTTATTCATTCTCAACTCATCGTCTGACTCTCACTATAAACCCTCCGTCATCATTGAACTCATGGCTCCTCCATCAAACATCAATCAAGAGATTTAGTTTAATTCATGATCTGCTGCAGTATAAATAACAAGTGTTTACGCTGTGTGACTGAGAGCATCATTACACAACATTTCATGAAAACAAAGTCTACTTCATTTTCCACCCAGTTTGTCTCTCCGTGTTCAACAGACCTGTCCTGTTATAAAACACACGAACACGTGAAAACTGCAATGGACTGAATGGAAAGAAATCACTGGAAAAGAACATAGATAATACTAGAATAAATGAAAAATGTATATATTTGATAAATACTAAATAATTAACATTAACAATGTCTTTCTGTTCGGCTCAATCACACACACAAGTGCGTCATAAATGCCATGGCAACAGAACGACGACCCAAGGTTACTTAAGGTCAACAGACCGTTCTGATGCTCACTCTGCACTTGGACTTGAAAACAAGCTGAACACCTCTTGAGCTGAACAACTCTTCAGCTGAACACCTCTTGAGCTGAACAACTCTTCAGCTGAACACCTCTTCAGCTGAACACCTCTTGAGCTGAACAATGAGCTGAACAACTCTTGAGCTGAACACCTCTTCAGCTGAACATCTCTTGAGCTGAACACCTCTTCAGCTGAACACCTCTTGAGCTGAACACCTCTTCAGCTGAACATCTCTTGAGCTGAACACCTCTTCAGCTGAACATCTCTTGAGCTGAACACCTCTTCAGCTGAACATCTCTTGAGCTGAACACCTCTTCAGCTGAACATCTCTTGAGCTGAACACCTCTTGAGCTGAACAACTCTTGAGCTGAACACCTCTTCAGCTGAACATCTCTTGAGCTGAACACCTCTTGAGCTGAACAACTCTTCAGCTGAACACCTCTTCAGCTGAACACCTCTTGAGCTGAACAATGAGCTGAACAACTCTTGAGCTGAACACCTCTTCAGCTGAACATCTCTTGAGCTGAACACCTCTTCAGCTGAACATCTCTTGAGCTGAACACCTCTTCAGCTGAACATCTCTTGAGCTGAACACCTCTTCAGCTGAACATCTCTTGAGCTGAACACCTCTTGAGCTGAACAACTCTTGAGCTGAACACCTCTTCAGCTGAACATCTCTTGAGCTGAACACCTCTTGAGCTGAACACCTCTTCAGCTGAACATCTCTTGAGCTGAACACCTCTTCAGCTGAACATCTCTTGAGCTGAACAACTCTTGAGCTGAACACCTCTTCAGCTGAACACCTCTTGAGCTGAACAACTCTTGAGCTGAACACCTCTTCAGCTGAACATCTCTTCAGCTGAACACCTCTTGAGCTGAACAACTCTTGAGCTGAACACCTCTTCAGCTGAACATCTCTTGAGCTGAACACCTCTTCAGCTGAACATCTCTTGAGCTGAACACCTCTTCAGCTGAACATCTCTTGAGCTGAACACCTCTTGAGCTGAACAACTCTTGAGCTGAACACCTCTTCAGCTGAACATCTCTTGAGCTGAACACCTCTTCAGCTGAACATCTCTTGAGCTGAACACCTCTTCAGCTGAACATCTCTTGAGCTGAACACCTCTTGAGCTGAACAACTCTTGAGCTGAACACCTCTTCAGCTGAACATCTCTTGAGCTGAACACCTCTTGAGCTGAACAACTCTTGAGCTGAACACCTCTTCAGCTGAACATCTCTTCAGCTGAACACCTCTTGAACTGAACACCTCTTGAGCTGAACACCTCTTGAGCTGAACACCTCTTCAGCTGAACACCTCTTGAGCTGAACACCTCTTGTGAATCCAAACTGTGGAGAGTAAACTCTTTGAGTTTTGAACTGCTGGAGAAAATCTACTTGATACGAAACTTGTTGGAGAACTAAACTACTGGATCACTACTATCGTGGGCAACAGAAGAGCCTGAAAATGGCCCTCAGCCGTCCGCTGAAGGAGGAGGAGCACCTGCTGAGGGGAGCGGGCCGACAGTTGGACAACAGCCGTGCAGGTAAGACAACTTTTACATTTAGTTAAGCATTTTTCTTTTGATTCATCCCCGTAAAACCATTTAAAGTGTTCTCAGTTTAGAAATCAGTGAAACTTTTTGAGTTTAAAGGTGAACAGTTGACACAATGTTATCAGGTCTGCTGGCAAAACACAGATTTGGTGAAAACAGACACTCAGTCGATGATTTCGTCGTGTAAAATTATTATTTGAGGGACAGAATGTCTTAAATGTGGCGGGACGTCTGTGGAATGTGTTCACAATTAGTGTAGATCAGGGGTCTCAAACTCCTCTTCACTCTGGGCCACATCAGCATCATGGTCGTCCTCAAAGGGACAGTTGTAAATGTAAGACTGTAAATATAACTACTCCTAACATATTGGTAAATAACTGTCTCTGCATTTGATTATTGTTTATTCAAGTGTTAAAATATTGTACATGCAGTTATATAAATGTAAAAATATATTTAAGCACATTTCTGTTATTATAACTTAAATCTTTTTAATTTAGGGTTAATAAACCCACATTACTATCAAACTATTAAAGAAAATATCAAAGACAAATATCAAACACAAGTTATTACAATAACTTTGTTCAAAGCTTAAAATCCTTTCAAGGGTGCGTTTGCACAATCACACGTGAAGTATTTCATGTGTTGTAAAGCCACGTTTAGAGTAGTCTTCAATGTACTCACAATACATTTATATGTAACATGTAGAGTAACCTATGAAGAGCTGCTTCTGTGACTGTGTTTAAGTATCTCATAATTATGACTTTCTATCTCATAACTTTGACTTTCTATCTCAGAATTTTGACTTTCTATCTCATCATTATGACTTTCTATCTCATAACTTCGACTTTCTATCTCATAATTTCGACTATGGGGATATTTTTATTATCAAGTCTAACAAATTTTTTTGCTGGTGGATTCGCGGGCCACATAAAATGACGTGGCGGGCCTTGAGTTTGACACCCCTGGTGTAGAGGTTTGAAAACACTGTTATTTTGGTTTGAAGGCATCAAATCTTCCTATTTTAATATTAGAATTTCTATTTCTGAAAAAATAACGTTTTCATAAAATGCTGAATATATGCTTAAATTGTGCACCATTGTGTAACCATATGGAACGATTAGAGGCGAACGTCAGGACGTCATCAAACCAGGACACGATGCGACCCTGAGTTGGTTTGTTTTGACTGTTGAAACTTGAGTTATTGTAGAAAAAACATCTGCTCCTTTTACTTTATAATATTACATCAACTATTTCTTTAACATTTAACATTGAGATGCGCTTTGCTCGTTGTTGTGATATTTTGTTTTCGAAGGACAAGAGAGCGATCTGTTCAGTAACTGTAAGGGACTGCATGTGTTAAACTAAAGAGGTTACTGTGGTCATGTTGGGTGAAGGTAGCCACGTTTCACTGTGCCTCGTGACGCACGTAGTTCAATATTAAATACGTTCACGCTGTTTATTGCAAACCATTCACCGTTTCATCCACACAAATGCAGAATAAACGTCTTTGTCCAGAGCTCACGAGTCGGTGAGCTGAACAGTCGGTTAATTGATTAGCTGACTGATTGATTAGCAGCTGGAATCTGAATCCAGATCAGAAACGTGGGGAAAGCCTGTGTGTAAAAGCGCGTCGCCAGCTGCTCCTCTCCTCATCCAACAATTATGAAGCACTCTTCACTTCAGGCCTCAAATCCTCCACAAAGAGGACCAGAGAAGAAGACTACAGATGGTCTCCACCCTCCACTTCAGGCCTCGGATCCTCCACAAAGAAGAGCCGGTTAGAGGACTACAGATGGTCTCTCCACCCTCCACTTCAGGCCTCAGCTTCCCCTCACACAGAGGCTGTTGGCTGAAGACAGCGACTCGGATTGAGACCGACAGCCTGTTTGCTGCAGGATTGTAAAACCTTTGTGTCTGGCAGGACTGATAAAGCACCAGACAGCCTTCCCTCGTGTCTGGCGGGGTTGGCCATAGGAAGCATCCTGCAGCAGAGCTTTTAAATATCTCTTTTATGGATCTTTTGAGTAATAGTTGATGCTAGATGCAGAATGCAGTGAATGGTTGTTATTCTGTTGTGTTTTTTCTTTATAAAGTCTAGATATCTTTACCAGACAAAGGTAAGTCAACACTTAATAACAGCATGAACACAAGTCCCCTGAAAGTCTCACTGAACAGTTATTCAAAGATTGTTCATTTTACTCACTCTCTATTTTTTATAGTTCGGTGGAGGTGGCTGAACCAGACGGAGGTAAAGTAATAATTACTAACGTTAAGAAAAAGTCTCCAAGTCTCTTTTACTTGGACAGGAAGTTAGAAGCCATTGTTCCTTGCTGGCAGGATTAAGGATCTTCTGACTGTAAACAGGAACTCAGGTCTCTACATGCTTTGGGGAGACTTCTGGGAGGAGAACGCCGACATCCTGGGAAATAAGTAAAGAAAGGTAAAATAATGGAAACACCGCTGAACTATTATTAATAAGAAGCATCTTACATTCAGTAACGCTCTGTACCCACTTAGTCATTATATCCACGTTACTGATAATTATTTATCAATAATTTCATTGTGTAAATCATTTTTGAAAGAACCAATAGTCATCCCTACAATATCGACGCAGTATTGATGTCAAGGTATTTTCTGAGTCTGTGCCAAAGATTAAAAACACAAACAAACTGTTTAACTTGAACTGACTCTGTATATTATAATAACATCTCCCTTTATTGTCTGTTTCCCATTCCTTTTGCCAAGCGTTTATTATGGCTGTTCTAATTCATGATTTTTGTGGAGATGTAGAGCTGGACATCATCGGCACAGCAGTGGAAGTGGAGACCATGTTGACATCAGTGGCGGGCCGTGCATTTTATACCTGGGCCTTCAGTGCTGTCCTACACCAAGACGCTCAGTTGCAAATAAAACGCATTCTTAGCCATAAAATGTGCAACGCTTCTCCGACGCTGTCAGCCAGGAATACCGTTCGTACAAATCCTTTTCCTGGCTGGGTCAGGGCTGCTAGCTGTGGGGTTGGCCGACCATTTCTTTCCTTCTCCAGAAAGGCGTTGCCAGTAACTCTGCTACCAAATCCGTTTCTCCTCCTTCAGCCATTGAGTGTTAAAAAAACAAAGCTAGGGTAAAAAAATCTACAAGCAAAACGCTAAAAATGTCATGTCAATGTCATAACTTCTTACATATCTTTCAACTTGAACTGTTATTACTAACTACTAAGTTCTGCTAGCTAGCTTCAGCATCACAACAGACACGCTAGCCCACTGACCAATCATGTCGCACGTTATTGCTGAGCTACACGTTAATGCTGACGTACTTGTAGACTACCTCGGTAGCTCTGGCACGTCAAAGAATACGGCCAACATGTCAAACTAAAGATCTGATTGGTTGAACACTATGACAATCAACAATATCGTCCCCATATACTTTAATCTGCAAAGTCTACCTAGAGGACCTCGGGCCTCTCTCCTTACATAGAGACACAGAGGTGAAGTCTGATTGGATAAAAGCTCTACTTAAAACAAGCTGCAGGCTGGAAGCAGAGCAACTGAGGAAGACAGGAGCTGTGCAATGAGAAAATAAGCTAATGGGAAAAATAATTATAATACATGTAGTGAATTTGTGAAAAAATATTTAATTATAAAATAGCTATAACTTTGTGATTCTGTTTAGGCCAGCAGAGAAGGCTTTGCTGGCGCTGACGGCCCACCACTGGTTGACGTATGATATTACCAAGAGGGAGCAAGTAGAGGATGAACAGAGGAGGACCAAGCACCGAACCCTGGGGGACGCCTTGAGACAGAGGAGCAGTGGAGGAGGTGCAGTTGTTGATCTGTTTGTAAGATATGATCTAAGCCAGGAGAGAGCAGTTCCGGTGATATTGAGGAAGGATTCGAGGCGGGAGAGAAGGTTGTTGTGGTTGATGGTGTCGAAAGCTGCAGTGAGGTCGAGGAGGATGAGAATGTTGAGGTGACCAGAGTCTGAGGAGAGGAGGAGGTCGTTGGTGACTTTGAGGAGGGCTGTTCAGTGCTGTGCTGTGAGCGGAAACCGGATTGAAATGGCTCGAACCGATCGTTGGAGAGGAGGTGGGCTTTGAGTTGTGCAGCGACAACGTGTTCCAGTATTTTTGACAGAAAGGGAAGATTGGAGATGGGCCGCAAATTGCTCATGGTGTCAGGGTCAAGTCAGGGGTGACAGCAGCCAGTTTAAGTGTGTCGGGGACTGAACCGGAGCTAAGGTAAGGTAAGCTAAGTAATCATTAACTCCTAATGATGACTGTGATGAGTGGTGAGATGGCTGGGAGACAGTCCTTGGCGAGATTAGATGGGATGGGATCCAGGATACAGGTGGAGCTTCTCATTCCTGTTGTGAAGGTAGACCGCTCTATTGGGGACACAGGGGAGAACTGAGGGGCTGAGGGGTGTAATGGTACATTTCTACTTAGTATATATTTATACTTAAGTATATTGTGTAAATGCCTAAGTGCTTGTACTTTTGCTCTGAACTCAGTAGATCTTCATCCTTTGTGTTAACATATGTGCTCAAATGTATCTTGCTGTTTGTGTAATAGAAACTTGATATTTTATATTATTTATATTATTTTATATTTCACTTTATTTTATATTTTTCTGTAAATTGTAATATGTTTCTACTTTGCACTGTGTTGATTGTTGTTGATTGTTAAATGTTATGCACCTCCCATCATGTCAAATTCCTTGTATGTTCAACATACCATGGCAATAAATTCTGATATTCTTATGAGTATTTTATATTCTTGTAAAACTGTTTTATATACTTGTTGTGAAACAGTCTATCATAAGCTTGCATCATGAGACTTGTGATCCGTGCAGCAGCTGACTGCCTGCACCCATATCCTCTTGTTCTGTGTTGGATAACAAGTACCTAGTGTATCACATGTTCTGTGCCTTAAGGATAAAACGTATATATCTGTGTGTCTGCTGTTACACAGATACAGCACCTCTTATACTTTAGCTACCATGGCCTGCACGGCCTGAAACAGGATGTTCCAGTACACAGGCCCCCACCCTTAATCACTCTCTTTATAACTCTGTGTGAGTTTTACTTAGTCACACTTCTACAGAGTCAGTGACTCTGTGTAACTGTGCCTCTTCTCTGGCCAGAGAATAAATACTTTTAAAAGACTAGTTCTGTTTGACGTGGAGGAGGGGGGGGGGGGCAGGTGGAGAGATGGAAAGGGCGGGGGAGGTGTTCAGGTTGCTGTAGATGGTGTCAATTTGTTCACTGTGAAGGATGTGGAGGTGTTGTCCTTGGGTTTGAGAAGCTTGTTCATTGTGGAGAAGAGAGCCTTTGGGTTAGAGGAGCCAGACTGTAGGAGGTGTGAGTAGTCGGAGGACCGGGCTGAGATGAGAGCGTCTTTGTGTTGCTGGAGGTAGTCAGAGAGGGCTTGGAGATGGACTGTTAAACCTGTTTTCTTGCAGAGTCTTTCAAGCTGGCGCTTACGGGATTTCATCTGGTGGAGTTCAGGAGTATACCAGGGAGCTGAGTGTGTGAATGAGACAGTTTTGGTTTTAATGGGAGCCACAAGACAGGAGGAGAGTGTGTTATTGTAGTAGTTTACAAGATCGGAGGGATTATCAGACAGCGGGGGAGGGGAGGCAGACATGATGCTGGCAAGAGAGGCTGAAAGAGTTGTGGGGAGATAGATTTGAGATTTCTGAAGGATATGTTGCGCTTAGCTTTTGGGATGCGGATGTCAATGTCCATGGTGATAGCCAGGTGGTCAGAGATGTTGAGGTTGAGGCTGGAGAGTTGAGGTGTTGTGAGACCAGTGGAGCAGACCAGATCCAGGATGTGGTAGATAACAGCAGTTACCAAAGGAGTGGGACCAGAGAGTTTGAAGGCAAGATGTTCAAAAGAATGAGCGACGCGAATGGTGGTTCTTTTAATGTCCTTCCTGTAAACAGCAGCAACACCACCTCCCCGCCCCTCGAAGACAAGTTTATCAATGTATGTGAATCCTGTGGGAGTGGTCTGGTTTAGTGAGGTTATCCCCCTAATTACAATGGTCTACAGGAAAACATCGAGAAAGCCAAAAGTCTTGTTCACTATTGTGTTACGTGTGAACTGAATAAATATCTGAAATCCTATTTCTGTTTTGCTTTTCTATTTTATTCATGGTGATATTACTATTTATACATTCATGTGACATCACTGTAGATTACATATTCTGACGGGCCAGTTGGTCCTGAAGACAGACGTGTAAATATCATGACTGTGCATTACAGTGTTGAGGTTCTACGTGCATTATTATAAACGGCCCAGGCCGACCAGAAATAGGAAAATGGCTCAAAAACGATGTGACCTTGAAGTTTTAAATATGTTGCTGAATAATTGCTGACTTTCCTTGACAGTAAAATCCACAGAAATAAAGTTGCTGTTCTGTTGTTCAAACTCAGTGCTGCTTCTTTCTGCTCACCAGAGTCCAGATTGTGTAAAGAGTGAACACGCTAACACATGTCAAACAGCTGCGTTTGTGACAAAAACAAAGCAGCGCCTCTAAAGTGTTGAAGCACATCACAGTAAAAGGTAACAGTTGATTCACCTCACGCTGCTGTGGATTCTGTTCTTCATTGAGCTGAATGAAAGAGACACACTTTTAAAGCCGTGCTGTAGTTCTTCATCACACTGACACACTAATGCAGAATATATACAAGCAATCAAGCAAACACAAGAGATCCAGTAGCTCTCATGAAGAACTCGTCTGAAGCTTCCTGACTTCAACAGCCAGACGACATCAACAAGGAGAACAGTCAGACCGGCCACAAACTCACCAGCTTTGCTGTTCCATCAAACGCTTCTACAAGAACAACTGTTCAATTAGACTGTGAACATCTCTAAGTGTTTGAGATCTCATGCATTAAAATGGACAAACCTGCACGACAGATTGTCTCATGTGAGGAAACCATCTGATGAATCTAAAGTCTAAAACTGAAGTCCACATCATGAATTTCACCAAAATGAAATGAAGTTGATAGTTTTCCTTTAAAAGATCAAAAACAGACCAAACTTTACAACAATCCTACCTTGAACCTTTAAATATTGTTGCATCAAAAACAACCGGCTTTTAGCTGTAATATCCACAGAAATACAGTCCAGAGTCAGATGAATTCACTTCGAGATGTTTTGATCTCATTTCAAACTTTCCATTTCTAAATCCATCAGAGAATATAACATAACATTTATTTTAAATACACTTTTAAATGAGTTATAGTTTCAATAAGTAATAGTTTCAATTCTGGTGGGTTAAAGTTACCAACACATAAGCCATGTACCTTCTTTTATTCTAATTCTAACTAAATGAAGTTTTTTATAAAAAAACTGGAGAAAACAATGAAAGCAGAGTATGTTTTACGGCCGCCTGCATAATAAAAGCAGCGTGGTACTACAGGAAGAATGTTGTGTGGCAGGTTGTTACCACAGTGCTATCTGACACCTTCACCCTCCTCATTCATTCTGAATCACTCTGGACTCACTTACATTTACTCTCGTTACTGAATTATTACCACATTTACATTACAGTCATTTAGCAGACTTACAATAAGTGTATTCACATTTAGCAGATTTACTTTTTTCTACTACTCTACTAAGAGGTGGATCTTCTCTCTGTGGCTCTTGTTTCACCGGACGTCAAAGTAAAAACGGACAGAGGGATACAAAAGGCGGAGGGGAGGACGGGAACAGCCGGCTGCACGTGTCGCCTTCACACGCATGAGCCTGCCAAGGTCCAGCACACATATGTGCACACTCACACGGTCAGAAGGAGTGCTGGACTTGCAAATCAACACAACTCATTTGAAAACATTTACATTATTCAAACCTTTTAAAAACCACAGACTTCAGTATGATTAACCCTTTCAATCTAAAAGTCCACAGCAGCCCTGAGAAGCTGCTGCTCATTAAACACAACAGCGGCCATTTTAAGACATCTGACACAAACTTGTCAGGCTGAACTTGGATGAACATTTTGACCACCAATATATGCTTTTTTTCCACGATGAGAAGAAAAATATCAGTCTCATGTTTGTCAGGATGTGGTTAGCCTAGCTTAGCATATAGAACCATAACAATAATGTAAAAACAACAATTTATAGTTTTAGCTATAGAGTTAATAGTTGGAACTATTTCTTGACGAACATTATTCCTCCACCCAGCATGTGCAGCGTCTCCAGCAATAGTGTTGGTTGCCAGATACAATCACTGAACAAAAACAATGGTTCCAACCTGGCAACCTCACAGTGATGACTGTAATATTCTGTTTCTACTGACATTTAAGTGTCTAAGTAAAACGAATGATACCAGTTTGTCTCATAGGGCGCGGTGGGCGTCCATCTTTATTTCTCGTGTTTCACATTCTGGCGCACATTGCTGACATCATCACAACATGACGGTTACCTGAACCGGAAGTATCCAAGATACTACATCCCCCTTCTTTTGAAACAAAACATGGCTATAGCTACCAAATGAAATAATAAACATTATCCATTTAAACACTTCAGAAAAACTGCATATAGGCAGCTACATATGCCAAATCTGCAAAAACACTGTTACTGAACGAAATATGAAACATTTTCTCATCAACAGTTTATGTCTAAACGACATTTCAACTGTTTCAAACAAACACTTTATTTTCATGAACATATCCTTCAGTTCTTTTCCTGTTGGGTATCACAAGTCTAATATGTCTCTAGGCTTCACTATGTGGCCTGATCTTGTGGTAGTACAGTCTGGTGGCTGTTTGGGACCTGTATGACCTGCAGGGTCCTGCTGTACTGTTTGAGACTCAGTGTCCTCAGGCTCTACCGGGTGGTTGTTTGGTGGACGTACTTGGCTTGCGCCACTTTCACACGTCTGCAGGAGGTGACGCCGGTTACGCCTGAGCATGTGACCTCCATCAGTGCGAATGTTGTAGGACCTCTGGGTACCTGCTGGCTCGACGACTGTTGCGGGTTCCCATGTAAGCTGGAAACGGACCATAGCTCCTTCTGGTAGTGCCGGTAGTGTCCTAGCATTCCTGTCGTAGTATTGTTTTTGTCCCTGTTGGCACAGTTGCCTTCTGCTGTGAACTGCGCTGCGACAGACAAGTTCAGGTTGCAGTTGTTTTTCCGTGATTGGTAGGATTGAGCGCAGACACCTGCTCATTAGCAGCTGCGCTGGTGACTTCAGTCCATCAACTGGTGTGTTTCTGTATTCCAGTAAACTGAGGTTTACTGGAGTACGTTACTCTGTGGGTACAGCGGGCTACTCGTGATATGCTCAAAGTCCCATGCGTGAGCAAAACCTCTGAACTCTTGTGAACTGTAACAAGGTCCATTGTCACTGATTACTGTCTGGGGTATTCCAAATCTGGCGAACATGGATTTCAGCTTCTGGATGACAGTTGCGGATGTGAGGTTAGTGATTTTTTCTACCTCGAAGTACCTACTATTATAGTCAACAACAACTATATAGTGAGTACTGTGCCAGGTGAACAAGTCTGTGGCTACTGTTTGCCAAGGTTGTTCCGGGATAGGATGCGAGAGCATTGATTCTTTTGTATTGGAGCTGCGTCGCTCAAGGCAGATGCTGCAAGATCCTACCAGTGCCTCTATCTGTTTGCACATTCCGGGCCAGAACAGTACGTCTCTTGCTCGCTGCTTACAGCTGCTTACTCGCTGCTTCTCTCCCTGGAGCAAGACTGCTCCTAAGCCGCATTTTGATGCATTGACTTGTAGTTTCACATCTTTGGTGTGGTCGAAGTATGTGAGCACTGGGCCGGGCTCCTGTGTTAGCAGTTCTTTCATTTGCTGGAATGCAACGTCTTGATTTGAGTCCCACGTGAATTCACTGTTCTCTTTCAGCAGTTGTCTGAGCGGGGCAATTGTCTCTGAAAGTCTGGGTGCAAACTTGGAGAGGTAGGTGACCATGCCCAGTATGGTCTCCAGCTCTGCTTTGCTGCGTGGGGGAGCCATTTCTTTAATTGCCTTGACCTTGTTAGGGTCGGGCTTGATGCCTTCTCGTGTCAGTCTATGTCCAAAATAGCTCACCTCAGAGACGCAGATGATGCTTTTGTCTTTGTTTAGCTTTATTCCTCTCTCCCTGGTTGTCTCCAGCATGGCGCGCAGGTTGGCATCGTGCTCCTCTTTGGTGCGGCCATACACCAAAATGTCATCTACGATGGCACCCTGAAGCCCCTCGTAGGCCTCATCAACTCTCCTCTGAAACTCATCCTGTGCAGAAATGATTCCGAAAGGGAGCCTTTTGAACCGATATCTGCCGTAGATGGTGTTGAACGTGGTCAGCATGGATGATTCATGGCTGAGTTTTATCGTCCAGTATCCAGATCTAACGTCCAGTACACTGAAGTACTGTGCTCCGGCTAGTCTTGGTGTGACATCGTCTAGAGTGGGAAGTGGATAGTGGGGTCTCTGGATAGCTTTGTTTAGGGGGCGGGGATCTAAACACACCCTAAGCTTTCCTGTTTTAGGCTTTTCCACTGTCACTAGTGCATTTACCCACTCAGTCGGCTCTGTGACCTTTTGGATTATATAAATTTTTTCCATTTCATCAAGCTCATCTTTGAGTCGGTTGTGCAGGGCATATGGGATGCGGCGAGGTGGGCAACAGCTCACTGCACACCGGGCACTGGTGCAATTTACCCCCAATGTTGTTGTTGTTATCGTCCTTGCCTCGCTCTCCTCCATGCACAAGCAAGGTGCTCGGAGACCCCCCCCCCGACCCCCACCGGCTCGGGCGTTCCTGCAGCGCTTTGTTGCAGCTCTTTCAGCGTCTGACAGGCTCTCAAGCGGCCGTTACATTTTTGGGAAACGGCGTGGACGTCGCAAAGAAACTCGATTCGACTCAATCCGCAGCATTAGAGAGTGTTTGCATGAGATGCCGCTCGCTAGGCGTTAAAAAATGCAAGTTCCGTTCACCGAAAAATATCGGCATTTTACGAAACTTGAAATGTCCTTTCTTGAGAAAGGCGTTATCAGTAACTCCGCCACTAAATCCGTTTCTCCTCCTTCAGAAAAAAAACTACACCAAGCAAAACCCACCAAATGTTATAATTTCTTCCATATCTTTCAATTTGAACTCTTACTCCTCCAACTAAGCTTTGCGGGCAAGTTAAGTTTCGTTTCACTTTAGTCACATGCTCGCCCACTGACCAATCACAGCACACCCTGCACCTCTCGGCAGAGCTGCACTGTGAGCTGCAGTAATGCTGACGTAGTTGTGGGCCGGCTAGTATGGGGCTAGCAGGCTCTGACACTCAAAGAATACGCCCAACATGTCAAACTAAAGATCTGATTGGTTGAACACTATGACAATAAACAATATCGTCCCCATTCATTTAAACGGCACATGGAGGCACTTGTGAGTCTGCAGGCCTCGGGCCTCTCTTCTTACCTAGAGACACAGAGGTGAAATCTGATTGGATAAAAGCTCTACTTAAAACAAGCTGCACTGGAAGCAGAGCAACTGAGGAAGACAGTAGCTGTGCAATGAGAAAATAAGATAATTGGAAAAATATTTTTATAAATTATGATACATGTAGTGTATTTAAGAAAAATTATAAAATAGATATAACTTTGTGATATTGTTTAGGCCAGCAGAGAAGGCTTTGCAGGCCCTGACGGCCCACCACTGCAAGATACTACAATGATAACATTTCAGGAAACCGCTCACAGTCAACGCACCGGACTGTTGTTCACCAAGAAGAAGTTCCAGTACATGTCTCCCTTTGCAAGCACAGGGTTTCATTTTTCAGTGCTAATGTTAGCAAGTAACCAGCTATTGTGCAGGGCCACAGCCACGTCACCCCAGAACATGTTGACATTGAAAATACAGCATCAAAAATGTATTTGCATTTTTACATTTTACTCATCTACTCAATTTAGTGAATTGTTTAAATGTCTTTTCAGGGAATTTTGTTTCCCAACTTGAAATGCTGTTTTTAAAGTCTTCTCCACACTGCCAGGAATATAATTGGACAATTTAATTGTTGCTGTTTCGAATGGTCACTTTCAATGTATTAAGTCTAAAACAAAAAACAGTCTTTAACAT
The DNA here is from genome assembly GCA_032191485.1 of Leptoclinus maculatus. Classification (NCBI taxonomy): domain Eukaryota; kingdom Metazoa; phylum Chordata; class Actinopteri; order Perciformes; family Stichaeidae; genus Leptoclinus; species Leptoclinus maculatus. The sequence continues at coordinate 466,854 of JAVDOI010000020.1, read as the reverse complement.
ACCCACCAAGTGTGATCTTTTAATTGTAGAACATAAATCCTCCCAGGTTACTAAACTCCCACAATAGAATTCCCGCCTCACTTTTTTGTATTATTCCGCCAACCAGTCAAGTTGCAGTTTACATTCATGTCTGTCCAACATGTCATCCCTTCATAATTGTATTTATTAGACATTTATAACAAATTGACATATTTAGCATGAATTCTTGACTTATGGCCAAAAACGTGCTTTGTGAGGTTACAGTGACCTTGAACCACGAAAATCTCATCAGTTCATCCTCAAGTCCAAATGTATGGTTGTCCCAAATTTGTAGAAATTTGCTCAAAGCAGTCTTGAGATATTCACGAATATGGTTCAGACAGACAGACAGAAAACCCCAAAACATAATGCCTCCGGCCATAGCTGTCAGCAGTGCAGAGGCATAATACAGAGATCTTTACCTTTGTCCTAAATGGTACGGCCCTATGTTTGCTTGGAGTGTACCATTTAGCATGTTACTACGTAAATGTTAGCATAAAGTAGTACAGAAACACAACCATAGTTTACATGTTAACATGTTTTATTGTTAGATGCTATTGTTGTCTAAGTATGCTGTTTGTACAAGACAACATTTTAACCTGTTAGTGGCACTGAATGAAAAGTTAAAAAAGATAATTAAAGTATTTAGGATTCTTCCTGGAAATCCAGTTGTCCAGATATTCCCTCTGGAACAAATGGTAAACAGTATGGCTGGAAAAAACTCCACAGACCATGTTGGTTAGAATCCAGAGCCACGTCAAGCCTCCTGATCAACGTCTACACAGTGAAATAAATAAATTGCCACACTGATAATAGTTCTCTGCATAATTTATTTATTTAATCATCCATATTAGTGCTATTTAAATAATCAATAACAGACACAGATTCTTTAATCATCCTCCAGTAATGTATCATTTAAATGCATGTGTAAATAACGGGTTAGTGTCGTTCCTCAGTCACCCCTGAGTACTTGACTGGGTTAGATACAGCAGTGTGTAAGTCTAACATTCATATACTGAACTCTAACATCGACAGATTCAAGTCTGGCATCTAGACGGGGGACGGGACGAGATCCAGTTCAGCGTTGGTTCTTGTCATCGCCACAGTGACACACATGCTCTATTGAGGTAGAAACATGACTTCAACATTGGATGCATTGTTACCCGATGAATCTGACTATTCATTAGAAAGCACAACTTAAACCTGAAATGTTCTGAAATAATACAGTACTGCAGGGTTCCCCTAAAGGAACATGTTGAGGAGCTTTGAAGAAGCTTTAAAGTGCACCATAACAGCATGAGTATCACAACCACAACCACAATCTGGTCCTTACGCACCCATTGTGGTGTCATACATAATTAACAACTCAGTTTTCATCTCTAAAAAGTTAATGTGCAGATACAAGTAGAACTAATACAGTGGTAATCGTAACATTTTTTAAATCCGACAGTGACCAACATGATTTCAACATGTCAATGCGATGTGGGAGGTAAAAATGTAAGATGCAACTCCCTCAGAGACAGACAGCTTGACAGGACAAAATCACTGAGGACATGACACAATTACATAAAAACACGCAGAGAAAACACATGAATCTTCGTCTGAGCGCAAATAGTCATGGTCCATTTTCAGTGTGCAAATTAACTCAGAACAAAGGAATAACTACAATTCTATTCAGAATCAAATCCTATTTCCTCTCCCCTCATCAGGGAGGACCGGCTCGGGTACACAGCAGCACTAGGGCCTGTCAGGTTGCAGAACTCATTAAAAAACAACAAGAAAGACGGGAGAGCAGACGTCTACATGGGTACTTCAACAAGGGGTAAAAACTAACATTTATGCAGACAGGATATGATCCTACAACACAGAAATACCTGCTAGCAATAAGGCGGAACACTGCGTCATGCAGTTGAACGTTGAATAAAGAGATGATAGCATTTAATCTACATGGTGAACCCAGTTTGTGCCTCTCACAAACCCAAGCATGCATTCTTCTCAAATGATAAATACCTCATAATTTTTTTTAAAAACAGGTCTTTGACAACATTTAATGTTGTTCTGAAGATAATTCCCGATTGTTTAATCACTTTTCTGTCCACTGGGATGAACAAACATTCCAGCATGAAACATGTATTTTTAAACCTGTTCCTGAAGTTGCTCTGTTCTAAAATATATATCTTTGTATAGAGCTATGAAATAAGGCTAATATAACTGATCTTATTCCAGATGATTGGAAGACTACGTACCCCCAAAGAATGATTATTTATTATTCATCTTGTGTGCGTACGATTAAAAAGAAAATCTCTTGGGGGGTACTTCAAGGGCTCAGTACAAGAGTCACTGAGGATTATGGAAGTACCCTCATAACAGCAGGATTAAATGACCTTCTGGTTAAGAATGCCAGGTATGCAAGATATGCTTAGCTCTGTGACTTGAACGTGATGATAATATATATAAGGTACAAACTGCTAAGTGAATTTACTGTAATCTAATCTGTCAAGTGCAAATCTATCCAGGAAGTGCCTGATGATGTACTGTTGTACAACAGTACAATATTGCTAGTCTTTTAACTACCACTTTTCCAAAGTATGGCTTTAGCTAGGAGAGGTTGCTGTACATCACACGACATGCAAAGCACAACCTCTGCTTTCATCGTCCTTGTTCCATCTATCCCCATCATCCATCACACAGCAGGCCTTCAAACTGGAGCTGTTGCTGGTATGATGCAAACCATGTATGTAGGTAGAGTGTGTACCAGGTCCAGTATGCTTTTCATACTGATTAGAAAACATGAGATTTACACTTTAAACCATGTGAGCATAGTCTATGAAGAACTAGTCATCAGTGTAATGAAAACCATACATAAAGCAGATGTATTCTAAATAACTCAACAGAACATGTCAGCAGGACATCATTACACGCTTTAGTAATGATAGGCGTCCTTAAAGGTTAAAAAGCGAACATGGCTTCTTAATGGCTTCCCCCTGAACGTGCTTTACTTTACGACTGATATGAGCTCTCAGCTATTTCTGTTGCGTCGTCAAGGCCACCGCACTTCCTGTTGCAACTGTCACTTGGAAAGAGAGGAAATGAGACTGCGTGTGAGCGTCAAGAGGAAGAGACGGTGTGGTCAACAAAGGCCAGAAAAGGATTCATTCAGCAACCATAGCAGAGACTTTTCAGAAGATGCTGTGTAAGGTTAGAGGGAAGGGGAAGTGGAACAGGAGGAACTACTTGACAACAGCAACTTCTGTAAATGCTCACGCTTACATTTACGCCACATTACCCACATGTTATATGGAACAGTTCTTCTGGGTACCAACACCTTTCCAGTGTCCTCAAGTGTACAGTCCCCGGAGGTAGTTATTATCGCCACTGCTCAGGCATCCTGTTGGAACATGCTGGATGAGCTCAGGGGAAAGAACTGGCAAGGACTTTCAATATCCACTCAACCAGACAGCCACCCTGCGGTGAGCTCAGAATATAATCCTTTCATCTCCCATCGTCCCAGATTTCCGCTCATGAAAGCTTGAAAAAAAAGCTGTTGAAGGGATTGGAACATATGAGGGACTTGAAATTAGGAGGGAAATATTGTTTTACTTGTCTTTGTGGCATGGCTCTGTATGCGTGTGCAAACCTTCCTTCACAGTTGGGATACAAATAAATAAATGATGTCTTTGTGATCAGTGGCATTTCAGGGGTTTCTTGGGGTGTTCCTTTTCCAGCTGGTCTCTCTGGGGTCCATGGATGCTGTTGGCATGCCAGGAGAACCACACGATGATGGAGATGATGGTGGTCTGGAGGAGGAACATCACCCCGTAGGTGGAAGCTATGGTAGGTCCTGGTAGGCGGGAGAGGATGGCAGGGGGCAAAAGCAGAGTCGGGCTGAGCAGGATTGCCCTCACCTCGATCTTGATCATGTGGAGTTCGTCGAGGATGGACAAAAACGTGCAACAGTGGAACCACTGGTGGCTGTGGCCCCAGATGTCGAAGCGGCCCGGGGCTAGCCGCTCGGGGAACTTGCTGATGTTGAAGACGGCCGACACCAGCAGCCAGAGGCAGTGGCGATAGAAGAAGCTGGCCGTGGAGGTGGAAGCCACGAAAGAGGAGGTGGTGGAGTAAGGCGATCTGGTGAGGAGGCGGTAGAAGATTGGCGTGGAGGAGACGAGGAACGGGAGGAGGAAAACAAAGGTTCGGATGACGTACCGATACCGCCTCCACCTATGGCGAGTGTTGCAGCAAGATAAGACGCAAATGATTGCTACAACGCATGCGGTCGGGATGTAGAAGGTCTCAAAAAACACAGAGAATTCTGGGATTGCATAGGATGATGTAAGAGATCCTGCAGGTTCAAGTTTCAAGTCCATATGGGTGCCATTTCGGCCTCCCGTCTCTACTATCCCTGCCCGAGGGTGGATGTAGTAGTAGTACGCCAATGATGAGCCAACGGTGTAGGAACTGATAGTGCCATAATCCACAAAGAAGCAGACTTCTCTTACCACCAGAGACATTGAGTTGAGCAGGTGGGCCATGCTGCTAGCCATTAACAGACAGAACACCCCGATAAAGTAGTTCCATAACGGATAGAAGAACGGGGCGTCGCCATTTGGCGCACCTTCCCAACCAAACACCTCCACAAAATAGTATGAAAAAATAAAAACTGGGAGGAAGTGTGTCCAGAAGTTGCCTGTTTCATTGGTGGGCCTGAATGCCGATAGTAAGCAATCCCTCAGGCTGTAGTTTGGGAAGCGGTAGCCAGTCAGGATGAAGTTTTCTATGACACGCGGCGGCACATCCGTATGCCTCAGAAGAGGTAACGACTGGCCACAGTTCAGAAGCATAATGTTCAGTTTGCTGACGGTCAAAAATGTCTATTTGAATCTGTCTTTTCCTGCACAGTACTTCAGTGTTTATTGCTTGGCTGATGACTTTATTGCTAATCACGGCATAGTAAGTGATCCCCATACACTCTCTTGCTAATGAGTAGGTAAGGCATCTGCAGGCTCCTCCTCCGGCTTAAAAAAGACCTTTCAGCCCTGCTCTTCTTAAGACCTTTGACCCCGGCTCCACTGTGGGCCCCGAGAGCTGTCGACTACTCCAAAGAGCAGAGCTGGTGTATAGTCAGACAGACAGAAAATGGCAGGGCAGAGAGTAGTACCCAGAATCCCTGGGCCACCTGCTTGGTTAATTTTCTCCTTTTGGTTTTCTCTTAAGCCCCCCGTGCGTTGCAAAAGGTCAGCAAAACATCCAGCATGCACTGCTTTTCGTGCATTTTATTTAGTTCCCTTACTTTGCATAGGATATGGTCTGCGTGGATGTTTGTTTCATCAAAAGCGACTTCACGTGTCTTGTTGTGGACAGTTCTGAAGCAGCAAATCAAAATGAAGGTCACTTATTACTGTGTTACAAGGTTGAGCAGCGCGTCAATGTACCCATGCAGCAGCAGAGATGTCCTGAAGACACGTCCTCTGTGCGAAGTAGGTCATGCCGGCGATCAGCACTGTATCGGGCTACAGCGGGCTGCTCTTCCCCCTGTTGTTCCTGGTCCATCAGCCTGTATCCACGTCCGACTTCCACTTCATTCAGCTCCCATTCCGTTGCAATGCAGGGCGCTGCGGAGAAGAAGAAATCCCCCGGGACCGGTGAGCAATCCGTTAAGTGTGCCGGGGACGCAAGGTCAAGTTAGAATACATTCTGTGAGAGACAGCACACTGCCGTGAGTCTTTAGCCCTGTTAGTCTGAAGCCAACCGGCATTTCGGCAACACACCGAGGAGAACGGACTGTTTGACAGGTACCAGCGTCAAGCTGCACGCCATAATACCTGGGATCCGGTTGTGCGTTTCAAAATAAAACTCAGCGGTCGTGACGTAACACTCTTTAGAGGTCATATTGCTTGTTTCCAGTAACCTATAAGCTAAATGCACGTGATTGATATTTCTGTCATTTTCACAAGACCTTTACATCAAATCTGGCATTCCTGCAGTTTTGCCAACGCAGAATTTAGGCTTACATTTACAAATGTATGCTAGTTATTCAGGATGTAACAAAAAACAAACAACAATTACTGCATATACTACAATGATAAGAAGGACAAAGGAGAACTGAATGTTAGAAACAATTTATTAAAAAAGATATGCACAATAATATATGCAAAATAAGAGGAGTTTACAATCAAATGTAATGGCAACGGTTAGAACCCCTCTATTAAAAGAAAAAGATGAAGTAAAAAGGAGTCCGATTTGGAAGGAAATGGAAGAATGGAAGAATTGAAGGAGGTGTTATTAACACGGGCACAAACTGACATTGCCACAGAAGTGAAAACCAGCAGAACAGTAAACTGTACTGAGCTCTATTTGATCTCTTTTCTTTGATGGTTTGCAACATTATCACATTTTTTTATATTCTTTATATTTGTAATTGTATATTTATTTTTGTCATTATAGTGTGGGCTACTAGTATGTTGTAGATGGTCTATGATATTGTAGATGTAATATAGAATGTATATGTTCAGCATGTAGGCTACATGGTAGCTAATGTCCACTTACACTTATTGTTTTTTTGTCTCATTCTGAATTATGTCACTTACATTATAAAGAATGCCATCAAAAAAACTGCTTATATGTTCAGGCCTGAAAGTGACAGAAAACCCTTTTATTTTGAAGGCGAATTCACTCTGGTTTCTGGTCCTCTTCTGATTAACTGTGCGCCTCCCCACGGACAGTGGGAACTATTTCTAAGCTTTGCACTTTCTGCGTTGTCCTTCTCATGTATCTTTGCGGTTTTGTCCTTAACACGCACACTGAGGAAGACAAAGCGGAATATTGCAGAACGACAGGAGGTAACCCGTGTGGTGCCGTGCTAACGGTGTCCCGTTATCTGCTGAAAATGCGCAGTTTGTTCCTGTCGAGTAATCTTGTTAGAGCACTACTGTGTACCCCCCCCCCCCCCACACACACACACGTGCCTCTGAATATCGACCTTTAACAAAGTGCTTGAACGAGCCTCTCTTCCTTTGCTTTCATTGTAAAGAGCCTCATTCCTGTTTAATACATTTAAACAGGAATGCACTTATGAATATCTATTTCATAACATTAGATCTATTACACTAGTATTGTTACAACGTCCAACATCTCAGTATTTGTTGTGTTACCTCACATCTCTGTGTTATTGTCTATACGAGGCACTATGACTGTACCCTGTGTTTTTAATAATATAGAAGAGTTGCCTAGTCTTAGTTTAGTCTCTTGTACATTTGTTTTATTTCATAAGCTTATTGTAAGCTTATATGCTTTATGGCTTTCTCTAATATTTTCTTTCTGACCTACCACATTTCTTTTTGATTTGATACTATAACTGTAATGTGTCATCTCGTGATCTCTCTAGATAAGTTATCTTAGGGCCGGATTTAATGCAGTGGCTAAACCTGGGCCAAAAAAGAGCTGCACGCACACATCTCTATCATTTTATTTAAAATATTTATGACCAAAGAAATGTATACTTAATACAGACTAAATAGAAGCAACGGGATACAGAGGCTCATTTCCTCTGGGCAATTAGGCTTTTATGTCAAATGTATTGATGTAGCCCGTTGCAAGCATGGGGTTTTCATACAATATCACTTCATAGGCCTTCAAATGCATTGACAGTCTTAATTATATTTAGCATGTTGGCTGTCCAAACAAAATGACTTATTTTGGAGAGGATTGGCTCCTCTTTTGCAGCATTACATTCTGAAGAAACTAAACTTCCTGTATATCAGTAAACCAGGACCACAGGCCCTTTCTCCCATTCACCCTCCAGCAATGACTGCTGTGGCCAGATGTCAGGAAGTCTTTGAACCAGCACTGTCGGCAGGATGGGGTGGAGGTGGGGGAGGGGTGCAGTGGCCACTTTCCAAATTTCCCTAAAGAATGAGAAGCAGGCCACACTGTAGTGCACAGCAGACTGGGAGAGAACGGCAACATGTCTTTTTAATTAGCGACTGACAGCACGGAAGGGTGAATGGATGTGGAGCCACGCCTGTAGCCAGTTATTATGACGTAATAGACATTACAGACCCTCAGGCAGACTCATATTTGGCACGGGACACATGTGAACTGAAAGAGTGTTTTTTGGTAGTAACCCGGCTCAAAGGCTGCAACATAAATGGGAGACCAGACGAGTTAAAAGTGATAAATAAACACATTTATTCAAAGAACACCTAAACTAAACTAAACAAATCAGCAGCTGTGGGAGCCAAAGGAGAGCCGAGATCCGTGTTCAGGTGCTGAGTCTATAGCTGACACTCCCACCAGGCTCAAGTGTGGCTCATCAGCTGACGATGAACAGCCTGAAAGACATGAAAGAGATGAAAGAGACAGCAAACAGGACACAGACCCCTGGTGGAAGGGAGGGGTCGTCACAGTAGAACATAGTTAAGGTCTTGATTCTATTCTAGTGCCTCTTTGAGCACCTGTGGGTCCCCCTGCTTCTGTGCACAGCACGATGCCTCACCAACACTACTGTGATAAAGCCTGGTCTGTCTTTGAAGTGCAAGAGTTATGAGTTAGTCTGCATGTGTAAACAAGACAAAGACTTGTCACAGCGACAACAAATATGTAAATATGTAGCAATTCCAGTCGCTTGACTGGTCATGTTTTGCAGAGAGGGAAAATGCTGCTTTACATATTCATGTCCCCGGGCCATAACTATGCAGCAGCAAAGAAAGACTTCAATAAACTACAACTAGTTCAAAACCGAGCGGCCAGATTAGCCCTCTAGTGCTCAATAAGAACAAATAGAGCATATTCTCTGCCAGTCATGCTTCTCAGTTCAAATTAAACTCCTTATTGCTTTCTCATGTTTTTCAGAAATGTAGTATTTAATCAGACACCTGAATATTTCTTCAACCAAGTACAAAAACATGCAACAGACATAACACAAGGAATGCTAGCTCAGGTCACTGGATACCTCCAACCCCAAGAACAAACCTCCTCAAACACAGTTATCTACTGTTAAAAACAGCCTCATATAACTTATAGTGGAAACAAACTGTCATTTAAAAAACAATGAAAGGCTCACCTAAGGCATATGACTAGAACTCCATTGCAGCTTTGTAGACTCCTGATCCTTCTTTGAAAAAGTTATGGATGCATAATGTATATGGTCGGTTCTAATACTAGACACTTAACCCCAAGTTGCTCCCGCAGGCTGTTCCTGTGGTGTGTGAATGTTGTATGAATGTTAGTTACAGTCCTGATGGGCAGGTGGCACTTTGCATGGTAGCTCCTGTCATCAGTGTATGAATGGGTGTGAATGGGTGAATGATGACATGTAGTGTTAAAGAGCTTTGAGTGGCCGGAATACTAGAAAAGAGATTCATAAGTACAGTCCATTTAGCATTCATCCATTTACTATACATCCTATGTCTCAGACTGTACTGTTGTAAATGTATGTTTTACGTCATGTATTGTATGTTTTGTTCTTTCTGTGGACCCAGGGAGAAGAGCCTCAGCTAATGGGGATCCAGTCAATCAACAAATATCTCACTTGTCTTATTTAATGATAGTAGCGCATGTTCTTCTGGGCAGCCTTACTCTCCCTGAAGGTCAGGGACGGCAAGACTGGTGTTACTGACCGCTACCGGGTGCTGGACGTTTGGTAAAGGTTTGTACATGAGGAGGAAGATAAAGCCATTGGAATACCTGGGAGGCAGTGAAACACAGACAAATTAAGAGCAGAACAGAGTAACACCATTAAAATGTATCCCAGAACAAAGTCACAAGAACGATAAATAGAGAATCCAAAGTTTTTATTCCTGTGAGAATTCATGGACTGATAACTGCAGTCCCAACATGTCCAAGTTCACAGCAACTGTTCCAGCTGATGAGCCAACTTTTGAACATCTAATCTAACTGTGTGTGTGTGTGTGTGTGTGTGTGTGTGTGTGTGTGTGTGTGTGTGTGTGTGTGTGTGTGTGTGTGTGTGTGTGTGTGTGTGTGTGTGTGTGTGTGTACTGTTTGTGTGTGTGTCCTTCGCATGTCTCGACAGCCGTTCAGCCGATCTACTTCACACTTGGTGGGTGTGTTGGACACTAATGATGTTACTGCCAGCAAAATACCTCCGCTAATTAAATCCATGCTCTACTTTAGAAGTGTATTAGAAGTGTCAAAGCAGGTGACTAATACGCCTCCGCTACGTGTATTTCATGTTTCTGACTGTGAGTGACCTTGACACAGGTTTGTTTTTCAGGGGCATATTTACATAAACAACTGTATTTGGTTGGTTATGTATAGGTTGCCAGATCTGGTCTGTGAGCACAAGTGTTGTTTTTGGTCCCTTTACAGGCATAGCAGTACCAAACCTGGCAACCTCACTGTGACGACAAAGCGTCTTGTTGCTGTGACATGCAATAGTCCCAGCTTTCTGCAGTGGCACACATTGAAGGTTATATTACAGGTCCGCCTCTCCCTGCTGCACAGCTGAACAGCAGCTCTGCCAGCTGGGCCTCACGCTCCATGTAACCGGCCAGTTAGGCACACCAGTGCTCATGCTTGGCATCCTCTAGGAAACACTGCTCGACACCGGGCGGTTCGGAGAGATGCATTTAAACACAGAGGAAGAACATCCAGTACCAAAGCAGGGAGTCCTGCACAAGCGGAGGAAGGAACTCAGATAAAATTACAAAGAGGAGAAGAGAATAGCTATGAAAACACTGACATTACAAAGAACCGAGTAGAAAATGGTTTTCTGACAAAACAAAGCATGTGAAGAGAGGTCAGCATGTGTCAACAGGAGGGACACGATGTGTGGAACAATGTGGCAACACAAGACAGTTGACCTGTCTTACCTAACTGCTGTGGTTCCCCGAGGGTTTAGAACTCATTCTTCTTAGACTTCTTCTATCTTAAACTTAACACAGGAAGTGGAAAGTCCAAACTATTAAAAACTGTTGGACTCTAATAAGTAAGCCCTTGCTGTTGTTTTTACAGGATTTGTGGCTAATGAATTCCTTCAAAATTCAACCAGTTAACTGACACCTTTATCCGGAGCAGGGAAGTACCAGGTTGCCAGGTAATGCATGAATGCCATTTGGCTACTCCACAGCAAAGTAACCAGTTAATCCGTAGTGACTGCTGCCAACAGTGTGACGAAGCCTGAAGAGGTTTAAGAAACTGCTCTGTACCACAGGAAGAATAAGCGATACAGTGAGCCTGGCAGCCACAGTCAGCTGGTTTCTGCAGTGCAAATGAAGTGAATAGACTTGACCTGCAAGCTCTGGTGGAAAACACCTTATCATCTGCTCACACGGTCTACAGACACTGACATGGAGGGAATCACAGCAGGAGGCAAACTGACCAACATGCTGATGATATGAAACGGAACGGATGTTCTTTAGTTGTATATTGTAGAACTGAAGGTGCTTATATACCAACAAAATCACTTTGTCCTAAATAGTAATAGCACCAGCTAATATTTATTCACTTTAATTCTTTATTCTTTTTTTTATCTGTCTTTCTCAATAATCCCAATTTTGTGGAAGTGAAAAATAAGTTGCTGGAGTAAAAGCTCTCAGACAGCTTCAACTGTTTTCAATGTAAATACAGGAGCAGACGTTGGTGGCATGGACCAGCTGCCACTCTCTGTGATGCATTTATGATATTAGTGAGCAAAACTTGCTATGCTAATCATGTCATATTGCTAACCATTATTTCTCAACATTATTTCACAAACTCAAAATGTAGTATTGTGCCAATACATTGTCTGGAAATGCTGAGTCAAACAAAACGTAGCGACCACTGGTGCTTTCTGTTTGACTTTGGCTCTCCCTAGTGGAGGCATCTACAGCTCCATCCCCCCTCAGCGTCCCAGCCCGGGAAACAGAGGTATGTGGGCTGAAAACTAGACTGCTCCAACTTTATCTTGGATTGTCTTATCTGTCCACAAACAAATACCATCAGGATATTTAATGACAGATAGTTCAATGTGTGCCTGTTGCAGCTTTAACTTATATGACGAAACACTGTTCAAATCCACAGATTTGTAGACCACACCACAGAATGAAAGGTGTCAAAAATGATGCACAAAACATAACTAGAATGTTTCCTTTTTTTATTTGATAGTGCAGTTCTATAAGACATGGTGTTTGATTTGAATATAAACTCAACATCACATAGTGTATATATATACGATACTGTATATATTAACAAACAGTGTATCATAATGTTGACAATGCAGCATTAAAGGTGTGATTTTAAGGAACGTGTTAAAAAATGTGGTATATCCTATTGTCTTGTTACAGTATTTGTCTTTTTCTGCATGTGTGTCTTTGATGAGTCCCCCTTCTTCTTCCTGCTGCTGTGACTGCTCTGCTGCAGCCTGTAGGTTTTTTTAGCCTGGACTCTCTCCTTCTCCAGGACCTCAGTGTCATCCAGAATCTCTAGGCCTGGGATCTGACTGATGACATACTGTCTAAGGAGACAAAGAGATACATTCAACAACAAACAGAGAGTGGGAACTTTACATGAGTGTAAACGTTTGCACAACCCAATTGGGTCTGATTACGTTACACACGTTTTACAAATAAAGACTATATGCACAGAGCTTATGTTACAGAGTGTATATTAAAGAAGATGTTCTGCTTGTATGGTTGTGACTGTGGAGGCTACAACTCTTCGGAAGGAGGGAAGGCCGCTGGACTGTGCATCAAAAATCAACTGGATCAGGTTTAAACGTTCAAAGTATTGAATAATTTGATAGAAGCTAAAACAGTTACAAACTGAATGTATCGATAGTAATGTGTTCCCGGGAGCAGAGCTCACACACACACACAACACTCACAGGCCAGCCCAGCTAGTCTGTGATGTCTGTGTCAATCAGGGATTGGCTGCAATCGTACTGTCCCCTCCGCTCAGTTTTTTGGCAGGACTTCTCCGGACTCCTCCTCCGCTCTGCTGGTCATCTGTCCAGCTCCTCTGCGGCCACTTCCTGTCCGTGGCGTTGTCTCTGCTCTCCAACTTATTTCCTTATATGGCCTCTTGAATTCCTCACTTTCCCCGACTCTGCCTCATGGCTCAGGCATGTGACTTTACTTTTAGCTTAATACATTCAATGATTATGTTTTAAGACCTCTACAAGTAAACCTATTGTAAACATATAATATCCTATATAAGTAAACACACTGTAAACATATAATACATTCCATAAGTAAATATATTGTGACTTTTAGCATATTTTGACACTTTATTATCCACCACTAGGGATGCTATTAATCCTACTAACAATGCTTTTAATACTTAAATTCCTCACATGACTTGAAAGGTACATTCATGGGCTGATTATGAGACCATGGGGAACTGGGCACAGACATGCAAAAGGCCCCACCACCTCTCCTACAAAAGATAAAGATGGATAGTCTTTATAGTTTAGCTTCTTTTTGTTGTTGTTTTGAGTCTCTTTACAGTTGTCTCTTTGTAGTGATTTGATGTCTCTTTGTAGTAGTTTTGTGTCTGTTTGAAGTCATTTTGTGTCTCTTTTAAGTCATTTTGAGTGTCTTTGTAGTAATTGTAGGTCTCTTTGAAGTCATTTTGTGTCTCTTTGAAGTCATTTTGAGTCTCTTTGTAGTCATTTTGTGTCTCTTTGAAGTCATTTTGTGTCTCTTTGAAGTCATTTTGTGTCTCTTTGAAGTCATTTTGTGTCTCTTTGAAGTCATTTTGTGTCTGTTTGAAGTCATTTTGTGTCTCTTTTTAGTCGTTTTGAGTCTCTTTGTAGTCATTTTGTGTCTCTTTGTAGTAATTTTAGGTCTCTTTGAAGTCATTTTGAGTGTCTTTGTAGTCGTTTTGTGTCTCTTTGAAGTCATTTTGTGTCTCTTTGTAGTTATCTTTCTTTGTAGTCAGTTTGAATCTTTTCTTTGTTGGTACATGTCTCCTTAAGTAACATTTAGTTGGTGACGGCCAGGACACTTTGGGCCCCTGGGCCTGTTCAGTAATCCATCAATGGGTACACTGATGCATCTGTTGTAGCATTGTTCACTGGTGAGATAAAGATCCATGTCCATTAGTTTTCCGTTAGTTTTGAACAAAAATGGACATTATACATTCTAAAATTATAGACACATTATCACTGGTTTGCCCTTTACCAAGTAGATAATGCTAATTAACGGGATCTGAACAGTTAACATTGAGCATTGGGGGACTTTTTTTCTTTTACAATATTCTGTACCATGTTTTCTGTATTCTGTTGGTTTTCTATGTTGGAATTGTATATTTGTTGTACTGTATGATATATATATATATATGTGTGTGTGTGTGTGTGTGTGTGTGTGTGTGTGTGTGTGTGTGTGTGTGTGTGTGTGTGTGTGTGTGTGTTGTGTTGTCGTGTGATATGATTGGTTATCCTATTTTGGCTTCCCTAAACTATAAATAAAATAGCAGATGGATTGTTACTAAATACTTTGTTCTTCATCAAAACTTTTAATCTCAGACAGCACAAGTCCAAACCAAGTGAAAACCTGGAAGATTATTTTTCATAAAGAAAGAATATAAAGAGAGCATAGAGGGTTTCGATTTGTGTTAAATAGACCACATCTGTGCACACTGGAGCAGGTAGTGAAAGGATGTCGTTTCTCACCTGTAGTCTTCGTATTGAGTCAGACTTCCTCCATTGAAATAGCTAGGGGCTGCCCCGTTGTTCATCATACTGAGGATCCTATGTTGGAAAGGAATATAGCAGCATAAAGAATAAATATCATGTTTATATGCACTAACATACTAATAACACAATCCAAGGCTCACTTTATGTTTGGGAACTTCCGTCGGATTTCTTCCACAAACACAGGCAGATTGTTGAGCTTGTTCTTGTTGATGCACACTGTGGTGACACTGGGCATGTAGGGGAACTTGATGTGAGATGTGTAGTTGTTGCAGTCCAGGATCAGAGTGCTGAGCTTCTCCAGCTGGCCCAGCAGAGCCGGGTTCCAATAAGGACTGAATGAAGGACAACACAGCAAACTCAAAGTGCTCAGATTTGTAAGTCTCTGAGGAAGTAAACATCAAATGTATATCTGTGTGATTGATTTAATATTTACTAACAATATGTTGTTTCCTGTAATATGTTGTTGCAGAAATATAGAGGGGGCTAAACTATGACTTCAAGACGAAGTTCACGCACACAACTAGCAACACCCTGAACAGTTTTTGGATTTATAAACTTATCTGATATCTATCTATAACTTCCATTTGTCCCACTCACAGCAGCAGCTCAGACAAAATAAATATCATTAGTTCCACCTCTTGGTCCCGCACAAACACTGTACCTTTCAGTTTATTTCTACATGGTAAGATTTCATGTGTGTCTTTAGCCATGTCGCGGAATTGCTTTAGGGATGGCAACGTCAGTCGGTCAACCAGTTTGATTCACACTGAAATATCTTGTCAATAATTGTAATGTTTGCTATGAAGTTTTGACTTAAATTATCCCTAAAAGATGAATCCTACTAATTTGTTGATCCCCTGACTTCCATTCAACTGTTAGGCGAATTTTAAACAAACTTTTGAAATGTCAAATGCCAATTCGGGGCGTTTCCATTAACTGGTTTGAAGAGAATAAACTACAACGTGTAGTTTGTGTAGTTGCCGCTTTAGTCAAGGAAGTCAAACTTTTTTTCCCCTTCATGTGCCACTGAGCAACTTTCATAGGAATGAACGGGGCACTGCCTCCAACGCTGTATATATTTTTTGTACTTCCATGCTTCTTTTCATTTCTTTTCATTGCCATGTTTCACACATATATGTTCCCTTCAAGATAAATTGTAATAACTCTGGTGATCCGCTAACTTTTTATCTATTGGAATCATCAGGTAACAATATTTATTTGTCCAATTACCAAATAAATACCTGCAAAACTAATGACATTCCCTTGACCGTCGTTTCAGATAAGGAAAAACTCCACAAACAAGAGCAGGAAAAAACAAACACTGGATCACTGAGTAGTCGTTTGGTCTTTAAACTTCTGGTTATTAAGTAAAGGATACTCATCCAGCAGGTTGTAACTCAGGTCCAGCACCTCCAGTGAGTCTGTCTGTGGCAGAATGGTTTCATAGGGGATTTCTGTTAGACTCTGGTAAGCAAAAGAAAGCCACTGAAAGCTTGAGGTGTGGCTGGGTTGGCTGTGTTGGCCGGAGGTGGGATGATCCATGACAAAAACAAAAAAAACTCAGCTGCTCCTCTTCACTTGTATTGATGGAGATTAGGAGAGAAGTCAGATGATTATGTCATGATCAAACCTTTAATAAAAAGCACAACAATAAACTGTTAATAGACATGAATAACTCAGAACAGAGTCTGAGGAGTCAGAAAGTAATGATGTTTGGGTTTCAGCTGAGTAGAAATGACACGTGACACATTTTATTCTCCAGGCTATAGTATATACTCCATTTACAATTTACCCTTGGCAGAATGACACCACACATTTTCTAGTCTAAAGACACGTATGCGTTCTAATAGAGACGAATGGGAGGATTGGTTCTACATTACGTTGCGATCTGGAGAAAGTAACACTGAGATCATCTGAAAAATATTGCTGTAGTGTTGGTGCAACCAGTTCAGCAATTAAAGTAGAAAAACACACACTTTTTTTGTGTCTTTCTTCAATTTTTAACAAACACATCACATTCATATTATGTCAGTGGTGGGCCGTCAGGGCCAGCTAAGCCTTCTCTGCTGGCCTAAACAGAATCACAAAGTTATAGCTATTTTATAATTTAATAATTTTTCACAAATACACTACATGTATTATAATTTGTTTTCCCCATTAGCTTATTTTCTCATTGCACAGCTCCTGTCTTCCTCTGTTGCTCTGCTTCCAGCCTGCAGCGCTGGTTCCAGCACAGGTTGTTTTAAGTAGAGCTTTTATCCAATCAGATTCAGCCCCTCTGTCTCTATGTAAGGAGAGAGGCCCGATGCCCGCTAGAGAGCCTTTGCAGTTTAAGTGAATGGAGACGTTATTGTTGATTGTCATAGTCTTCAACCAATCAGATCTTTAGTTTGACATGTTGGGCGTATTCTTTGATGTCCCTTTGGCACCGAGGTAGCCTGCTAAGTACGTCAGCATTAACGTGCGCCGTGATTGGTCAGTGGGCCAGCGCGTGACTAATGTGAAATTTAAGGAAGCTGGCAGAAGTTAGTTGGAGTAGTAAGAATTCAAATTGAAAGATAAGGAAGAAATTATACATTTTTTAGGGTTTTGCTTGGGTTTTGCTTTACCTAGCTTTGTTTTTTTAACACTCAATGGCTGACTGAGCCAGGAAAAGGATTTGTATGAACGGTGTTCCTGGCTGACAGCGTCGCACATTTTATGGCTGGGAATGTGTTTCATTTTAACTGAGCATCTTGGTGTTTGGAGCTATGCTACGCTAACCTGAGGATGCCATAGCACGGCAGAACACTACGGTGCTTTTGAAAACTTTTGGAGAAACCCGAGTGGATCTACAGATCAACGAACACGTTCGCAGGGAAACGGAGCTCCACAACCGCGGTCCACCCGCGGCCGGTCCTAGCTAGTTAGCTTAGCCTCTCTGAACACACACGGGGCCTCAGCTGTTTTTTGTTATTGTTCCGGATTCAAAAGGTCACATCCCGTTGTCTGTAACGTGAGCGCAGTCCACCGAAAACATTATATTTCCCACAATTTAAGCTTCTGCATTTTCCAAATGCACTAGTATTATTCAAACGTATTGTTCGGTTCGTAAGCCTCGTACCGAACGGTTTAATACGAATACGTGTATTGTTACACCCCTAGAAACAAATAATAACCGTAGCTCAGTAGGACAGCACAGAAGGCCCAGGTATAAAATGCACGGCCCGCCACTGCATTATGTGATACCTGAAATGTGGCTCCGTCCCAAGCTCCAGCTAGCTAGTGTATTCATCCGCCCAGAGTGTGGCCTGCACATATTCACTGTAAGGACAAGACTCTATGAAGCGGTGTACAGTCACTGTGCCAACCACAAATCCTCTAAACCCATATATGTTGATTTTACATTTCAATTTGTATTTTTGGGCAAATAAAAAAAATGAGACACAACATGTTGATTAGTGAACTCTAGATGTGTTGGTATTGACGTATTTTTAAGCTTTAGTCAGTCTTAATGCTAAGCTAGGCTAACAACGTCCAGACTTCAGAAGCCGGTGGCACCACCTGATCTTTACTAAGCCTGGTCCTATGCCTGCCCATACGACTATGCCTATTGCCTAGCAGCGCAGGTTGCTACACAGTGTTAACAATCTCCCCCTGTCTCGACAATTTGTAGCAAATAATTTGTAATTTGCAGCAACGTTATGGAGGATCAAAGAGAAAAAAGAGATGAATAGAGCTGTAGAGCCAGCACGAGAACAAGCAGTTCAACCTAGAGACAAATAAGAAGAAGCAGTCGATTGGAGAGAGATAACAGTGGTGATAAATGATTGTTCAGACTCAGGCGGCCTTTGCTCTGAAAATGATGTGAAGAAAAAGTGGAAGAACCTATGAAAAGAAAGGTGTTTGCGCTAAAACTCCCCCGAAAACGTCAGAACACAGTGACATAATTGTACTTAACACACAGACATGAGGTTGATATTAATCATCTCTCTGAAAGAAAGTCAATGAGCTCTTTTTTTTAAATAATCAATTACCATTTTAAAGATTACAAAATGAACAAAAGAATTTTTGAATTAAACTGTCAGCTGGCACATGTAACGATAACCTGGATACTTTAACCAGAATACAAGTCATATATTCTTTTTAGAGACACTAGTGTGATGGTCTATATGGTTAGCCGGCTGACATAGTGACATCGTCTTAACACAAAAATGCTAAGATATATCAGAAATGATAAAGACAAAAAAGAATATTACATTTTTCATTAAAAAACAGCACAGAAAAAAAATGAGCTTATCACAGCCACTGAGGCCAAAACATGTTGACCTGAAAACTGCAGCCACAGGGTGTGTTATGTCACCTGAAAGCCTCTTTACTCTAAAAGATATTATGGATTATATTATGTAAGTATAGTCGCTGAGAGAGATATTAGGGTTCATATCATTCAAAGCAGGGCTGTTTTTGGTATTAAATTGTCTTTTCATAGCCCATGATACATGATACACTGTGAGGTAAGTACTGATAGTTCACTTAACATGTTACCTGGCAGCAAAGTACTCTATTCCATTAAACACTGCTGGTGAATTCTCAAAACTGACTGCTGTTCTAAATGCTACTATCAAAGGTTTTGCAAATAACATGTTTTATGATTTACAGTAGTATACATACCATAACAACATGTTGGCACTGATCTTAAACTGCACACATATTTCAGGTTGTCCTGCTACTTTGTGAAACCCTTAAATAAGAATCTAGACGCAGCATAGACAGTTTTAGCAGGACTTACCGAGCTGAACAGCATCTGGTCGATCTTTTCAGAGCATGCAAACCTCTGAGAAATGCTTTCAGCTCATATAAAAGGCCCTCTTTCATACCCCCGGCTGTAGATCACATGACGGGGATAATCACATTGCTGCTGAACCTTGTGGTCCAGAACAACACGGCTTATAAACAGTGAAGAAATGTCAACATGAAATATAGTTTTACTGTACGCAATGACAGATAGATTGCTAATCATATACAATGGCATATTATTGGAATGAAAAATTACATTTTCTCTATAATAGGGGGACATTTTGGAGTAGATGTTCACACACACATGACACATCACAGATGATTTCATTCTTCTAGGACATACAGTAAGATCATTTCTAAAAAATATTAAATGAGACCTTTCTTAAATGGAATTCAACACATTCTATAAATTAAAAAATAAATGAACTGATTGTACAAAATATGCTATTAGAGCTTAATTTACACAAATCAACTATTTTATTTTTAAACTTTCCGTTTACAGTGCCAAATAAACATGTTTATGAATGGAAACAATGAGGCTTGAAGAGATCTTTGATAATCTTCATAGAAACATGTTGAAACACAGACTTCTCAATGAACACTTCAACAAAGTGGATGCAGATGTTCTGTCCATGGCCGGCTTATCTTTTTATGAGTTCCCCCGGCAAATATTCGCTGGTGGGCCCCAATGCCCCCCCCCCCCCCCCCCATCCTCCCCACCAACACCACTGCTGTCTGTGCATTGTGTGTGTTCCCATTCACCCCCAGCATCCCATGGAGGACACGTAGCAGTTTACACATGGCATTTTCATTATATTTTGCCTGTAGACACGGAAACCAAGCAGTACTCCTCTGCTGGAATACTATGGCAATTAGGTTGCAGTAATCTGATTAAACACAAATTAATTTAGAATATCCACAATGCAAGCACATGATAATGCACATCAAATAATAAAAGCTGTAAAACAAGATTCAGACACAGGGTGCCTTATAATGTAGCAGGAGCTGTAGAAAATAATAAACAATATCAACAAGCAGATTTAAGAGTTTATCTGTACCACGAACCAACAGTGAATCAGGGGCACCCTGTTGGTGATACAGCCTTGGTTCTGTCTGAAATAAGTAAAATACACTACATACCTTTTTTAAAAGTCTCTTTTGAGCTTTACATATACTACGTAAGCCCAGCAAGTGAGAAAAACTCTGATCTTAGTTGTTTTCTGTCCTGTGTTTATGACTAAAGAATAATTGAAACAGTTATTGCCAGGAGAATCTTTCTAAATTTCTTTTTCTTTTTTATCTGTCAAACAGTAAAAAATATTTTATCAGGATAATTTTTCCACAGATTTTATGAATTTCGATAGATTATCATGGCAAAACCTTTTTTATATTATTGAATGCACAAAGAGGGATTCACAAATGCATTTCGTGATTTATATATAAATCTTTCCACAAAAATATTTGTCGTTGCACACACAACAGTTATCATTATATATGATTGTTAACAAATTCTACATATAAAAAAAAGTCACAATTTATTTTTAAATACATGTATTAGAAGTCCACAAATATATATATTTAAAAGGATTTTAAATTGTTATCAAAAACATATTTGGTTGTCGTTACATTAATACAAAAACTTTTGAACTTGCATTTACAAACTGCTTGTCATGAGTGAACTTCACTGCATTAGTTTGTGGGGCTTTTGAGACTCCGATGATGCTGCTTGATTCACAAATACATTCTTTTCAACAGGGAGTATTCTGTAGCCAATCAGATGCCTCCTCCATTTTCAACCAATCACATGAGCATGACCCCACAACAGAGCTTATTTTCTGCAAAAATCGCAAATCCAATTGAAATATCCTATTGGCTTTTTGTACTGGAACCAGTGGGATGCTAGCTTCCGGAGTTGGCGTACAAAAATATGTCATCCCTGCACCGCTCCATGCACAGGGTGGGAACCTGGGAATCTCCACGAAACAACTAAACTTCTTTCTAATACATTTAATAAATCAAGAAATATTCGTGTGTGTGTCAGAAATATATTTGTGAATCTTACTTTATATATGTGGATTTTAACTATTTTTGACCCATTATTTTTTTCACCTGCTTTTAGATCATACACACAGGAGAGAAAAAGGTGTTTGATCAGAATTATAAAATGGATCACCAGATTATTTTCTCATTGCCTCTCAGAGCTTCTGTAAGAAATACTTTTAGTGGCTAATAAGAATAAATGCAGCTTAAAAAATGTCACTTAGTGTCGCAGGTTACTTTTTAGAAACAATATTGTTCAATAGTTATAAATGATATAAACAGTTCCAGCAAAGTTCCCTTTGATACTTATTGGAAAGTTGTCTGGTATTGCAGTTTAAATGTCCCGAGGATCAGTCCTTCCTCCTTCTGAAACAACACAGTGGCTCATGGCTGTGATGCTGTAAACACTGTTGAAATCAAGTTTTTATTGAACACACGAAGCGATGACCCCTACTCGTCTTGCAGTCTCTGATTTGCCACTTTGCCCTTCTCCACACCAGGACGCACTTTTTGTTTCCCTTCATTTTGGACCGGGGGGGCATCTTTCTCCAGTTAGTGTAGCTGACGGGCTCACCACTCGCCCATTCCCAGCGTCCTCGGCCATCCCTGTCATTCAGGCCTTCAACAATAGGAGAAAAATACATACGTTAGAGTGAAGAAGTTGTACTCTACCATGGAAAAATGTATTTAATGATGAAAAAACAAAACAGAATGGTGTTGCAACAAATGATTCAAAGATACCCACCTATCCAAAATGGTTTTCTTTTGCTGAAGTCCCACAGCCAGTCCATTTCGACTTTAGAGAGAACGCTTGCAAGAGTACCTTTGTATCTGAAATCAATTGACATAGTGCATATAATTCAGATTATATAGTTCTAATGCATGACAGACAACTAATCAGTAGCATGCTTTGTGCCTCAATTTGTCTGTGTGTTTATCTTTTGACATAAAGAATGTGTACAAGCTCTGTGTTAAATTGTACCTCTCTCTGCAGGCCCTGTTCGCTGTGCTCCATGTGACTTTGTGCTCAGTGCTAAGGGAGTAACAGTGGCCACCGTGAAAGGTCCAGCCCTGAGGACATATCTGAGCACTCACCATCTGTGATTCAGAAAGAAATGGGCAGACATTTGTAGGTGAATGTCAATGATTTGATAATTGTTTTTTAAGTACTTATTTCAGAGGTCAATCAACGTTTTGTCAAGGAAAAATAATAAAGTATCGTCTACAAACATTCCATATGGAGATACTCAAGGTTCTATCCTAGATCTACTACCTTTCACTCATTATATGTTAACATTTACAGGCATCATTTAAAAGGACACTATTGTCCTTTCATCACTATGCAGACGACACCCGATTCTATATATACTGTCAGTCCGGATGATCTGAGACCCTTAACACTACATCTCTGACATTTATTTATGTCAGAAAGGATTTTTCTCCAACTAAAATCAAGACAAAACATCATATCATAATTATTGGCTTCATATCATAGTAATTGGTCTACAATGGCAAATAAAGAAACTTTCTCAGCAATTTACTTTACGATCTCAGCAAATTACAGCTCAAGCCAGAAATGTGGGTATTAACTTTACTGTGATTAAACTTGTCAACTATATATAAGGAACAAAGCATCACTGTTTGGCAAAAACCTTCTATGTCCAAAACTGTTACTTTTCTGGGAATTATTTTAAAAAAGGCCTGTGATTTTCAAATAATTTAATCCAATTTGACGACACAGTTTAGTTTGAGGATCCAATGGAGTTACAAATTGAACCACAAGATATATTGAATACTTTTCATTGATGGAATAATTGTAAAACTCACAGAAATACGTAAAGGGTGACCAACATCATTGGATCGCAGAAAAAAGTATGGAGACACAAGGTTTCCGCCAGACAGCGACGATAAGTAAAACAGCATTATATGCTGATTTGAAAAATATTGCGAAGGTCAGACATCTTTCTCCCAGAGATGCAAAGAAGCTAGTGCATGCTAATTACAAGTAGGTAAACTTGAATACCTGATCAGTTGGTACCCAGGGTTTCCAGGAGACACCATTGCAGTGAAACAGCTGATTGGTGGTCTGGTTGAAATGCAGGAGTCCCATCAGATCTGGCACACAGGGCTTTGGTATGGTGTTATCAGCTTGAGTCTACAGGCCATACAAAGTCACAGGAAAATTAATTTAGTGTTGCTTTAACTGAAATGCAATGCATTTTCCCACAATGATATACCCTAGAACAGTGTAAATATGAGATAGAAAGTTTGTAACAAGCAGGTGGCCCCGCCCTAAAGCATCCCCTGCTTTATGGTCTGTTTGACTCTAAATGGACCATAATGTACTAAATGAACATCATGCTGTATTGAAGAAGACTTGAAACTAGAGATTGAGACCATAAACTCATGTTTACAATGTTTACTGAGGTAATAAATCAAGAGAGAAGTAGAGTCATTTTCTCATAGACTTCTATACAACCAGACTTATTTTTACAATAAGAGGAGTCGACCCCTCATAGTCGTGTTTCACTATTCAGAACCGGACTTTGCCAGAGTTGGCAAGCTAAAGAGATGAAGTGACACAAAATGGATATTAGTTTGCTTATCAAGCAACTCCAGGTGGCCCTGGTCACAAAGCTAAAGATCCTGGCAAAAGAGAGTTACTCTTTGCTGACTCAACACTACACACATTTTCCAAGAAACAGAAAATGGCCAGTAACATTTGTACTCACATGTCCTTTAGCCAGTGCTGTGTTTTGTGGTTTTAAGATCTTTCTGTGAGGCTCTGACTTTGACTCAGTAAGCACAGCTGGCACCTGCTGTTGTGCTCCCCTGCTAACCACACGGATGTTTGCCTTTCTGCCCTTCCTCGATGGGGAGGTGTCATCCTCTACTTGCATTTGCATGATGCCATGATACTGGAATTAAAAAGACAACACAAATGAAGACTCTTCTGACTTTACGGTTTGGTCAGTTAGTACCAGCTGCTGCTTACCGTGTAAACGATGTCTGTCCCGTTGTGAAAAACGGATGAAGGTGCAATCTGAAAGACGAAGCAGTAACAGTTCATAGACTTTTAAGCTGCAACAAAGTCATGATGAGAAGGAAGAGGTCAGCAAGAACAGGTACTTACAGACTTTGGGTTGTCCGTAACTTTAAGTTTTTTTTTTGGGACATGTGCTCCAGGCCTGGAGATGCTGTCTCCACGGGTCAAGATCACTGATTCTGTGCCGAGAAGCAGCTTCTCCAGCTGAATGGATCCATGTTGGGGGTACGTGTCTGACCGAACCTCTTTTCCTACAAGAACAGGAGCCTCCTGACCCTGGTTCAGCCTGGACTGTCCTGTGGTGTTTTAAGTTTTAACAGTCTTATTAGTTTTTAATCAGAATGACGGGTGCCATCTTGTTTCAAAAATACTTTATAAAGGACACTTCATATAGTCGATTTATATTCAGTGTAAAATATATATATATACTGTATATATTTGGCCAGTTGCTATGTAACAAATGAATAATGTGAAGAGATGCAACCTTGCAGTATCTTATAAGATGTTTATTTTTACCGCTTCCCGAGTCCCTGATGGTGACCTGAGCCTTCTTGATGCTGCCGATCACTGAGCCTTCAGGGGAGACCAGCAGCACTTCAAACATCTCTGCAGCCTCCTCAAGGTGATCCTGAATGATCTTGGTTTGCCAGTTCCTCTTTGACACTCCTACAAAGCCAAGACCATCACAACCTTTTACAAGAGCTGGTGCAGGTCTCATGTATTGTGGCTTTGTCTGTTTTGAACCTTTGATTTCACAGCAAATCTTAAATAACTGAAATGAATTATGGTTGTTTTAGTTCTTGTGAACAATAAACACACAGTATTTCTGCAGCTCGGGGTCTCTTAATCAAAACAACAACAAAAGACGGACTTTGATGATGTCGTGAAGTAGTGTGGGATCATGGGAGTTGTTGTCTTCATTGTTAAACATCCACTATTGCCAATTAAAATATCAGAATCAGAATCAGAATCAGCTTTATTGGCCATGTATGCGTACGCATACATGGAATTTGTCTCCGGTTTCCACTCCGCTCTCAATGTACATACACTATTTTACAATAAACAAGAAAAGAATATATAAAGAATAAAAAACCATGTGATGGGTGGTTTCACAGATTGATCTATATATGGTATCATGTATCAGTCAATAAAGAGCGCTGTAGAAATGAGTTCTAAAACACAGAAATGAGTCAGCATTTTTGCACTTCGTTCCCTCGTCTCAAAGTCAAAGGGATGTTTGAATGGGTTTTTGATTAGATGCCTGAAATAAGGTATGTGGTTACCACAAGTTTAAGAGATTAAAACATGGCCCATTCGTCACTTTTGGGACTTTTTCCTGTCTTAGACTTTTATTACTATGGTCATATACATGCAGGTACATACATGAAATGTGACCTCTGCATGTAATGCATCATAAACATTTTATGAGCGGTTGGCTGCTGTGAAGCGCCCGGGGAGCTCAGGTTTAGGGTTTGTTTGTTTTGCTCAAAGACAACGCCAGGATCAAACCACCTACCTTCTGGTTATAGGAGGACAAGCTCAACACACTGATTATCTTCTAACAAAACGTTTGTTTGCCACAGAGTTTATACTCTGCAATAATCCAAAATCCGATGGAAAAATCCCATTGGCTGAATGTGGAGGAACTTATTTATCTGTGCTAGCTTCCAAGCTGGCCTAGATACACTGAGTAAACTCCATGCATGATATTTGGTCAAGCACCCAAAACACTGGATCCTACACTTCCAACAATGGAACTAAAAAGGCTTCAAGCCTAAAATTCCCCTGATGACATCATCAGTAATCATCTCAGACTCGACAAAGCTGCTCCAAAGACACAGAAGGCTTCTACAGGCTGAGTAGTACTAACCAAGAGGCGTAAACCAGACATTATTTGTAAAATCTGTGAAATTAAAAAGCATAACGCAAGCTTTCTACATCAATGAGGACATACTGTACCTGGATCAAACTGAATGAGGGAAGAATGGCTTATAAGGAAGTCTTTTCCAGCTGTTGCAGTCACCTCCTTCACCTATGATAAAGAAACATGACACAGAAACAGGCCAAGCATCAGGTGACCGATGAGTTCAATGTACATATAAAGTGAGTAAAGAGCAGTTTTAATAACTAATGGCTTGCAGACCTCGATAGTGATGTATGAAGACTCTGCCAGGTTTCCTCTCCGGATGATGTCCAGCGAGACGGTTCCCTGCTCCTCACACACAGAGTACTCGGGCTGAGACAGCTCCACGCTGGACCAGCTGAACTCAAGTCTGCAAAGGCACGGTCAAGAACGGTGAAGACTAAACTGTGATTTCAAAGATGTCATAGAAATCAGTGTTACCGTGTTTTTCTTACATGTGAGGGGGCCCCGTGTTCCCTAAAGGGTCAGACACCGTGAACTCCAGACTGTCTGAGAGAGACTCCCTGTCTGGGCTGATGATGTAGGCGATGGTTCTCTTGTTCAGCTCCATCTGAGAAAAGTGCTGTGGTACAAAACCACCTGCAAGAACAAACACAAGCTTTTTTTTTTTACATTCTAAGCTCCGCTGTCATTCAGTTGGAAATAAAAGATATTTCTCAACCTGTGGTCATGTTTTCTAGGTAACCAAAGTAGGGCCGTCGAACAATGCAGAATATCAGCTCCTCTTCTCTGCTATCGCTGTCTTGGGCCTTCAGCTCTCGAGATGACACAAAGATCCCGTGTCGTCCGTCGTCAAGAGGCTCTGCTTTCCAAAGAGGAAGCAGCTTGACAACCTCAGGACACGACTTATCCAGAGGCTTGATCTGAAAAACATATATGGTTTGTTAATGAAGTAGAGATTGATTAGCATTGATTAACATGAACATCATTGAAAAGTACTTTGGACTTGGCGTGACAATGATAAACACAGATGTTACTATTCATAGCAAACTGATTCATAGCACACTGATATACCAGAGCACCAATGGTGCATATGGTGACAGCAACACACAGAACATCACATCTTTTGATCAAGTTTTATTTTTCAAGAAGTTTCTTTGCTACTATAAAGTATAAAGTTTAGTTTTTAGTGTTTTAACTCCTTGTCGATCAGATTTAGAAGGTAACAGTTCTGTAGTTTTAGTGTAAAAACATTCTCTCACGAGTAAGGACAAATATAACGAATAGATGTATCTGTCAAAGGGGTTAACTTGAACTGGGTTGTGAATGGTTGTAACAAGAAATACATTTCTTAATAAGATGGTCAAATATAAAACTGAGGTGAATATTATTTGTTTGTTTAGTTTCTTTTTTTGTACAACCTAAACCTAGGAGTGAAATTGTTGCCTATTTTTGTTTTCCCTTATTGTTTTATTTATTTATTTTTATGTAAATGGTAAATGGTCTGTACTCATATAGACCTTTTCTAGTCTTCCGACCACTCAAAGCGCAAGTGTTCAGTGTTAATTTGTGACACATTACTTGTCACGTCCGAGGGGCAGATCGGAGACTCAAGCGCAGACAGACACGGGAGACGAGGTTGAGTAGACTGCTGGGTTATTTAATGAGCACCAAGCAGTCCAAAAAACAGGAACTTAAAACAACTCCAACCGGGAGCGAGCAAAAACTAACAAAAAGGCAAAGTGACAACAAGGCAAAGTGACAAAAAGGCAAACCATGAGCAAATGCTGGAACATGGAGCAGACAGGGGGACGAATTAAGGACGATCTCACAACCAGCACAGGGAAAGCAGGGGAGTATATATATGTGTGGGGTGATTAGGAAATTGAAGGCAGCTGGGTGGACTGGGCAGGTGAGTAGGATGAGTGCAATCAGGGGAAACATACACACACACAGACACAGGAACACAGGGGCAAAGCCTAAACTGTGACATTACTGTCATTACATGGCCCTGGACATCAATTTCACGTTACCTTGTTCAACATGCTAACATCAGCCACACGTCAACTAGTGTAGCTATTCAGCTTATTTGGTATTTCTTTCCAGTATGACCAGTAGTAAGCTAATGTTAGCAAGCTCCACATAAATATTGTTGTATGGATGACATCAACGTCAATTTGCTAACTTTATGACTTTTTACTTGTGCTACATTTTAGCATTTAGCATTGTAGCTTGTGACCATATTGGCTGCTGTGCAGAAAACCATCGTGAACATTGTTACATCTGGTTAAATACATTTCTTATGGAAAAAAGGCCGCAAAAGGAAATCACACCTGGGTATCATACTCTCTTCCCATTGGCTCACTGACCTGGGATCCCCAGTACATAACTCATCCTTTGACCAGCTGAGGTTGCTGGAGAACAAGACCCCCGTTATCACCTACCTGAATAGTGAAGAACACAGGTTCCGTTTGTAGCTGGCCGTCCAGCAGGAAACCCCGTTTGGTGCTGTCAGAGGCAGTAAAGGCAAATCGGTCGATCTGTGACGGCCCCCCGTCATGTTTGTAAGCTACCTCCAGCTCCTCTATGTCTCTCTGGGTGAAGATGGAGCCAGCAGTTAGTGTGGTACCTCCTAAAAGCAGTCTGCCATACTGTGGAGGCTGGAGAAGGACAAAGGTCAGGGCGCTGGGTGGAGTGTCGGGGTCAGACATGACCAGGCAGTCAGGACCCATGATCATGAAGGCGCCTTGTGGAACAGAGAGGCCTTTGTTGGAAGACAGAGACGGCAGAATGCGGTCCACCATTTCCACTGTGATCTCAAAGCTTCCGTTTCGGCTGGTTTTACCATTACTCACAACAAACCTGGCAAAATATACAACAGACTTGATGTTAGGCTTCTGAACAAATGTGATCACTGTAAGAAATCAACTATGAATCAGGTATCAAATATTCTTTACTCGACAATTAGTATCTCAAAACCAATGTGCTGCTCTTTTGATATCTTTTGATGAACTGATCTCAGAGCAGGTGTACTGATCACAAGATTATTCTGGATGAATAGATGGAGCTCCACCCACAAGCCAAGTACATCTTTTGGGGGTTTTTTTACCTCTTGAACTAGAAAACTTGTGATGATGCTATGAGCATGGATTCTGTGACAATTTGAGCTGTTAGCTCTCAAATCTTTCAAGTTTGACCTGGCAAACATTATGTAACTGCACCAGGCTTTAGGTATGTTAACACAGTATGCTTGCTCACAAACTATTGCTAATACTTGCTTTATTTAAATGACAATTCAAAAATAATAATTCATCTTTTCAAAAAACATCTTGTTTGTTTCAACGTCTTATAACTCTTTTTGAATTCTGAAGGTTTTGCAATCTTTGTTGGTTAATGTCCTGTCATAGCCGACAGGCTACTGCACTCTGCCGTACTTCCAATGCCAAACTGTGTTTTTCTGCTTTTGTTTCCATTCTTCTGTGGTCTGACCCAAGAACCGTTCTTGGAACTAAATGTCATCATTACAGGAGGTGGTACTAAATCCAGGTTCCACATACTGTTAGGGGTTTCTTGCAGTGCTGTTGATGTAAATTGGCGAGCGCAACTAGGTCAAGCACAATGTGAGAGTCTAGCAGCTCACAGTCAAACAGAGCAGGGAACAAGATTGAGCAAATTATAGTGACGACACAAGGCAGGCCAAGTACCTCTTTAGGTTATGGCAAGGAAAAGGCTTCAAGGCTAATGCTATTCAGCTAAGCTATTATTGTGTTAGCATTGTGCCAGGGATGACGGACGGAGGAAGATTTATTTGGCATGGCTTTCCTGACTAATTACATCTTGACAGTAAATAATAATGTCAATACATTATGTAGAAATAACATAATAAGGTTTATGTTATTACTGTGCCATGTAGTTAGCATAGGATCCAATTCTGAACTATATATTTGTAATTCTTACACCCAACAACTGTGACATTGAAACTGTGTTATGTGAGGAAACAATGATGGGATTTCATAATGTAAATGGCTTCCAGACTCACTGAAAGGTTTCCGTGGGTGTGGTGGCTCGGTTGTTGTGCACATAAGCCACAATGTTGGCGGCTATGTCCATCTGGCTGAAGGTGGAGATGGCCAGTCCAGGATGCTTGATGTACTCTACGTGTCCGTGAGCCGGAGGGTTAGTGATGATATACAGAAGCTCCTCTGGCATTTCTGTGCCATCTGTGGCCAACAGCACATCTGTGGTGAGAACCACACGGTCTCCACGACTGACGCTCACTGGCTTCACAAACATGGCAATGTTTCCTGGAAATGACGGTGGAAGAGACATTTAGAGGCTACGTTAAAACTGGAACCCCATCCATTTGAATTAACCGTGGACAGAGGGCAGGGGAACACGGTGTGGCCTGGCAGTCACAAGCACATCACAAGTAGACCAAACCTATGACTAATGAAGAATTATAGAGTGAATTCCTGTACCTTTTTCCACATCTTTGACAGCGATGTGGAAGTGCTGTGGGGGCGATTGATTCTTTCCATCCAACAAGTAGAAGACAAAGAAGTCCTGTGTTTTAGCACCATGCAGGCCTGTGTTCACATAGCGCAGGAGGTTCATGTCCACCATCTCCTGGGTGCAGTTCCTCCCTGCTGTCAATGTCCTCCAGTCCGGACCTTCCTGAGACAGGAGCACAACACCTCCCAGTGTCACTGCAGTGTTTACAGCAGCATATCTCAAACGAATGGTAATTGGGACTGGATTTGATAAAAAGTGAAAACCCCTTTAGGATACATGACAGAAACATGATATAAATGTCCTCATTATGATTGGCCAATCCAACTCCTCAGTTCAACACCTTTCTGACTATTTATAAATGAAAATAGCCAAGCATTGGTTTCTACCAACTCAAGAGAACAATATCTGTATATATATAACATTCACATTGCATTCATCTATTGTTAATAATTCCCTTCACTTAAAGGTACAGTGTGTAGGATTTATTGGCATCTAGTGGTGAGGTTGCAGATTGCAACCAACTGAATATCCCTGCACTCACCCCTCCCTTTCTATGCGTATCGTAGAACTGGCCTTCAAGTAACATAAAAAAGTGCAAGTCTCTCTCTAGAGCCAGTGTTTTGTTTCTTCGTTCTGAGCTACTGTAGAAACATGGCGGTGCAACATAATGGACTTGCACCCTGTAAAGATACTAGACAATTTCGCAAGAAATTATGACCGTGTGGCTTCTACTGCCCGAAGACGTCCCAATATATACACACGCCAATGTTACCGGTAGTATCGTTTAGGTTCAACTGAGATATCACTTCTCTCTTTTCTGCATTTTAGATTCATACTCTTGGATTGAATCTTGTGTTCGCGATGGACAGTCCACAAATCGCTCCCATCATTTCTGTATTGGAGATACACATCTTTGTTTGAGAAGCCTTGGAAATGATGGGAGCTAACGCCTCTGATTGAAGGAGGACCCTGCTCTACCACAGTCGCCCCACTAATACCCCCTAAATCCTACACACTGGCCCTTTAACACAGTTAAACTGACAGGGGACATAATATCACAACATCTAGTGTTTCTCTTTAACATTTGATGGCAGTACACCAACCTTAAACTGAAGTAGTCCTTGGGTGGGAACACTGTCAAATATGTAAATGACCTGTGAAGAAGGAGTGTCACCATCCTGTGCCAACAGTGCAACGCTGGAAATAAGCCTGGCTTCTCCCACCTCCACCTCCAGTCCATTGTTCCTGTGGGACAGCGGATTGAGACAAGGTCCAGCTACTTTCACACAATGATGTGAGGACTCACTTTAAGCAGGAACTGCATTAAAGATGTTACCTGATGACGCGAGGCTCTTCGTCGTTGACTGGCAGCACTTTAACCATCACTTGTCTTTGGAGTTGGTGCCTGCCATCGGTCAACTGAATGGTGAAACTGTCCTCCTTAGTCTCTGAGTCATCGTGCATGTACATCAGATCCATACCTAAATGCAAATGATCATTTAGATTTATTTGACTTTTTCAACTCATTTAAATTATTCTACAAAGGTGTAGTGCTCAGTTTTATTTCCTGCCATTATAGCAGGCGATATGTTCCTTTTCACCAGAAGGGACAGACCTGGTTTGTTCCATTCAGCCTTGACTAGCTAACCGTCCTATCAACAACTCTTATCCGCCCTCATCCCCCCTCAAAGTGCTGGGCGTAGACAATGGTTGATGGGATAAAAACTGATTAATAAAATTAAAGGCATATGTCAGTATTTTCTTGTTGATGACATCAGAATCCTAGAACTTGTAGAAATTGGAATTCATCACAACTTACCACAAGTGAGCTTTTTCTGCTGATTAAAATAAAATAAGAATTGGATTTCCATGTTTTTGAACCAATTTTGATGACTGAGCATTCTGTAAATTTTATATTTACATGAAAAGAAAACAATATGTGGTGACAAAACTGTTATGATGATATGACATACAGTAAAGCTGCTATCTGGCTGTCAGGGAGCAAGTGAAACATCTAAAACACTGCTGGAAAATACACACATACACAGTGTAATACACATGCTGTTAGTCCTTCATTTGAATACAGCATGACAGAGAAGACAGAGACACTGCCTCAAGGTGAGGACGAGTCTAAAGGTAGAAGTAGTTTTGTGCACAGCCATGGAATGGCAGGGTGGTCTAACCTAGTTAGTTATCTTCTGTTTGGACTTGCTACTTGCTTGTTACTGAGTTGCATCTCTCTTCACATCATTTGATAGTGTTCTTGAGTCTAGCAGAGGTGCTGTGTCCCCAGATGTTGTGGTTTTAAAGTAGGACTGTATCATAACTGACGTTTTGTTAGTTTGACCGTTATAAATGATTGTCAAACTAACTAGACTGAGCAGCTAAGACACAGCTTGAATAAATACAGAATTTTCCTTTAATATTTGACAGATGAGGAGAGTTGTAGTTTCCAATGGGAAACTCAAATACCATCTTTCCCACAGTACATGAATGCAGCATGAGCACTGAGATGAAACCAGAGACTTAGACCACAGCTACACTGAGACTAACTGTAACCCAGAGCAGATTAATAATCAGTGACCTGAATTTGAAAGAGTGAAACAAGCTTTAGCACTGTCTTGTAAGAAGTACCATTTGAAAGATCTGTCATTGTGAAGTCCACCACAGGGGACTGAGGACCGGCCTGTCGTCTCTTGTCGGCTGACTTGTCACTGCCGTGAGTGACGATGCTGCCGTGCTGCGGGGCTCGGACCACACTGAAGAGCAGGCTGTCCTTGGGGACATCCAGATCCACCGCATGTAAAACTGATGAGTCCAGCTGCTTCATTTCTCCTTCTCGCACCTCATCACAGAAGGACATCAATGAATATTGGACCAACAAAATCTGATCAGTAGTGAGACGGACCACAAACACTTACTGTGATGTTCCGAGCCACAAACTGTGGGATCTCGTCGTTGGTCGGGTTAATGAGAATGTAGAAGGGGACATGGGCAGAGCTGTGTTTGCCGTCTGATACACAGAGCACGAACTGGTCAGCTGTGGGCTCCATCCTCTGGTGTCTGGACTGTACGTAGTTCACATGCCCGTCAATGATGTCTTTGTATGAAAAGGAAGCTGTGGAAAGGGAGGTTAGACAGAAAAACACATGAAATATTCTTTTGTTTCTCCTTTCTGATGATAATATATATATATATATATATATATATATATATATATATATATATATATATATATATATATATCATAATGCTTACCTATGCTTATGCCCGTGTTGCTTTTCTCAAAGCCAGGACTGGGCAGGATATTTTCTATGTAGCCAAACTGGGGCGATGAAATGAGACTGACCACCAGTTTGTCCAGAACAGTGTCCACGTCAAAGGCCTTCAAATGAGATGCAGTTATCGGGGCAGAACCACCTTCATCCACCGCAAAGATGTCTCCTACAAACATAAAAAAGCACAAATCATGCTTAAACATCATGCTTTAAAAAACTCTTTAACTGACAAAATGATGAACCACATAACCACAGCATTAATTCTGGTCATGGGCCAAATTAAACTATTTTAATCTTTAATTTATTTTCTATTTATCAGGTTGTATTCTGGTGATCCTAGAAATGTGCTTTACTTGCTTTGGACTTTAAATATATATATTTTTTTGTGGTGTTTGTTTTTAAATCTCTCAATTGACACAAAACATCAGTAAAGTTTCATATGAGCCTTATCCTTTTAAGGGGTCCTCCATGTTGCTGGCTAACAAGTTAACAAAGCGTCGCCTGCTGAATTAAAGTCTGATATAAACTCTTCTTTTAGCTTTGTTTTAGTCTTCACCTGCGTCTGAGAAATATTATACATGAAGCTAAAAGAGGCTAAAAAAAACTCCCTGACAACTTTCACAAACTAGTCATTCAATCCACTGTTGATACAGACAAACAATTGTAAGCCACCAGCATTATTACGTTAACAAGCTAACCTGTTAGCTTCAGCAAACACGTGCTTATTTAAGCCTTTTACAGACACAGTGCAACATTAGTATTCATTCGTTAGAGTCATGTTTGTGTCCACCTGTTAAGTTTAAGTCCAATTCTCACACTCCTTTTAAAAATCTCGTAAAAAAATCAGATAAAATGTAGCTGCTAGCTAGTATGCTAGCTAAATGCTAAGTGTGCATACAGGTTTTTGTGGATAGAAAAAGCTAGCTGTTCCTTAAGATTTTTTGTATCCTCGTACTGCAAAACTAGAATGTAAGTAATATTTATTTTGAACAAAACAAAAGAAATACATTGAACAGGTTTATACTGTATGTGTCACATATGTTGCTTCAATCTATTTTGTCACGGATATCAACAGATATCAATTTTTAAAAACCTTTGTGCTAATAAACCTCTCTTGTGGCAATAATACACAGCAATGATCACTGGTAATTACATCTGTGTTTCTACTGCTATGACATGATAATATTAGAATAATGGAGGTGTAGACTTAGCCTACGGTGTAAAAGAGTGAAGGAAATGTGGATGAAGCACTGTCACTCTGAGCTGGTTCTCTGGACACCATTTGAGTTGAAAATGTCCCACCTGTTGTTAGAGAAGGTGGTTGGCTGTCGACTGGAAACACTGTGATCTGGAGGTCATACACAGGCAGACTGAGTCTGAACTTGGTGAGACTTTCTTCACCGCAGCATAAAGCAGAGTTTTCTGTTCCTCCGTCAGATATAACAAAAGTGATGGTGTCATGGCGAGGAGTGAGTCCAATCTCCAGTCCTAAAACCACGAGCATAAGAAGTATGTTTAGAGACAGTCCCTACTGGGTTGTTATTCACTTGTTTATCGCTCCAGGATATTTACTGTATATGTTACATAATCTGGTGCTTTGTAAAAATAAATATGTACGTTCTGAATGTTGAGAATGAGCTCAGTCGTTAGGCAGAATGATAATGAAGAGAATGGAGCAACTATATAGGCCTAGATATAAATAAGTACCAATTCAGCATAGGGCAAGGGTCACCAGGAACAAGAATTCAGCAGTTTAATATTTTGTCTTATCATGAAAATGCACTCTATTATATAAAGATGGACAAATAATGTGCAAATAAAGATAGAGCAATCTTGGGTTTCATATCGCTTCTTGAATGTGGAAACAGATGTAAAGTACAGATATTTTTGTACTGTAGCTGCTGAGAGTTGACAATTTATAAGAAGGGAGCTCACAAAATGTAAACGATAATGACGGAGTAGTAGTGAACACTTTAGCCTGAAGCCCACTCCGTGCTGCCCACCTGTGTGTTTGTAGGTGACGATCCTCGCAGTGATGTCTGCCTGGATGAAGCGATCAACCACGACGGAGTTCCGGAGAACCACGCCATGATAGGGCTGCCGGGCGATCAGGAAGGCCAGGCTGCTGTTGTCGCTGTCTGCGTCAGTAGCGTAGATGTACTCAGCTGTGATGACCATTTCCTGCCCCTCTGCACAGCTGAGAACCGGTTTCAAACCAGCCACCAACACTGGGACCTCGTCATTGATGGGCAACACCTGGAGATGACATGCAAGTCACTGCAAGTTAAACAATCAATGTTTCCATTTTTAGAAGAGCAACAATGTAAATCCATTTGTATTACCTTCACTTGCAGGAAAAAACTGACTGAATTGGAGCCATCTGTCGCTGTGAATTCAATGTGGTCCTCTACCGTTTCTGAGCTGTCATGTTTGTACCTGATTTGACAAATGACAGACAAAATTAAGATTTGATGAGTGATGAAATAAACACAACGTTTGTAATGTGAGGATAGAAATAAATAAATGTAAATGTTGTAATCAGCTTGGGTAATTGGAGTCACTGTCCGTTCTATTTGAATTCAAATAACAGCTGGTGACACTTGGAATGTATCAGGATTTGCAAAAATCATGTTTATCTATTGGCTCACACAGTGTTCTTAAGAACACACAGCAATAAACTGAATATTAGATTATGAGAGCTGGTTATATTCTTAATCTAGGACCTGAGTTTACATCAATATGTTCTGTGAACACTGCTTGTCTTACTGTGCTTTGGGTCTTCTTTTTCTTTGGGTATATAAAAAGCTATTCTAAAAGCACACACCTTGAATCAACGTTTTAATACATTATTTCATTGATTAGTGAATTCAGTTTTAAGCAGCACTAATCTTTTTTTTTTTGGGCCACTTAGGAGCAGAACTCCACAACAAGCTAAGTTTGACAGAACATGGCCGTATTAAGTTGATATGGATACGTTTTGACAAGCAGTTGTCTATTTAGCAGACGCAGAGCAACATTAGCATTTATGGAGTCCTGGTTCTGTCAATCTGAAAAATATAAGTTCAATATTCACTTTTCTTTTAGCTCTGTTTTGGTCTCCACCAACTCCTGTGAAAAAACATCTAGCAGTTTGATTGCTAACACGTTAGCCTTGATAACTTGATGGATACCAAGGCTCTGTTTGTTCTGCCCTCTACTGGTCAGATATCACTTCTTGCAGCTTTGAGCTAAACCCCTACAACAGTCCCCAGATGTATACTGACGGACCAGTTTATTAGATTCAACTGTACAATATAACGCAATCCAACGGCCTCTTAGTGATCAGTTTTTGAGGAGAATATTAAATTCTACGCCCACATGAAACAACTGAAGCAGGATGTCTGACCTAACTTTAAGGCTTTTCAGGTCCTGCACAGTGAAAGCCTGGCCCGGTTTCAGCGCGAGGCCGCCGAGCTGCAGAGCTCCATGCTGCGGTTCCCTCTGAAGCACCACCTGCAGGGCTTCTTCTACGGAGTCCACGTCTGACAGCAGCAAGTGTTCAGGGCCGAGCCAGCACTGCCCGCCTTCATCTACAGTCGGAGGGTTGGTAATAACCTCAAACAGAACATACCCACACTTTATATATATATATATGTATAGACAAACACATCCACATGCAATTAATTAGGTAACAATACATTAAAATGCATTACGATAAAACGTTCATTTTCACCTGTGGCGGCTGGTTGTCCACTGGCACCACAGTGATGTTAAAGCAGATCCCAGTGACCGTTTTGCCCAGGAGGTTGGTTACAGAGAGAACAAATTGGATATACTGGGGGTAAGGGCCGATGTCCAAGACTGGAGGCATGTAGGCTACTTTCATGAAGTTCACGGCATGCTAGAAAAAAACATAAAATGAAAAAATGTACATCTTTTATTTAGCTAGTCTCGATGCATGTAGCTATAATGCTTTCCTGAATAAAAAATGAAAAGAGTCACCTGTGTGAAGAGCCTCAGCACCGGTGCATTGGAGTCTTTGGTGAATTTGGGTATGCTGTCGACTAAGAACAGCCTCCCAGCATCTGGACTGCTGCTCATGAAGACAACAGCACAAAATTCAGACGGAATGTCTTCCCCCTGGTGTCCACTGTGTTCTCTGAAGGTGAGGACATACTAACCTGTGAGGACCAGCGTACAAAGGCGGAGTAGTAACCGTATATGTAAGCTCACTGTCTGGAGACTCCGGGTCTACAAAGTGAAGGTGCTGCCGTGTTATATGGACCACTTCTGTTTCTTTGATCACAAGACACCGACTGGAACCAGGAACCTCTTTAGGTGGTTGGTCTGGAACAGGCTCTATGTGCACTAGCACCACCTGCACCACAAGCATATGCATTATTGAATCAGAAATCATGATCAGAAATGAAATTTCATTGCAAAGTAGTACTTTTTAAATCCTACACTATGGATTTATTTTCCAGAGATTTTTTTCATTTACTTTTTTTAGCCATGCAAGCAACATAGCTCAAGGGACAGCCATGTCAGTTGGTGGGTCGGTTTTCCACCACTTTGGTTCATGATTGAATATCTCAGCAACAATTAAATGGATTATTATGGAATGTGGGGCCCCATAACTTTGGTACGCTTGAGGTTGGCAGCTTTGGTTTTAGTCAAATGTCTTAACAGCGGATGAATTTACTAGACATTCAGCTGTTCTTGGTGTTTAGTGCTAACTAGCAAATGTTAGTATGCAGACTCACTAAACTAAGATAGTGAACATGATAAACATCTACTGTGCAACATCAGCATGTTAGCATTGACATTGTGAGCATGTTAGCAAGCTGACGTTAGTATTTACCTCAGAGCACCACTGAGTACAGCTCACAGAGCCACTAGCATGACCTTTAAGCTGATTCATACTTCTGTGTTAAAGGGTTTTGGTGGAGCTTCAAAGCCATGTAGCCACCTATGTGAACTGAGCTACTATCGTATCTGTTTCTTTAATCTTAAAATCTGACCATTTGAATGTAAAATGCCAATATTATCAGTGTTTCCCACAATAGAAGACTGACTGCTGTCAAAGTGAAAAAGGATAACAATAAATAACATATTAATTTGATCAGATTTGATACATTTTACACAAAAGTAGACCTCACAAGGGCCAGTTAGTGAAATCCAATGTAGATTTCTTAATGATCATTGAGATTAAATTGAAATGGTGTTCCGTTTTCTTGTCTTTGATTAGCTCACAAAATGACATTCATTTAGAGATGTGTTGCTGTTACCCACTTGAGGCTCTGACAGGTTGGGGGGGTCATGGAAATCAGACAGCACCACCTCAAAGGAGTCATCAAACACCTCGTTTCCTAGGTGTCGATAGTAAACCATGGACTGAGACAGGTCCCTCTGCAGAAAGTGGCTGACAGGATAACCTGGTTCAACAGAAACACGACATGATTTGATTAATAAATAAAACAAACTGCATGTAGGGTCAAATAAGAACATGAAATCCATCCGTCTGACCTGTGAGGCCTGATGTTGGCATTTTCATGACCTCCCCTGCCTGTGGGGGGCGGGTGATGTTAAAGAGGATGTAGTCGTCGCTGGAGTCCATGTCTGAAGCCTGGAGGGTGGAGCCTCTCAGTAAAGCCATCTGGCCCTCAGACACCTCCAGCAGCATGTTGGTGATGAGGACCGGAGGGCTGTCGTCCTTCGGCAGGATCTTGATGGGGAACTTGTGTCGGGTCTGGTGGTGGCCGTCGGTGATGCGGAAGATGATGAAGTCTTTGGTGGAGTCGCTGTCGTCGTGGTGATAGCGAACCACGCCCGTTTTGATGTCATTGACATTAAACATGAAGCCCTTTCCCCCTGGATTAAAAACAAGTTGAATATGTGATGATATCAATATCATATTACTGACGAATTTAAGGAAACGTGATGAAAAAAATACTATTATATATTTATTTCAGGATATCCTGTAATCTTTGCTTTTTAAATGTTAAAGTGATGATGCACCAGCTTATAATGGGTTAACATATCTGTAGCCCAGACAGACAGGTTTTAGCATCAGTGAGCTAGAAACGGAATGAAGGTAACCAGATTGAAGAGACGATGTCATTTTGTCTGTGTCCACTGGCAGTTGTTGTGTGTACCTCTGACAGTGAGTCGTCCATGCTGCAGGCCGTCCACAGTGATGATACGAACAGCATTCAGGTTGTCGTTGTCCACAATCTGGAGCTGCTCCCACATTATTGGCCGAGACTGACCCTCCAACAGACTGAGGCCTGTAAGACAAATTGTCCTTAGAAACGCTACTTAGCTAAGTATACTACATGCAAAGACTAATTGTGAAATATTGCAAAAAAGACCAGAGAGTTAAAAATTCTAATGCTGGAGTTCCCAACTTTCTGTGTTCAGAGAACATACTGTATGAATACTCTGCAGACAGTACAGACTCATTTACATGGAAATGATTTTGTCTTTGGTCTCACAGCTTTTAGATTCATGCTATTTGAATGTTGACATAGAAAGCTTGCCTAATGCTGTCTTAAAGCTGTATTCATTATTTTTATGATCACTCTCAAAAACTCACATTTGACTAACAATTA
The DNA here is from genome assembly GCA_032191485.1 of Leptoclinus maculatus. NCBI lineage: Eukaryota > Metazoa > Chordata > Actinopteri > Perciformes > Stichaeidae > Leptoclinus > Leptoclinus maculatus. Next base: position 426,098 of record JAVDOI010000020.1, on the reverse strand, counting down.
ACAGACAAAAATATTAGCATTCATTTGAGTTTTGTTTCTGTTCACAAGTCCAATATTCACTCTTCTTTAAGCTCTATTTTGGTCTCCACCAACTCCTGAGATAAATATGTGGCTCTTTGGCTGCAAAATGTTTGACTTTCTGTCTGTTAGTTATTAGGAGATAGTGTACAGTTCAGCATTTGCAATGTGATGCTAGCATACCCATGTTCCAAGACACCCTGGGTGCATTCGTGTCTGCATTCCTTACTGACATGTGAACAGTCATTGATGGGCTCTTCTCAAAGAAAAAATCATGAACCTCAAATTCCATCTGTATGGGAAGACAACAACGACTTTCAGAGACCGCTGATCAAACTAATTGTGTTATACTGCCCAAAGCATACGAAAGGGAAAAGCTACCTCGTAATTCCTGCGTTGGGTGTTTGAGGAGTTCGGAGGTTGATACCCAATGAGCATGTCATTGAGATCGAGCCATGTAAAGGAGGAGATTGGGCGAGTATGATCGGACAGATGGGCGATGAAGCCGTCCACGGGCGGTTTGGTGATGTTGAAAACCAAAAGTTGTTTGGGAGTTTCTTCGTCTTCAGTGTCTAGTGTAGCAGTGGAGAGTGGAGTGAAGATGAACTGGTCCACTTCAAGGATAAACATGGACATGAAGGACGGTTTGGGAGGCTGGTTGGTCAAGGCACCGACTATATGCACTGGAATCCAGGCCTGTTCAGACTACACAGAAAAAGTTAGTCTAAAGTGTTAGCATTAAAGAAATACATTTTAAAAAAAGCATTAAAACAGGTAAAGGACCTGATATGTGCTGCCACTACGGGTGTCCATGAGATCCAGTCTGATTGCGATGTAGTCAACGTCTGGAGATGGAGGGTCTATGTGCTGATACCTCAGCCCCATCAAAAGGAAGTCATCACAGGGAATTTTGGTGAACTTCACTAGCTTCGGACCTTTCAGGCAGTCTTCAGATTTACACATTGCTCTGGCTTTATTATCTGAATAATTACACAAAAGATTTGAGATCACTTTTTGTAAAGGCAGACTCAACTGGTTCCACATACAGTCTGTTGTAGCTTAAAGTGCGAAACCAAGCCATCTTTTCATCTTGATCCATTACCACTTACATTACATATAAATAACATTATTCTGCCTAATCTGGACATTCTTCATTCTTTTGCAGATGACATCATTGTGTATGGGATTTAATATCAAACCTGGTGCCCCCTTTGGTACCATAACAAAAATACACTGTGGCAGGCAGCCACGCCCCAATGAATCTGACCAGGACAGACTGAGAATGAAGGGATGAAAGCACCACATACGCTGCACCCATTGTTACCAGGAGTGTATAACCTATCTACAAACATTTAAAGATGTTCTACAACTAGAGCATAATGCAGAGGCTGCTGGTGCAACACATCAGGACTCAAAGCATGAAAACCACCTTTTAAAACCTTTACAAAGTGAATAACCAGCTAATAGTGTTGCTGTTATTTCTGGGTGAAATCTGTTCTTTTATTGGTGGATTGTTTCGCTATGCACTTATGGATAAGTGAGTGATGGGGATTTTTCCACCCTCGGCTGTCAGCCATGCAGTCTCATAGGTTACCTAGCTGCTGGCGTAGGTGGATGAAGCTCTCCGGCTCGTCCCCTCTTTTCATAGCTTTCTCTGGCTCTCCGGTGACCAGTTGGCCGTGGGCTGGCAGGTGGGTGTCATGGCTACTTAAATGGATGCTACACTCCAGACTAGACCTCTGCTCATAATGGAAGGACACCACATTGCCATCCACGGCATCGGAGAAGCCGTAGAATTCAGGAACCTCCAGGGATTTGGGCCCCAGCTTTATGATGCTGCATTCAGGTTCCATAATGTCCACATGGAGAGAAAACACCTCCATGTGTGTCTCTGTCTCTGTGAACCTGGTCAGACAAATCACAATATGATCATACTGCCACACCAGCAAGAACAGTAAAGAAAGACAATGAGCACGTTTCCCATTTGAAGGGTACCCAGGTGTTTTACCTGTATAGTCGAAGCTTGACAGTGTCCTCCTTTAACAATGGACATCCGTTATGGACGTACTTTACCTCATCAGCCAGATAATGGCAATCAAATACCTGTAAACGTAAATAATCAAATACATGAGTGAGTTGGGACTACGGTGTGTAGAACTACCTGGACATAGCTTTGCTAGCTTCATCGTTAAAATGTAACAAGACTATGTCACTTTTGCTGGAATAGTTATGCATGACTGCATGATCGGGCCATTGTAAGAAAAACAATAATAATTACTTTGATTTAATTAAAGTCTTAAATTCAGCAGATATAACTTGGATATTCTCTGATATTAAAGTCGCAAAAGTACAAGAATTATTTTATGTATTTATTTTTCTGCCACATTGCTTCACTTTGTAAGGTTGAATCAACCTCAACACACCTCAGACGCCACCACTTGCCTGTATTACGCCTGCAGTGGATGATCTAATCAAATTTTACTTTGCAATCAGATTTAACAACAAGGAAATACTTGTGATTTTTGCCCAGAATTACTACGTTATCTCGTAAATTTGCGAGTTTTTTCTTGTAAATTTACGATTTGAATCACATAAATTCACATAAAGGTTTTCTGTAATTTCTTTAACCTATTGCCCCAATACGCATTCGTATAAAGTCCTTGATTGTCACCAACTCATATGGAACTAAACTCATATGTGAAATAATTAAATGTGTGGGCTTTCTTATGGCGAATGTTCAAAGTTTATTCCTAAACTTTGATTTTGTACTTTTAAGCATGAAAAATGTCTCTGATTCTGGACAGTCAACGGATGACTGTATCTGTCAGCATAGGCTCATTAGAGAGGAGGCGGCCTGTCAACCTGGAAAACAAAGGAAGACGTATAGAGGGGTCCCTCCACCCTGTCTTCCCTAAAATACCTTTAATCTTTAATTGACTGAAGAATAGGCTGCTGCAGACATGGAAATATATCTCCAAGCCAGGTGTGTGTAGGATGAAGGGCAGACAGTAAAGGTCCTGAACAAAGCGTTCACACTTGGCGTTGGCCTAATGTTCTGGGGTATACAACCCTGGGATCTGAGGACCAGTTACATTTAGTAGGGACATGATAGAATCTGCTCAATCCATCACTGAGCGCTTGTCATCATTACCACAACACTAATAATACCTTCCTTGGTTTCCTACATGTTCGCTGTCAAACAGTGCTATGGAAGTGTAATGCATGCCTTCCATTTGGTTTTACTACACAAGGTAAATAGCCTGGAACATTGTAAAAGGGTTTTTCCTTTACCTGAGGCATGACTCTTCCCACTCGTTGAGTTATGGGCTCATTTAACACCACCTCCACCTTGCAGGCATCCTTCTGACGGGGAATATGGAACTGTAGGTCACCATCCTGGAGGTAGGCTGACTGACCCCGTTTCACCTTTACACCCTTATTGACTTTCACAAGGGACCCATGTGATGAGCAGCTCATTCCCAGCAGAAGCACTGGAAGCAAGGTCCAGGCCAGTGTCTGACCCTGTGAACCCATCGCTGTCAGGCACAAGCTGACGTTTTCAAGCACTGGATCCAAACTAAAGCTTTCAGAAACACACTTCAGTTGGAGAAGGAAGTAATCCAAGATGTCGCTCTCTTTAGAAGAAGCTTCATTTTGCTGTGGTTGTAAGATTTTATTGTGGCGTGAGTCTCCAAGCTTTTAACCAGTTCACATGATCGGTCAGGAGCTGTAAAGGAATTTAACAAATGTCAGTGTTTGGCATTTCTTACATGAAGAATGTCTTTTTTATTACTGTACTCTCTCTCGCTGTAATCTGTAGGTGGCCTGGAAGGAAACGCAAAAAACACAGCATTCACAAAGTAAATTCAGAAAAGCAGAAACACAAATGAGGAAGTCTAAAGATATTGCATTCAAAGCAATAAAACTATACTAACGTTTTCATTTCAAGAAGGCTTTGAGAAGAACCAAATGTAGTTTCTGTTGTGACAATTGAACAAATGATGATACATGAAGAAGTCAGTGGACTGTGATTGTAAGAGATCAGGGCCACGGTTGAAAAATCTTTTTTTTGTCTTTGGAAGGTTCTGAACTGGTGAATTGACCCAGAAGTATCTATGGCAGCCATGATACGAGCTATTTGAATTTTGTAAATGCTTTAGCACAGGGAACACTGGACCATCCTTTACAGATGGAAAGGAGACATGCTGTCCCACAATTCCTTGTGGCTGCAACATTTAAAGCAATTCATTTGCAAATTTTTTTTAGAGGTTGGAGCTAAGTACAACTGAACATTTTTAGGCAACCAAAATGTTACAATTAACTTTCATGAACTGAAAACACGTTGTGAAAGGGTTAAAGTGGTAAGACGAAAAAGCAGACAACACCTAGACCGGACAACGCTGTGGTAGAGACCTGTCAATCACCGTGTAGCCCCGCCCTAAAGCATAATCTGCTTTATGGTCTATTTGACTGTAAATGGACATCATGCTGTGTTGAAGACTTGAAACTAGAATCATGTTTAAAATGTTTACATTTGTACGATAGAAGTACGGTCAGACTTTTTTTTGCAACCAGAGGAGCCTGATGGCCATTTGATAGAAGTCAAGCAACAATGCTGGTTACAACAGCCTAAAATGTCAAATTGTTGTGAAACAGCAATGATTTCTCGACCAGCTTCAGGCATGCGTAACTTGCTCTGTGCTCAGCTTGTCAGGAAATATGTTCATTACAAACAAATGTTGGCCTTTCCCTGAGGCCAAACAGGCTCTCTGTAGTAATGACATGATGTCAATGAACTTTGACCTTTTTATGGAGTCACCCTCCACATAGGCCTTTCCACTACAGGAGACTTCCATGTTCTGCTAGAGTTACCATACCTATTAACAGCAGTAGGGGACAAACGTCCTATATCACCATCTATTAAACCTGTCTTTAATATTACCTAATTGAGTCTTAAACTGCTCCCCTTCTTTTGCAATCACAGCCTGCTTTCATGCTATTTACTGTTTGCTGTTGGCTCTTAGTGCTTCATTTCTCCTCTCTTCTCGTAGATCAATACAGTTTCAACTTATCTCACCCTATATCCCACTGAGGATATGTGGAGTAGCTGTTTTGTATTTGAAAACTGGCTTTAGACGTCAAACGGCTACATTCCTTGCACACTTGTCGAGGACACCTACCACAGACCTCCCACAGCAAGCACCTTATAATCAGCCTCTGCTTTAGGGAACATGTTGTAGCTTGTCCCCATGAACAATGCTTGTGTTTGGAGCGCTGGTAAGATCATGTTCAAGGAGCTGAGTGCAAAAGCACTATATCGAATGGTCACAACCCCCTCTTCACATGGTAGCAAAGAGGTGTATCTGTGTCCACCAGGGATGGGGACTTGGACATGGACTCAAGTCCAATTTACTTTAGACTTTCCTTGGACTAGCAAAAAAAGGCGTGTGAGCATCTCCGGGTTTGAGAGACTAAAGGTATGTTTACAGTAGATCATAGGCTGTCATTAGTTGGAGACGAAGTGTAACTAAACAATACAGATCTACTGTAACTGTTAGAGAAAACGTTACAGTTATTATTGCATGCCAAATATTGCTAATATTTGGCATGCTATATCCATACAGTTATAGTTTTACATTGGGGTTTTTTTGCATTACATTGCAACAACATGTTAAAAGAGATCATTTACCAACAACACATACATGCTGACACTGTATGCTAATAGATAAAGAAGTGGTGATACAGCACAGGCTGTGATTTCATCAGATATAGCCATGCAGTGTTCTAAGCAGCCCTGATGACATTCACACAATAGAACGTTTATTACAACCAGTAGAGATTGGAGACTTGTGACCAAAGATTCAATACCTAACTTGGTCTCTAGATCAAAGACTTGAGACCGGACATAGACTTCATAAAACAAGTTGTCAGCATCGCTGGTGTCCACCTGATGAATATAAGTCCAACTGTCACTCTCTTTTCAGCTGTCAGGTCTCCACCAACTCCTGGAAAACACATCTGTCTCTGAAGCTGCTCCACTGTGTTCACCAGGTAGAGTACAGAGGGTTTATCAGGGCGTTATACCCGAACACAGCTGCTGCTGCTGCTGGAAACCAGGTTGATGAGAGTGTTAAACCAAAAGAGTCCAGTTGTAAAACACTGGGCTAAAAGAGGCTAAAACGCTCCATAGAAGTGAGGGGAACTGCAGAGTTTGGTGATAATTCTTCACATTACACATGTTATTGTACATAGTTATATTGTATATTGTATCCATCGTTAAAATAAAGATACTGATTAGTGCAAAACTAAACTTGTCTGCACTTTGACCTTGTGATCAGAATTAGTATCACAGTTAAACTGGTTGAAAGTATAGTAAAGATTACAAGCATTTAGGTTTACCTCCTGTTGTCAGTGTATTCATTTTCAGATGCTAACAGCAGTCATTCACTATATTATATATATATATATATGTATGTGGACAGTGGTCTGTGGTCTTTGGTCTCATAGTGCAATAGAGAGACATCTTGTATACAGTTATATTATCCAACTTAGTGTCAATGGTTTTGGTTTGGTCCTGTTTCAACATGACAATGCCCCCGTGCACAAAACCACTTCCTTGAAGAAAGGATTTTCCCAGTTTTGTGTGGCAGAACTTGTCTGATTTGCACAGAGTCCTGGCCTTAGCCCACACTTTTTGGGATGATCTGGAATACCAGCTGAGAGCCAGGCCTTCTAACTCAATACCAGTGTTGGACCTCACTTTTCGTATCCTTTCATGTCACAATGAAATCTCATTTTAAACAGCCAGTCAGATGAAGGGAAAACGATGAGCCGCTTCTCCGTACTACTCTACACCAGCCGCATGCCGCTCTGTGAGTACTGCGATGTAGAGCAAACCAAGGTCCAACCGCATGCCAGAGCTGAGTGTGGATCACATTTTAGCAGATAACACCCAGTCCAGCATTGTGTCACAGTAAATGACTGCATGTCACTGATATGAGTGTAACGGCACTAATCTGTCCTGTTAAAGATTTGAACAACCCACTGACTGATGTGAGCCCCAGTGGTGAGGCTGCAGACGGGAGGTGGGAGTGCTGGGAAAGGTCCTAATGTTAAGCCGCCTGGAGCACTCTGAGGGTCCTGTCCCTGTTTGCAGTTGATCCTTTTCCTGTTTTGTTAGAGCTTCACGTTACAGTTGCTATAGAATATAATGTCAACAAGATGCATTGAGGGAAGCCGTCCCATTTCCTGAGGTGTTGTGGATTTAGGTCCAAGATAGACGGGCAAAGACCACCAACTTCCCCTCACATGTCAGGAGTGAACTGTTTTCTTTACTGACATGTCATTCAGGGTGGGCTCAGCATCTGCTGAGTGTCAGAGCCAGCAGGTCTAATGACAGGCTGGATTTACATTGCCATAAGCTTGTGGTGCGTAGTACAACATGCACTCCCTAATCCAGAGACTAAAACAAACATCAGTGTAGTGGCACCACTCTCTCCAGCTCATTCACACCCACGTACAGGTCAGTGTACACATCATGAGGAGTTCTACTCATCCTGTGAAAACAGTTGCATAATGTCTTCTGTGGAGAATTAATTTGGTTATAGAGTAACCAATGACACTCTTTTGTGTCATGTTTGTACTGTTGACCTTAGTGGGAACGGAGAACCGAGAGGTTAGAAAGAGTTGACGAAGAGTTCAAAATGATTTTTACAAATGTACATAATCTGGCTTCAATTCCAGATGATGGCTGGTTTATCTCCAGGCTCTAAAGAAATATAGCCAATGCGAAGGTGCCTTCAACCTGCATTACTTCTATAAAGTAGGGTATGCTTTAGGGCGGGGCTTACTGTGATTGACAGGCTGCTACCAGAGCCGTACACGGTGTCCCTACATCACTCCTCCGCATCCAAATATGGTCACTGGTTGCAAAAACCAAGATGACGCAACCAAAATGCCAAACTTGAGGCTTCAAGACCGCTGTCCACAAACCAATGGGTGACATCAAGACGACTACATCCACTTCTTATAAACACATTCTGCATGGTAGCCCCTGCCATCAGTCAGCCACTTACTAAAGGCTGTGCCATCAGTAAATGGGAGCAATTTTGGGTTAAATCTCTTGCCCAAGGACACATTGGCATGGACTGGGGGAGCCAAAGATTGTACCACCGATCTTTCTATTGCCTCAAATCTGAACCACAGCCGCCCAACATGAAGGGTCTGTCCAATCAGTTCCATTATGTAGCATACAGCTATACAGTATATTAGGGACTGAAAGTTTGGATACCTCAGCTTCTGCTGCTAAAATCTAGAGGGGGGGGGACATGCCAGCTGGGAAAATCAGAACATGTGCTTTCTGTTTGTTTTCACTAAAGCAAAGCTAAGGATAATAATCAACAGCCATGAAGGTCAAATAACATCTTATAATTCCATCCTCATGATCAGTAACCCTTTCCTTTCCCAAAGCACAAACCAGTGATGAACACAAAGCACACAGCTACGAGGGAATGTGATTCGTCATGTAACAAGTGGCTTCGCTCCACAGCTGGGAATGTCTACTACATCCATTCACAGCTTCTTCTTCTAATCGTAATAATGACAGGGTCCTGAGCAGCCAGCAATTTTCAAAGAAAGACGAGAGGAAGGCATTCTGCTGAAAACATGAAGGAATAACATTTGGCTGCCGTCCAGCAGCAAAGTCCTGGGTGTGCAACAGAAAGCCATAAAAAAGCCTCCAAATACTCCCTAAATGCCAGAAACAATAGCTGTGTATCTGATGAATGGGTGAAAGTGCAGTTTTGAGCACCGGTGCATGTTACAAAGAGTAAGTGTGTGCAGTTTTAAAATGTGTTTCCTTTTAAATACACCATCTCTGAAAACCAGATTGCTACCATGTATATCTGGTTGTGATCATTGAATAGCATGTACTGACATTTTGACTATAAGAGACACATTTATCATCAAAATGATACTTTGTGAGGAGACAGGTGAGAGAAACACAGACAAACAAAGTCATCAGAAAGAAAATGACCTAAAAAAAAGGAGGATGAAGAAGAAAATGACATCCAAGCAAACTTCTTCTTATGTTGCTGAAGAGGAAAAGTCCCCAGCGGAGATCTCCACATACATTAAGACATGTCCTTACCTGATCTGCAAACATCTGGCGCTTCTTCTTCTTCCCTACCTGTCTGCTCTCCTCTGCTTTCAACTGCAACTCCCTCATTGACAGAATCCTGCTCGCTCCTCAGCGACAAACTCCGCCCACAAGAGAGTGAGATGAGTAGGGGGGGGGGGGGGGGGCGGAGGGAGGGACAGAGACCGAGGACGCCTTCCTCCTCTTGTTGCTGCTGCTGTGGGATCAGCAATCGGAGCGGAAAAACCAAAAGACAAACACTCTGAGTTCTGAGTTCAAAGTCTTGTCCAAAGTGCCCGGTGGTTTAAGGAGCAGCTTTGTCATTAGTGAACAGAAAGGGGCAAAGATAAAAGGCTTAACAGCGCACTAATGTGAGGAAAACAGCAAGGGAGAGAAAATGGACCTCATGGTGGCCTACTCTATAAAAGGATACACATCCTGTTGTTGGACCAGAAGACATGAAAAAACACAATGACTGTGTGAAATCAAATCAAATCTTCAGTTATATTATATATTTGGTCTTCTTATATTAAGCCAGCGCAAACCCAGCATCAGGGGTCTGATCCAGGGGGCTTCATGTCAGGGGACTGATGTCAAGGGTCTGGGGGGGAATGCCCCGACTCTCTGCAGGATCAGCAAACCTTCGGTTGATGCCATTACACAGGTTAGAGCTGCTGTCCATAGGCTGTTGGGCCCCGTGCTGGAGTATGCAGCTGCTGAATGCTAGTAGCTACAGCTAACTGAAGGTCTGTCTGACACTTTGAATTTAGTCCAATAAACAAACTATGAAAACGTACACTGACAAACATAAACTATAGGTGAAGGCCACACATTACGATTATAAAATAACATATTGCATATTCTTGCCCTGCTGTAAGTTAGTTGTTGGCTTTTTCTTCTTTTATAACTGACGACTGTAAATGTATATTGTATATTGTATGGATCCAGTACTAGAGGTGAAATGCTGCCCCCTGTTTGTTTGGAGCTTGTGGCCAGATATTACACATTACACCTAAAGAACAGACTTCATGCAGCAAAGGACTGCAGGTTGGATTTGAACATGTGCTGCAGTAAGGACTCGTCATCTTGTTGTTTGGCAACCAGTGAACGGAAGTGACCGTGTTTGGACTGTGGAGGAGTGATGCCGTGGTCAAGACGCCGTATACGGCTCTGGTAGCGACTTGTCAAACCCAAGGTAACCCGGCCTAAAGCATTCCCTGCTTTAGGGTATATTTCACTCTGAATGGGACCATAATTGTTTTGGTATTGAACATCATGCTGTATTGAAGAAGACTTGAAACTAGAGATTGAGACCATAAACTCATGTTTACAATGTTTACTGAGGTAATAAATCAAGAGAGAAGTAGAGTCATTTTATCATAGACTTCTATACAACCAGAGGAGTCGCCCCCTGGTGGACACTAGAGAGAATGCAAGGAAACAACTAACGTCATCAGACACTTGTTGTATTACAATCAATTCCAAAGTATGCTGCTTAGAGGGCTCACAGGGACAGGCTCCTCTGCAGACAGCAAGGAGCTAAACTAACGTTAGCAGAGGTCGCGTAGACTTGCATGATGTGCTTAAGCTGTACTCAGTAAAGTGGGTTTTTGGTGAGAAACTTGAATAAATATAGTTGTTTGAAGGTGTTTTCTGCAAATAATCACTATAGATAAGAAATTTTAAATATAATATTTTAGAATTGTTTTCGGTTTACATTTATTTGGGGATGATTGAAATGATGCCATTCAGTTACCATACCAGAGTTCTATTACTTCAGAAGCATCTATATGGATTTTATACAAAAACAAATATACCGTGATACATAGCGTTACCAGCTGTGCTTCACAGTTATACCATGATATACATTTCAAGCCATAATGTAATATACAGCTAGTTTACATTAGTTTCTCCCACCTTAAATTCTTTAGGGGAAGTTTGAAAGACTATTTAGGTGTTTGGGGAATAACCTGTAACAAAATCTTGAGAATTAGAGTAATGTTGTAACTCAAACACATGAAGCTAAGTTTTTGTGTGAGTGATATGGACACAATGATTGGTGGTGGAATTGACTGCGATGCAAGGGGCACCCGCTAAAATCTTGCCTAAAAGGCACCAAATTGATCAAGGTTGATCAAACATCCCAAATATAACAAAATCTCTTTGATTCAGTCCAGCCCTGTACAACCAGCGAGCTAACGTTCGGTGGGCTGGCTAGCAGAGCTAGCTGACGTTGACAGCAGTACAGTTCTACTTTTAGCTAGTTTACAGCTGGCTAGAGTCATTTGGCCAAGCAGCTTCATTCAACATACGCTAGCCTATCTTTTCCTATGCTCTATTTTTAGTCCATGATCCCAGTTAAGCTAAATAATGACATGTTTCTTATCTCTGGAAACAGTAAGACTAATAAATATTGGGGATTTACTTTACTTGCTTTATTGCTCAGGGGACCATGCATCAGCCCATGGGTTGCTTGTTGAGAGCAGAGCAGGACTGTGGCTGGGTACAGTGCATGGTAGAGTGTTTGTCAAAAGAAAGTAACATTCCTCAGCTTCAGAATGGGATCGGTTCACTAGGTCCTACAGCGCCTGTGGTTCCTGCATACCTATTAGGGAACACACTGTTACAATAGCGTGTCAGGTGGAAATTCCTACCTCACTTTAAAGGAGGGCAGATAAAGTATCATATCAGACTGGTTGGAAATAATCTGAACTCAGAATGTTCCGAGGAGTCTGCTTGGGATATTTTCATATGACGTTGGTCTTCCTCCTGCTGGGCTCCGTCATGGCGCTGATGGATCACCGCAGAGATACCGAGAATGACCAGGAGCGGAACAAAGCCATTTTGGAAATGCTACATATCAATAAAGTGTCTGCGAGTCATCAGGCTAAGCCACATCCCTACATGAGGGGGATCTATCAGCGATTGGACTCACTGGAGGCTCAAGACTTTGGGAGTTCAGATGGAACGCTGGTGCAGAGTTTTCGGAGTGTAGTTGGTAAGGATTTGAAATGAAATGCCATCTTGATTTAAATGTGTTAACTTTGCTTCTTTCTTGACATAATAATTAAAACTACGGTGTAGTAATATTGAAACCTATGCAATCACGGAAAGCAATGTTTTATATTTCCTTTTTGATTGCATTAAATTAATAAAAGAACAAGGTAGTTAGCCTTAGCTGTGTTCCAGTGATGACGTCTTTGCAATGGGCAACCTGGAAGTCTTCCATTAGTAAAACATCTGTTGTTATATCACCGTTTGGGTTTTGATGTGCAGCTTTTGATGTACTTAAAACCTACCAAATATGAAGACAAGTAATGACCCAAAATGTAACACTAGATACTGTATAACATATAATTTGATCCACTGTTAATATAAAAAGATTGATGCGTGCAAAATGAACATGCACTAACAAGATAGATACAAGACATATGTCAGACTGCAAATTTAGTTTCCCACCATTTTACAAGGAGGAATTGTATAATATATGTTGCTAAACCTGTATTTGCACCACCTTCGACAATATCAGAAACTTTTTTTTACCAGTAATGGCCTCCTCTATTTCATCATGACAACTCTCAAATAACAAACAGCTTTAATCAAAGAAAATGACCTTCACGCGGTTATCAACATGTCGAAGGCTGAGCTGTGCCTAAGTGGAGAGCAGGGTCGTCCTTCAATCAGAGGATCGGCGGTTCGATCCCCGGCTCCGCTCGTCACATGTCGATGTGTCCTTGAGCAACACAATTAACCCCAAAATTGCTCCCGTAGCTGTCCTAGCTGTCCTATCACACACTACGGTGTGATAGGATCTGAATTGTAAGTTGCTTTGGATAAAAGCGTCTGCTAAATGACTGTAATGTAAAAATGTAATGAGCCGGGGGCTGCTAGCTCACAGTCCAACAGCTAACTAGCTAGCTAGTTAGCTGTTGGGCTAACAGGAAGGAAGTGGTAAAGTATTAGAACTATAGACTGTATATAAGAAGTGGACGTAGTCGTGGTGACATCACCCATTGTATGTGGACTGCCGTTATGAAGCCTCGAGGTTCGGGGATTTCGCCATTGCCATCTTAGAATACGGCCGTCACCATCTTTTGCTTTTTTGCAACCGATGAACAGTGTAACCATATTTGGAATGCAGAGGATTGACATAGTGACACCTGATATGACTGGTAGCGGCAGTGACCTGTCAATCACTGTGTAGCCCCGCCCTAAAGCATCCCCTGCTTTATGGTCTGTTTGACTCTAAATGGACCATCATTTACTAAATGAACATCATGCTGTATTGAAGAAGACTTGAAACTAGAGATTGAGACCATAAACTCATGTTTACAATGTTTACTGAGGTAATAAATCAAGAGAGAAGTAGAGTCATTTTCTCATAGACTTCTATAGAACCAGAGGAGTCGCCCCCTGGTGGACAATAGAGATAATGCAGCTTTAAGACACTTCAGCATCGGCTTCACTTGGCAGAAGCGGAGGTTGCCACTTGAGTAGAACCCGTTCCTTGCTTGATTTGATGGGCTGTGTGGACCAAGTGTGACATTGAGGAGCAATGTGACTCCTCACCTGGCACTGAAAAGTTGAGAATATTTTAACTGTAATATAAACTGAAAGAAAGCCACTAGAAAAATGCAACACGTGGCACAAGAGAGGAGCACATGGTGCTATTGGAAAAAAATGATTTAGCTGGAGACGTGTTTCTAGCAACGTGCCTTGGTTTTATGAACGCGGTAGACATTCTGTCTTTACGTTGCATGTAGTATTTTGCTGCTGTATTATTCCTCTGAATGTCATATAGAGAACCTTTAAAGAGCAAAAACACATTTGTATGATCCTTTTAAGCCTTTGAGCCTTGTACTGCAGTCTTAACTAATCTGTCGCTTGTCTTTTCATTCTTTGGATCACCCAGGTCCACATCAAGCTCCTCCAGGATGGATCTGGTTCAATGTTAGCGGCCTGAACCCCTCAATGCTAGGTGCGGAGCTCGTTATGTACAGGAAGACCTTGCACCCCGATCCCATTAGTGTGACTGTCGCCCTGCACAGTATCACAGCTTCACAGGGAGCTCTGGCAGAAAGTCCTGCCCTGGAGGAGAGACTGCTGACCTTGGATCAGCGATCCTCATCTGGTTATGATGTGTTTGATGTGTCAGCTGTTCTGCCTGTGAAGCCTCTGGAGGTGGTGGGCTTTCAGCTACGTTATACAGATGAGAGTGGTAGTCTGGTCCTTCATGAAGCCCTAACACAGAGTCTTTACTGTCTGAACAGAGGCTCCCTGAGTGAACCCTTACTGGTGCTTTACCAGTCACACCCCCTCCACATGTAACACTGTGAGCACTTTTAGTGTGCAGATCACGTCATTTGTATTAAAACATATCTAACCCACCTCTGATATGGTGGATGTTTCATAACAAAATTGGAAAAGGGGGTGAGAACACATTATACTGACATGGGTCAAGTGTTGTAACTTTGAGATAAACAAAGCCTAAACAAAAATAAACCTGTCTTCTTCTTTTTATATACATATATATATATAAATATATATTTTTTCTTTAGGGCTTTACTTGTAATGGGCATATGACATTAATGTTTTTAATTCAAGCATTTCCTTTAGGATGTGTCCTTTAGGCCTTTTCAAGTAACGATAACATTCGGATCATTATTCTGAGAAAAAAGAAAAAAACTAAACTGCACCAGAACTTCATCTTAGTTACACGCTTTGTTTTGAAATGTTCCACCGGAAGTCTTAGTGCTGTTGTGTCTGACTTGATTTGCGATGTCAGTTTGACAATCATGGGAGCTCACTGCCCTCCAGAGGACACAGTGAGTAAACATTATATTGCCTGTTTTATTTCTCGAAATCTCAGATTTAAAAGATTAAGATTATATTATATCATTGGATATATAGATGGGATTCATGAGATGATATGTGTGATATGCCAGCTCCAGCTACAGTGGAGAAGACTCTGAGACTCCCAGAAACATTGCAGGCTTTTGAGCGCCTTTCTGCAAATGAGTGAATGTGCAATCAATCCCCTTCTGATCATTGTTTTCATGTGTTACTTGTAATTCAACATTGATCTCCACCTCACTTGCCATATTATTTTAGCACCATTAAATGAAACATTAAGTTTATTGTGAGTCCAAATCGCCATTTTGGAATTTCAAAAAGGAAACTAATTACAACCCATGCTTGTTATATTTGCAATATATCTGATTTTTTTTATTTAGATCCCCGGAAATTTCGATGAAATACCTTATTTTTAGCAGGAATATTGAACCGTCCATATACTTCAGGGGACTGCCCGGGGCCCTTTTAAAACCCATTTTGCACTTTTTTTTCCATTTACAAGGTCCAATAATAAAAATATATCTGCTTGTGTGCTGTACACCGTTTTGTCTACCCTTACCACACATTGCTGACGTTTTCTGAGGATATTGATCTAAAAAACTATACAATTCTCAAAAATATTTCACAGAACTTTGGTCTCAAATATATAAGATTTGAACAAAAATTAAATAATAAACAAAATCCTCTATCTGATCTGACACGGAATGACCCAAAGAGTAAAATCATACTGCTAGAATCAATCGTTATTTTGGACTTTCATCTATTCACCGAAGGCTGGATTACCAAAAAATAATCACATTCTTGATACCAGACAATAATGTCAGGAACTCAAATGTACAAGAAATATAATAACAGTTACAGTTTGGTGGCTTCCTGGTGGGTGGGATCCTGCTGAAGGAATTTGCCTTTGTGACCTCAGTATTTCCAAAATCCTGGTTTGACGATGTTAATGATAATAATAATAATAACAATTATTATTATTATTATTATTATTATCCGTTTTCTGGGCTGTAGCTACCTTATAGCTACCACGGGCATGTAGTTATTAATATTTTATAATAATTTCATTTCATAAATATTTATCATGCAACGACTTAAAGAGGTTTATATTCTACAATTAGATGCATTAGATATGTTTTAGTGCTAATTCATATTTAGACTATTTTAGGCAAAAAAAGAAGCAGACTATAGAATAATTAAAGTAATTTTCGAGCAGTTAAAGTGAAAATAATGATTTAAAAATATTCAGATTGTTCTAACAAAGTGTGATTGTCATTATTCTCGAGTAGCGGTATCTCTTCCATCAGGAACAGGCTGCATCATCCCGGACACCGGAAGTGGTATGTCTGTCCTCTAACATGATTGGTTACATTCTCAGTCTCTCGAGTGTTTTTTCCCAGCCAATCATTGACGACCTCCCGCAGCAGCGGAACGCCTCCTCCAGGCGCAATTCGCCCAGAAAACAGCGGATCTTCTTTTATTCTGCGGTTCACCGCGTTAACGTCCGCTTTCTGTCTTCCACACTACGTGTGTGAACGCGCCCTGAACCCGCTTACAACATGCTCCCGATGCGGATCCGAAGCCGGCTGTGAGAACGTTTGAAGCGGACCAAGTGGAAATGCCTCCCCGGAGCGCTGAACCTGTTCCACCCCGCACACAAAGCCTGTGAAGCAGGCCGTGTTTTTTTCCCCTCACGCAGAGACGACGCGCCGATGATGCTCAAACATGTCGGGGAATCAGTACAAAGGCAACGAAGTCAGCTGCTGCATCAAATACTTCATTTTCGGATTCAACATCCTGTTCTGGGTGAGAAGGTTTATTCTTTTATTGGTCTGCGCCTCTCTCTGGTTCAGTTCGGTTATTATCGTGACCACCGGCCAATAGGGAGGAAGGCCCCGATCATCAGCGCATCTTATCGTTCATATTCATAAATAGTCGGATCAATGCACGCGCGCCTTATTGTGGTTATAACGGTCCGGTGGAGCAGCTGCAGCATCACAGCACACCGCTAATCGGCTTTTTGTAGCGGACTAATGACAGCTCAGACTCGGTGTCCGGCTGCAGGCTTATCATTCATATCACACCCACAATGACAGCTCGATCTGTGACTATTTAGACATGACGTCATGTGTCTCAAGAAGTGATGTCATTCACGTCAAACATATGGGAGACAATCTGTGAGGAAAGTCCCGGTTTAAAGGCCACTATGAGATGTTCCAGTGAATATAATCTGCATGTGAAGAATACTAATAATAAACTGATGAAATGTCAGAGAAAGAACTCACAAGTTCCCACAAAGTCACTTTACTACATATATCAAGAGAGAAGCAGTGAATCTTCACCGCTATTTCTTATAGTTTTACATGAAAATGTCTTGATTGATGAATTAATAATCAGACGTGAGACGGATCAATTGTCTGTCCAACTTCTTTCAGCTTTAATGTAAATACGTTTCCATTTTATTTGATATATTTTGCATAAATAATAGGGGAGCGAGGGGTCAGCTGAAACATGTTCCAAATGTTCATGAATTGCAAATGAAATCATATTTTTAATTATTTGAATTCTTTTAAACTTGCAAAATGCAACCAACAGTGATTTCCATTATTGGTGTATCTGCTGATTAATTTCACGATGGACCAATTAATTGCATGGTCAATAAAGCATCCATGACAATATCCCAGAGCCCAAGTTTATGTCCTGTTTTACCCGACCAATAATCCAAATCGTCAAAATTATTATTTACCATCATGGAAGACCAAAAAAAGTTGCAAATTTTCACTTTTGAAAACCTGGGAACCGTCACAGTTGTGCCACTCCGGGCCTTATTTTAACCTCACAGTCTCTGTGTGGGCGACTCCAAACACACCTGCTGCTTCGTTCACAAAGCACAAAAGGGCTGGGTGAAGGTGAATAACCATTGGAGGGCGAGATGATGAATAAATACACTCTAAGCCAATCACATCGCTGGTCTCTTTGCTCTGAAACAGCTGGGCCAATCACTGTGCAGCTCACACAGATGTGCAGATGTGTTTTCAAACAGTTCACTAGTACAATGATGATAGAAACATAGTTAGGTGATCTGTGCATCAGTCCTAATTCTACTTGATTTCAGGTTGTAAATGGTTACATCACATCTTAAACAGTGACACACCACCATAGAACATGAAGCACAGATTGTGTAGGTTTAAGTAAAGGAGGCTGTAACACTCAGGACTCATGAGCTCCAGTAATGTGATGTCTGTCAGAAGAAGACCTCTTCTAACAGACCTGTGTGTGTGTTCATTCAATGAAGGTGAACTCAGTGAGCAGTGTGTGATGTCACTGCGCTCTGACGCCGCTCTTGTCCAATCAGAAGCTGCAGCTTTCATCAACATACGGTCCGTCCTGCTGCCTTCAGATGGCTGCAGGGATTTAATGAAGTGAAGGAGAAACCTTTCACTCCGTGTGAAGCAGCACAACAGACGTCTAGAGATGAATGCATATTTACAGTTTCACCTCTTTAGGTTTGCTCTTGTTGACTAAATCACCAGACTGACAGCAGAGTGACACTGCTGCAGAAACAGACTCTATTCTCAGAGCAACAACTTTCTCTGTGCTGCCAGTTTGTTCCTCTCCTCCTGAGCAAAGAGAACTTCAAGGTCAGGAAAATACCAAACTGCTTGTCCTGGTCTTTGAACTGCTGAAAAAGAGGCTTAAAGAATTGATCAATTATCAAAATAGTTGCCAATTAACTTTGTCACTCCATTGATCTACTGTTGTGGCTAAAAGTTAATAGAAAGCTCATCAATTACAAATGATTGAAGTGTGCAGGGTTGCAAACATGCCTTTCTCTCTAGGAACGCTGACTCTGCAGTTAAAGAATTCACAATTCAACACAAAGTGATGAAGACCATGATACATAAATAATAAGAAAAATTCATCCATTCGTAATAATATCATTAGAAGTGAAAGCTAAACAATAATAAAGACTGCAGGTTTCAGGAGTGATGATGTAATGTGGAGGAAGAACTGGTTCATGTGAGGGTCAACATACTATGAAACATAAACAATGGAGCTATGACATCATCAGTATGAGATGAAGCAGGCTCACAGGGTCACCGTGGCCTTAGAGGAAACATGTCTGAATAACAATGTGCCGGAGCATCAACACGTCTCTGCAGTGATCTGACATGACTGTGGTGTTTTGCAGCTGCTGGGCATGGCCTTGGTTGCGATTGGACTGTGGGCATGGAGTGAGAAGGTAAGAGAGACACCAGCACTACTGGAGTATTCCTTCACTTACCAGTACTACTGGAGTAGTCCTTCACTTACCAGTACTACTGGAGTAGTCCTTCACTTACCAGCACTACCCTGGAGTAGTCCTTCACTTACCAGTACTACTGGAGTAGTCCTTCACTTACCAGTACTACTGGAGTGTTCCTTCACTTACCAGTACTACTGGAGTATTCCTTCACTTACCAGTACTACTGGAGTAGTCCTTCACTTACCAGTACTACTGGAGTAGTCGTTCACTTACCAGTACTACTGGAGTAGTCCTTCACTTACCAGTACTACTGGAGTAGTCCTTCACTTACCAGTACTACTGGAGTGTTCCTTCACTTACCAGTACTACTGGAGTAGTCCTTCACTTCCAAAGAGTTTCTGACAACTTTTCTTTTTTGCTGTGTGATGATAATAATAATTAATTTTGTTCATATTATTGCTATTAATAGCTGCACTAATTCATTTTTTTATTATGAAGATTATTTAGGGGGGGGGGGACATAACACAGGTCCCAAGGTTGGAATCGAACCCAGGTGGATGTGGTTCAGCTACCATGGAGCTCCACTAATAATATATTTATAGTTGGATCAAATGACTGTAATGTGAAAGAAGTTGAATTATCACCAACTCTGCCGTTCCTCTCTGCTTTACTGAGCTGTTGAGCCTCTTTTAGCTCGTTGTTTTGGTTTTACGACCTGCAGACAAAGTTAGCAGTTAGCTAACAAACATTGGTTAGCTTCTAGCAGCTTGCTCTGCTGCCCCCTAGTGGGCAACAAATACAGCTTTGAATCCCAGCCCAATGTTTAAAACCAGGTTCAACTATCAAACTGAGTTTACTATGTATTTGCTGATGGAACCCAGGTGATATGAGTAAGACACATTTCACTGAATCAGTTTATATTCCTGTAAATATAAATAAATGCTCCGTAAACCCTCTGTTACTGTGTTCTTTGTGTTTTTGGTGGCTGCAGCAGCATTCTTTCTCCCCGCAGTTCATCCGAACTATGTTGGTCCTGAAGGAGACGCAGCTGTTTGGCTCACACTTTGTGTTCTCTGTGTCTCTCCCCTCCAGGGGGTTCTGTCCAACATCTCGTCCATCACGGACCTGGGGGGGCTGGACCCAGTCTGGCTCTTCATGGTGGTCGGGGCGATCATGTTCATTCTGGGCTTTGCGGGATGCATTGGAGCGCTGCGGGAAAACACCTTTCTACTCAAGTTTGTATGTTCCATGAACATGAAGACCTTCCAATTTGCACCGTGCAGTGATGTATGATGGGTAAACTCACAGTATCGCCGTCTGTCTTCCTGTCGTAGTTCTCCGTGTTTCTGGGGATCATCTTTTTCTTGGAGCTGACGACGGGAGTCCTGGCGTTCGTCTTTAAGGACTGGATTAAAGACCAGCTCAACCTGTTCATCAACAATAACATCCGGGCGTACCGCGACGACATCGATCTGCAGAACCTCATCGACTTCACTCAGGAATACGTACGTTTGCATTTACAGTTCAATCACGACCCTGGAAATAATGTTAGCAGTTGCTTGTACCTACTGATATATGTAACATTTACTCAAGAACTGTGCTTAAAGGTACACTATGCTGGAATGTGTCGCTTACTGTAAACACAACATTCACAGTTAGCCCCTCCTCCTCAGCTCAACGAGCAAGAGAGAGAGAGAGAGCAGTGCTGTCGGATCAGGTGACAACCTCCGGTTCTGTCAAGCCGATGCTGAAGTGTCTTAAAGCTGCATTCTCTCTAATGTCCACCAGGGGGCGACTCCTCTGGTATAGAAGTCTATGAGAAAATGACTCTACTTCTCTCTTGATTTATTACCTCAGTAAACATTGTAAACATGAGTTTATGGTCTCAATCTCTAGTTTCAAGTCTTCTTCAATACAGCATGATGTTCATTTAGTACATTATGGTCCATTTAGAGTCAATAGACCATAAAGCAGGGGATGCTTTAGGGCGGGGCTACACAGTGATTGACACGTCTCTACCGCTACCAGACGTATACGGCGTCTCTACGTCACTCCTCCACATTCCAAATATGATAACCTCAGTTCATTGGTTGCGGAAAAAACATGGCGACGGCTGTAATTCAAGATGGCGACGGCAAAATTGGCGAACTCGAGGCTTCAAAACAGCAGTCCACAAACCAATGAGTGACGTCACCGTGACTACGTCCCCTTCTTATATACAGTCGGCGGTGGACGAGCGAGATAGCGAGTGAATGAAAAGAGGCGGTTACGTTGAAAAGCACAAATATACGCGGCTCTGCACCACAACAACGAGGCTACACATTGTGCTCCACAAAGTCCTGCATAGTATACCTTCAAATACAAATGTGAGGTACTTGTACTGTAGTTGAGGCAAATATTGTACTTTTTGCTGCTCAACATTTATCTGACAGTTACTTAGCAGATTACATTTATTAATACAAAATATAATCAACAAATACACCCTGATGTATATTAAAGTACCAGCAATATATAAAGTCATTCAAATGAGCTCCATCTAGCATTCAAGCAATGAACACATGAATGCATCAATGATTACAATCCAATAATGTGATGTATACGATTCTGCATAACTTTTACTTTTGGTACTTGAAGTATATTTTGCTAATAATACTTTTACTTAAACTCAAGTACAATCTTGATATCAGGACTTTATCTTGTATCTCCACACTGTTGTAGGGGTACTTTAAGTGACGTTTTAAGTTCTTTTGTCTCGGGGTGACTTCAGTGGGACTGCTGCGGTGCGTTCGGAGCAGACGACTGGAACCTGAACATCTATTTTAACTGCACTGATGGGAATCCCAGTCGAGAGAAGTGTGGCGTTCCCTTCTCCTGCTGCACCAAGGACCCGGCGGTACGAGCACATAAAGCCTGGCTCATTCTGACATCTTAACCCGATCACATCTTTTTTTACACATTTGTCATTTGCTGCTGAACATCAGTGTCGTCATTGAGACAGTTTGACGCCGTGTTTTCTGTCTCCAGGAGGATGTAATCAACACTCAGTGTGGATACGACATTCGAGCTAAACCGGTAAGTGACTCGTTCACTCTCACGCTTTCATTTTGAAGCTGCCCTTCTATTTCATATTCACTCGGAATATGTAATATTTCATCTCTCCTACTTGATTTCCTAGTTATTTAGTGCTAGTTATAATACAAACAGTGCTTTTGAAGGCAGGTCAAAGGTGGATTAAACGTACGTTAAATCTTGCTTCTGGAGGCCAAGATTTATAACAATTACCAATATGTGTCCTTAAGATGAAAGGGTGGGGAGAGCTCTGATATGACAGATATGATACATTTAATTACATATTCATTTTAGAACTATTATCTCTGAAGATTTTTCTGATTTGACGTCTTTGTGTCCAGAACAGAGTTGAACTATTAACTTTGTGGCCCTTAAACCAAAGGCCTCTAGTCTTTGTGCTCAACAAGACCACATGGTGCTCCACCTCTGGACTGGGCGCCCTACACTAATCAAACTGATATCTTTTCATGGAACCTTTTTTTATTTTTTTAATCATTTCCATATTTCAAATGGCAGATCTTTTTTTTTTGTTTTTAAACCTGTGGAGGTGAAATGTGAAGCTGATGACAGGAGGTTGTGTTGATCAGGACTCGGAGCAGAAGGACTACATCAACGTGAAGGGCTGCGTGCCGCAGTTTGAGAAGTGGCTGCAGGACAACCTCACCCTGGTGGCCGGGATCTTTATTGGAGTTGCACTGCTGCAGGTCAGTTCCCTTCACACGGTCACCCGTCATGACAGAAAGCATCACTCCATCTTACCCTTCTTTTTGTCTTTCATCCACAGATTTTTGGGATTTGTTTGGCCCAAAACCTAGTGAGTGACATCGAAGCTGTGCGGGCGAGCTGGTGAGAAAACGATCTTTAATACTTCAGTTCAGAATCTCACGTGTCCTCATACAGACAGCAGCTCTTGGCTCCCCTCCCTTCATTTGCACCCATTTGTTTCTACTGGCATTTCAAAAGGCCCATGTTGTTCATATACGATGGACAGATTCTGGATCTTTGAGTCTGAAGTAAATTGGCATCGTCATTCCTGAACTCAAACATACCAATGTTTTTCAGAATCAATAAAGCTTGATGGAAGGTTTACACAGAGCCCCTAAATGATCGTCTCGTTCACACAAGATCCCTAAATCTATTTTGTTCAATACATTTGTATCATGTGCACACTAGTCACCGTCTTGCTTTGTACAGAAATCCACAAGGTTTACAAGGTGAAATATCAGGTTTGTCGATCTACTGCTAGCAACATTAGCATTGTAGCTGAGGCGGCAGCAGGACACATCACCAACACATCTCCAGTTGTTCTCTGCAGCTCGTTTATGGACTAAACCTAATGAAATGCTTTTTAAATACTTCTGACTCTTCAAAGCCAGAGACCAATCAGACTGCATGTCTGTGACCTTCCTTCATGCTCCCACTGAGCCTTGGAGTCATGTGACTTTGACAACAGTCCCGTCTTTCTTCGTGGCCTTCTCTTCCTCTGCGACATTCTTCTGTTTGTCTTCTCTTGTCTCAAAGTGTCTCCTCTCTCCAGCCTCCTAGTTCAGACTGCTGATCCCAACCAGACACTTTTCTTTCTGTTGTTGGCTTGTTGTTCATAAGCAGATGATTCTACCGGCTTTCTGATGAATTCACTTTCCATCTGCTCTCTTCCAGTTTCTTTACCTGATGCTGACGCAGCATTTCCATTCTAACAGGTAAGCCCCTTTTTTATTGCTGAAATTGAGTTTGTCTGTATACGTAAAACACACGATGACATAAAGATGTTCAATAATGTTGATTGGATTTTGTGTCGACAGCTCGGGGTCTTTGAACACATCGCCGGGGGAGCATTCAGAGGACCTCGCCGATCTCCTGCACCGTTTTTCTTCACTGAACCAGCACCTTTTTTTCCAAGGCACTACTACGTGAACCGCTCTGTATATAACACTGTGTGAGTTGTTGGAGACGAGGGTTAAACATGCACTACATGCAGGTCGCTCGGTTTTGATAGCGACGCGTAGAGAGTAGGAGTTTTGATACATCTTTTTGATAATAGATCGGTATTTTTCACTGTGGAAACGACGCTCCACTGCTAAACCCATCATGTAGGACTGTGACATAGTTTTAAAGTTGAGTGCTGGCTTTGTGTACCTTTCCACCGCTCACTCTCTGGCTCTGGTGGGCCGAGTAACCAAACTGAAAACAGGATGTCACATAATACGGATAAGGATTAGGATGTTTGTGTGTTACAGCAGATTCCATACGCTCCATTCAACAATCTAGTCAAAGACTTCATCTCTCAACTCAAACTCCTTTCCTTTTCTTTTCCAACTCCGGTAAAGTTGTTGTAAGGCAGCTTATGTTTAGAAAACATTTAAAATGCAAACTTCTTTTGTAAATGGATATTTTGACGTCTAAGTCTGTCAATACATTTAAGACACGCCGTCTGTATGGTGAATGTATCCACAGTCATCGCTGAGTAAACAATGCTTTACAGAGTTCAAAGCTGAAGCTAATATGAGGATTTAAAGCGTGTAGGATTTAGGATTTATTGCCAGAAATGGAATACAGTATTAATAACTATGTTTTCATTAGTGTATAATCACGTGAAACTAAGACTGGCTGTGTATTCATTAGCCTAGAATGAGTCCACCACGCTGCACCACCATGTTCCTACAGTAGCCCTGAAAGGACAAACTAAATACTGGCTCCAGAGACTTTCACGTGTTCATGTTACCTGAAGAACACCGTAGTTCTACTACACAGGGTGAAGGGAGGGTTAATCTGCAGCTTCACCACTAGATGTCACTAGACCCAACACACTGGGCCTTCACTGGTCGGTGTTAGCCCAAATCAAGTAGCTATCTACTGGGTCCAGCATCTGAAAACAGCCCAAAGATCGACGAGTTTAGACAGGAAGCATTATGTTGGCGTTAAGAGGGGTTTGATAAATCCTAACTAATCTGTTCAATGGAAAATTTGTCGAAAATATATTTATATTTCTCAAAGTAAGGAATTGGAAAAGTTTCAGCATCTGTACCAGACCCACAGGCAGCCCGGTCCTACCGTCACATTGTGTCCAATATGAAGTCTGTAAAAGTGGAACGGCTCTCCTGACAGTCCTGCGAGTTTAAGTTAACCCTTTATTTCACACCTTTTTAAACATTTTGAAGGTTTTAAATAATCTGGACGCTCTGCTCCACGTGTAGCTGTAACCCACCCGTCATTTCATTTCATGTTGGTTATAACCACCATGAGGAGCTGATGTTTCACTCACCTGGTTCCAACACGAGGATCAAGTCTTCTTCAGGAGGACATGTGGAGTATTGTCTTAAACATTTCTGCCCTTACTTGAATGAACACAAAGCTGCCACGTGTCTCCGGTGGTCGTCTTTCACTGTATTGTGACGCACATCTGATCAGTAAACACAATGTTGAATGAACTCAAACAGAATTATGAAATGGAAGTGTTCGGATGTTTCCTCTGCGTTTCTTTCGATGGTTTGAAGCGGTTTGCTCAAAGCATGCATCACTTGTTTTGCAAAGTATTTGCAGTATTTTTCCAGTAAAGTATGTTCAGATTGATATTGTGGAGCTCGTACACTGAACATGTGGAAGTGTTTAAGCAACAAGGGATCAGTCGTGCTTCTGATACTGAAAATGTATTGTACATTTGATCATAACTTGCTGGTCTGTTCTGCTATTGAACATTGAAAACATTACTACTGAAGCTGAGGTGAGGCCTCACTCATCACCAGCTGCACCACTTCTACAGATTAATGATCACATGGAACCCCACACTGTCATGTAACTACCTCCTCTAATGTCCTCGTCTCATGTCCTGTTGAAATTGGACTGGTTTTAATATCAATTAAAATTAATTAAAGTGACCAAAAAAAATGGCATACTTGAGTGTTTAAAGTGTTTTTCTTCTCCCTGGTTTGTTTGTGCATCACTTCCCACACATCGTCTGTCACTGTTCCTGGACATCTTAGGCACCGTCGCTGATAGAAACTAGTCTGAAGTACGACCGTCAGCGTTTAATTGATATATGAACTACAGCTAACGTTTGTACCGTGTGACTACTGCTCATCTGGGGAATGAACGTCTACACTCCATGTGCGCATTAGTGCCATTGTAGGTACAAAAACACAACTAGAAGTACCGCCTCGTGGTTTTAGCTTCTGCCAACCAGACAGTTTACATCCACGTCGTCTGTCGACGTCATGATGTTCTTCTGTCAGACATTTATGTTAAATTGTCATAATTATCATACGAATGCTTGAGTTATGGTGCAAAACAGGATTTGTGATGTCACTTTGACCACCAGATTCTAATCAGCTCATCCTTTGTGTCGAGTTTAGAAGAAACTCCTCCCAGACGTTCCTGAGATATCATGGGGGGGGGGGGGCTAGGTATTGTTAACACAAACACCAGGACCTGAGAGTGGTCCCGATAGAGGACTTGATGTGTGTCCCACTGGTGAGCTCCATGCTGCTGCACTGCCCTCACAAGCAGTTACTGCTCAAGACTAGTGAAGGAAAGCCACTCGGCTCCTCGTCGCCAATGTGCCACTTCAATCTCAGAATCATTGACTTTTGTTTCAAATAGTTTTTAACCTACAATGGCACTTATAGACCGTCGTTTAAACTTTTAGGAAAAGAACTCCTGCACACCCCCGACTTTACGACTGATTCACCAGCGTAGACACGAGGCGGTCCCAGTGTTCCCAGTGCTCCCAGTGGTCCCAGTGTTTGCTGCTAGAGATCATTCCACGTGTCACTGCTTTGACGTTTAAACCTGATGTTTGTAACATTTCATTTCAGACACGTGGCCGAGCTACAGTAGGGATTGAAGACGTCAGCCATCACCAGCTATCATCTTTTAATTATCTGCTGAGTTACAATCCTCCAAATGTACAACTCATGACATTTACAACAAACACTTAAGTTTATAGGATTTCACGCAGTTACTATGGATACATCTCCACAGGCATGTGTCTTTAGAAAGAGCACACATCTGATAAATAACCATTCATACCTTTAAAAAAAGAAAAAGCATGGGCCCAGACCAGGAAACGGGGTGGTACGTGAACATGCTGACGTGTTAGCAGAAATCCCTTCATCTAGAAGAACCCAACGGTGGTACAGAGAGAGAGACCGTTAAATACAGGGACCATTCACACTGCTCCACAACACACACACTTTATTTCATACGGAAGGATTACAGCAAGTTTGTGATCATCTTTTGGGGCTCTGTGGTGTTAGAACTGTAGTGCTCCAGTCTACTTCCTGGATTCTGAGTCTCGGGTCTACTTTGACTTGTTCTTGGCTGCTCTTCATACATTACTCCACCATTTCATGCCCATCCAAAGTATTAGTTAAAATTGATCTTCTATTGATATTTTCTGGAGTTTGTCCACAGTGCTGAGAACAAGACGTTGATCTGTAGGAGTCTGGGTACGCAAGGTGTCAAAGTGATCGGCAACTGATGGAGAGATGTTGGAGATCTGCTTAACGCCCTAAAAGATGAGGGAAAACTGACAGGTCGGCGCAAAGTAACAAAAACATGATTTAGTCTGATTAATTCAAGTCAATACCATCCATGTGAAATCAAAGACATCTTTGATTCTACACGGTTTGTATTGATTTTAATGGAAGAGACCTTTCTTACTTTGCACCTACCTGACATTCTCACCTGTGTATGTATTTACAACATCTTTTTGAAATGTCCATCTCTGGACGGATATGTATTCTGATGGCGTTGGATCAGAGCTAACAGCTCCCTGTTGATAGTTGAACTTGTTACATTGTGGTCTGGACTTCACCGTGGCGGTACCCTCGGTCTTGGAGCGGACTGAAGGTGGACTTGACTACAGCTCTGTACTCCACTACGTTTGCTTCACCTGGTTGTTACAGGATCCTCGTTCAGGGAAGGGGGCGGAGTTCACTGTACAGCTGCTGGAGCAGAGGGAATGTGTTCGGACAACTGTGGAATTAAAAATCGGATAAAATCTCTCGATCCGAGTCGTAAACAACAAGTGCAAACAAAAGTGTACAAGACTGGAGGTGTCAGTGGAGGAGGGCAAGCTGGACTTTGGGACTATGCGAGCGGTAGAGGTCGAATGAACACTGTCACACCTTAAACAGGACTAAAACATGCACAGTTTCTAGTCAATTTATACTTGAGCTACATGGGACACAACTGGGCACATCATGGATGGCTGCTTTTCTTAAAAATGAAGGAAAAATCACAACAGGAAGTCTTTTTTTTTGTTCTTTTGTGCACATTTTTTCACTGGTGGGTTACCGGTGGATGGTCTCACAGCTATGGTCGTAAAAGAGTGTCGTCTCTTATCTATTGCGTTAGGCTGTTTATGGCGCCTCGGCTCCTGTGGAGCTACTTGTAGCAGAAGATGCATGCACAAGTAGAGGAGGGGACCAGGGTTGGACCGATGCAGGTAGACCAGGAAGTCTACGGTGTCCACTGAGCGTTTAAGGGGCGTGGCTTTGTTAAGGACCTGCTAACCCACCTAATAAATCTCTTTATTATGGCTTTCAGAGGAGAGAAAGTCTAAAAACTGTTTCAGAGGCCTTTCCACCCTCTTGAGGATTTAATTCTCGGTGAATTGTTGTAATTCAAAATAAAATGACATTAGAAAATGCTCAGATTTCATGATTTGTATAATAAATCCACATCAGTCTAACCCTGGTGGAGGTGGGCGGGGCAGAGACATGACCAGGTCTTGGCTGGCAGTTAACGCGAAATGGTACCTTGGCACGTGACGATGGGGCACAGAGGGGTCATGAGGTGTCACTGGGTGATTGGGTGGTCAGGCAGGCGTTTTGGGTGGATGGGTGTGGGCGGGGCCGGACAGTCATTTAGCTCTGGGCAGTTAATCGCTGCTCTGTGAGGGACGCCTGGTGGGAGACCGTTTTGTTTTCGTGGGCCCTCAGCTTGGACACCACGTCGATGAACGCCAGGCTCTGGACCTCTTTGTGGAGGGGCTCTAAAGAGAGAGAGGGGGGGGGGTATTAAAGTACAATGGTACAAAGTGATGTCATACACACTGATCTGCTGCTCTGAGTTAAAGCCACCATTTCATCAGTGTTGTTAAGCCAACATCAGTGACTACGTGTACATGCCCACTTATTACACTGTAATACACAATATGACAAGATCATGTGAACAGCACATTCATATAGATATTACAAAATAAGTGTTATTCTCAATGGAACATCTTTTGATATATATATATATATCTCATGTACTATGTTTATCAAGACAACAAATAAACATAGTGGAGAAGGTGTTTGCATTGACAGCAAGACGTCTCACTACAGGATCAGCTAAGTTTAGAAAGGAGACTGAACCCTTAAAGAACTGGTGGTCAAACTAGCATCCAGTTCAATAACAGCGTGTCAGCTTCAGGCTGGTACTTTGAGCTATGCGGTCAAATTTACAGCCCACCTAAGAGAAAGATACTCTGCCCTTAAACCACTGGAGAGCTTGTTGAAAGTGTTGAATTGAAGTTACAAATGGCAAAGCAGGAGCGAGTTGACAGAATTAGTGAATGTGTTGCTCATGACTTGCTGTACTGGTGGAATTATTCACAAGGTATCATAAATACGTATCATATAGAAAGTGACCCGTTTGTACAGCAAATTAAAAAAGGAGCAAATGAGAAAACAGGGAGGCTGCTGACTAAAATATGATGAAATCTACTTCTTAAGCAGGAACATTAGAATACATGTCGGCCTCTAATAGAAGCCTATCTCTCCCATCACTATTTGAGAATCCATTCATTCAAGCTTTGCATCCTAGTTTCAAAGAGGTGACTATTACCAGCAGCATCATCAATGTTACATTTGAAAAAAGAACAGCATGTAAATAATGTCTAAATGTGCAGCGTTTACTCGTCAGATGTGTTCTGTATTACACTTTGTATCTGTTGAAAGCATTTAGAGCCTCACCTGAGCCCATGACTGCACAGATGAGGATCATAGAGTTGTACTTGATCTCCGGTGCACTCCTCTCGTCTGACAGCAGCTTGTGGAGCACCGACACCAGGTTGGCTCCGACAAAGTCCTTCTCAGCGGCGACTGAAAGCAGAAAGAAGAGTCTCAGGGGCCGATCCACTGAACCTCCACTGAACCTGCAGAAAGAAGAGTCTCAGGGGCCGATCCACTGAACCTCCACTGAACCTGCAGAAAGAAGAGTCTCAGGGGCCGATCCACTGAACCTCCACTGAACCTCCACTGAACCTCCACTGAACCTCCACTGAACCTCCACTGAAGCTGCAGAACTAAGACAGAGCAACTGTAAACACAGTCATTCTCACTCTTACCCAAATCCAGCGCTGCTATGAGACCCAAAGCCACCAGTGCTTCGTTCTGCATAATCATATGCTCACTAGTTGCCATGGTAACTAAGTGCTTGACTCCTCCTCCCTGGATGACAGTTCTGACGACTTCCTGAAAAAAAAGAAAATCACCGTGATGTACTTTCAGGATGAATCTCAGCACCAGGAGGTTGTGACACCATCATCTGTTAAAGACAGACTTTGTAACTTTGGACTTTTTGGTGAAATAACACAATACTCCTCAAAAACATTTGAATTCATAAGCAATAAACATGAACAGTTTCTCAATTGGACACTTCGAGGTTTGGCTGCTACTGTAGCTTCTGACTGCTGATAGCACACTGACTCTTTATGTGTGCTGCTGTTACAAGGAGCTGTGTAACGGCAGCATCTGGTGATACATAACACGGTACAGGGGTTACAATTATGGGTGCCGATTATCATCGGCTATTGGTTCTAAGTAGTTTGACCGTTTGTCTCTGTAAAGGTCGATCAGATGACGCCGCGATCCTGAAGTGAAACGTCTACGATACTCGTTTTCTTTCATGGCTGCTTTGCTCCGAAGCAACACAGGTGGACAGACATGCAGGCGCACACGCACGCACACACGCACACAGTCCTGGTGCCGTGGAGTTCTGTGGCCGGCTCGCCATCTGTCTGATCTATTTTTTCCCCGAGAGTGAATTTGGCAGAAAACTGATATACGTGTATCTGATTCTGATCCATCCTATGCTTGTCCACCTCTTTGGATTGGTCATAATGTCCGGCACAATTTGAATCGTCTTAAAATGAATCCTTCTATAAATTAATCTTGTTTTGTCTGAACGTGTAGCTGATCTCTCTTTGGAGGAAAACAAACTGGGTTTTAAATATGTGTTGAATATATATGCGTTAGCTGTAATGACCAAAATATATATTCTGCTTCCCCTCACCGTCACTGCCTGACATTATGAATCCATATTCAATGTGTTCAGGGTCATATTTCCTCACCACACTCTGGGGCACTTTGTGTCACTGCATCCGAGGAAACGTTAGCCGGCTAACGGTGACAACACACATCTGTCAACCTGATGATGTGTGTTGATTGGTCTTTGAAATGATGCATTTTTATTGGATGTTTTGTGTGAATTCTTGAGCACATTTAAATGACTAAAGATAACTAGGTCTGTATTTTATCCAAACAATGAATTGAATTGAATCTGTGTCGGACCTTGGACTTGCTGTGCCGGATGAGGGCCGACAGCAGCCTGTTGGACTCGCCCATCACCCCTGCGTGGTCTTTGGCTTCACACCACTCCACTAGCCTCTCCACTAGCTTCCCATTGGTTCCCAGCTGGTCTGCAGCTTCAGCTGAAACGACACACACACACAGATTACTGTCATTTCATCGGGTGTTTTTTATTTCTGATCATTTGCACCCAAATATTGGGTTCGGTCTTTTTGGAAAAAGCTCAAATGGAAGCTGTAGTTTTGGATTAGTTGACTGAACTACTTCTGATTATGAAGACGTTCTTCAGAAGGAACCATCTGTCCAGTGTCTTCATGAATCAGAATTGAGGCTGAAAAGCTTAAATAGAGCTGACGGAGAACGACTCGTGATGAGCTTGAAACATCTTTCACAGGGAAGAAGATAGAAGTGATCAAACCTCCACCTTGTGTATCGATGAGCATGCGTAACGTCCCCAGGAGTTTAAACTGGACTGGAGGCATCTCTGATTGCAAAAACCTCAACACCACGTCTGCTACTCCAGCTGACAGCATCTTGGATTTGTTTACCACTGGAGAGAGGAGACAAGGCACACGAGACACAGAAGCAATCAAGCAAAGATTTACATTGATATCAACTATTCTTTGTAGTTAGCAATGTATTATATGATTCGTCTTACGGGAAAACATATCTCTTTAACCAAGAATAGTCTCAACGGTTTAGTAGAGCTGGTTTAAAGCTGTGATGTCTTGTTAAAAATGAACTGTACTTAACTCAACCTGATGTAGCCGTGTCAGCTACACTCTGGAAGTATGATAGGCCAAAAGATATAGCAAGCAGCACTATGCTTGAGTGGCTATGAGTGGCAGAACAATCGGTCTTAAGACTGAGCCTTTACATACCAGGGGCACGACGAACAAACAACTAAATGCAGAATACTCACCTGTTCATTTCCTGCATCAAAACTATCTATCCTACTGAACCAGAGCAGCGTCTGGCAGTCTGTCTGAAGGGAACTGTTGTTATTGAGTTTCATTTTAGTGAGATGATCTGAGTAAATTTGAGTTCCCTCTGGTAAACAGTTACGCAGTGTATATATCTAGGGCTTTTATTGTGAAAGGTAAGAACGGAAAGAATGGATCTGGTCTCCTTTGTCAAGGTTGAAAGGAGTAATAAAGTTTGGCATCTTGGTTCGGACTTCGGAGCCTCCGTGTAGTTGTACACCATAGTGTAGGTATTGAATGTGTCCGTTCCTCTCATAGCTAACGGTTCTAACAGGGCTAACGTGTTTACCTGAGGTCCTGGGTCAGGTCTTTTTACTAGGAACCAAGTGGACCTTTGAAGACCTAGAATCTAGAGCAGGGGTTCTTAACCTAGGGTAGATGACATCGGCCCCTGGTGTGTGTGCACAAGTTCCTCACCAGGTATGGCCAGGTTCCGCAGGGCGCTCAGTGCTGCATGCTGAACGGTGACGTTGCCTTCCTCAACGTGCCGATCCAACAGCTCCAGAAGCTTCTGCACGATGCCAGTGTCCACCATGTGGATGCAATTCCCATCTACGCTCAGAAATAAAAACACAAGAGCGGACACCTTGATGTCAGATCCTGATCAGTGCTGGGTCTCACACTTCAATTACTGTCAAATGTGTATATTTAAACATCCTAAATGGGGTTTAATTGTGCTGCTTACCGTTGCGAGCAAAATTGGCAATGGCCAGAGCCCCAGCGAGCTGCAGCTGGTGGTTATGAGATGGAATCCAGGACAGGACCCTCTGGAAGACGCTGCCCTTTCCTCCCTCAAACAGCTTCTGCATGGACTCATCTACACAACAGAGGGAACACAGGTAGTCAACATGTCACTGACGGATGAATAACCTTTGGTCATTCTGTGTTCTAAAGGCAATAAGGGCTTTATTTACACATGTCCCCTTCTCTTTTATAGCTTCATGTTGTTTTACTCAAGTGTTTGTGAATCCACCGTCCGTTACTAACGGCACACTACATTCAGTGTCTGCATAGGAGCACAGAGGACAGACTTCCAGCATTAGTGGGCCATTTTAATGCTTAATCGCTCATTCGATGTGTGCACTGTGTCATTCCAGTATGTATATTTAGAACACACCATGTTCAGGTCTAATCCACTGCAATGAAATATTTACATAAAGGTTGAATTATTAATACTTTCTGCTGGGCAGAAGACTGTGTGCATCTATATTGTGTAGGTTCTATTTTCTGTCCATAAATGTAGTCCCTGAGGGGATGATGATGACCTCGTATCCATCCTGCAACAGTAAGCAGTTCAAAGTATGAATGTTTAATGACTGTTACACAAGGTTCTTTTGAAGTTCAGACCCAGAGGGAATCTGAATATGGCTGCCTGTGCATTCAGTATGCTCTAGAACTGGATTTAAATGTTTTTGAATCACACTCCATCCTAAAACATGTCCCTGAAAATACATTTGATGACAGAACACATCAACCTAAGCAAGATGCCCTGAGGTGTTTACCTCCCAGCAGCAGGAGGACCATGAGGTCTGAGGCAGTCTTGAGCTGGGCGATGTCCTCCTCCCTCTCTCCATCTACAGTCTGAGCCACCACCTCCAGGAGACACTCCACCAGGCCCGCCTCCACCAGCTGGAGCTTTATCACATCTGTCAGAGGGAAGCGGGAGGAGACATTGAGCGCAGACCTCAGTGTGCAGCCTGAAACGCGCTGCCGCTGCAATGCAGTGGTACATCATATATGCATCACATGATGCAGTGAGCACACATGGGACTCATCCCGACCCAGCGTACTATGCACAGCATGTGAAGCACAAGTTGAACCAAATGTACAAATAAAACAAGAGGCAAATGTGAATCAATCCACTACCATAATGCTAACAGAGATAGCATTGAGATTAAGAGATGGTGGATCACATGCCATTAAACCAGTGAAACAGAGGAGGGAGGAGATGAGGCCATTAAAGGAGCTCAAACGGTGGAAAAACCAAGAAGAACACGTAATGGATATATAACATTTATGTTTATTTCATGTATCAAATCTGATGTTTTGGTCTGCTGCTAGCGGAAGCTTCCGAGGACGTTTAGTTCTCATGCTTGGAATACGTCACGATTCATTGGCCGTCTGTTCACATTTCTCTTTGTCGCATTCTGCTTTCATCCAGCCGTCTTCATGAGCACATTGAAAATAGGTTTGAGGGAAACACACCTGTAGTAACTACGTCATACTTTTACCCTTCATCTCACGGGAAAGTATTGTACTGTACATTTTTACTGCACTACTTTTATTCAACACTTTAAGTTACTTTTTTAGATCAAGATTCGACATACAAGACATTACAACCACTTTGTAATACCTAAAGCATCGTCATAGATGAAACTACCAAACTGTATATGAAGCTCTGGAATGTTTGTCGGAGAAAACGAGACGCCGAAAAAATCCCTACGGGCTCTGGAATGTTTTCATGATTTTCTACTTTTTATAAAACAAACAATTTATTGAAAAAATGATCTCTCTAGAAATGTAATAAACAAGATGCAATGTGACAAAGGAAGGAGAGGGGGAGAGTGTCTCTAGAGTACAGGAGGACGCTGCCCTTCAGCTCGACAATGTAGGAGAACACACACACACACACACACACACACACACACACACACACACACACACACACACACACACACACACACACACACACACACACACACACAC
Organism: Leptoclinus maculatus; assembly: GCA_032191485.1. Lineage (NCBI taxonomy): Eukaryota > Metazoa > Chordata > Actinopteri > Perciformes > Stichaeidae > Leptoclinus > Leptoclinus maculatus. The sequence goes on along the minus strand of JAVDOI010000020.1, from coordinate 390,512 downwards.
ACACACACACACACACACACACACACACACACACACACACACGAGAGAAAGAGCAGCTGAGCAAATGCAGGAGCAAGCTGCCATGACTGTGCAGCTAGTCTGGAAAGCGTGACTCACAGCGAGTAGGAGGACATGAGAGAACACTGCAGTCTCTCACTGTTTTATATGATATGGTATCTTGTATAACCAAATGATATTATTTTAAAAAAGATCAAAGAAATTGACACATTACCATTTTCTGCAAGTGGAGCCAGAACCTCAAAAATCATTTCCTTCTTCTCGTGCTCGGACTGCTTCTGGAAAAGACGCACCAGCTCCTCAGCAATATTAGTGGAGGCAAACTGCTCTTTGCTGGACTCTGAAGGGGAAGAGGGGAGTACCACAGGCATGTCATGAATGAGAAGAACTCCTCTACCCTTCATGGACATCTTATGTGCATTATATTATGGTTCAAACACAATTAGTCATCTGCTTTCACAGACACTAAAAACTCAGGTCACGGTGAATCTCAAATCCCTAGGGATGGGCATCCTTAGGATTTAATGATACTAGTACTCCGATCGGTTCTTTTTGATTATATTGTGAGAAAAAAGAAAATGAATTAAGAAAAGAATAAACATTGCTATATTATTCTTGTATGTAAACAAAGTCTTTCTTAAGATAAGATAAGACTTTATTAGTCCTGCAGTGGGGAAATTCACAGGATCACAGCAGCAAAGTGGACAGTGCACTCCAAAAGACCTGAGTCTCCTCAGCAGATAGAGTCTGCTCTGACCCTTTTTATAAAGTGCGTGTGCGTGATCAGTCCAGTCCAGTTTATTGTTCAAGTGAACACCCAGGTACTTATAAGATCTCACCATCTCAATGTCCTTTCCCTGGATGTTCACTGGTACCGGAGGAGAGCGTTTACCCCGGCGGAAGTCCACCACCAGCTCTTTGGTTTTACCAGAGTTGATCTGGAGGCGGTTCCGCCGGCACCATCCTATAAAGTCCTGGTTCAGTTCCCTGTATTCCCTGTCATCATCGGCAGAAATGAGGCCGACAATTGCAGAGTCAGCAATACAAAAAGTTCCAAAATCTTTAAAATGCATTCCCAGCTAAACTATTAGCTAGGTGATTAGCTTTCATTGATTATCCTGTTCTTTTGATCAAACTCGGTGATCAAACCGACTCAGTCGGTGTGTGTGTGTGTGTGTGTCAGAGTAAAGCACAAAGACAAAGACACAGAGAGAGGAGGTTTGAGACGAGGACATCTCACTCCAGAACCTCGACAGCAGAACCGTTAACTCTGGACCGCATCGATACTCATTTAGAGCCGGTTCCCGTTTAGAACAGTTTCAGGGGGCATCGCTGTGCCTGAGTGAGCGTGTTTTCACCATGGTGAGCAGATTCTGGCAGATCAAAATAACATGGATATGAATGACTGGTTGGGAGGTGTGTTTAGGAATACTCACCAAGTTCAGCCAAATTCCCAAAGGCAATTAGACACATCTCTGTCAGGGCTGTGTTGTGGGAATGGATGCCTAGCAGCTTCACCAGAGTGGGAATCACCCCCATATTGATCAGCTGAGCTTGTAAGGAATCTGCAAAAAAACAAACAAAGATACAGAAAGACAGACAGTCGATGTGTTGTTCTAAACATGATGTAGAGCTGAGGAGGTCAAGAGGAAAGTGTGAGACATTAGTTTTTGCTTGAAAGCAGATTTGCTATACTTTAATAAACAGTAACTGTTTTAAATCTGATATTAAAAGATGATTTTCAAAAAAAATGTAAGAGGAATAACACACTCTTCCTCTTAAAATTAAAACGATGAATTAATAACCAACAAAACCTTTAGCCAATGCTGCTACAGCCTTAAGTGGTTCAGCAAAATGAACCTGCTGAGCCTTCTCTACTTTCTATCCGTTGATCCGTTTAACCCCCCCGGCTTTGTGTTCACCACTATACACCATTTAGTTCAATACAAATCATTGAAAGCGGGAAAATAAAGCTATCTGAGTTAACGAGTTTGCCAACGGTCACTTAGCAAACTCGTTAGCTTAGCCTGGTTGCAAGCAGGAAAATAAGTTTGTTCAAAATATGTATTTGTACCATCGACTGCTATCTCATCACTGTCGGCAGACCATTCCTCTTATGTGGAAATGTTTCAAATACAACAGAGGATAAATAAAAGGACATGATGACATGCGGCTAACAGATTTAAACTGGGAACGGACAACGCCACCCCTCCCTTAGAGGGGCTAAATTCAAATTCAGAGCACATCTATGATTGAGGGATCGCCTCCACACAGCTGTCAACGTGGCTGCGTTTGAGTCGGCGGCTAGCAGTCAGCAGCGCTAACAGTGTAAACCTGAGGTGGAGACAGAGGGTGGGCGCCGAGGGTCAGCGGTAACCGCCGTTTGACTGAAGTGCTGAGCGACCTGACAGTCTATGTAAACAACGTCCAGAGAAGCTCGGATTACAGCACACGAGAGGGAGACCGACTTCATTCTCTGCTCTGATAGATTACTCCTTCACACAGAGAATAGGTGTTTGCTGCTATATTAAGCTAAGATAAGTTACACTTTATTGTCCCGCAGCAAAATTAGTCTTGGGCTCCAATTATCAATGCTTTGAATTTCAAATTTAGCACCTTTAAGTACATTTTTGACACGTCAGATCAATCACAACTACCTTTAAACCCTTGAAAAGATGAACTAGAATTTAACGCAGGTTTGTATGTGAAACCTGCATTAAATAGTAGTTGGCCTTTACACACCACAGGAAGTGGACATGCATTTGCCATTTGATGGCAAAAAGTAGTAGAGCTATCAAACGTGCCTGGAGAGCAAAAAGAGAGGCTTTAGATTGAGTTAAAAACCAGAGAGAATGAATCGATGGTGGAGGAAGGTAAGAGTGGGAAGATGAGCAGAACAGATGAGAGAAGAAACGAGTCCAGTTAAAGGCTCAAGAACAATACTCAAAAAGATCTGTTCAGATCCTTGAATGTCAATCAGAACGTATAATAGCAGGAGACGCTAAACCTTAAATCCATGTAAAAGTAAGAAGTTAAAAATCCAGTGAAACAGATGCTACATGTCATCAGAGACGGACATGAATGTTGTTATAATCTCACCGCTGTGGTGTATTTCTACTGAGTGCTACAGGTTTCCTGTTCGATGAGCCTTGAGATAATAAATATACAGGTTTCACAAACGCACTTGACTTGAGTAGACAACCAAACAGGGGACGGGCAGGCCATGAGCATTCTGGGAAATTACACCAGTACAAAATAGCACTGGTGTGACCCAGAAGCCATCTTATAACCGTTTGATTTTGGAATGACATGTAAAAAGCTGATTGATAATTAGTAATAGTGTATCGTGGTCATATATTTGCGTTCTAAAGAATCATCAGTATGGGCATACATGTCTGGTGTTGAGTAACAAGACATAGCAGTACAGAAACAGTGTCGCCGTTACATAGCTACCAGCGCGCACTGACGAATAAATGTCCCGCCAAGTACATGATCAGAGTCCTTTAAAAAAACTAATTCAAGGGATTATATTTTTAAATGTTTTATGTTTAAGGTGCTAAATTCCGATGGCTGAGCTGGCAGCTAGAAGCTAACAGTGCTAACAGTGCTAACAGCGAACACTTGCCATGGCGCATGACGTATAGGCCATGATTACGGCATTTTCTTGCACGCGCCTCGAGCCGGCTTTGTTGTGGAAACTATGAAATGGTCTTACAGTGTAAGTGATGGTGAACCAGAGGGTGAGACGGAACGCCCTTATTAGCTGTAACCGCAAACCGTAAACAAATTTAAATAGCAAATAGTTGTTTGCTGCTATATTAATGCTATGAATTAAAAATGTAGCACCTTTTAATACAAATATCGACCAATATACGTTTTAAACACTGCAATATCTATATCAGCAAGTATTGGTCTTGCTCTACTGGAATCAATTAAACATTGTTTTTTACTGATTACGTTGATTTGTTGTTAATAAGTGGGGAGTTGTCTCAACATTAGCTAGATATGAAGAGTCAGATAGATGCTGAAAGATGCAGAAAGCCACAAAAACTCACATTCATTCTGTTAGCGTAACACAAAACCTTGCATCCCCCAGCCAAACAGATCAACTATTGTCGAGTGCCAAAAGACGCTTGGCAGGAGGTCTGATCCTTCAGATCATATATTTGCTCCGGTCAACAAGCCTTGTTGTCACAAAGACACAAGCTGTAGCATAGTGCAGAAAGATGTAAGCAGAGATACAGTGAAAGGCAAATTCCCCTTTCTCATGTAAAGTCATAATATCACAGTAAGCCCATAGAAAGTAATGCAGATACTTAATGAAGAGACGTATGGTAAAGAGAGCATACTAGGTCAACTGAAACCATTTTAAGCATGGGAACATACAATCTGGGTCAGATTACTTCAATCTATACTCCTCCTGAGGTGAGGTGTACCTTTACTTTCAACTCAATTGTGGTCTTTCTAAAACATTTGACACAAGTTGCCCCGGTTCATTAAAAGGTCCTGCAACTACAAGGAGCAGGTCAGATCAAAGAACGAGATAAGGAGTGTCAATTTTGCGTTTGTGTGTCAAGTACAGAGCAGGAGTTAGCACGTGTTTAGCCTAGCTTAGCATAAAGACAGGAAGGGGGGGGGGGGGGTAAACAGCTAGTCTGACTGTCCTAACTTTAACAATTCACCTACCACCAATTTTAAAGCTCGCTGATTACCATGTTGTATCTCCTTTGTTTTAACTGCACACGATCAGAACAAGACTAATAGTCTACAGCCGTACAAGGGGCTCTATGGGCACAACAGGGCTTTGAGCTAAATGCTAACGTCATCTTTACAGTGACAACGCTAGCATGTTGATGTTTAACACGTTGGCTATGGACGCCACCGTAGTTTAGCATGTTAGCATGATAACATTTGCTAAGCGCTACACACATGGCAATCCATCCAATAGTGATGCTTTATATAGATTATTTCACTTAAAACAACAAACATCAACCTCATAGCGGAGCTATATGGCAAGTCATTAGGATACATAATAACCAGGAATGTCTACATCTATTAGTGTGCTGGTGGAGGTAGACCAAAGATCAGGGTGTCATTCTGTACACGTCATCTATTGCACTTCTGTCCATCCTGCAGAGGGATCTGTTGCTCTCCCTCGGGTTTCTTCCTCTTTTCTCCCCATTAAAGGGTTTTTTTGGGGGAGTTTTTCCTGTACCGATGTGAGGGTCCCGGGACAGAGGACGTCACATCTGTACAGATTGTAAAGCCCTCTGATTTAAGATTTGTGATTTTGGGCTATACAAAATAAATGTAATTCAATTCAATCCTCTGAGGACCAGGAATGTCTGTATAATATTTAATGCCAATCCACTCTACACCCAAGTGGTGGACTTGTGTTGCCATCCCTAGAGACACATTGCTAGCATGGCTAAAAGCTGGGAGAGGAACTAGCTAATGAATATGTTCTACTTGCTGAGTCTATGTTTACAAAATAAACTTACTGGAGCAAAGAAGAGGGAGAAAAGGTACTGCTACCATGACAGCTGACTATCTGCAAAGATGAATAACTGCAGATTACCTCAGAGATGGAGTTGGAAAAGCAACAGACAGCATGGTAGAAAAGATCAGGAGAGGAGTCAGTCCAAAACAGGAAAGCATAGAATGTTCAGTGCAACCATACGGTGTCTTATGACAAAAGAAAGAGGCGACATCGTCTGTGTATAAGAAAGAGAACATCCGCTGATTAGTTGAGATTAGTTAACAGTTGTTTTTGGGGAAGATGGTCATTACCATTATCATTGCTATAGTTCATCAGCATGCCACAAAAGACAGTCAAGAGCTTCTCATTTTCCGGCTCAGTATTTTGGGAGAGGGATTTAATGTGTTCAGCTACTATCTGAGCCCCTCCTGCCAGGTCAACTGCACTCCTGCCCTCATCTGCAAAACAAAGAGGCCAGGACACAAATCAACCACAAACAAAAGGAAAAAGTAAAGAAAAATAACCACAACCTGAAAATATACATATGAAAGCAATGTTAAGTAAGCAGTACAACATATACAAATGAATGCAAACTAAGGATAGCAGACATTCAACATCTTTGTGTGGCAACGTAAAGCAGTTCACTAATTATGATTTTATTGCTGCCAAGAATTAAAAATCAACACAATCCACAAATGCAGAATTATTGAACGGCAATCTTAAACAAGAAAACAAGCTTTGAATAAACAGACTGTTGACGATGGATATGTTTGGCATAATCGAGCCTCGGTGCGCTCTGCCCATTCCCAGATCTTACTCCAGTACACTTTACCTTTGAAATCGATTACGAGCCATTGTATTGGTGTTCTTCTGTCATTTCTTTAGAGAAACAGTAAATGCACTGTAATGGTGATGGTCTCTCTTTGGGCTTTGTCTGGTAGAATAGCTGCATAAGGAAGCGTTCTCCGTGTCCCTGCTACTTTCAGTCCCTAGAGAACAGAACTACAGCTAGTGTGTTGGATTAGCAACCTAATGTAATTGGTAACCGCCACACATTTACACATATAATTATAGTTTATGAGAAAATGAATGTGTGTGAGATCATTATCTCACTTATACATACACACTGTATATGATCATATAGTTTTAATAATACATCTTTTGCTCTGTGGAGTGAATTTACTGATGGTTGTTCCTTTAAGAAGCACTTAAAAAAGAAGAGTGCTCTTGTTTGATTATTCCATCAGTCAATTGAATGAATGCAGTCTTATCGTCATAAAACCTTTGGGTGGAGTTGATTATGGCCCTCTGACAAAAGTCTGTCAGGGTGCTGGTCGGGTCGAACCTCATTAGAAGCAATGTGTATTTGTTCCTTGTCACGGAGGAGTGGATCCCTGCTTCACTCCATAGACTGTATTTAAGAAGTGTATGTAGTCACTATGACGTCACATATTGGACTGCAGTATTGAAGCCTCGAGTTTGGCATTTTGGTCATCGCCATCATGGATTTTCTTGCAACCAGAAGAGACACAAGTTTTTAAGCAACCAAAAAGGTTCAAATGTATTTTCATGAAGTGAACAGACTACTCCCAGACCGGACAACGCCGTGGTAGCAACCTTTCAATCACTGTGTAGCCCCGCCCTAAAGCATCCCCTGCTTTATGGTCTGTTTGACTGTAAATAGACCATAATGTACTAAATGAACATCATGCTGTATTGAAGAAGACTTGAAACTAGAGATTGAGACCATAAACTCATGTGTACAATGTTTACTGAGGTAATAAATCAAGAGAGAAGTAGAGTCATTTTCTCATAGACTTCTATACAACCAGAGGAGTCGCCCCCTGGTGGACATTATTCCATTACATATTTTTTTACAGCCCACATATCAGGATGTTGTACGAATTGTAAACAACCCTGTTTCCTTGGACCCTCACATCAGATAAAGAAAAACTTCCCAAAAAAACTTGAACGGGGGAAAAAAGGAAGAAACCTCTCCTGCGAATATTTTTGGAACTTACTGAAAGAGAACACCGGGCAATCACACAAAATCTCCCATCCCTTTGATGCGGACAACCAAATGGTACACTGCCTTGTCGGAGAAAATGTCCAGAAGTGAATGCGGTTATCCCCATGTGTTCGTTTCATCACGTCCAGGCTACAAAGACGTAGTCAGAGGACGATCAGAAAGGCAGTGGGATGGAGTCAGGAGGCTATGATGGCAGGCTCGGACATCTGGAAGAGGCTCGCAGTAGAACCGCTGCTCCTTCACATTGAAAGGGGTCCCTTGAGGTGGTTCGGAAATATTGCAAAGTACTTCAAAGGTGTGTCTGAATATACCTGACAAAGATCAACTTCTTAAAACTCACAATTTGTGACATAAACATATTTTGTTTTTTTCTTCAATTTTTTTATGTCATAAAAAGTAAGAAATGTTTTTAATGCCCTATGAAAAATCTAAAAGTCATAGTAACATCATTTTTTTTTTTTTATGTAATATACTGTCCCATTTAGGGAGTTAATTCAATGTTCAAAAATGTGACATGTTCCAACTCTTGACTTTGTAGCGATCATGTCACTTCATGTGAGAGTATTGTGTGTGTATGTGTATATATATATATATATATAAATATATAAAGTAGCAGCACAGGTGAACCCCATTTCATCATGTTGAACTGCACGTGATTTCAGAAGATTTCTCTATTCTACTAAAGCAACTTCTCCCATATTAGAGTGTGTTTCTTTAAGGTAGCAGGCAGCTGCTTCTTCACACTCTTCTAGTGCGTCTTTGATAGAACCATGCCCCCCTACACTCAAACAAATGTCACATCCCCCCGGATTCCACAGATCGCCAGCTTTTCAACAAGAGGACCAACTATGCAGCACAACTGACAGCTGTGATTAAAGCCTCTAAAGCGGGCTGTAAAATCAGGCTTAAAGTGTGCTGCTCCTCCCTGAGGTCACAACTCAAAGCCTCCACTGATACATTCACTGATGGAATTTCGTAGAGCAGAAATCTCAGAAGGTGCCACATGTAGAATTTTCAAACACAGATCAGTATTATTGTCATATAAACTGTGATACTTTAGTTTATAGTTTGCTCATCACTAAACAGGTGGTAACGTGGTTTTGTTATCACACACAGTTCTCAAATTCAAAACTATATTTTCCATAAACCCTTCTTTATCCCAACTTCAAAAACACAACAACCAAATGTTTGTTTGCATTAAGAAATATAGAGATTCCATTAGCCATGTCCAATAATATTGTTCCCTCATTTATATATATGTAGTTGGAAGCCTTTCAGTTGCAAACGAGCAGGTACTAGAAGGTTTAGAATGGGAGCTCATTATGTCCAACACATTGCACCGGTAGAAATGTTTGATGCGTCATGTGCTGTTTGAAGCACTGAACGGAAGCATAGGTTAGTGCTGGGCGGTATGACCAAAAATGTGTATCACCGTATTTTGTAAGATTCTGGCAGTTTCACGGTATATCACGGTATTTTTTTTTGCGTTAACGCATTAATTAATTAACGCCGAAAACTAACACAAGAACCGGCCGGCCAACCGGCCAGCGAGCGGTGAACAGCTGTTTGTGTGGCGTGTCTTCCGTCACTTCCTGTTTCCATCACCTACATTCCCCTGGGTCCTAAATCCCTCCATGTACAGCTTCTTATCACCCTCTATGAAATACGACGTTTGCAAACAGTGGTTGCGCAACTCCCAGTCATCACTGATGAAGTCAGAGGTGGATCGTTATTGCGTCCGTAATGTCGCTCCACCGCTTGTTTTTTTTGTCATAAGCAGTGCCTCGAACTGTATTTTAGTAAAGATTACTTTGAAATCTATATTTGCTGAAGGAAGTTGCAATGCATATGAAGTGGGTCTGTTGATTGAAAGTCCAGTTAATCCTAATCTACTGTCCTTCTGTCTGGACATAATCATTAGAACATCTGGTTCAGATTTGAAGCTTCACCGAGGTGAATTACTAAATGCCAAACGAGGTTTAAGGTCATTCATAAAAAGTGCCACCATCCCACTCGGTAGGTACCGTAATATAGTCACTACCCCAAAAACTAAGGGAGCAATAGATTATTATTTAAATCATGCTGGGTTTTTGATGTAAATGCCTATCAACTGATGAATCATACCAGATTGTTTAGACATGATATCAAAAAAATCAGTATTAGCCAAAACTAGAACAAACTCAATTCAACGTTCTAACGTATAACAAACGATGAATGAATGAATTCACTCCCTCAACAGGTTATCATTAAAAAAAGCATGTTCAGAGCAGTGTCTCAAGGTTTAGTTTAGTTGTTGTCATTATGAATGTAGTTCTACGTATTTGTCAGTGTCTGTCTTCTCACGTTGTCTCTGAGCTCATACTGTGTGTATCATGTCTTTCTAATTGTTAAGTTATTGTCCACTCTAAATAAACAAACACTTTGCTTCGATGTTGGTGGAAATTCAACCAATCAACTCCCTACAATTCAAGTGTAAATGGAGTCTGGTTAACTAGCTGAACAGAACTAACCTGAATGCAAAGCTATCACCGTGTTAAAGGTGTGTGTGGCTGACACACATGGTTAAACATTTTATGACTTATTTTCTGTGTGGTGGTGATGACATGGCTCATGAGGGAGTCAGTGTTCCCCGTGTAAAGCAAACTCCTACTTACGGCTGTCATAACAGATGTTGCCAAGCGCTCGGCCAGTCTGCAGGAGAACCTCCTGGTTGGGTGAGTTTAACAGCTGAGTTAGAGGAGGGATGAGGCCGGCTTCGACGCAGGGACTCCGCATGAACTCTGAGAGAGGGAGAGGCGTCAGGTCAGTATCAAACGGTCTCAAGTTAAAGTTAAGAGCGTCAAACTGCTATATTACTCACATGTCTCCTATAACTTTACTCATAGTACATGTAGTGATCACATGATCAAGACATGCTTGAACAAATAAAGAAAGGGAAAATGACACTGATCCAAAACTAATATGATCAATTAGTACATTGTTCATGACAATCGTGATCTTTGCATGAACGTTGAAAGGAAGACGGCGTCTCCAAATCTGCTGAAGTCTCAATCAAAGCTAACGTGATTTTGTGTATCCTCATCAAAGACAGATGGAGAACATCTGACATTGCTGTGACTAGTTTAACCCATAATCCTCCTCTTCACGTTGAAGGGATAGTTTGGATGTTTTGAAGTGTGCTTGTATTGTACTTCTCCATAGTCAGTGTCTTACTACAGTAGATGGAGTTTGGAGAAACAGACAGTACATGCACAGCACCACTGCCAATCGGAGCTAGAGACAATAAATATGCGTGACTACTACAGTTATTGGTCACTGGAATGAATGCAGACTGTAACCTTTCCTACGGAAGGCAGAATCCAGATGTTACTGGGTGTTAGTGGGGAAGGAGGCTTAAGATACTTCTCACCTAACCGTAGCATCCTGATAGCTACCTGCACAGCTACACTGTAATGCTTTAAAACAAGGGATACATGAGAGGATGAGGGACACAAAGAATGAGAGGATAACTCCATGATTCACTGACAAAGAGACAGTTTAACATGTCCTGTATGTGAAAAGGATTTCTCACCAGTCACCACACTGTGATCAGATATCCATTTGGGAAATCATGTTGCATCATCTGGCTTTGAGTGGGGCTGAGACACGATTCTCTGCTTTGGTGGCGTTTTGTGCCAATTAATCAGACGTGTTTTTACATTCAAGCTTGCCTGGTGCGGCTTTAAACCATCACGTCAGTTCAGGCTGTCAGACACACGGGGAGTTGTCTTTAGCCCACAGTCACTTGGCTTGCTCGCAGACATTTCCGGAAGCTGTGACAGATAAATGCCAGCGGGTTGTTGCCAAGCTTGGCAAACTGCTGGGGAGTAGGCCAAGCTGCTAAAAAGCCGTTCATTATCTTAACCTTTTCTCGCCCTTAATGCTATTCACGTCGGCTTCTTCCCACTTTAAAAGCTTCTCCTGTGCTCACACAGAGGCATTATGGAGAACTGAAGCTCTCGACGCTGCAGTTATGCAACATTCGAGTCCTTACACAATGACCTCACAGTCGGTGGCAGTTTAGCTCGGAAATGGCCCGTCAATCAAACATGCTACGGTTTGAGTCTTCAAATATTTGAATCCATAGAAATGTTCTAGAAATATCCATGACCGACATGTGGGGGGACCACAGTCTTCACTAGTAATGTATTGATGATGAAAGAACTAACAGGATGAGAGCTAGAGGAAGGGTCTAAACTGAATACTGACGAATGGAGGAACAGAAAGCCAGGATGTTCCTGGGTGGATGGGCTTGGAAACCGAACCTCACCATTTTTGGCCAACTCAGCTATGATGTTGGCTACTTTAGGGGTGCAGGAGGACTGGGGGCTTAGCAAGGTGGGGAGCAGGGGGAGAACGCCCATCTCCTGGATCTTCACACTGGCCTCGGTGTCTGCAGGAGAGATAAAGAGAATGAACTTGCATTAAAGGGTTATTCAATAGGCAGTGAATAGGAAGTGTGGCTGCATGATTGTATGAGGTGCTTCTCCATAGTCAGTGTATAAGCTACAGTGGGCAACAGCTAAATGTATTCGAGACACTTAAACAAATCCAGCGTGTACACTATACTTTCAATATTTTCCGCCGAGAACTGAACCAAAAGTGACCCTCAGCTCTCCTGTTCATGTCAATGGAGTCTGTCTCGTGGCTTTTGGAAAGATCATGACTAGTTTAACTTTCAGTTCAGTTCCCCGTCTGACGGCAAGATAGAGCAGTGAAAATACTCTTTCTAAACATAGCAAACACTGATGTTTTTGGGGTACTTAAAATAGGTTTTGCTGCTGCCTCCGTCCACAGCAGTACACTACATTGCTCTCATGTCTGTTTCCCACACTTCAAACCATCCAAACTATCCTTTCATGCTTCTCAGAAACACAAGGTACAGAGACGTATCAAGTTCTAACTGAAGGTTTCTGCTGATGAAAATATCAGAATGTGACATTAAAGTGGCCAAATGAAATGTGTTCAACTGCTCGGGCCTGACTACTACTGCAAGTGTAGAGCAACGCCTGTAATCAGTTATCCATGTTGAATTAACCTGGTAGTCGATCGATAATCAAGGCTATTGTTTGTTTTCTGTCTGAAAAGGCTCACGTGATAGGGCGTGAAGAATCAGGAAAGGACACGTCGTGACTGCTAAGACCAGATCAAGTAGCGAACGCGAGTGTCTACGTCATCGTTTGCAAACTTATGCGGTAGCGCCTGTCCACACTACGAGGTAACCCCAGAGTTTTAAAACTTCAGCTTCGGTAGCGTTTCTTAACTCCTTTGTTTGCTCTAAAACTCTGGCCTAGTGTGGACGCTCAGTGTTAAAATGGAAACGTAGTAGTGTGGATGTAGCCTCAGAAGGGAGGTGATGGAGGTGTAAATCAGGCTCTACTTACTGTTGTTGGAGAGTGCTTTCAGCAGGCAGTCCAGACAGCTCTCTACGCTGTCAGTGGCGCTGTCTGTGGACGCCAGCTTCAGCTTCTCCAGGGCATCACTGAGGTTGTCTGAAAACAGAGACACTTAATGAACAAAGGCTGGGAGACAGAAAGCCATGAAGTCCGTCACTATGACCGTTCAAGTCAGTCACAGTGGCCGGTATTAAGGCTGCAAAACACATTTAGCTTTGGACCAGATACTTAAGCCTGGATTCATTTGTTTTCTGAAACATGGAGCAGCAGAAACATAACAGGAGGAACAGGGATGATAACAATTAATCGACGATCAAAGAATCAGCCCCCTCCCCCTAAACAGTGGTGTTTGCCTCCACCCACTATGCACCACCTCTCTGGCAGTGCCCGTGCGTAAAGCAACCAGGCTTCCACTCAGCTCTTTGGGCCCGAGCTCCGACTGGGCTCGTCTCCATGGCGTTAAGGACTCAGCCAGACATTTCTCTGTTCTCGCTTGAGATGAACGGCACAGCTAGGCCACAAGTGTGTCCTTCGGTTTAATCAAAGCCTTTTGTTTTTACGGTTTCTGTTATTCTACAGTATTGTTTCTATTCTTATTTAATAAAAACATCTTTCCCAAAAGGTTTGGTGTGTCTTATGCACGTTTGTAATCCTGAGGGGTTAAACAACAACAACAACAACAATGAATATCTCAATTCCAAAATCGAAAACCAAATACTTAGCCAGTGAACGAATATTCGGGTCCAGCTCTACTTATTTTCTTCAACAAGAGCAAGTAGCCAGAAATCTGGACACCGAGTAGATATCGGTTCTATTCTCATGTTGCAGTGTTACATTAAGTTGTTTTTGAGCGTCTTTCTTATAGAACTATGTTTAAGCGGAGATTATTTTCATGAGCATGCTTCACATTCAATATGACTTTCAATGTGTTTAATATGTCCAGGCCTCCAAGTCTTTATATGTTCCATAGGTTGGATAGCCTGCTATCAGAGAATATGCAATATGTTGCTGTGGAAAAAAGCTTTAAAACAACTAACAACTGACACAGGCGCACATAAGAAAAATGACAAAAGACTAAACTATTTTCCGATGTCATTATGTGTATTTTGGTCATAAATGTAGCAAAGTCTCTCGGAAATCGAAATCTTAAATACAAAAAATATAAGGTGATTAAAAATGGAAACCATATTTTAAGTTTTGGTAACCAAACGCTGATTCCTGGTTGCCAGCCTGACAAGATATAGATACTGTATCATCACATATGATGGCATATCACCCACCCGTATTGCAACAATCAGTGTACCACACACGGTCCGATATCTAATCTCGAAAAAGCATTACAATTATAAATGCTTCCAAGAAGCACTGAAGACTGATTGAAATCAGATCCTTAAAATCACTTCAAAAGGTGGGTTGAGATGCATTCTTGCCAGATGTAGAAATGGTGTAAACGTGATTATCTCCCGTAGACGTTTGCATAATCTTTAGTCCTCCCAAGTACAAGGGCATCAGTAAGAGGTCTGTGGAAACCTCTACAGTGCCTGACCTCTGGGATAGTAGTAAAGTAGATAGTAGTCATTCAGCATGAAAAAGCATAATCGACTACAGATATCGTAACCGACTAAGACCAAAGCAAACGATCAGTCGACTAATTTACCAAGAGGGGGCAGCCCTAGAAGTTACACCATTGGTCGGTCAAGTTGTTTTAGTTACCCCATTGGCCGTTGCTTTTTAAAATTGATCGAGCTAAGAGTAGCTTTGATTAACAGCAGATGAAAACTAGCCTCTCTGGCTAACTCTGGCTCACTTTGATTGGTGTGCGTTGTCCCTGCAAAATAAGCCACAATTACGGCTAAGTGGAGAGCAGGGTCGTCCTTCAATCAGAGGATCGGCGGTTTGATCCCCGGCTCCGCTAGTCGCATGTCGAAGTGTCCTTGAGCAAGACACTTAACACCAAATTGCTCCCGTAGCTGCGCCTACGGTGTGATAGAATCTGAATTGTAAGTCGTTTTGGATAAAAGCGTCTGCCAAATTACAAAAAAAAATAAAAATAATAAAATAAAATAAAAAGCTTGCGCGATGGCATGTGAGCTACGAGCGTTGTTTTTTATGCTCGATGCGTTACTCGTTGCAGTGTTCTCTGAAACGCTAGGGGCCGGAAGTTAACGGGTGTCACCGGAAGAACGGCAAAGACCACACATGGCTGCACGCTCTGCTGTAGAACACCGCAAAGCCGAGGAAGACAGTTGTAAACTCCTATCAATCCATGGACAATTTATTTTTGCCTTTATACAATCCCTGACCTGTAAAGAAACAAATCAACTATTTGGAATAAATCTGTTGTAATGACACTCCGGTTGAAAAGTTGAATATCTTGAAAACAATTCTATTGAGCTGGCAAAATAGTATTTATTCAAATGCTGATTTTTGCTGTTGTTTAAGCATTTAAAAACAAATTGGCCATGCTTTTTAAAAGGCATGAGACATATTACCGAAAAATGAATTAACATGATTTGCTTTTATTAGATCATGTACAGTATATTTGGCAGTTGTGTCCTCAGTTGTATTACAATGAACTAATGTCATGTTCTACAAACTTCTGTATTCAATAAAAAGAGAGAAAAAAAAATGTTGAAGTCGTCCATCTTGAAATAAAAAGCCAACCGTTGACACGATGAAGACACATTGACCATACATGGTCCAGCTATATACTGGTCTTGTTCCCGTTACTCAATTAAGAGGACTACAAGTCATCCATCTACTACACTGGCAGCCATGTTAACCACAGATACTGAAGATGTATAACTGCTGCACGTCCATGACTTCCTTCCTGTTATTCTTATTGATCAGTGAAATAAACTAATTACAGATTGTCTATTTCCTCATAACATCCTAAGGTGACTATGTGCTTAATGGGTGATGAATGCCTATAAAGCAAGTTCCTTAAATTCAGTATGTGTTATATGAACTAGAGGGATGCTTATTCACTGGGTCTATAACGCTCCGTTTCTGGCTGCATAATTACTCACAGTCTACATTCTCAGCTAAATCTGATTAGGACTGGCCTGTCGGGTTCGGTCCAGAACGCACTCTAATTACTCTAGAGGCTGACACACTACTTTCTCCTCTATTTCATTGACCGTTAATAAAGAATACAATTCATTTTAATCATCTTAAATGCTAAGAAGTGTTGCAATAGCAGTGTGAACTGCTGTCCCAGCATTGTGCCAACAAACCAGGTAATGATGTATTGCATAAGGATTGCAGACACTGTTGCAGTGACCTGGTTGTTTCTGTCGGTTGCTTGTGCACTGCACAACCCACACATCCATCCTCCATGATAGATGCCTGATATCAAGAGTGACAACATGAGTGATCCCGCCCAGGATTAGACCTTGTGAAATACCTCATACACTGTCAAACAAATAATGCTCTATGTGCCACCCAGGGAGGCCACATGTGGGAACTGGTTATAAATATGATGGATGGAGAGGTAATATGAAGTGAATATACAGCATGTTTTTAAAGTAAATTTGTATTCAATCATTCAGAGATGCGTCTACTACACTACAAAAACATCAGTAATCAGAGTGTCCATGATCAATAAGCAGTTCCATTCTAGAGAGCAGTGCAGTACAAACAGCAACACGAAGTGGGCTGCTGGATCCTATTGCATAACAGCTGTGGAGATGGAGGAGTGCCATCTACATCAGCAGCAGCACTGCTATTTCAGGGGATGCACATTCATTTGGCCACTGGGACCTTGAAGCCATCTCAGATCCCCGCTGAATAACAGCGAGGAAGAGCGAAGGCAAAGCGAATACATCATATTGTCAGAGCTGGCGTTGCCAAATGGAAAACCATCAGGACCACAGAGAGCGGATAGAGCACGGAGAGAGAGTCAGAGAAGCTACCCCACCCGAGGACCGAAGCACGCGCACGTATACATGATTTAGCTACGGTCAGCTTTTCATATGACTAACTAACATTAGAGTTAGAAAGCAGAAAGCTATGAGGTGAGATGGAATCACAGTGATGTAGAGACATTATTGCACGATACATACAAATCAACCATCAACCATACATGACTGCTTAAACGCGTTTAAATAACCATTTTAAGGTTTAACTAACGTTAAGTGGTAAGAGCAGTTCTTGTTAGCTAACTCGGCTCAGAGTGCGCTGGTTGCTAGCGGTATACTCACCCATCTCAGCAGGATGTTGCTTCGGAAAATAAACAGGGGTGTTCAGCTCTCCAGCTGTAAACCGAGTCGTACTAGCCGGAGGCCCCGCTTTCCACACACTGTCTGTCCGTTAAACCGCCTTAAACTGGCGAAGTTAGCGGGTTGAGGTTAGCTAGCTAGCTAGCCAGTTAGGTAGCAACAGCAGCCACCGGACCGGTCGGGCAGTCGTGCTCAGATGGATGCTGCTGTGGTACAGTGGCCTGTACACCGGGTGACTAGCAGGTTAACACATGAGACTTCCTCTCATATTCTCACCAACAGTCAAGACCTGGTGGCTGGCGCTCCCCTGGACGACTGGCTCAGTCTGACATGCCACAGCCGACGATTTAGAATACGATTTCCGGTTAGAGTCTTCAAAATAAAAGTATTTTAATTAAGGTGTCATGTGGCACATCACCGGTAGATTGCAGCCTGAGACTTATCTGGAAGCCCAGGCCAGATGCTAAGCAATGATTTGGATATTTACCATGGCCAAAGAACAAAAAAAACGAAAGGTTAGGAACCACTGTTTTGAAGATTAACTTAACGCCAGGCTGAAAAGTAGTGTAATTAGTAGTAGTAGTAATAGTACTAGTAGTACTACTAGTAGTAGTAGTAGTAGTAGTAGTAGTAGTAGTAGTAGTAGTAGTAGTAGTAGTAGTAGTTTGTGTTCTTGCACCTCGAACCACAAGCAACAGTGATGTCACAGTGTCTTGGAGTCCACCTGTACTTCACTGCAGCAAGGTGAAAAGTTAAACCACTGGAGGTCAGCAAAGACAAGATTGGTGTGAAGTCATTCTTTAAAGTGTTGCTGATGTGACCAAAAAGCCACGAGTTCAGTTTTAAATTGCAAATATCTCACTTTAGAAATAAACTCAAGTCAATAAAGAGTACAAGGTTTTATACATAGGCCAATATCACAAATGTTCCTTTACAATCTACAGCATATGACACCCTCTGTCCTTAGACCCTTACTTCAGATAAAGATCAAACTGTCTATGTCGAGCAGGGCCAATGACCACCACCTCAGTTTTATCTGAAGACAAGCAGCCCTCTAATTTAATAATGTGGGAATGATCATCCGCCTTTATAGGCACATACAGCTTAGTATCATCAGCGTATCCTTTTCTTTTCTCTCTTTTTTAGCAACCTCCTGGGCAGCTCCCAACTCTCAGAGTTTTAGCAGTTTGCTTGAATTTTGCTGTTAGTTATAGTAGTAGTAGTAGTAGTAGTTGTGATGTTGCCCCTTATTTGTTCGATGCAGGTGACCAGATACTACACATTGCACCTTTAATCATCACAACCCCTCAGATTTATCTTGTGACTCTTTTGGAGGGGCCAGACCCCTAGGTTGGGAACCTCTAGACTAAACTTGCTGACTATAAATCTAATTATTAAAACCAGCTCCACCTCATCAGCTACAACAGTAACGTGCTGACACATTGATACATCAGTATTCAAATTGTAATATATGATAATATATCAGTCACAGAGGCCGAATTTCTGCAAAGCAAGTACTTTTACTTTAAATACTAAGTAAATTCAGTTGATAATACTTCTGCACTTTTACTTACATCGGATTTTAAAAAGCAGGACTTTCGCTTGTTATTGAGTAATGTTACATTGTAGTTTGGTACTTTTGCTTAAGTGGAGGATCTGACTTCATCAACCAGGAGTTAGTGGATGACAAGAGAACCATCTTTGATCGGACACAGAGGCTCCACACATACACAACCACCATGTGACTGTAGGTCATGTGACCATTTACATTGAAGGAAGACTGTGAAATGCAGTTAACAGCCAAGCAGAATCCATTTAAGGTTTTATAATGTAGGTCCACCTTTTTTTGTTGCCTTACTTTAACCATGTTTTGCAGATATAATATAACTAATATTTTACAAAAATTGTCATTGAGAGTATTTCAGGTTTTATTTTGTATTAGTTTCCAACATCACGGCTTTGGGTGGTCGGGTTGGGTTGAGAGGAAGTAGACGTAGACTTGAGACTATTTGTCACACGATCTAGTCCCAAGATGGTACAGTAGATGGCAGTATAGTGACATAATAGATACCTGTAAGCAGTGGTTCATCATCACAAAGTTATTATTATTATATATTATACAATATTATACAGTTTTACAATACTTGTACAGTGTTTCAAAGGTAATACTTGTTGTAATTCTATCAATTTTATTATTGTTTTTACAAACATTACTGATGAAAATAAAGCTTAAGCAGTAAGTTATTATTTACCATTACTCCCTAATATAGCAGAACCTAATCCTTTGTTACCACCTGTTTTCTAAATATGAGGATAATGCCTTTAAGTATCTTGAGTTGTGTTGTACTACTTCTACAGTATGTTGCAACAGACTGGACCAGCACAACTCATTTACCTATATCTTATTCTGCAAATAAAACAAAATTCCAAGACTTATGCAGTTGTCTTTTATTATGATGTAATAGTAGTCCCTTCTCAGTGTGGGGGCCAGAGTAAGATGGCGTTGTCTTAAACCCAGCATAAAATGAAGACCTACAAACCTGCAGTGGGAGCTGGCGGCAACCTCCTGGTCTGAAAGTGAAGCCAATGCAGAAATGTCCACCAGGGGGCGACTCCTCTGGTATAGAAGTCTATGAGAAAATGACTCTACTTCTCTCTTGATTTATTACCTCAGTAAACATTGTAAACATGAGTTTATGGTCTCAATCTCTAGTTTCAAGTCTTCTTCAATACAGCATGATGTTCATTTAGTCAATGATGGTCCATTTAGAGTCAAACAGACCATAAAGCAGGGTATGCTTTAGGGCGGGGCTACACGGTGATTGACAGGTCACTCCCATGGCGTTGTCCAGTCTGGGAGTTGTTTGTGTTTTTCTCTTAGAACTTTAACCCTTTCACAGTGTGTTTTCACTTCATGAAACCAAATAGTTACCATTAACTTAATGGTAACTATTTGGTTGCCTAAAAATGTCTTATTCAGTGTTCAGTTGTACTTAGCTCCACCACCTCGTGCCACTTCTGACTGCAAAAAAACAAGATGGCGACAGCCAAAATGTCAAACTCTGGGCTTAAAAGGAAAGTCCACAAACCAATGGGTGATGAGACGTGGACTACGTCCACTTCTTCTAAATATTCAATGAGTGGGACTAATGTTCTATATCCTAATGTTGTCAAACTTCAGAGGGAACGCTCCGCAGACATTATGTTTTGGGGATAAGAGAGCTAAAATATGCTGAGATATTTTTAAGTGTGTTCCAAATCCAAATAACCATTACAGATGCATGTGTTTACTTGTTGACTCAATCATTTATACAGTGGATATGGTAAAGATGGACAGCCTGGTCTTACTTTCCCACACAATAAATCTGCATAAACATCATCATTCAACGTATTGGTACGTATGGTTTTTGACATATCACAAATATGTTTCTAATTATTGTTCGCTGACGTAGGTGTTGAGGTAGATAGACGCAGGACTTTCACCAAGGAGATGGCTGTTTGTGTCCCATCTAAAACCACAAGTCAACATTGACTTATTTTAATTGACGTCTGTTACTTAAATTACGTAATAAACATACTTATTTTGAGCCAAATCATTAAGTTTGACTTAACCAGTAGTGTTTTTGTATCGTTTTGTTTCAATTTACAACGTTAACCACGCGTTTAAAACTGCCACTGTAATCCGGGTGAAAATATGTTTCCCTCAAAACATAATTGTGGATGCAGTTTGGGAACATCATTTTGCAGGAAACAGGGTTGAAGTGGGAGCGGGCTACATGTATGGAGCCCAAATGTTTTTGCTATACACCAGTGTCTAACAGTTCATAGAGGCAAGCAATATAAAAGGATCAGGTTGGAATTATCAGATACAATAAAAGCTAAAGTAAAGCCTTTTAGTTACTGTCTGGGTACAGCTTCAGGAGCAAGACCACCAAACATGTGATGGAATCCAGACTGAGGTACAACATTCATACTAGTTTTACCTTGAGGAGCTGCTTCAGGTTGAGATCAGACTAGATCATAGAACATTTTGGAATCATCCTATAACATTGAATTTGTTTCCAAATAGGGAAGTTTGATATAATTCATAATTCTTCTACTTACAACACAGACTGATGTCACTCATGAAAAGGAGAAAATGTCAGAGACACCTTGTGTGGGGGAAGGGTGGCAGAGGGAGAAGGAGACCGTCTCGCTCCCTCCCTCCCTCCCTCCCTCCCTCCCTCCCTCTCTCTCTCTCTCTCTCTCTCTCACACACACACACACACACACCCCGCCTCACACCATCGCTGGCCAGCAGCAGCGTCTGACGGCTGCATCCTCCGCTGTATAGCAACGCGGCTTCTCCATCCTGCTCTGCGTCGTCTGCCTCTTGACATCCAAACCCGCAGGAGTCTGTGGCGTCTCCATTGTGATTTCTCCCTCTCTCTCTTTTTTTTGTTGAGAAATAACAACACCGTGGACATGATGGGTAACAAAGAGCGACGAGGCGTGAATTTCAAAGGCTTGCTGAAGAGGAACTGGCTCCTGATTGCCACGATTCTGGCGGTGCTGCTCGGTACGTGGAAGCCCCTGAATGCCTCATCATGTATGCTGAGAGAATGAGATGTTCATCGCTGTGTATCTGTTCACCCCTCTTTGCTGTAGCGTTCACATTTGCTTTCAGCAGCTGTCACTGTTGTAAATAAATCAACCTCTCCTGCACCAGCTGGCCACTGCTTGACTAAACAGCAACACTGCATGCTAAATGTGTGGAAAGGATAATGATCATTCATAATAATCTTTCATGAAAGAATGGTGGATGGGTGGTGTGGGTGAGGAGACACAGCCTCTGTCCTCCGTCTGTCTGGACGTGTCTTAGTCAAACGTGACCAGACTGAAGGGACAGCTGACTCTGGGTCTGTGAGGAGTCCTCTGCTACAGGCAGTGTCTGCTGGCACACAGGACACATTTACATTGCGTGGACATTAAAGGAAGAGTTCAACACTTTTGTCTGAGTTGCTTTCTTCCTGAGAGTGAGCTGGGAATCTCAATGTCATGTCTGTGTGTTCAAGTACAGAGCTACAGCCAGGGGGCAATTAGCCTAGCTTAGCATAAAGACTGGAAGCAGGGGGAAACAGCTAGCCTGGCTCTGTCCAAAGTTCAAAAATACACCTAGCAACACCTTTGAAGCTGAGTAACTCATGACTAGCACTCATCACTCGTACTATCACCTACCACCACCACCATATGTATGACTGATTGCTGACAAACAATGTAGCATTTAAAAGGCTATTTTTTAAACTGAGTCCGGCGCAGTGCTAACTCCAAATAAAACACACCGCGGCTACATTACATTACTTCCATCAAGCTATGAGGGTCTGTTTTAACAGTCAGCACGTTAGCCTTTACTTAACTTGGAGTGTGTCGCAGAGGATCAAACATTAAACACATTGTGTTTTAACAAATACACTACCTGCTTTGGTAATAATTACCAGCTGTACAATGACCTGTGAACACATAGCAATCACTGGAACTATCCTGGTTACCAAGCAAAGCTTTCAGATGCATATTGATGCATATTTCTAGCCTGCCTCTAATCATTGTATAAGAAAGATCTGTTTTGTAAGTTCATGCTTTTTTCCAGGTGTTTGGTTAGTTGATGTTCTGGCATAATGTGAACTGATATTTCAGGAGACATGATAATAAACAGTAATAAAGGCTGGATTACAAACGAGCTCACGTCCAACATGAGAGATTATTACTATCTTCGGAGGCGGAAACATTTTAAATATTCTCTTTTGTATTATTGACAAAGCAAGTAAGATTTTGACAAGTTCTCATGGGAGTCTGGAGAGTATCAGGTATGTTGTGATCCTTCAGTGCTCTCTGTTTACTGTCAGGGATACTGACATACTTTCATTTGTATAAAGGTTTTATGGTCTGCAGGTGTAGGCTAGAGGTTATATTCAGTCTGTCGTCCATCTCACTGTCATTATAAACTCAGTTCAGTTTAAAGCTTTCAAAACATCATAGTTGTGCTGAGACGAAGTTACATGCTGTCTGGTGCGGTTATACAATCATGGAGTGAAATGTAGGAGAACACTCAGTGTGAGCAGCAGGGTCCAGACCTAAGGTTGTGGACCTGCAGCTATAACCTGTAGCTACAACGTGCTGATGTGCGCCATCTACAGGCAATGTGAGGTTTGTTAACGGTACATTTTCTGTTTAATAACGATGGGATGCTAGCCTTGAGATCCTTTAGTGTATGTCAATGGCAAGTGATCATCCCATGTGTGTGGCAGAAGTAGACGAGCAGAATGAGACCCGCTGATCTGTTGTTGCTATATTTCCTGGACAAAATTCCTTTTACAAAATCATGAGCTTCCAACTGATATTAAATGATCCCTTTCCTTGATTACAATGCAAATGATGATGTTTGATTAATTTAATCATATGCTAGACATTCCTGCTGGGTTGGCTAATGCTACTCCATGGCACTGTCACATGCAGACAAAAGCGGTACGTTAATGTTATTGTTTGTAT
The DNA here is from genome assembly GCA_032191485.1 of Leptoclinus maculatus. Taxonomy (NCBI): domain Eukaryota; kingdom Metazoa; phylum Chordata; class Actinopteri; order Perciformes; family Stichaeidae; genus Leptoclinus; species Leptoclinus maculatus. Next base: position 366,806 of record JAVDOI010000020.1, on the reverse strand, counting down.
CATAACCAGGTTCAGACTTTGAGAATGAATAAGTTACACATTCACTCATACCTTCATCTATCTTTTCAGTTGAAGTGCAGCACATGAATCAGCTGCTGGATTTGTAATTTCCCAATTGTCGTGGTTTCCCTGATGTGCTAAATGGGACGTTACCATCACAAACTGAATAATTACTGACATTCACAAGGCAAAACAATCACACACAAGTAAGTGTTAGTAGAAACTGTTGAGGTCATGTGCTTCTGCTCTTCAAGTGCAGGTGGCACACGTGCGAAAATTGTAGCAACTGCTCTGTTGTTTAGCAACTGTCTTTGCCCATAGGTGGCAACATTACAACATCCTCACTGCTGCTGCTGCTGCTGGTACCAAACTCTACCTCGTGGAGAATCTGCAGCGCACTGAATGTGAAAGTTTTGAGTGATCGTTGGACCACGTACGGTTTGCTGCGTCGTCGCTGTGTTTTACAAGCATCTTTAACGGTGGTCTGTTGTGTGTGATAGCACAGATGGTGGTTTGGAGCGGATTACTAAAATCAGTGAGTGGAATACATGTGAAGGTTATAGCTGGAAGATACAACGTGTGTTGTGCCTCATGAATTCCGTCAGGATGAAACCTCACTGATGTGCAATAATGTGACAGTTGCTAATGCAGAGAAAAATCTGCATTAATTTAAGCGTAATATACCAAGTTCAATGTTGCATGTGCTTGGCTGTCCTGTCATGAGTTTACAAACCCTGGCAGATTTAGTGAGATGTGTCCCATTCTTTAATGAAAAACAGGCAAAACACATCTCTTTTATTTTAAATGGGATTCTTATAAGGCGTCACAGAGTAGCACAATCATTATACAAAACATAGCAATGAAGAAAATAATGGGATGAATAATGAGTTCCAGTTCAACAGTTTGCATACCCTTAGTTCTTAATACTGAGTATTGCCCCCCTCAGCATCAACGATGGCGTACAGTCTTTGGTGATAGTTGTGGATGCTCCCCTTTATTTTGTCAGATGGGGAAGCTGCCCATTCTTCCTCCAGGTCCTGTAGATTATCGGGTTGTCTTACATGAACTGCATGTTTGAAATCTCCCCAAAGTGGCTCAATTATATTGAGGTCAGGAGACTTCATAAGCGTTCCGACGTATGAAAGCAAATTGTCCTTCAATATTTTCTGATAACATGCTGCCATTAATTTAACTGAATCCCTGTGCTGCTGTAGCCCCCCCCTTTCCTTTAGCTAAGAAACTCATTGGCTATTTATACACGGACACTAATTACAATCTAACATGTCACAGGTGGGGAAACTTACCCTTAATACCATTTAAACCTGTGTGTGTATATTATCAGGCCAAACATTCAAGGGTATTTAACCTTTTGATCAGGGTGATTTCAGTTATCATTATGACACATGTGTGCCCTTGTGATGATAAATAGCTTCACGTGATCACTATCCTTAAATAACAGAAAGGTTTTCTGCATGATCTGTCAAAATAATGCCCAATATTTCACAAATTCTGCCAAGGTATGTAGACTTATGAAAACAACTGTATATGCAGCGAAGGACTTTTCCTTTTTTTTCTGAGACCAAGAATTCTTTATGATGTGATTTTGTCTTTCTCCTGATCAGGGATCAGTTTGGGCGTTGTGGTCAGAGAGTATTCATCCCTCTCCCACCTTCACAAGCAGTATTTCGGCTTCCCAGGAGAGATCCTCATGAGAATGCTGAAGCTTGTCATCCTCCCGCTCATCATTTCAAGCATGATAACAGGTAACGTGAACATAATTAACATACATGTGATATATATATATATATATAATATATCATCAGTAATATAACTAAATATTCCTCTGTGTTCATTTTTAACTAGTTCAGGTCAACAAACCTGAACCTAAAATATTAGTTTTAGCTTTAAGCTACATTTACATCTGCTGCTTTCATTTAGACACTTGTATGATTACTACCTACTGTCTTAGTGAAGCCTCTAGGCTTAAAGGTGGAGCATTTAGGGGAACTATTGGCAGAATTACAATATGATATTGATGTAAGTAGGTTTTCTTTATTGTATATTCCCTGTAAATGTTAGATTAGAATGAACCATTCATATCTACAGAGTGAGTCCGCCCTGTTGCCCCACCATGTTTCTACAGTAGCCCAGGATGGACAAACCAAACACTGGCGTCGTCCACTGTAGTTCTCCTCCATGCTTGGCCCACGGGAGAAGTTTCCGTTGGTTGCAGTCTGTACTTATTACCTGTCTACACCATGAATGCTAGCTGAGGTTTTAAAGGCCCAATCCGTAAAAGTTTTGACCAGATAAATTGATTTTATATTCACATGCAAATGTGAAGATTTTGATTTAGAGCTCGATCACATCCGACTTCAAAATCTTCATTCTTTTCTTTGGATACCTGGGAGAACACGCTTTTGGTTTGGAATTCAATTCAATATTTTTGTCCACAGGTGTTGCAGCCCTGGACTCTGAGGTATCAGGAAAAATAGGTCTGCGAGCTGTTGTTTATTACTTCTCAACAACCATCATTGCAGTTATTCTTGGTGAGTTGATTCTTTTCTCCCCTTGTCTAGTTGTCAGTAGTTGCTACAGTTAAGTCACTCAAATGGTGTTGTGTACAAAAGGTGGTTGATATTAAACCTGAATGAGTCAAGTTGTTATCATTTGCAGGGATTATTTTGGTGATGACTATCAAACCGGGAGTCTCTCAGACAGCTGAGCACATCGACAGAGCCGGGACAACGCCCAACGTCACAACAGTTGACACTCTCTTGGACCTCATCAGGTGACCTCCCAGCCATGTGATACATTCAGTCATTCAGATGTTAAAGTGACAGAGACTGCAACCGTAGGTCTTTCCCTGATAAGGTTTAAATATAGAAATACTTGACTTGTGGTGATCAGTCAGTAATCATTTATCACCTCAGTTCTGCCTTCATGCTTCAAATGAGCTAAACTCACATTATGAACAAGTATAAACCCTGTTGATGTTGTTCAGCTACATCAAAAGTGTTTATACTTGTTTTGAATGTCCACAGTCGAAGCCTGCACCAAACCATCGCTTTGTGTCTTGAAAACTTGAAAAGGTTTCGCCAACTCAAAAACTTTGGTCAACGTAAAAATGTATATAAACTTTAAAAGTTAACATCAACAGTTAACGTTTATCAATTTAATAACTCGGAATGTTAGGTCAACATGGAAAGTGTACTCGGCTGTCAGGAAGGGGTTCTCAGCTGCTGTGAGCTGATCCAAGTACTTTGGTAGCATACCGTAGCCTTTAATTCCACAGCTCTGAGGTTCACATATCCAACCTTCAGTTTCTTGAATGCATGACAATTGATTTAGTTGAACACAATGTACAGCATGACATGAAAATCCAATTCCCACTACATTTTGTTGACATAATCCTAGCTTCCCTGGAGTAGGTATCTGCTCATTTTAATGTTTAACTCCTTTGCCTCAATAGATCACATTTACATCCTCCTAATTGATATGAATGGTTTTGACCAGCATAAAGAGTAGTTGCAATGACCCATCTGTCAGTGTAATACACATCATTAGTCAGTGTCTGTCATTCACCCCCAATCTTGTTTTTCTACAGAAACATGTTCCCCGAAAATCTGGTGCAGGCTTGTTTTCAGCAGGTAAGAGGCTCATCCATCATTCATCTCTGTTCCACTTTCTACCTACATGTTTATCATGTAAACCTACATCAGGGTGTGGTGACTGAGTACAAGTCTGTAGCCATGTTGAAGTAACTCTGATGTTGTGAAATTTGACCACACTCTAGTACAAGACCAAGCGCAAAGAGCTGGATCCTCCAAAGGTTTCAACCAACACCACCAACACAATTCCACCTCTCACCACTGCTATCATGTCGGTGGTAGAGGTAGGTGTGCACATTACTCTCTTCTGTTCATCTAGAGCACCAGAGTTCACAAGTATCTTCTGTTGGGAACATCCATTAACATGTCTGTTGGGGTTTTGGTCATACGACGGTGTGTCCATGTGGATCCATCTGCTGCACTTTACGTGTCATGTTTCTGCACCTGGTAACCCGCGTCTGATCTAAATGCATCAGAAGTAAAGTAGCCACGGGTCACTGGGCTGTGATCCTGTAGGAAACATTTGCACAGCTCATCAATGGCTCTTTAGAGAAAGCTAATGTGGTTGTGAAAGCAGCTTCCTGACCTGCTCTTGGTTAGCTGAATGAATAACCTCCTTGTGTCCTCTCTTGGCAGAACATAACCAAGGAATATAAAATCGTTGGGACGTATTCGGATGGAATCAACGTATTGGGGCTTATCGTGTTCTGTGTTGCTTTTGGCCTCGTCATTGGGAAGATGGGCGAAAGAGGACGTATCCTCCTGGAATTCTTTGATGCGCTGAACGAAGCAACCATGAAACTGGTCCAGATCATTATGTGGTATGTATGAAAGACTGAGCTACAGTTATGGGTTTCCAGACGGATCTTACTTTCAGTTTTTAAAACTTGGACGACTATACAAATGCACCTTCGAGTACTTTTGAAGAATGAATCCTGATCTGCAAAAAAAGGCTCGAAAGCTCTTGATCTTGGAAACGATAGATTAACAAAACCAAATCTTAACTCAAGGTCCACTTACTAGCATTTTCAAGGGTTTCTATTGCATCTTGTGATCTTCCTCAGCCTGCAAATTCCATGTGCTAAGACGATGAGTTTAAGAAAAAGCTAACAACTAGTCTAGTTGGTGAGATGAAGAGCAAATATAAACTCAAACATCTGTTTTTTTCCTCTTATTCCTAAAGACAAACCCTTAATGTACGGCCGCCACACATGAGACAATAGAGAAATCTTTTTTTACTTTACAGCTTATACTTGTAAAACATTCTTTGTTACAAAAAGGTGAAATCTAGCAAGGTCAGAACACAGGATACAGCCCTGGGGTGCTGTCTCCCATAACTCCTAGCATGACCGCAGTCTTGGCAACAGAAGTCATACAAATTGAATTACTTATTACTCTTTAAGTAATACTCCGTTATGTACTATTATATATACATGTTTGCAGGTTCAAGCACATGAGCATTTTAACACAACAATTCCCATAACACACAGCAGTCATTTTTATCAGACTTACACAAAACATGGCACGATACAAGCTATTTGAGGTAGCATTTAGCTGCTTTCAATGAAACTGTAGTGTTGCTGTAGATTTAGTACTTTCCGATGAAGAGTAGCTTGTAGCTCCCCCAACACTGTCTGTGGCTGCTTGTCAGGCTAGAAAACATATTGGCAACACTATGTCTCTCTTCCCGTCTTCCCACAGGGATTTTGTGGGACAACATATTTGGATTTGACAGTCAAAAAGAAAAATAGAGAAAATTCTTCATAAATTGCATTTAAAATTGCCAAAACCCAACTAGTTGGAAGCTTGATCAAATAAGCGCAATAAAACTGCCCAATTTTGCATCTATTAACTAATTGCTTTATTTGTCTAACCAACTGTTTTTATCCTAAATATTTAAATTTAACCATAGAACACGAAGAAAATCAGCATATATTCATATTTGAGAAGCTAGACCTGTGATTTAATCAAGTTAGCATTTTAGCTGTTGCACACTATTTGCTATAATCTTATATTCTATACACCAAATGACTCCAACTTGATGTGTTTTTTCAGCTACATGCCAATAGGGATCCTGTTCCTAATTGCAGCTAAGATCATCGAGGTTGAAGACTGGGAGATCTTCAAGAAGATGGGTCTTTATATGGTGACGGTGCTGAGTGGGTAAGCCGTCCCATTACTCTGTATCCGCCTGTTCCAGACACCGGAATTTATGGTTGACATTTGGGCCGATTCACCCTCCAGTGATACAGTAAAAGCTGAGCTCTGTGTGGCCACTGATAAGGGCCAAGGACATTTAAAACTGCTCAACCTGCAGCTGCAGTAATGAAAGCTTCGCCCATTCCACTAAATCTAAGTGACACCATTAAAGACTGTACAGTAAATCCCCTCCAGTTAGGTCACAGGGTCGGTCCAAGGCTCCCAGTGCTCCTGTGACGACATTTGCACGCAACGGTCACACTTTGTTGTAATGTTCTGAATACAGCTTTTATAGCCTATGAAAAATCTTTTTCATGCATTATTGCTTTATGACAATGAATCACAGCGAATGTAATAAAGAGTTTTTGACATGATCAACAGAGGAAGTCTCTTTAATGTCAAAGTAAAGTCAAATCTCTCTAAATGTGCCTTTTTATAAGAGCTGTAGCTGAAATCTATTTAGAAGTCACTTCAGTTAACTGACACTTGAACTCTTTATTCAATGGCCTTCATCATTGTGTGTTTTGATCAGAACATTCATTCTGGAAGCAAGGAGTGAAGTGAGCTATAGTGATTTCAAAACTACAGACAGGGATCACATTTGTATCCTAAAATTGATCAATTGTTTTTTAACACTTTGGAGGAACACTTCAACATTTTGTGAAACATACTTGATTGGGTTTTTTCTGAGAGTAAGATGAGAAGATTGATACCGAGCTAGGGCCAGGAGAGCTGTTAGCCTAGCTTAGCATTAAGACTGGAAGCAAAGGGAAATAGTTGGCATTAAAAAATACACCTACCAAGAATTGTATTGAGCACTAATTGACAACTTGCATCTAATTAGTTTGGGAATAAACACCAATTGCTGGTAGGCATATGTTTTATAATTTTGAAAGAACCAAGCTAGCCGTTTAACATAGCTGCTTCCAGTTTTTTGCTAAGCTAGGTTAACTACTTACTCTCTAAAAGAAAGCAAGATTACTCCTAAAAAATGTTGAACTATTCCTTTAACAATTGCCCCATTGCGCTGTTTAAGCCCAGGCAACAGTAAACTTTGTTTCATGTATGAATATGAATGATAGTAAACACTATTTTAATAAGGTATGGGGTTAAAAACACAACCTGGTCTTTATAATTGTATCAAAAATAACACGTGACAGTATAAGGGTTGTGGCACAGAATCCAACAGGCATATGAAAGTGTATCTAGTTCTGTAACACAGAATATAGAATATTGTTCTTTAATAATGTCTGTTTTGTCTCTCAGTCTAGCTATCCACGCCACTATCTGTCTGCCACTGATCTTCTTTGTCATTGTGAGGAAGAACCCGTATACATTCACATTGGGAATGGCTCAGGCCCTGGTGACAGCACTCATGATCTCCTCCAGGTCAGAATTCACTGAGCCCCTCACTCTGCTTGGAAAGACAAATCAAACATTTTCATATTTGGGAACCAAAACCATTGTGTGCCAACAGCCGTCTTGTCTTTCAGCTCCGCCACCCTGCCCGTCACCTTCCGGTGTGCCGAGGAGAACAATCGCATTGACAAGCGGATCACCCGTTTCGTCCTCCCAGTGGGTGCCACCATTAACATGGACGGGACGGCGCTATATGAGGCAGTGGCCGCCATCTTCATCGCCCAGCTGAATGACTACCCTCTGGATGTGGGCCAGATTGTTACTATCAGGTACATCATAGTTACTAAGGGGCACATCTAACTGCAGGCTATAAAAGACTATAAAATACAACATATGATACTATAAAACTATTGTTGACCAAGAGAGACATTCCTTGCTAACTCTAGTCATAGTGTCAAGTGTATATTAATAGAGAAAAGATGTGCAAGAGTGTGTAACAGTAAGAGTCTGAGTCAGTGGGGGTCCCAGGCTTTATCGATGAACCCAACTGCAGATGGGAAGAAACTGTTCTTGTGGCGTGAGGTCTTGGTCCTGATGGACCGCAGACCTCCTGACAAAGGGAAGGGACTCAAGCTGTTTGTGTCCAGGCTGAGAGGGGTTGGCTACAATCTTTCTTGCCCGCCTGAGGGCCTAAAGGCCAACAAGTCGTGGAGGGACGGCAGATTGCAGCCAATCACCTTCTCAGCTGATGTTCAGCTGGGTTATGGTGGGGCCCAGGAAGCGGAAGGACTGTTACCGCTGTTTGCACAGTTCACGCTGTTTGCACTGTTAGTTGTTAACCGCCGGCTCAGACATCTCCGTGTCCAGAGCTGTGTGCAGACATGCAATCCCGGTTTACAGATGGGCACGAAACAGATAGATTGCAGGTATCGTTTGATTTCCAATGAGTTCAACATCTGTGTGCCCAGAGATACCCTCCGCTTAATTTGATATACAGTGTTTACTATCCTTTGTATTATTATAATCTAATGTTCTGGTACAAACTGCATATATCTAAGTAGCAAAAGTTGATTTTGCTCACACTTAGGTAACTGATGCCATTTGGGGCCACCAATGTCCAGATTTCTCACATTTCATTTCTGCATGTTACTATGAAGAATATGTATGACATTGTGTCTGTGTGTTGCAGTATAACAGCAACAGTTGCCAGTATTGGGGCAGCAGGAGTCCCTAATGCTGGGCTTGTCACCATGGTGATAGTCTTAACAGCTGTTGGATTACCTGCAAATGATGTCACTCTGATAGTCGCTGTGGATTGGCTGCTGTAAGTGTATCTGTTGACCTTTCATCTTGACTGTTTCTCCCACCTTTCTTACTGTCCTGCGATGCTGTGGATTGACTTTGAGGGGTGTGTTTCAGGGACCGGTTCCGTACTATGATCAACGTTCTTGGCGATGCTTACGGAGCCGGTATAGTCCAGAAACTATCCAAGCGGGAACTGGAGAGGATGGATCTGACATCGGACGCCGATGTCGCCAACCCCTTCGCTCTGGAAGCCACTTTGGATGATGAAGAGTGCGAGAACAAATCCTATGTAAATGGAGGTTTTACCGTCGACAAGACAGATGCGATCTCCTTCACTGAAACCTCTCAGTTTTAGGCTGTGGCTGGCTCCGAGGAGCAGAGAAAGTGCCATGCTGCTATGGATGTAAACGGAAAACCTTCCATCATGTATCAGCACCATGACGAGAGAGGAAAACTATCCAACCAGATCCATCCACGCTCAGACATCAGCAATAGCAGCCTCCCTTAAGCTTATCCAAGATGATCACCCTTCATGTCGGACATTTACAACCACGACTAGATTAAAGTGCTTCCTTCTTTCACTCAAATTGTGCCAAGATTTTTTTAAAAAGTAAGTTTTCTTCTGAATGAAGAGTGAGTTCTTTCTTGCAAAGATGCACTCAAAAGAAGAGCTGTTTGTATGTGTGTTTTGCATTTATCTGGAGTGTATGTTTGTTTTTTGCAAAAAAAGGAAAATGTATAATTTAACACAAGTAAAAACAATAATCTGAATTTGAAACTCCATTCCCACTTTATTTGCTCTTTGATGAGACGATAATTCTCTAACATGTCTGAATGATATTTTTTGCGTGGCTGTTGTTGAAACTATATGTCCCATAATGCACTGCTTGTATGTCTATCTGTATATTTAAACTGTGCCAAACATATAAAGTGGTTTTTCACTGAGTTGCATGAAGCAATATGTTAAAGAAATGCTAATCGCTGGCTGCAGACTGGTTTTTTTATGGAGACTCCACAGAGACAGGAGATGGTTAACCAAGACTTATGAAGTCAGTGAACACTGTGAAACTTGAGTACATTCTTTCAGAACCAAATCTCTAACAGTCTTTGATTCATTGCAAAGTATAATGATCATTACATTACATTAGATACCCCGAATTGTTCCTACTTAAACAAGATCATTTTAATTGTCACCTAATGGATTTATGTGTCTTATTAACATAACTTTGCTACTATTCTTTCACTGTTGTGTTGGGTCAAAATATGTCCAAATGCTCTTAAACCAATGGCTAAGCTAAGACGCAGTAAACGGAATTTTGCATGTTATAGGTATTTCTGCTTGAATAAGACATGAAAACAGTACCATTGGTAAAGAACAGTTTGACATTTTGGTAAATATCTTTCTTTGCTTTCTTGCCAAGAGTGAGATGACAAGATCAGTTTCAGGAAGTATTCTTTTGATTCAAGTACAAGTACAAGTACAGCACCCTAACATAAAACTACGACAGCTTTGTCTTCGACTGATCAAATGCTGACCAGGATTGGTAAAGTCAGAGCATCAGTGCCATTTATAACACCTCAGCCAACCCTTGACATCATCTATGTAGCCATGCTATAAAGCTGCAAACTGGTACCGCACCTTGAAACATACCAGGCTGCGTGCAAAGGATGCGATGCATCAAAAACACTGAATGATAATTATAAAAATGTACAGGCACTTTGTGCAGTAATTAACTGGACATAGTTTGTCCTATCTGCATCTTTTCTTATCTTTGCCTGTGATGCCCAATCTTGAACGACATTGAGTCGTACATGAGGTACATGAGGTAATCTGCCCGCCATGACCCACTTAGCTATGTGCTGTATTTGTGTAACAGCTTGAGATGTTCTACTGAAGAGGTAGTGAGGATAAAAGACCTAACGTGTCAACAACAAAGATGTCAATATAAGAATGGTCCAGTTGCAGAAAAGGTTGGAAACCGCTGTCAGAACGAAAAACATTGTGAGGAACTGCTGTAATAGCTAACTAGCAAAACACGTGGAATGTGATTGGCTAGCTGCGCTGCTAGAACACTTTGGCCTCTGGGAAATTGCGATGGGCATGTTTTATTATTTTCTAATATGACATAGATTTAATTAATTGACATATTAATAATCATCAGTTGCAGCCTAAATGTATCTATAGAGGTAAAGCAGTATGTCTAAAACAGGAGCAACACTAGCCAGGTTTGCATCTGAATGAATTGCACATTTTTACCGAATTTCGAGGAAGAATGGATGCTTGTTTCCATCCACTACCGTTATGTGATTATTAGAAGTTAGTTCATCTCGATTAACACCACGTGATGCTAATTCTCCAGTTTGACAACCAACTTCGACCCTCAAACTATGAAAAACAATTTAGAAGACTCAATGGAAATATGACATTTCTGTTTGCTTCATGCGTTAATGTGAGGAAGGTTACATCAGCTCTGTTTTCATTGCACTTTTTGCTTTTATCGATACACCGACTTTTTTTGCATTATTTCAATATTTTGTAGATATTTTCGGCAGTTTCACAGGTTTCACAAACTATGTGCATACAAACAGGTGGATGGAAACTTACTTAATGTGCTTAGTTCATTTCATGTCATTCTAGTAATTCCATTTTGATTGTTCTTGTAGGCAGGTGGACATGATGGCAACAATGTCAATTACTTAACCAGTAGTTTTTAAAATACGATGGACAGATGTGTTGGATGGACAGACTGACCAATGGGCCTCGCCTTCCTTAGGATGTCAATGACAGTTAACCCTTTGACAAACGTCTGTACTTGTGTTAATGCTCTTTGGCTGCACTGTTATTTGTGATGCTCACTGCGTGTGATGCTTGTGGTCTAACTTTTTTTTTTTTCAAATGTATATCTATGTCTGTAACTAAGCTATTTATTTGACTCCATGCAGCAGCTGAATACTATGATGCCTACACATGCACATACTGTACAGTACTTAAGCTTGGAATAAGTAGTGTAGAGTTGTTTGGTGGAGTCGACTTGAAAAACACAACCTGGTACCAACAGTGGTTTTGCTGAGGGTTTTCTGTTGTTCTATTTATGTTATGTTCCCAGTGATGGTCCCATAATCAATGTTTCCAGCATGATAATCAGTACCATTGTCACTAGGTTGAAGTAGCACTCGTTCTTTTCTTTGGTTTACTTTCCATCATACTGATGTATGTCTGAGTCATATACCTTTCCCATGTCCTGGCAGGAAATACAGTAATCCATAGAAACACTCAATGACACTCGTGTTATCCATCCCATGCTAATGGAACAACAGACTCAGCCCATCTACATTCTACACGCAACAATTAAGCGTCTTGGTAGTTCATTGCTTAGATTGTGGTAGAAATTAAACTATCAGAGTAGTTTACAGCTGTACGGCGTGTTCCATTAGAAGTTAGAAGTTGAACTTTAGTCTTTAGTTAGACATGCTAACTTTAGTGGTCTAGCTTGGGGAAAAATATCACCTTAGAAACATCTGTGAGAGTTTCTGTAAAGTACTGCACACAAACCTGCAGCTAATGTGTCAATACGTTACCACATAAGTAGCTAGGCTGGCGTAGAAAATTAGCAACTGTATACACTACTACTAATGTTAGTGGTCCAGTTTGGAAAAATCACAGAAGAAACTTTCTTTGCTCGGTATTAAATACTGTTCCCAAAGCAACAGCCATGTGTCAATACTTTGCAATGTGAGCAGCTAGCTTAGAAAGAATAGCAACTGCATGTGCTACTCTATATCTTTCAGCTTTGTCTTTAAAGCAGGCATCATGCAGGTGTTTTGATAGAGGTCATGGAGTGTCCAATGAAGTAGCCTCATGGTGTGTACCGAGTGCTGTCAGGTTTAGTGTGATTTCACCAGACTGCTGTACATCCTTGGGGATAGCATATCTCGTGACTTGTACGTTTTATAGGCTTCATTTTTAGGAGACTTTTCCCCCAAGACGTCCAAATTCCAAATACATTGTGTCTGGATTAGTGAGTGTCAGTATCTCTGTTTTAGTCGTCCATACACTGCCAAAAGGGCCACATTTGAAATAAAACATGGGTGAATGTTTGTAATTTCATACTGATCAGAAATGATAAGCCCTCGCAATCAGGTTGTATTCTACATTTCAAAAGCACATTGGCATCAACCACCCCCCTTCACTCCAACTACTTGAGTACCTACAGTATGTGAATCAACATGTACTACGTTATGTAAGCAAATAAAAGAAAGTTGCTCAATATTTGACTGATTCTGTTGTTTTCATTTCTGGTATCTACTAACCATATCCACCATGATAAGTATGACAGGAATATACACGTTGTGGGTAAAGTGAGTTTTCCAGGTGGTTGAAACAAGTAATATTCTGCTAGTGTAGGAACATAATTCACAGTGCAGTTTTCTTCTGTTACATGTAAAGATATGCAAATGAGGCATTATCTTATCAAATATGTTCTATCTAAATAAATCTGAAACAAAGATATATATATGTATGAATGAAACTGGAAGGTTTGGTGTAGGTAAGTGCTACTGAAGTGAAGATTTCTGGTTCAGAGGCTTGAAGTGTTTGCTGGTCCTGGCTTTATTGAGGGAAACAATAGTTTCTGGTGTTTTTTGTGATGATGGTAATGTTCTGGATGTTTCTGGATAATTCTGGACTCGGTAATGAGAGCATTGGGTATTGGACCCTGAGAACCTGAAGACTGCTGCTGCACAGTGTGCAGTAGGTATGAATGGTTCATAGGTAAGCAAGTCGGTAGTTGTTGCGTTTTCTCTCTTCAACAATTGACTATTGGTTATTTTCTCTTAGTGTCTCAGGCTTCCGAGGAGGCTGGCCGGTTAAGCAAACTCTTTGCCCCTATTTCGACACCACAAGATACTCTCCCACAATAGCAACTATCGCCTCCCGCCCCCTAGTTTCCTTACTGCATTAGTATATCGGTTTAACAATGTTGGGCAACGATTTCAGAGAGGATTTTTAAGTTCCAGAACAGCTTGCGCTGAACTGTTTTCGAATCCGGTTCTGTAGGTTCACTCTGTGGGATTTAGATAGACGTCTAAACTACCAGGACACTTAGGCAGAACCTGTGGGTGGATTTACCCCACTGTAAACAACCTTCTTTTTGTTTTCTTTAAAGACGTTTTTAAAGTTTGACCAATCACGAGTCGAGGTTAGATTCACACTCACCTCGGTCGATGCTGCTCCGGTGCCTTTCCTGGATACGATGAAGGGGGAGAAGAAAAATAAAAAGGAAACTCTAATAAAGTCCCTTGCAATACTTATGGTAGAGCAAGTATCTTTATTTTAACAATCAAGCAGTTACAAGTCTATATGACAAGTCTATATGCTAAAGCTATTTCTTTATCAAAAACGGCAAAAAAGGCTAAAAGGCTAAAAGGCTAAAAGGATAAAAAGGCTAAAAGGCTAAAAGGATAAAAAGGCTAAAATGTAATGTGCGTACACTCTTTTTATAAGGCCTTCCGCAGAACACCCTCCTCTCCTTTTCTTCTGCCTCCCTTTTCTCAGCTTCACCCCTCCTTCTCCCCTCCTCTTGCTCAGCTGGTTTTGCACAAGACTTCATTACGTTTGCGCAATAGCCAGCTGGAACGAAGAGAGAGGCTTCCTGTCACTGGAGCATGTCACTTGCAGGCTGAAAAGTGCTCATTTCCACACACGCATTCCTCAAGCTCCAGCCTTGTGTTCTTTAAAATATAATATAGCAGTGGTACATGTGAGCAAAATACAGCATATAATATTATAGCAGTTTTCTTATGATACAGATTTTGAGAGTTGTTACAAACATTATTTGATTTTACACAACATCCTCCTCTTGTAACACCGAAAAACCTGTAAAATTTGGCTTAAAACTTCAAATGTTTAGGATCCAGTATGTACATATCATGTACTTCGGATTCTGGTTTTCCGGTCTTCTTCAGCACTCGGACGTGCGCCCACAGTCTGTTGTCTTCTTGTTGTAGAATGGTGACCATTACTCTGTCACGTCGAGGCCAATCTTCGGTTGCTGGCTCCGCTGCGCAAGGGATTCCAGCATGGGAGTAGGGGTTCTGTCCAAGCGCAGGATATGATTTTGTCATCATGTATGTGTAGGTAGCTTCGTCCCATCCTCTTTGGATGAAATCTCTTGGCTCTCGTCCCTTTCTGACAAAGCATATGTCGTGCCATTTGTTTGGATCGGTCATTGCTTTATCGGACATTTTATAACCTTCGTAGTCATAATATTGTTGTCTGGGTTCTCCTATGGGTGTGGGTAGTTTGATTCCCATTAAAGTTGCCATCACTGGCTGGGGTCTCTTTTTATAGGGAAGAGTGGACTTGCTTTCCTTCTTAGAGGACAGTGTGGGTCTGGGTTCCTTCTCAGAGGACAGTGTGGGCCTGGGTTCCTTCTCAGAGGACAGAGTGGGCATGAATTCCTTCTCAGAGGGCAGTGTAGACAAGAATACCTCTAGGGCCTTGTTGGACAATGGTTCTATCGGTTGGTTCCAGGTTTGGTCTTCGGGGTCGAAGGAAAATCCCAGTTCTGTCACGCCTACCCATTCTGGTGCTTCTTTTAATTCTGAGGTGTCCATTTCTTGGTTCGGGCCTTGGTCTGTGGGTGGTAATCCTTGTTGGCCCACTCCGCTGAGGCTTCGTTTCCGGTGGTGGGTTTTGGATCTTGATCGGTGCTGTTTAGGAGAAGGTCGTCCATCTCGCTGGTTCTTTTCCTTTTTCTCACGTTTCTTAATCTTTCTGCGGGAGACATGGGGGTTGCTCCGTTCATCGTCCCGTTTGGGTTCGGGTTTTGCAGCTGAGGCCGCAGGGAGGTCATTGCTGCTGCTGGGCTGTGCGGAGAAAAACATACACCAATTGTTTTTTTCTTTTGACCATATGGCCATAGTTTGGCATTTCGAGTTTGTCTCCTACATTATTGGTTATCACTAAATGATCCCCGTATGCCAAAGAACGACATGAGTCGGTTGGTCTTTGTTTTTCCTGTTTTATTAGTTTTTCTTCCACTTCTTCCTTCTGTATAATAAACAAAAGCTACGATTAGTGGGTATGAAGGGTTTCCCGTAGTTGATATAGCTATTATGCTGAGTATCAATCCAATCAGTTGGACTCCGAGATATAATATTTTCATTCGAGTACCGGCTTTTGTAGTTTGTTTGGTTAAGTATAATATATATACTATTACTATAATACAGGTACAGGATATAGGTATAGCTGTATAGTAGGTTGACCATTTCATATAGTCTATTACATTATTTGATAGAGCTAAACAAAGTATTATAATGTTTACCGGCATCCAAGCTTTTAAATTTGTTTTTCGGGTCAGAAAACCTATCATCACTAGTGTTCCCGATGGCTGTGGTTTGTTCAACAAAAACAACCTCAGTGCATTAGTTATGCCATATATTATTACCCATATTATATGATATTTTTCATGAATTAATGGTACAGTTACCTAGGTCCTGTTCTTCTAGAGAGGGGGAGGGTGGAGTGGACACCGTATAGTATGTACTATTGGGTCCTGTTGGCCAGTTTACTTCTGACTCTATTAATGGCTGGGGGACTAGGGGGGGTTCTAATTTGCACTGGTGGGTCTCGTTGTCCTTTTTCCGGGCCCAGCATGAGCAATTCCTGTATAGCTTATATTTGGGTTCTTCTATTTTTATGGAGAAAGGGTCTTTAGTTTGTCCTTGGGCTATATATGAGGTGCAAGTGACCGGGCCTTTTTCTCTAGTATCTAGGCATTTTCAGAGCTATGCTTACTGAGAGGGTTGTGGGGTCATAGTTTAGGTGTTTAGTCCTGCATGAGGTATTATACTGTGGGCTGGTGTACTTGTTCCAATACTCCGTGAATTTCTCCCATGTCCATCCGGGGACGGGTCTGTATTCGTAATTCCCCAACAGGTGGCACAGGGCTCTCTCTTCGTCCCATCGGGGATCAGAGCAATTGGCGATCCATGTGGTTGTGGAGCTGTCCCATACTGAGGCTCCGTGTTCACATAGAGTAGTCACATTAAGTTTTGGGGTGAACACATTAATTATGTTCTTGAAAAATCCCAGGGGGTCGGAGCAATTTGTTGTAGTACTGGTATTATCTGAAAAGCACCCTGAGAGGGGTAAAGGAACATTCTCTACCCATTTCAAGCTTATCACCTGAGTGTCATATTCATGGTGGGTCGTGTTCGGTGTGGAAATCGTCCATCTTGTTTTTCTACAGGAGAGGAGTGGTACAGTTAAGATCACCAGCATGAGAAATCCCATTAATAGGCTGTAACCACATGCTCTACAGTTTCGGGGCTTTTTTCTTTTTAGTGGTATCGGAATTTCCGGTTCTTCCACGCCTTTTTTATCATCAGGATCTATATCATACCTTCTCCTCCTGCTCCATCTGTTTCGTAAATGGAAACGTAAATTTTGCCACCTATTGGTGGTAGTGGTTGGTTCTATGTGTTACTCTATGTCCCGCTACATCCACCTCTAGATCCTGTTGATACACGAGGGTTGTGGTTAGGGCCAACATTTCTTAAGTGGTGAACATGCATAAGCATGAGCAGACTTTGGCATAGATAACATGTGCCGGGTTCATATGTTTACCACTCTAGTGGGTACCCGGCCCATCCATAGGGGACAGGCCTACTTGGGTCTTTCCCCCCTCATCGCAGGAAAGAATACATGTGAATCTTCTCGTGATTGGGAGGAATTTTGGTTTTTCCTCAACCATATTGTCTTGGGCTTTCGCCTAACTTCCGGGTTAGAGTCACGTTATATTCCACTAGCGTATTTTAGTCAACCTGTATTAATCGGAATTATTCGTGAGATATGAACGCTTCCTTTGTTTTTAAGCTTCACCACGTTACCTGTAACTTGTTCTATTTCGTATTGACCCTCGTTGTTAGTTTGCACGGGTTGGTCGCCTTGTTTTTGTCCCCTGTTCAACCACACCCAGTCTCCTGCCTGTAGACAAGATGGAGAGGGATGGTTAGGTTGGGATTTTGTTCGCGGAAGTTTAGGTAACGATAGGTGTTCATTTAGGCACATTAAATACCTGGGGTCGTCCCAGTCATTTGGACAGTTTGCGCGTATAAAATCTTTAGCTGATCTAACCGCTCGCTCTGCTATTCCATTTGTTTCGGGTTTATAGGCGCTGGCCCATATTATTTCTACGTCTAGTTGCAACATAAGTGACTCCACCAGTTTATTTTTGAAATGTGTACCATTATCCATTCTAAGTGATTTCGGAGTTTTACCTGTAAAGAAGCTCGCCAGGGAGACAACAACGTTGCGACCTGTGGCTGTTTTAAGCGGGTATACTCGGGTATCTCCCCCTGCGTTATCCGTGACAACCAGGAAGAAGCGATTACCTCTTGACGAAAGCTTATTTAATGGGCCTGCTATGTCAGCAGAATAATGCATTCCAAGATGTTCTGTTGTGATAGGGAGTGGGGGCCCATGGGCCCTCAACATTCCCCCTTTATCCGCACATTTACCGCAATTGGTTTTAATGATTGGAAAAAGCTTGTTGAACTTCGGTAAATCAATCCGTTGTTCTTTCAA
The DNA here is from genome assembly GCA_032191485.1 of Leptoclinus maculatus. Taxonomy (NCBI): domain Eukaryota; kingdom Metazoa; phylum Chordata; class Actinopteri; order Perciformes; family Stichaeidae; genus Leptoclinus; species Leptoclinus maculatus. Next base: position 348,743 of record JAVDOI010000020.1, on the reverse strand, counting down.
CCAGATCTTAGTTCTTTGCATGCCGCAGTGACCTAGACATTCATGTATTTTTGCTAATATTGCTTTAGCTTTGTCTTCTGGGATTTGCACACCGTTCTCTGTGTCCCACTCTGGGGAAAAGATGCACGTTTTTCTAAAAAGGAGGCTTCCTAAGTGAATTTCCTCCTCTTGGTCCCTTGACTGTGCTAATTCATCCGCTTCACGGTTACCTTTGTGTTCTTTAGTAGTACCTTGCGTGTGACTTGGTATATGTTCCACTTTCACTTTTTTACCTTTTTTTAGTTCCGCTATTACGGACCAGCTTTGTTGATGTTTCAGTTCTTTACCTTTATGGTTCTGAAAATCCCTTTGTTCCCAATATAAAAGTTCTTCAGTAAACCCTTTACAGCAGTAAATGCTATCAGTGATTATTCTTATGAGCTTCTTTTTACGGGTGTCTGCCCAGGCGAGGGCTTCAAGAAGGGCTGTAACTTCTGCTGTTTGAGCTGTCCCTTCAACGTATCCAGTGATTCTGTCCACTGTTACGCCTTTTGGGTTTTTCATTATACATGCCCATTTAGCTTTTTTGTCTGATTTCTTTTTAGACCCGTCGGTGTATACTGTCACCTCTGGGTCCCAATCATCAGAATTTCCCTTCTCCTCTGGGACTTTTCTTCTTTTTGCTCCATCAGGAAGCGAAAATGACACCAGTGGGTCTGATATCATATTTTCCCATTTTCCCCAACGGGACTGCATTGCTTTTGCACCGGGTATTGTTTTCTTTGTCCCTTTTGCCACCCCTCCGTTTTCTGTAACGAAGATTACATGGCTGGGATTTCCTAAGTTTGTTAACAAGGGCCAAAATGTATACGCTAAGGTTAAATCCTTTTCTGGGGGTGCGTATTTGAGTTCTGTTGGGGTCCAGGTGAGGGATAAGAACAACATAGGTTTTTTAGACCCTTGGTTTCTTACTTCTATTCCTCCTCCTTTTCCTGAGTTAGTTAGTGCACACGTTATGGGGCTTCCTATCGTTCTTTTTTCTAAATCGTTTATGTTGTCTGAGACATAAGATAAGTATTTTGTGACTATCACTTGATCTTCGTTGGTTAGTGCGATTTCCTTTGGTGCGTCTTTTCTTCTAAGTTGGCCTTTTAGTTTGTGCAATGGAGCTGCATGCTCACTGTAATGGGGGATGTGGTTAGACACGTACTCAAATTTTCCGAGAGGTTGCTCAACCTCATTGACGGTTTGAGGAAGCTCTCGAGAGAGCACATCCTGTATGTAACCCTCTGCGGCTTGTTTTCCGTCTTCAGTTAGTGTGAAACCTAAATAGCTGACTCTTGTCTTTCCGATTTCAAATTTTTTCAAGCCTATTTTGAAGCCTTTTGCTTTTAGTCTCAAAATGACTTCTTTCAATGTCGTTAGGTGTTCCTTTTCTGTATCATGTGTTATGTATATATCATCTATATACACTTCACATTCTATCCCTGTTAGGGTCTTTTCTACTATGGCCTGGAATACGTTAGGGGAGTTACAAAATCCTTGTGGTAACGTAGTCCATCTGTAGGATTGTCCTTTGAACGTAAAACACGTTTTTAAACTACTTTGATGGTCTATTGGTATGGACCAAAATCCATTTGCTAGATCTAAAGTGGTTTTGTATTTTTTGTTTGGCATAGTCAGCATGGTGTAAGAGATATTTAGTGCATTTCTTCTATCTTTTACTGTTCCTCCGTACCAGGGGAGACATTCTATTTCCGTCTCGTACTGGTAGTCCTGATTATTTGTTAAGGGGGTGAAGGGTCTGTTACCGGGGCTAGCCCATATTGGGGGTCTGGCCGGGGGGTCATAAGGGTTATATTCCCTTGGCTGGTACACCGCCGCTCCTCTCCTTCTTGCCCTGGGGGCTTTCGGGGGGATTGGTTGGTCCTGCCAGGTTAATCTTCTCACTATTTCCTCACTGCCCTCCTCGCTGCTGTATCCGTCATTGAGTGTGTCCCTTTCTGGGGATACAGCTGGCGTTGCGGGCCTTTGACGCCTGTTTCGACTCCTAGAGAGTCTTCCACTTTCTGGCTCAGGGTCTATAAATGCTGGGCAATAGTTCCCCTGTACAGGAATGTTGTCTGAGCTAGGGGGCATGAGTGGGGTTCTAGGGGGTGGGGGAGGGCGAGCTGGGCTTCCCTCTTCTGCGTCCCTTCTTCTACTGGAGCTTAGTGTTGTTTCCATCCATTCATCATGGGATTCTATTAAGTTTTCCTTCATGTCCGTCACCTTTTGGGCGTCAGTTACCAGGATTCTTATTATGGCTCTTTGAGGGGTTGCATCCCAGGGCCAATTTGCAGCTACTGTGGTTAGGTTGGCCATTTCGCTGTGACCTATTTATTTTTTGTTTTGTTGCCTGAGTCTTATAGTGACCACAGGCCACTGGGCTCCTTCTATTTCATCTGTTAGGTGCTCTAGGGATTGTTTTATGTTTAGTATTCCTTTTTGTTCGGGGTTTTCCCAGTGGGAAACCAGTATGGGTGTATAGAGGCCCCCGAGTTCTCCTGTGATGTCTAATTCTTGCACCGTTCCAGCTTCTGGAGCCGGAAGGCGGTTTAGGGCATTTCTATAGGTTTTTAGTCCTATATTTCTCCTGACTTCCCCTTCATGGGATTGGTCTTCTCCTATATCATGGGTTAGTTCCCTTATTACCAGTAACGGGCCTGTACATTTTTGAAAGGCTTTTGGCCAATCTGGGATTTCTTCTAGTCTTACAGGTTGTATTATGAAGTGGGTTCCCCCCAAGGTGAGGTGTGTACCTGACACCAAGGGGTTCATTGAAGGTTCTGGCCTGTTTGGTGGGGGGGGGTTTGGATTTTCTTTTTCCGATTCTACGGAAAGCGGGGGTGGTCCCTTTTCTCTAGGTGTTACTGGAGGTGGGTTCCTAGGGGGTATTTGGGGTATCTGGGGGACTTCATTGTTCCTTCTCCCATGTGGTGATTGGTCCCTTATTGTTTGGAGCAGCTCATCTGGCATGCGGGGCAGGTGACCTGGTCTGGGTCTGATCCCTATGGGGGTCTCTTCTACTCCGTCCCAATCTGGGTCGAGCAGAGGGGCGTTTGGTTTTATGGGGTATGGGACTGGTGGTATTTCCGTAGGGAGAGGTGGATACATATTTTCTGGGGGTGGTGGGGGAAATTCAGGGTTTTCTGGTGGATTTTGCAATCTGTTTTGCATTTCCTCGTAGGTATATTTACTGTTGGTTACCAGGATTACATTCATGTCCTGTGGTGTTCCTATTGTTAGGAACCAACTCATGGCCTCCACGGAGGCTCGGTTAGTGTAACCGAAAGTTCCTTCTCCGAAAATGGGGGTTACCATGGTCTCGTTCTGGGCTATGGGCCTCATTCCTTTTGATAGGATCTGTTTTAGGTTGTGTATTTGGGCTGTGTCTGTAGTCCCTGGCCTACATGCCCTATGTGGGACGTGTATTATTGCCTGGGCACCCCTATGGCCTTTTATTTCCTGTCTGTAGGCATGGCCTTCGTTTATTTTATTTTCTAAAACTACTCGGGCATTACAGAATTCCTGTACTTGTTTCCCAAATCTTTCTTTTAAGCATTTGGATACGCTTCCTTCATTTCCCAAATGACAATTTGTCGGGTTGAGGAAAACGTTTGGTCCAGTTCCTACATCTATATTGGCAATATCTCCTTGTAATAGGGTTATTTTGCCTGAAACCCATTTTCTTATGGGTTTTCTGTTTGTTCCGTTTCCGACTAATTGTCGTTCGAGCCTACGGCGTCGTTCGGACTGGCTACGGGGTCTATCTGATTCTTCCTCTGATTCAGGATCAGTAACCCAGTCACTGTTCACTGCGGCTGCCATTTGATTTTAGATCTGGTTGGTGTTTTTGGTACGGTTGTTTTTCGGTTTTGAGTTTGCCTCGAAAGAGTAGCGACCTACTTTCTTCTAACTGGTAACTGGTTCTCTTTGGCTACAGCAGTATTTTAACTTACTTTACGGTCGACCGGGTTGGTTATTTTTACAAGTGGGTTTCTTGTTATTTTTACAAGGGGGTTTCTTGGTAGTTTGTATTTTAAGGTGTTCAACTTCACCCGTAACAATTTATTCGAGTCGAATAACGGTAGTAGTGGTTCTCAGTTAGGGGTTCTTAATCATTTAACTCGATTCTACAATCGAGCCCCACAGTTGGGCGCCATGTTGCGTTTTCTCTCTTCAACAATTGACTATTGGTTATTTTCTCTTAGTGTCTCAGGCTTCCGAGGAGGCTGGCCGGTTAAGCAAACTCTTTGCCCCTATTTCGACACCACAAGATACTCTCCCACAATAGCAACTATCGCCTCCCGCCCCCTAGTTTCCTTACTGCATTAGTATATCGGTTTAACAATGTTGGGCAACGATTTCAGAGAGGATTTTTAAGTTCCAGAACAGCTTGCGCTGAACTGTTTTCGAATCCGGTTCTGTAGGTTCACTCTGTGGGATTTAGATAGACGTCTAAACTACCAGGACACTGAGGCAGAACCTGTGGGTGGATTTACCCCACTGTAAACAACCTTCTTTTTGTTTTCTTTAAAGACGTTTTTAAAGTTTGACCAATCACGAGTCGAGGTTAGATTCACACTCACCTCGGTCGATGCTGCTCCGGTGCCTTTCCTGGATACGATGAAGGGGGAGAAGAAAAATAAAAAGGAAACTCTAATAAAGTCCCTTGCAATACTTATGGTAGAGCAAGTATCTTTATTTTAACAATCAAGCAGTTACAAGTCTATATGACAAGTCTATATGCTAAAGCTATTTCTTTATCAAAAACGGCAAAAAGGCTAAAAGGCTAAAAGGATAAAAAGGCTAAAATTTAATGTGCGTACACTCTTTTTATAAGGCCTTCCGCAGAACACCCTCCTCTCCTTTTCTTCTGCCTCCCTTTTCTCAGCTTCACCCCTCCTTCTCCCCTCCTCTTGCTCAGCTGGTTTTGCACAAGACTTCATTACGTAAGGCCTATTGCGCAATAGCCAGCTGGAACGAAGAGAGAGGCCCGCTTCCTGTCACTGGAGCATGTACAGCCTTATGAGCTTTGTCACTTGCAGGCTGAAAAGTGCTCATTTCCACACACGCATTCCTCAAGCTCCAGCCTTGTGTTCTTTAAAATATAATATAGCAGTGGTACATGTGAGCAAAATACAGCATATAATATTATAGCAGTTTTCTTATGATACAGATTTTGAGAGTTGTTACAAACATCATTTGATTTTACACAACACTACTAACCATATCCACCATGATAAGTATGACAGGAATATACACGTTGTGGGTAAAGTGAGTTTTCCAGGTGGTTGAAACAAGTAATATTCTGCTAGTGTAGGAACATAATTCACAGTGCAGTTTTCTTCTGTTACATGTAAAGATATGCAAATGAGGCATTATCTTATCAAATATGTTCTATCTAAATCTGAAACAAAGATATATATATGTATGAATGAAACTGGAAGGTTTGGTGTAGGTAAGTGCTACTGAAGTGAAGATTTCTGGTTCAGAGGCTTGAAGTGTTTGCTGGTCCTGGCTTTATTGAGGGAAACAATAGTTTCTGGTGTTTTTTGTGATGATGGTAATGTTCTGGATGTTTCTGGATAATTCTGGACTCGGTAATGAGAGCATTGGGTATTGGACCCAGTTACATTGCAGGTGTTTAACCTGAGAACCTGAAGACTGCTGCTGCACAGTGTGCAGTAGGTATGAATGGTTCATAGGTAAGCAAGTCGGTAGTTAAAGGAGGGATGTGGTGAACTGTTCGTCGTTGTGCGGTGACAGGCAAGTTGTTAGCTTGGCCTGTTACCTTTCGGGGACATAAGCGCTGCAGCTCATGCCTTGGTTGGGTGAGCTGAGTTGTAGTTGGGTTGCCTCTTTGTGTTGTGCGTCTGCAGACGATTTGGTTGGCTAGTGAGCCTTTTTGGATACTACGTCGGATTAGTGCTTATGGTACTTCGGTTCTGTGCTTTTTGGCCTTCGGGAATTATGGAAATTCCAGTTCTTTGTGTTCACCACTTGTTGCCCTCCAATCATGTGCTGTACCACATCACTGTAATCTCTCTGGCCTTCCTTCCTTCTCTGCTCTCACTCTCAGATGCTTCTCCACATGTTGGAGTTGCAGAGTGGAGATTGATTGGTGGGCTGGTGGATGCACTATAACCGGTAGTATGAAACCTGTACATTTGAAATCAGTATGTAGTTGTCGGTATTCCTGGTGGGAACACCGTTTTTATGGAGGGGGGTGTGACGACCCCTCCCTTCCACTAGGGGTCTATGTCCTGTTTGTCTTTCTGTCTTTCAGGTTGTTGCTAATCAGCTGCCAAGACACACCTGAGCCTGGTGGGAGTGCAGGTATACGGGCCCCGGGGCCTCCTCTTTGGCTGACACGGCTGCTGCTTTGTTTTGAGTGTTTGTTTGGTTTGTTTAGTTTAGTTATTGGTACTTTAAATTCATTTTAATGTATTTATTACTTTCCACTCATCTTGTCTCCCTTTTGTTACAGCCTTGGAGCCGGGTTGTGACATATTTAGAGAAAACTATGTTTTAACGTAACAAAATGTTATGTTTATATATGCAAATGAGGCATTATCTAATAGTAACTTATGGTGAATTTAGGAGAAATCTACAGACGCAAATAGACAAAATAGTCAAATGAACAGCTGAATGTGTGCAGCCTGGGGTGTCTGCCCTCAGGACCGACCACACAACCCTCTTTAAGAAGGTTTCTGCTTCAAATAGTTTATCAGTTCTTAAAGTCATGATTATCTCAGTGTACCTGATATATTTGATGTACATTTCAGGTGATTTGCCCCACATGTATAAAGTGTTGGTGCCAAAACAGACAATCCGTCAATCACAGTGATTTTACACAGAGACTTGCATTATGGAAGAAAATTGCTGCATGACATAGTTGAATCATTGTTACAGTAAATCGTCTGTTGAATAACTCAAAAGGGGCTCAAGTTATCTGACCAGGTCACATGAATAAACCACACTAGCCCCTGCTAGTTCCAAACTGTCTGTAACTTACAGAATTAAGACTTTTGTTGAATCTGCACTGCCACTGAGGCCTTTATTCTGAGGCCAGAACTCTATTTCTGTGTAATAAGCAGTCAATGCTTATTACACAGAAATAGAGTTCTGTTTCAGCAGCCATTCCCCAATAGATCACAATGTTCCTGTTCCAGTGTTTAATGCCTTACAGTCATGCTGAGCAGCTATTTCTCTGATATACAGCACTAGTTCACACAGAGCTGCATCGTCATAGACACAGTTTGCTTTTAGTGACCTTCTGGGGATTTACCTGAGGACTCGACAATGTCAGCTTGAGAGATTAACGGAATGGGGACGAAAGACTTCAACCTCACACTACTGGCTGCTGTTCAAACTGAGATATAACAATGAGTTTCAATTCTTGACGGTTTATTTTTACCTTAAACACATAAACACATTCATCATGTGTGGACATTTAAGTGTCAAAACTGCATACACATGTACACACACACACACACACACACACACACACACACACACACACACACCAGGAGAGACATCTGGACACTTCATTGACAAGGTGACTTTCCCTAAAGGAGAGGAAAAAGACAGACATCACACACGTTAGCAACAGTACAATGTTGGGCTTCTTTTGCTGCTTTGGTGCTTCACGTGGTCCTAATGTGTTATTTGCAGTACGGTGGGTGTGTGATTAAATTGTGAGTAGTTTCAAATTAAAAGTCTTGTTAAACGCATAAGCTTTTGAAAAAGAGATGATTTTCCCCCTCATTGGATAGTTCACAGTGTAGAGACACAAGGAAGTGTTAACATGTTGCATTACATGGTACGTATCTTCAGCATGATGTCACAGGAGGGCAGCACTTTCTTCAAGTGAGAAGTGAACCCTATAGAGACAGAGCAGGTCCACCTCACCTCTCCAGAGTCTGGTCATCACGGTGGACCTGGAGAGATGGACCTCCTGGACAAAACCTCATCTACCTCGGAGTGTGTGGCCCCCTAAAACACAATGGTAGTCATATTGTCTTTGTGCTATCGTTGATTTGTGATCTTGTTTGCTTTGCTAGCTGTTTATTAAAGTGACAAACTTCTGCTAAAGTTCCCAGAGATAAGTTTGCCCTCAAAGACACTTCAAAGGAGAAACTTGCATATTTGGCTAAATCTTTTTTATTTTTTTTTTAAAGGCAGGTCTCTTATAAAGGCCAAGTAAAACACATAGGGGTGAAATGACCTGTACTACAATAGTTCACATGCTAAATTCCAGAACAACATCATCATGGGGGAAGTTCTGAGTTTGAATTAACATCGGATCAGAAAACAGAGGCTTCTTACTGAAATATGGGGAAAAAGGGAAAGTGAAAAACAAAATAAAGGCATCTCTCTTACATAAGAGTCTCAAATAAAGGCCTGGTTTCTGCTGAAGATGAGGTCAATTTCATTAAGGATTCAAAATAAGAAGGAGATTGAAAAGCAATACTCTTTCAGATAACCTCAACCTCCCTCTGAAACAAGGTGTGGCCAGTAAGGGTATAGTGGCCTGTATACATGGTAACAAGTCTAACACATACTGATGACATGTTGTACTTACATAGGCAAGTCTCCGTACAGCTCTTGGTGTCGTAAGGAGTCCCCGAACACGCGCTTGTACCTCTTCCCATTCTCTGTGAGAGCTGGACTGAGACCTGAACATCATCACAATAGGCTTTCATTTCATTTTGATATTTAGTGATTATATTCTCTACCTATGTAATGAGGTGCATGATTATAAGGACCTGCTGTGCCTGGCCTGTTCCCTGTAAGAGCGCCACAGCCCTGAAGGGTCAGGACCTTGGTGGTGGTCTAGGGGTTCATGTGTCTCTGAAGAACTGGAGTCGTCTTCTGATATCCCTCCAACCTACCAATGGAGGCAGAGGAGTTTCTTTTCACCATCACATTAATGCATCTGCTCCTCAGCAACTGATTCATATCACCCTCGACTTTTTGTCTCAATTGCAGTTATTAATGGCTCAATCTGTATTTCTTTTATAATTTATTCAATATATTTACACACGATTGAAGAGTTTAAGTTACAGATACCAAATATACATATTTGTGTGTTTCTCAACTCATCATAATTCACATGTAGGCCTGTGTATACAAACATTATCACAGGTTCCCGTCCTGTATTTCAAAGTCCTCGGTTCCGCCTTTCAAGAATAGTTCAACTTGTTGGGAATTTTGCTTATCCTCTTTCTTTCCGAGAGTGACAATGGACATGAATCTTATGTCTCCAGAGCTGAAGGCAGAATGTGTGTAGCCTAGCTTAGCATAAAGACTGAATACAGGGGGGGAAACAGTCAGCCAAGTTCAACAATACATCTTCTAACGCTTCGGAGAGTGTCGCGTTGGAGAGAATGTCACAACAGTTTCATCAGCTGAGCAGTAGGAGCGATTCTTCAACTACGAATTAACGTTCATACATTTCAGTTCGAGTGTTGATTTTTTTTTAAATGAGATATTTGTTCAATGACCTTTAGACGTGTTGGTAGGTGTATTTTTAAACTTTTGACAGAGCCAGGCTAGCTGTTTCCCCCTCCATCCAGTCTTTATGCTAGGCTAGGCTAACCGCTAACCGCTCTGTACCCCATAACTTCCTGTGTAAGAAGCCAAAGTCAAAATAATATTAATGAAATAAATAAATTGTTCCTACCAAACCATTGGAGGAGGATTTCGGTCTGCCAGCCGAATACCTCACTACAGCAAAAAGAGGAGTAAATGTTTTTGAGTCACAACAGAATAGAAGAATAGAAACTCACAGCTTGTTACAGTCATGTCAACAGAGCAGTATAACAATAACATTAACTTTACAAGCTCTTGCGGTCAGTTGTTTGGGACCATAATCTATGTATAGTAGCAATATAAAAGCATGATAGTGTTTTTACTTTTGGATGAAGACCTGGTCAAAGGTGAAGAGGAGTTGGTAAACACTGTAGAGCGCTGGGGCGAGGCTACAGGACAGGGATGACGCAGTGAGCCGGCCTGCAGGTCCAACTGCTTCAGGATGTACACAACCAAGAGGGTCGGACCATTTTATTGTTCATTCATATAGTCGATGTTTCCTGAAATGTCAGTGACTAGGTAAGATAATAATTAGCAATGGAGACCACCAACCAAGCCCCAAATGTCCTCTCAGTCCACTGGTTTGAGACTCAACAACTGTCAAAACATCAGACTGGGAGGAAATTATAGGACGCTACATCAAAATCAGAAACTGTATCGAGGTCATATAACCTTTGAATGAAGAAATAACACCGATGAAACGCTCCCTTGGTCAATTCAATACATTCATGGGTTTTGCTGTTCCCTTCTACTTGGTCTGATATGATCTGTAGCTTAAGTGGCTAATTTCATTAGCAATTTAGCATAGTGTGCTAAATGATCTGTCTAAGTATTCTGGAACCGATCAGGTCAGTAGCTGATGGAAAAATATAAACAATAAAGCGTGACAGTGTGTGTTCTCATTATGTGGGTATCTGGAGTGCCTACCAACCCACAAACGGAGAAATAAGACAACCCAGACAGTGTTTTGTGGGCCGCCTCGTATCAGAAAACATGTGACTCAACAGGACCATGTTTTTCTCACAAGCCAATCAGAGCAGACTGGGCTTTTTCAGGAGCGGGTTAAAGAGACCAACTCGGGGCGTTTCAGACAGAGAATGTCATGGTTCAAGTCAAAGGGCTAATAAATGTCTTAGTAATCCATTGTTACAACTAACGGGTGGGTTCCAACAGATAAACAGGTTCTCATAGTTGCTGACACCATGCTTTCATTACACGGCCACAGAGAGATGGTTTAGTCTGGGGGACATGGAGGTCAAAGTGAGGTTTGTGCAATGTAAAAATGAATACAATTCAATTCAGTCAACATGAGTTTGGATACATTTACAGTTAAAGGATGGACCTGTTTAAACATCCACCACATACACTCTGATTATGTTCATATTATTATATTATGCTTTTGGCCAATACTGGAGTCATTTTGTAACTGACTGCCAAACCTTCACCGGTGAAACACTACATTACATGGTAGAGGTGATATTTGTAATAGGTTAGACAAGTTAAGAGAACCAACTTCTGTGCTGAGTCCTAGACCGTTTAGCTCTTCTCTGCCATCTTGTGGCTGGATATGACGGACACTTTTGAAAAATCGATTGTGAATTTTGAAACAGAGATGTGCTGTTTGTGCTCACAGGCTGGGAGGAGCTGCCTGTGTCCCAGTTGGCTGGGCCGGGAGCTGCAGAGTCCAGGCTGAGCCGGGCCGGGCGCTGTGTGTCTCCAGCTCTCACAGGGGACAGGGACTGGGCTCTGGGAATATGTGACGCTGACCTGCCGCTGCTGCGTCTGTCTCTGTGCGCCCTGCCACCTCGTCTCCTTCCAAGGGTTTGAGATTGGCTCCTCTGAGGAGAGGAGCTCCTGGGTCTGCTGGAATGTTTCCTGTTCCTCTTTATCACCGGCCTCTGGAAACAGAAGAGTGGATGTCTCAGAACTATCTTCAACTTAAACAGAACATAAGGGCTGGGCTTTGTAGCTGCCTATGTTAGACCTTCTGCTAGAACCATAGCTGTAACATTTTAATCAAATATTCATTTTGAGTTGCAAGTCGAGGAAGGTATCCAATCATGCTTTCTGCTGTCAAATATGTCTGTTCACAACTCAGCTGCTTTAAAGAAGAGACCACATCACACCTGTCCGAGCATTATCCTTGCATTGGCTTCTTGTACATCATGGAGTTACTTGATTTTAAAGCAGTGCTCTGACTGGCCCCAGGAACATATCTCATACAATTGTAGCCTGATTGTGGCCTTAGATCCTCTAAACCAGAAGTGTTCCAACTCTGAGAGAGCTGAGGGAGGTCCGCAGAGGGAGAGACGTGAGGCAAAGACACTGTGTTAGGTGAAGGGTGCGACGGTGTTCAGAAAACATGGGGAAGTTGTTGTAGTTTGACCCACTTATCAGTTAGCAGGTGTCATATATGAACAGTCTTAGATTCACTGTGACATCACTTTCCAAGGATATCATTATTATGTCTGACGTCCATTGAGAAAAAGAAAATAATCAAAATCATAAAAAAAGGATCCTTATAGCTGCAGAACTTGTTTTTTTAGTGGTCTTCAGTATCAAAGTCATCCAGGGACAGTTGTCTGTAAGTCCATGGCTACACTGCAAACAGGAGCTGCTAATATTCAGCAAATATAGCGTAAAGAAGTGGGGATTATTCTTCTTTATTATTTTATATATTGGATCTGGTATCTGGAGAGCCACAGCTTTAGAACAACCTTTACGAAGGTGCACAACATATTTCTCACAAGCCGATCAGAGCAGAATAGTCTTAAAGAGACAGGCGCTAAAATGGAGCGTTTCAGACTGAATACAGGTGAATAGAGGTATATTCAGACAGACAGTATGAGCCGGATATGTTTAAAAGAAGGCCACGAGGAGTGGACTGGTATCATGTATGGGTCTGCTGCTGACAAAAATCTAATCTGGTTCAGTTAATGTGGTCACCTCAAATATTGTATGATGCAGTTTTAATTACCATGCATCGTCTACATAAAGGTTGAGCCATGTAATACAGTCTTTACCAGGGGTACGTTGGGGTAAATGTTGATCTCTGCATCAGCTGAGCACTCAATGATGGTCGTTTTGGTGGAAAACTCCAACCTTGGAGCGATACCCTAAAAAAAAGAGGAGAAGAAATATTTGCACCATAATCACATTTACCTGCAAAGATCACATATAGACAGTCTTAGTCTTTCATATGTATCTGCTACTGTGGCCAAGGGAATGTAATAATGTGCTTGTGATGTATCCATATGAACAGGCTCCATTCCAGACAGCAGTATTGAACACTTTCAGGTAAAGTGTCAGAGGGTTGGACCTACTGGAAAGTGAGGCGCTCGGGTCATTAGAACCTCTCGATCCACTCCAGAGGAGGAGGGAACCAGTTTGGGCTCTGGGAATAAGAAACGTCGAGCATCTTCTTCAAAGCAGGCCAGAGAGTCCGCCGCTGCAAACACAAACACACGTCTGTTACACCTCGTCATCCGGGCTGGAACCTGTTCGGTTAAGGTCAAAGTTCAAGTGTCTGCAGCGCTACATGTAGGTATATTACTAAGCAGTGGAACAAAGAAGTATGGATATAAAAACAAATAAGCTCACCTGGAGGAGTCAGCTGCACCAGTTCAATAGAGACCGTCTCATCTGACGAGTAAAGGTGTCAAGTGTCAGTATGAAGCTGATACAATATCTGTTTACAACCAAATATTCATTGACTTACATTCAAGCATTACAGCGATGTCTCCAGGGTCAACTGCATGCCGGAAAATCTAGACAAAAACAAAATATCCATATTTTTTAATTTAATTCTATAGTAATGTTCTATATCTACAGGAGTTCTTATTGGTACGTACTTTATTCATGGTATTAAATACATCTAACTGTTCACACATTTCATGTATTACACTTGTATAACTCCTCTCAGAAGTAAAGACTTACCTTTTCAAAGGTCATCTTCTCATGGAACAGCAGAGGAAAGACAGCAGGGAGACATTCCGACTGACAGTACTGACCCATGAAGCACATGCTGAGGTAGATATCATCCTTGGCTGGCAGATGGACTCCAGGACAAGAAACCTGAGAGCAGTGGAGGAACAGAGTGTGATTAAACAGGGTTAGAAGTCATGTGTGCACATGTCCTGACTGCTAAGAGTGGTCAATATACTACTGAAGGCACTTCTGATTGAGCTGGACTAGCGTTGTCTCTAGTTCACCCTTTATTCAATTATTTATTTCTGTCTATGTCTTCTTATGGAAGGTTTTAAGGGATGGAATACATTGTATAAATACATAACTAAGCATACGAGCAAATGCTTAAATAAAAGAAGAAAAACAAACGATAATGTCATTTAATGGTTAATTGTCATCGTAAACTAAATAAAATTAAATTGAGACATCAAATATGTCAATGTTACATTTATTTGTGTATTTATTCATTCATATATATATATATATATATATATAAATATACTTATACATTTAGATATTTGTATATTTATTCATTCATTTATATATATTTATATATATATATATACTGTATAAACACCTATATATTTACATATTTGTGCATTTATTTATTCATGTGTATATATACTTATATATCTACATATTTGTATATTTATTTATTCATATTCCTTTTATTAATTAAAGAGTTTATTTATTTACATTTGTTTATTTACACATATATCTATCTATTCATCATTTCATTCATTTATTTTGTATTTCTATATAACTTCATGTCAGCTTGTGTCTTCTACATGGATCATCAAGTGAGGATGATGATGACACTAACAGATTCTCATTCACTGACATTTAAACTAACAGATCCCCCCTTTAATTAAAACAGTGTGTAACATATCATCACGTCCAGCTATCCCTGGTGTCACTCAGAGGGTAACAATATAAGAGCACAAGTTACAGTGTTTGGACTTTTTTCATTTTTGGTTCAAATGAGGGTTGTAACTTTCTACATTGTCCATATTTTCCTCAGGCTCTGCAACTCACACAGGTGTGTTTCTGCTCTTTGATATGCATTGAAGCACTGTCTTCCACTAGTTTAAATCAATATTGACAAAAACAATCAGATGCATCTTCCCCAGCTGCCCACCATTGAATGGTGTTGTCAGGTCAAATGTAACTTGATATCACAAACATACATTTAATACATATAATGCATATTTCTGAGACTGTAATTAAAAGGCATTTGAAACAATAATCCCATATAGTCTGTTCAGTCCTGCAGGCAGCTATTGGAAGAAGTAGATTTACTTAAAAGAGTAAAAGTAGCAATACCACCATTTACTAAACCAAATACTAAAACTACATTTCAAAATAAAAGTCCTGCATTGTAACATGTATGGAATAGAAAAATACACTGAAGTATTTAAGGACTCTTTATAGAAATATCTCCCTTCAGATGTAAACATGTAATGTATATATGTATATATGTATATATCTAGATGGATGGATAGATATAAACACTATCCAGATATTAGGTCGATCTGCTTGGTGGTGAGAACAGGTGAGCCGATTTATGATTGAATTGATTAAATGTACAATATATCTGGTGCATTCATTTACATGCCGAATTAGCGCTTCATACAGCATCATTAAATCCGACCGATAGGTCGTAAATATGAAAGTAACAAGAGCAGAATACTGGTGTAACGTTAGAGTAACTAGTTACATCCAGAGGACAGGTGGAGAACACGTCTTACCGCTCGGAACTTCAACTCAACAAACACTTTCAGTGCTTTTCGGGCCATTGGACGGAGGATTAGCTCGTTGGACGGAGGATTAGCTCGTTGGACGAAGGATTAGCTCGTTGGACGGAGGATTAGCTCGTTGGACGGAGGATTAGCTCATTGGACGGAGGATTAGCTCCAGTTGATCTGGACACAGCGGACTCTTCTCCGGCTGGAGCGTTGCCATATCGTTACCATGGATACTACAACTTCCGGGGTTCATTGCTAGAGCAACCTTGGGGATCCATTCCATTCTGACTTTATAGTTTATTTAATATTACCAAGCACGTCATGGTCCACGGTTCACCGGAAGATATGTCTCACACGGCCCCTCAGGTCCTCGGGCACGAGCCTCAAACCCGTGAGTCAGCTGTCTGCCTGATGATGTGACAGCTGGTCGAACTGTTTGGACATACATTTAATGAGCCAGGTCTTTGATTAAGAACCATGTATAGACCTGTTTTTGTGAAGCACTTTGCACTACACTAACAGTTTGACTGATAGATGATCAGTCCAGAACATTTCACATTCTACTGCTGCCTTTGTTCTTCATTCATTCTTCACTTGGTTCCACGAGATGTGTTGTGTTTTCCACCAAAGCTGTGGCACTGCAATGTGAATACATTTGAACACTTTCATCAGATGAGCCTTCATTTCATTTCAATGTAGCTTTTAATTTCATGTCAAACATCTCCCCATATCTGTCACTGTTCAATGTATTCTGATGGCACACAAGGCAGCATCATGTAGTTGGTTCTCTGTTGCTCTCCTTGTATGCAGGGCCAGATTAGCCCACTCTGGAGCCACTAACGTCCTCTCTGTGCATGCATCATGTCGTAATTATTAAATCCTTTTCTTAAATGATGCAACATGTAAGCACTATATACAGTGAAATAATAAAGGCCTTACAGCAGCGCCTCCAGACCAAGTCATAATGCAGGCGTTGCCTTAAAGGAGCAGTGTGCAGGATTGAGTGGCCTCTAGTGGTGAGGGTGCAGAACTCTTCTACAACACTCTTGACTCATCACATTTCATAAAGTCAGAATGTAGACTACTGGTGTCACCCAGTGCATTCTGGTCAGCACCAGGTCGACCTCAGAATCTATTTGTATCCTGTGCAGGTTGAGCGACTGTACTCTCAAAAATCCCAGAATATTCCCAGAATTCCAGGGCCGGTGACAACGGTCATGTGTTGACTTTGGTTTGCTTGAAATCTTTTCGTTAAAAATCAAAAAACGAAACAACGATTGATTTATAAATTATTTTCTGTAATAACTGTATACTCAGCCAAAAAAACGTGCAAAACTGAAATGTCCATTAGCTGTTCAACTCAATTTTCACCCATTACAGGAGGCACAAAGTAAAAGTAAATAAATAGCTGGTTTAAAAAAGAAAAAAGCATTTTGAAATTTCAACGAAACAGATGCTTTGTTAACAGAAACATCCCTCTTGGGAGCATATCAGCGTCAATATAACCACACGGTGTGAACTTTGTGTGAAGTTGTCCATTTGAACTACGTTTAGGTTCTTTTCTCAGTCTGGTCTGGTGTGTCGGGGTCAGAGTCTGAATCTTCCTCTTCTTTTCCCTGAACAGTTGTTCCGTCCTGGCTGACGGCCACCGCTCCTTTCCTCTGAGGCAGGACGGTGAAGAAGGCCTCCTGCCAGCTGCTCTTCTCCAGGTAAGCCAGGACGATCTCAAACACTGACGGAGGGACGAAAGCACACTTTTAAAACCCAATACAGGCGGTGGGAGATGGAGACTCAAAGAACACAGAACAGACATAATCAAGATGGTCATTTGATCCTTTGCCCCCTCAGTTACAGCAGCATACAGTCATCAGCTCAGCTGGACCAATGGAATCACTGTTGTGGTGCGTTTGAAGATGTGTGTTGATTTATCGCGTAGCCTCCAGCTGTGCCATCTTCACCATTGACGTTATCAGGTTCCCTATTGACATTGGGTTTTAAATCCAAAATATTGCCAAATAGGCACTTTTAGATGTTTCTCTGACACCAAGTCCTCCGCCATCGTCTTGTCGGTCATCTCTTCTTACTCTCGTCACATGACAAGTGAAATCTGACTCCTGCTACTCTGTGCTGCAAAGACACTTTCAGTGGATAATTGTAGCGTCCGTCATCCGACTGAGTATTGATAACATGCTTGGTATTTTATGAATTTACATGGTTTATTATTTGATCAATGTAGGTGCTGCTACGCAAAACTGAACTAGATGTCTTTTATTTCTATTAAAAAAGCAAAACAAAGGTATGGGGGGTGGGCAAGTGATGTAATCGGTGTATGCCCGAACACCAAAGCACTGTAACCTTGTGTAACAGAGACGACCGCTGAGGTCCCAGGTGACCTTACCATGGTTGACTGCCAGAACCTTCCGACTGTTCATCTTGACAAAATTGATCAGAGGAAGCTGAGCGTGATCGATCCCCAGCTCCTTCGCCCTCTCAAACGTGATCCCCTGCAAACAAACGCCAGACAGGAAACCAACCAGCTCCAATCAGCAAGCAGGAAGTACCACCAGCAGTGCATTGTAGCCGTGAAGCCAGACAGACCTTGTGGTGGTTGTGGTCCACCAGGCCTCCTATCACGTAGGCCTTTTTGTGGTCCAGCTCTTCCAGCACATTGGGAGAGTCTGACGTCAGGTACACCAGATCTTCCTGTGCCACAACTTCACTGTAGTGCTCCGTTTTAATGGTGATGTCCTGCACAGAACAGCAGCATGCACATATACACACAGTTATGAACACTGTAGCGTGAGAAACAGTATCTTTGGAATAAAGTAAGACCATATCTCTGGTTCTGCTGCATCCAGTGTGATCTGTGTTCTTTCTCTCCATCACGAGTTAGACTATGCTTAATAGGTGGAGTACTCTTACAAATCAAGGGGGGTGAGCTGACTGACGATTACACACAGTGACATAGTAAACGAAAACTCACACACAGCTGGCTTGAAATAAATATATAATAAAAATAATCGGTGCTTACCTTCCAGTTGACCCATCCTTTGTCCTTCTCGTCCATGCTCTGTTTCAGCTGCCCCCCCAGGCTTGTCAGATAAAACTGTGGAGGTGAGATGAATGGTTATACATCAGAGAGGAGTGTCTCTGCTGTTTCATGTCAGTCAGCAGCCACTAACCTGCACTGGATGCAAGGCTCGTCTGTTCTCAGCGTAGCACCGCTGGACCTGTCTGTGAAGCTTCCCGACATCCTGAAGACACGACCAGATTATCGATCAGGAGAGTCTGACCCTCAGCTCATATCGTAATAAACACATGGTGGCTTTCCCTCCACAGTGGTTCCCAGAGCTTTTTTACCTTGATGAGCATGAGGTCGTCGAAGCTGCAGTCCACCACCAGCCTCAGTGAGCTGGGCGTCACCTCTCTGCGTAGACGTTTCCTGGCCTCTCCTCCCTCCTCCTCCTCCTCCTCCTCATGATGAAGGCTGTGCCTCTGCTGCCGACGCTGCTGCTTCTTCTCCTTCCGTTTCTGCCTGCAGCAGAACGCACGGGGCAGATACTGTCACGACACTACGTATAAAACACTAAATGAATATCCCTATACTCATAAGATAGGTATTCATATTCATATATGATAGTGAACCACAGTAATAAAGTGTTTCATATAATCTGCTGGCTTGTTTAAAATGTGTCTAATCATCTTGTGCTCCTGCTCCCATCCTGTTAATCCTGTTATGTATTTTATAACATTTTAGATGTTCCCACATCTTACTTACTATCATAACTGAGAGAACTGATGGCCGGGGCTACACAAATAAAGCATCAATATAAATGAAGCAGATTCTTTAATATCTGCTGATTAATCTGTGTGCTTCATTGAGCATAAAGACTTCCAAGAGGCCTACAACTGTTTTGTAAGATCACATTAGGTTAGTATTAGGCGAGGCAGCTATAGGACCAACATGAATCTGAGATGGTTCACGCTCTGAGAGAGGCAGGATGAGTTCAGTACAAACCTCTGGACTGACTGTGGACTTATGTTGTCTACAGTTTGTTCCTCAGTAACCCTAACCTCATGACACTAAAGAAATAACACTTTAAATATTTGATTAAAAAAGGACTAACAGCATGTCAATCCAATAGACAACCTCTGCAGTTGAACGCATTAATGAGTCAGCAGTTCAATGAGCTGACTTACTACTGAGTGCTACCCTGAGCCTCCACTCAGCACTTATTGAATTCATATTAGTTTGTCTCTGTACCTTTGCTCTGGTTTATGCTCTTAGATGCTTGTTTAAAGGAGATGCACTTATGACTTCTGCTGACTCGTAGTTCTCTTGAATACCTATGTAGAATACACTTACTGTAAGAGCGTCTGCTAATGACTGTAATGTAATGTAACTTACTTCCGTTGGTCCCTCTCTCCTTCCCATTTCTGCTGCTTCAGAAGCTTCTTCCTTTGACTTTTGGACACCGTTTGGTTTCCTCCATCACGGCTCTCTGTCTTCTGAGTGCTCCCGTTATCTCCATCCTCTTTCTCCTGCAGGGCTGAAGCTTCACTGTTCACGCTGTCATCAGCCATGTGTCCAGAGCAGTGAGGACCAGTGAGGACCAGTGAGGACCAGTGTCTGCTGGCTAACGCTGCTGGGTCAACTAGCTG
This sequence comes from Leptoclinus maculatus, assembly GCA_032191485.1. Classification (NCBI taxonomy): domain Eukaryota; kingdom Metazoa; phylum Chordata; class Actinopteri; order Perciformes; family Stichaeidae; genus Leptoclinus; species Leptoclinus maculatus. The sequence goes on along the minus strand of JAVDOI010000020.1, from coordinate 328,752 downwards.
TTGATGTTAGCTTGTCGGCTGCTCTTAGCAGAAAGCTAACTGACAGCATTTAATAGCAACGTTCTTCTTTATAGTTTCACTAAGAACGAAAAGACGCACCACATGCACTCTGACATCCAACCACAGACAACAGGACACACCGAAAATAAACGTAACATCTAAATAAGCTATTCAACTTAGCCACACAGTTCCACATGTAGTTATGGTGGCGCGTGTATGACGTCATTTAACCGCGCCAGATGCATTCAAACAAGAGAGCTGATCTCTTATAATCTGTTTTTGACGTGTTTCTTCCATCCAATATGAAAGAGGATAGACTAAACATTAGATACACCTCTCAGTATAACCCAGTACAGTTCAACAACAGCAGAAACTAAAGCTGACTCCCTCAAACATTAAATCCATACTATATACAATATTAAACTGCATTTGTTTTTCTTTGGGTGTACAAAGTAAACTGTCAAGTCTACATAAAAGTGGGAGGACAGGTTACAAAGAAGGAAGTTAAAGAAACAGTTATATCCTGTTAGATCCGATCTGTAGGCTACTTGTAGTTTACAGACCTTATGAACATGAACATGTCCACATCATTGTCCACTGAGCAACGATGCCTTGTTAAGCAGCAGGTTGCAAGGCATTGCAAAATAACCACATGCTTATGTGTGTGTGTGTGTGTGTGTTGGCTTTGGTTCTAATGGAATGGGCTGCAGACACACTGGGACTCTGTGTGTGTACAGTTCGGGCTCTGCAACATGATCCTGCGTCCATCCACCTGCATCCCCTCCTAATCCAGTTTCTATATGCGCCCACAGCCAGCAGAGGAGGCTTTAACACCGACTGCTTTAGCACACATTCCAACATCATCACTGCTAAGCCCGTTTTCAGCCTCGCAAACACAGCGGTAAATTGTCAGTGCTGAATGGCACCTCTAAGTTATTTTTTGGTCAACTGATTCTAAAGAGAGTCCTCAACAGGACAGATTGGACTTCATGACACATCACATCATGTCTGCCTCCAGAAAGTGCTCATTCCATTTCCAGACCTGGGAAATTCACTTCTTTGCTTCATTTCCAAGAGTGAGATGAAAAAATGTATCGGCCTGAAGCAAGAGTTAGGGCGTGATTAGCCTAGCTTAGCATGAAGACTGGAAGCAGGGGATAATAGCTCATCTGTACACCAACGGTGTGGTTTCAGGGGGAAATATGTCTTGATGAACAGCAGCTCATGAGCCCAGGAGGCTTACTTCTGTGGCACTCTGACTCCAGACAAATCCAACGATTGTGGCAGCATACCTGTAAACCATTGTACTACACTTAAAGGGACAGTGTGTAAAGGAAACCTGTCCAACAGATCCAGTAAAACCGGTTATATGTTGAAACTATAGTCATATAGAACATAATTCACAGTAAACTGTAAGGACTTGAGTATCTGGTTATGATCGGGTTTCTGAAGGATCCCTTTTTTGTGTTTGAGCATATAAACATAACAACCCTAAATATGACCAACATAGGGATGAGCCTATAACATCCTTCAGTTCTGTTTTTAGCTCCAACAACAAACTGTCACTTCAGGGGGTCACAGCAAGTAAACGCCACAAGCCTGAGCTCCACCACATGAATCATACATTCATAAAGTCATTGGTATTACTTTGAAAAGGGGGAAACTAACTCAATTAATTTGTACTTAATGTGCCTTCATGACAACAATCAACAGGTAAATAAACACAAAGGAGAGGTCTGCAAATGGCTTTCGTGTTTATTACATGTTCACGTATTTAACATTCGTGTCTGATGAATCATCCCTTGCGGTATTCTTGACAGTTTTGAAATGACACTTTACATTTAAAAAACTACAAAAATGACAAATTTAAAGGAAGCCTTCATTTGACCGTTACTTTCAAGTCGGATCAGAGTTTGCTGTGCGTTTAACATTTAATTCCAAAGTAAAAGTCACAAACTTCCTAACTTTTTCTCCACTTTCTTTTGCCTTCACAACACGTACTGTCTGTCCAGAAAGTTCATCGGTTCAAAGCCCCACCCTATTTGAGTGTCCTTGTGCAAGGCTTTGAATATGATATCATCAGAACATCTGCTCTTCCTCGACACCTGTGAAAAAAGGTATTTACACTTGTGCAGAACTAAACTTCTCTATACAACACACTGTACTCTTCCTCTCTTGCAAGGAGAAACAAGCTCTTCGTTTAATGCACATAAAAAACAATGCTGCAATATGACTTGCAAAGTGCTGCAACAACCCCAAAACAAGGCAATGACCCCAAAACAAGGCAATGACCCCAAAACAAGGCAATGACCCCAAAACAAGGCAATGACCCCAAAACAAGGCAATGACAGACGTGTCTGAATAAGTGATGTGACCTGTGAATTCTAGATGGATGAAAAACTACTGAAGGTGAATTAAAGAGTAAATCATTTGTGATCTTTTCTAAAATGTACATTGTTTTGGAAGACTAAAACATGACATTGAATTAAGATAAGTTTGGTTGTATTTGTCTTGGTGTTGAGATATGTACAAACAGTACAAACAGAGTGCAAAACTAAACCCAGTACGTAGTTTATGTTTGATTACAAGTTCAGGAATATGCATCTGATATTCAGAATAAAAGTAGGGAATTAACATTTGTTAAAAACAAGTCTGGCTTCTACTTTATATAAATGACTTATTACTACTCAAACAGGACGTATTCAGTGTGTCATGTATCCTCTGAGCGGCTCATCACTCATGTGCAGCATACAAGAGGACACACATTACAGTGTTATGTTTTCCTAACGCTGATTATGAATTTATGCTTTTTATTTAGTGAGCATACTGTAAATAACAAGTAACTTTACCTCAAATCTGATGCACTTTTATTCTGAAGGTCAGAGGTCGTATCGCTCCCATGAACGCATCTTGACTGAGCACAACTGGAATCTTGTTTCGCCTCAGTTTGTTTTGGCACATTATCAATTATCCACTCAGATTATTAATTATGAATCTATTTGCTTGCTGTATCAATGCACTTAATATGTTTACCAATCTTTTGGTTTGTCTGTTATACTTCAGCCACCATAAGAAATGATCTACCAGTAAAAGCAAGTCAGAATGCTTTTGTACGGGAAACTGAGCCTCCTTTAATTCAGACCTTTTCCAATCAGAAGGTACAATATGTTCCTCGCAGCTATATTCAGCTGAAGGGCTGCGTTCAGGGCAGCGATGGAGCAACATTTACATCCAAAACAGTGACCATGGTTCAGCATTTTCTACATTAAAACATTTCACCAGCTCAGAAAGCAGCAAACATCTTAATGAAAACATCAACACAACCTTTATAATCCATTCATGTCAATAAAATACAATATCTTTATAAGACTTCTAACAAAAGTCACTTTGATCTTTTCACAAATGAGGTGGTATTCTTTCATAACAATATCATCATTGTTACTGCAGTTATTATAAAAGAACGCGTGATGTTGGGTTCGACTGGGTTTAGTGTCCTCGCAAAAAGACGGTAAAGTAGCAAAGTTGATTCAAAAGGAAAGGATGGACTGGCCAGCAGATCCACTCTCTGAACCATTTTAAGTACAAAACAGTAAGTCAGTGTCAAAACACTAAATTACTAAACAGTGATACACGTAGAAATACATGTGAACCGGGCTAACACGTACATGAGACAGGTCAAAGATGAATTTGTGCATTGCATAATGAGCAATCCCCAGAATGTCTATTATTGTATAGGTTCAACACACACATCGTGCATTCATCGGATTATGTTAAGGTTGATTTACTAATCATGATATTTCCAGGTACATAATAAAACATAATGGTAAATGCTGACTTTTGTGCATTTTAAAGCAATAGACACTCAACACACAAGAGATGGTAAGAAAATGTACGCTGATATAGATATAATGCGAAATGTAGTCATCATAAACGTTGTGTTGTAAAATAAGGTCAATTACAAAATGACATAAAACTACATAATCTGACAATTCCCAGATTATTTGAAGGGTTGAAACCTGTGCTAGTGAACTCAATGCAATACAAGGCTACACATGAAGTCTTTCAATTTGTTTACAATGTGGTTTTATAAAACAAAAAATACATATTCATACACATCTTGTACAAGTTAGAAAAGATGAAACTGGAGTAAAATAAGGCATATTATAAAAGGTGATCCATCACCTCCAGCCAAAAACTAAAGGAGCACAACGAAGAGACCCAAAGCCAGAGCAGCATTCACTCAGAGTTCAGCCCTGTTGGGAACCTAGAAAACAAAACAGACACTAAGTTTATACCAACACATGATCAGCTTGAATCTACTTATTACCTATTTGCATTCATTGCCATGAATTTCCACATGTAACATGTTTCATGTGTGCACAATAGGATGATAGGGTCACATGTTCCCATGTAGTTCTTTCTCACCGAGAATTATATATTCATATAAAGAACTATATTAAATTGATATACAAATGGTCATTTTGTGGGTGTTTATTCCTTTAAGGTAAAAGGTCAAATGGTTTGAAAGTTCCTCATGTTGAACAAATACATAAAGCTGGACATCATCAGCATAGGAATGACAAGAAACAGACTCATTTAGGGATATTTCACCCTAATGGAGCATGAACAGGAACTCCACAGGGCAGAGGTGCACAACAACCTCTCACCGATGAAAACAAAGAACTGGCGATTCGATATGTAGGAAGAACACCATTTAAGTTCTTCTTCAGTTATTCCAACCCACTTCTTCAGAGAATCTAATATTATGATCCATGGTATCAAACGCAGTGCTTAAATCCAGAACTAAGATGTCACTACAATTGGATTGTAATAAGATGCTATTTGTTACGTCAAGGACAAGCAAATCCAAACCAGACTGCAATCTGTCAAATGCGTTGTATTCCTCAACAACTTCGCTTACAGACCTATGAGGACCACTGAGAGAATTGGAGATGTGAACATCTCTCAAAAGTAGTATTTAGATTATATTTGTGTCCTTTAAAGGGTCTTTATTTACATACTTGTACACGCTTGATGTTCCCTTTTTTTAAATTATTGGCAGGTCATATTACTAAAAGGCAGTGGTGGGCCGTCAGGCCTAAACAGAATCACAAAGTTATAGCTATTTTATAATTTAATAATTTTTCTTAAATACACTACATGTATTATAATTTTTCCCATTATCTTATTTTCTCATTGCACAGCTACTGTCTTCCTCAGTTGCTCTGCTTCCAGTGCAGCTTGTTTTAAGTAGAGCTTTTATCCAATCAGATTTCACCTCTGTGTCTCTAGGTAAGAAGAGAGGCCCGAGGCCTGCAGACTCACAAGTGAATCCATGTGCAGTTTAAGTGAATGGGGACGATATTGTTGATTGTCATCGTGTTCAACCAATCAGATCTTTAGTTTGACATGTTGGGCGTATTCTTTGATGTGCCAGAGCCTGCTAGCTGGCCTACAAGTACGTGATTGGTCAGTGGGCTAGCGTGACATGTTGGGCGGTGACAATCCCAACATCTGCTGCCTCTGTCGAGCGGACATTTTCAGCCTCAAACGCATTAAAACGTATTCAGGAAATACAACTGGGGAGGCTCGACTGTCTTCACTGGCGTCCATGAATCCAGAAGGACTTCTTACTGGAACTAAAACACACGGATGTACTGAACAACCGTGAGATTAAACTCTTTATTAACAAAGAAAGGAGGATGGACTTTGTCTTTAAATAGTGAACAACAGCTCTGGTAAGTTAACTGCTCTTGTTTTTACATCTGCAGTAGCTTGTTTTATGAATTTTTGTTTGGTTTTATATGTGATAGGAACTATTGTTACGTCTGATGTTGCTCTGGGGACATATTTAGCCGGTGCCAGTGTTGCCAACTTGGCGACTTTCTCGCTAAATCTGGTGACTTTCCAAACCCTCATGGAGACTTTTTTTGTCAAAAGCTACTAGTGACAAATCTAGTGACTTGTTCTGGTGTTGTTGGAGACTTTGCTGGTGTTTTGACTCGATGACGTTAAAACACGTACGTTCTACAGTTACTGTCGTGAACGAGCAGCGGGTGCTGCCGTGAGCCCCTCCGCCGCCCCAAAGCACTCACAGACGGGTACTCTCACAGAAGCCTCGCGCTGAAGTCAGAGCAGAGAGGAGACGCAGTCTCAGCGTATTCTCTACAGTTAGTGTATTTAAAGGTGTTGAGCTTCATTTTTACACAAAACAAATAATAACCGTAGCTGTGTTTCAGCTGCAGGACAGCAGTGAAGGCTCAGGTATAAAATGCACGGCCCGCCACTGCTAAAAGGGCAGAAAAACAATCTGTCAAACAAATAAAAATAAATGAGAAGAAAAAACCTTTCCCACAAAATGTCTTGTCTGTTGACTAAAGCTTTATTAGCCGAAATTCTAATTGCAAATAGGTGCTAATGCTAATGCTAAGGTCAGCAGTCTAACATGCTCCCAATTACAATGCCAACATTAAGCAGGTATAACATTTAGTTCAGCATGTTAGCATGATAACATTTGATGTCATTAGTTCTGCAGGTATTTGGTCATAAACCAAAGTATTGGACGATTCTGATGATTAATAGGATTACTGTCAGAGAATCACCAAAGTTGTTACAACTCATCCTGATACCTTGAATGTATGTACATTCAAGGTCATAGCAACCCATCTCATAGTTCAGTGGCTAAAAATACACAACCAATACAAACGGGTGAGTGCAGCAGCAGGTCGGGTCGCTGAGTACGGGACTACAGTCAGATACTACGTGATGGCCCGTCGTGCTGCTGCACTTCTCAAGCTTCAGCACAAAGTGTTTTCCAGATTGAAAGATTTCCAAAATAAAAATGAATAACATAGAAACCCATGTAAGCCCCTATATATGTCATGCACAGATTAGGAACATGAGAGCACATATATCAAGCAGCACTGTGCCCATGCATAAAATGGAGGTGCAAGTGCAAAATCAGATGAATAAGTACAATAATGAACATAACGCCGTGGGGTATCGTCCTGTCCTTTCCAATTTTGGGGGAATTTTTGAGGCCACTGATGTACATTTTGCAGACTAATCAATGCCAACATTGTTTTGACATTATCGAACTTTGATATATTTGGTTATTAGGAAAAAAACCTGCACAACAATTCATTTCCCCTGCATGTCAGTCTACCACCTCAGGTTCCCAAAGACACAGCCTCATACTGACGCTCTCATATGCACCTTTCAACATTTTGTATTCTTGCAAAACATCTTTTAAAACCTGCAGGTAATGTGTTTTCTCTCTCAAGCTTTAAGCTAATTCTGTTTTGGACTCCTTGGAAACCCTTGAAAGACCAGTTAGACCTGGAGCTTTAAAGGGGTCCTGCTGACTTCAGCTGATTGCACTCGGGTGTCTGTCCACACTCAAAGGCACCAACAGTTGTTACATAGTTCATGAACATTGTTCATTGACGTTCTCCACACACAGTTTTGCATCCAGTTTGTAGGATTTAAACTACTGTACCTTCCACTCCTCCAGCCTCTAGACTATCAGACTACAAGCTATCGGTTTCCTTTATAAACATAAGTGAACCCTCCAGTATGTGGCTCTCTCCGATGACAAGGGGAACTCCAAATGCTTTGCTGCTATGTTGCATGTTGTGTTTATGTAATTGCTGAACCTGGCTTCTCACTCTCTCTGTCTTTAAATGACTGGTCCTATAAAAAGCCGGCTGACTCTGAGCTGCCATGCAGCCTGTTGATGTCCAGCAGCAGCTGAAGCGCTGCGAGTTTACGCATAACAAATACCTGCTATCGCCCGACCTTTCACTCCTGCACACACTATGGCCACTATACACACTCAAACACCTCGCCCATGAATTATCTTATATCAATATAATCCTCTGTATCACTGCTGCAGTATCAGAATTCACAGCTTGTGAGCGTGAACGCCCGCTGAGGTGCTCAGTTGCAAACTTTACAATCACATGGTGTCTTCTCCTGTTGCATGCATGTTGAATCCTAGCACACGATCGGTTACATTCCTAATGAACTTTCCAACTGACACGATACTAGAAAATTCATAAATAGACCGACTAACCTGTATTGAGGGGAGATGTTGAATTGTCACATAGAGAGTGTGCCACCAATCCATTATGTACTCACAGGCTTTGAGGTTAGATGAGGAACGATGGAGACACAGTGTTCAGAATGAAGTAATTACAATGAAACTATGAAATAATACAGTTTTAGAACAGATTGCTGTTGTAAAATGTTATTTCATCCTGCAACTTTTCCAAATTACAGAGTTTACTGCAAGTGATTTGGTTGATTTCTAATTCTAGCACTTTTTATCTTTAATGTTTACAATGTTCTTTATCAAGTCACTTTGACTTTGAAATGTGTTATTTAGAATGAAATGAATAAGATCTAGTAGATTTTATTTCACCAGAAGGTCGTTATGTGTCGATGGAGACACAAAGAGACTTTATGTGATCTGAATAACAATCATGATCTGAGTATGTCTTGAATCTGTTTTTGTTTTTGGATTGATTATTATTATTATTATATAACACCGTAGGTCTCCATACAGGTTGGGCTTCCTTACCTTGCTCTCATCAAAGTTTTGTCAAGGGAGAAAACTAGTGCTGTGAAATAAAAACTGACTTTGGAAAAAGAACATTTAAATATAAAAACTGCTCAAATTGAATAAAATGACTTGAAATAAACATCTGATAATAGTGAGCTTTAATGAGTATTGGATTTTCACAGTTTCATGGATATAAATACTGTATTTATTCATAATGTCTTCATTATTTAGTCATTTTGAACATGTGGGCCTCCATAGCTTTAAAACGTTGATCAACTAGAACTAAACTGTTATAATTAGAAATACAAATGAATCTTGTAAAGAAGTAAAGAAGTAAAGAGGTACAGCGAATCTCAACAGATTGAAAATGTCAAGCAGTACAGAGAGTATCAGCAGTTTTCATTTCTGCTTTCAGGTCACACCAGAATGGCACCTGATGCTCACCAGACTCTGAAGGGGGGGGGGGGGGGGGGGACCTGACCAGCAGGAAACGACTGCTTCAGTCTCACTCCAGTGTGTCTTATATACACAAATATAAAATACGTATCAATCTAAAGTAATAGTGCTATCTATTAGAGTGAGAAGAAACATTAGAACTATTGTGATTGTGATTATCTAGTTTCTCAGCCTTCGATATCAAAAGCAGAAAATAACAACAGATGTGCAGAGATTTGTTCACTTGTGCATCGTATCTAGATTTGATGGAGACAAAAGAATGCATGATTGTCACCATTAAATTAAAGCAAATTCAGATTTGAATATATTGTAAGAAGAGGTTATCTATGCTTCTAACGGCAAAATGCACTTTTTTAATTATTATTATTACAAACAAATCCTGAAGTCATCCTATACACATGACACAATACAGCATCCTGGTTCACTCAGGTCTACTCAAACCTGATACTGTACATACACAAGCTAAAGAGTCAGAACTACTCACCTGCCCAGGTGAGCTGCCATTCATCTGTGCTCCACCACGAAGCTCATGGTGGTCCCGTCGAACGAGGGCGGAGCGATGATCCGCGGCCCCTGCTGGGAGGTGATGCTGATGACCGGCTGCTTGATGCTGGAGAAGCCCTGCAGCGGCCTGTTTGCGGCAGCCTGCTGGTGAGGCCCGTAGAGCGCCTGAGGAGACTTTCCAGTGGCCATGTAGAAGGGACTCTCCATGTACCTGCCCTCAGCCTGCTGTGACAGGGCTTTCCCTCCGCCCTCCGACTGCACCGACATCAGGGCTGGGTTCATGGACGGGGTCGGCATGAAGCCCGGGTAGATCATGTAGGTGTGTCCATATGCTCCTGGACTGAGGGCCAAAGGTGACATTGGTATGGGCACCGGGGTCATGGGAGATTGCGGCATGGGCACGTCCACATACTGGCCTGTTTCGGGGTCAAAGAGGCGCTTGATGGCCGGCTGAACAGGGGTGTCCACCAGGTAGTAGCTCCCAGTGGTGGGATCCAGAAGCATCTTCCTCTGGGTGGCCTGGAAGGGGTCCAGGGTGGGAGCGGGGGTGATCGCCGGAGAGAAGCAGTACACCTGCGGCTGACTGGTGGACATGCCCATTGGCAAAGAGTGGTAGATGGTAGCAGGAGGGATCTCAGGTGAGCGCGTGTCCATCACAATGCTGGAGCGTTTAGGGGACTGGTTGTGGTCTTCAAAGACCCTGGCGCCGTATCCCAGGTGTCTTGAAGGAGTGATTGGTTGTGTCTGGGTGGCAAATGTGTACACTGGTGTTTTTTCAGCAGATGAGGCTTGTTTGTTGCTGCTGGAGTGAGACTTTACCGGAATGGTTAGGTAGTTCTCGTTGTCAGCTGAGGCGCGAAAAAGCTCCGGTATGGACCGCTCAACCTCCTTTGATTCGGCTCCTTCATTTCCACTTAGCTTCGTCCGGCTGACTTTTAAGGACACAGGCAATTTTGGGGACTTAGGGAAGCAGCTTTTGGTGCTGAAAGGTGTTTGAGTGATGGCGTTTGGCTGTGGCTTGAGGCTAGAGCTGAGGCTGAACATGTTCCCCGCGGCTTGCATTGACCTCGCAACCAGCCTGTCCTCGCGGCTGCCGGGAGTCTGGATGACCATGGGCAGGTCTTTGTCCTCTCGCCGCAGCAGGCTGTCAGTGCCAGAGGACGCCGCCAGTGCTGGTGGCATCTTGTCAGTGTTGGGATAGGAGTCTCTTCTGTCTGTCCTGCCCATGCTGGATGCTCTCCCACAGTCCTCCTCAAGTCCTCCATGCTCCTCCCTGGCTATCAGTGAGCGCACGTGGCTGTCTGTCAGGAGATAGGGCTCATTCTTCCTTTTCCATTCATTTTTATCAAATTTATACAGCTGCTCCATGGTTTTCACTGCAGCCTGGAGTTTTGCCAAAGGCCCCAGGTTCGCAATCTTTGACTCAGGTTTCTTATCTGTGACATCCGATATGTTTTCCTGCTTCATTGAAGCCGCTCTGCTTTCAATTCTCAACCCAATGACTCCATCTGAGGAATCATTGGAGTCACCTATGGGTGCTCTCTCTGCTGCCCTTTGCAGCTGAGCATGTTTAGCGCCCTCTGGAGACAACCTGTTTGTGTCAAACGGCCCCTGTTTAGATAACTCGGTGAGATTTCCAGAATGTTTCCCGTTACTATTTGTATTCACAGACTGACATTTGATCACTATAGGGGACACAGAATTAGGATTCCGATAGGACATCTGCTTCTTTTGCTCTGAGTTGCTGTAGGATTTATTTTCGTTGTTATCCAAAGAGACAAAGTGATAGGAACTTTTAACCATTTTACGCATGTCTCTCACTTGGTAAATGGGCGCATGCAGCTTCCCTTTGTTATCTCTAATGTCTCTAACCATGAAATGCGGCACTTTATCTGACGACTCACCCTTCAAAGCTGCAGCGAGCGCCTGGCATTTCAAGTCTTCCGTTCTGATGAGGCTGGCTGCGTTACAGCCTATATTAGGAGCGCGCAGTTTGGAGACGCCAAAACGCTCAGTTGTATTGTCTCTGACGCTCTTTAAATTAATTTTAATTTCCGGAGATTTAGATGTTGCCGCTCTCCCGGAGTCTGCGATGCATAACGTGGTGTTGTCAGAGCGCAGTTTGATCTCTCCTCCGTCTCCATATGGAGAATAATCCCTGTTCTGCAGCTGCTGTCCGGCTTCTCCGTCACCAGATAGCAGTTGGATACTTGGCACAAACAAATGTGACATTTTAGTCAGTTTGCCGCTTCCCGCTGAGTACTGCTCGCCCTCTCTGTGGTCAGCTGAGGGCGACTTCTCGGGTGTTTTATCGTTTTTATGATCCTTTTGAAACTCTAGCTCCTCGTCCTTCCAGCATCTGAAGGCGCTATTTTGGCTGCGAAGCAGCGTGCTTTTGGACGCTTCCAACTCGCCTGTTTTAGCTGCGATCCCAGCTTCATTGGCCGGTTCCAAGTTAGTTTGAGGTGCAAGAGCGGCCGCGTCTCGTCTCCGAGAGTCGCTCCTGGTATCACACGAGCCGCTGTCCACGAAGTCCCCCAATTCATCCACGCACATTATGGCGTACTCGGAGCTGCTCTCGGAAAACTTGGAGCTCTGTCTGCGCAGCTCCCTGCTCCCCTTCTCCCTGTGGCCGTCGCTCTCTTGGTGCACAAAGCACGGGGAGGGCGTCGGATGCGACTCGCTTATCTCCCCTCGTTCCATCTTGCGCTCCTGCTCGAACTGTATCTTCTTAGAAATCACATTTTTGATCAGGCTCGAGGCGAATCCGGCTTTCTTGTGCGTGTCTTCCATGGTTTTAGAGGGCGACTTGCTGGCCCCTCTCCACTGGCCGCTTGGCAAACTGTTGGTAACCGCATCTGTGGAACGTGATCCTGCAGCGTTTTGTGCAAACTTAGTGAGCCTTTCTCCCCCAGACATTCCTGATTTGACATTGCAACGAAAATTCAGAGTCTCCGTGAGTCTAATCACTCCGCTGTGGCCCTGGCTGAATTCCCCCATCAGCTCGATTTGCTTTGATGACGACGCGCTGTGGGGGTCACCATTCAGGGTGAAGATCTTGCTGGAGGGAGGTTTGATGCTCGCCAGGGCGATGCCCTTATAATCTCTATTGTCCATATTCTTGGCTATTTCAAACGAGGCTGCTGAGTTTTGATGGGAAACCACACTTTGGTCCAGTCCCCGGGACATGTTCATGTTGCCATATTTCAGGTCGACAAACGTGGCCCACCTGTTTATCCCTTTTCCATGCTCTGATGCAGAGGACTCGCTGGAGGTGCTGAAATTGATGGCATCAAAGTAAGGATACGCCAGACTCTTGAAAGATTTGGCTGTCAGGTTGCGCACCTCCTTGTCAGCGTCGTCCAGCTCGCTGACAGCGCTGGACGCACCGCTGGAATACCCGGTGACCTCTTTCCCTCTCAATTTGCGGCCAAAGTGCAAGCGTCCGGGCGCGGCTATGAAACACTTCGCCCTGTCACACAGCGTCTCTGCCTTCCCATCAACCCCTCTAAACACATAGCGACTCACGTCCCCGGGGTGCCTGGCATGATAAAGGATATTCCCCTGTTCTTGGATGCTGCCAGGGTCATTTATAGCTCGAGAAGTGGTTCTGATTGACAGGTGGATCTGTCCCCCACTGTTGCCACTGCGCTGCTGCTGCTGCTGCTGGGGCTTTGACACACTCTCATCTGAGCTGGTGAACTTGGCCCCGTCCTTCGGATCACTTTCAAGCAGAGTGCTGACTGCTGCTGCGACCTGAGAGCGAGGCTGGCGGGCGTCCCCCCTCTCCCCCGCAGCCCCATCACCGTCAGATGAGGCGTAATCAACAAAAGAGTACACCTGGTTGTCACCCTCGGCGTCCCAGCTGGTGGAGGAGCCCACCCCGAGGTCGTAGTCCTCCTCGTGGTCAGAGAGCTCCGAGAGTTGGATCTCGTGCGTGGTAATATAATGGGACTCATCCTCCGTTACGCACGGGACGCAGTAGTCAAGCACCAAACTAGCATCATCATCCTCCTCATAATCATCCGACTCACTTCTCCCGCTGAGATAATTATCAATACAGTGTAATCCCTCACCTCGTGGAGGGTTTTTGCTGTCTTCTCTTTTGGACACCTCGGGCTGCGTTATGGCACGCTCGCCTTCGTCTCCAGATTTAAAGCAAACCTCTGACTTTGAGTTAAGAAAGGGGAGGTGTGATGGATCAGAGGGACCCTCCTTGACATTTTTTATAAATTTCCCAATTCCAGAATCATTAGTTTCAATATTGGTTTTAATCGCCACCTCCTGGATTGGTTCCGTTGCGCGCAGAGTTTCGGCGCCACTGCTGTTAATAAGGACAGACATTTGGTTTCTTTCACCAATGCCGCAGTCGTTTTCCGGTTTTGTCCCGCCTGTGTTCACGTCCATTAATTCCAAATCGACGTAATTGCTTTCGTTTTGCTTCTCCGGGGCATCCTCGTCTCCGTGCGCCGGTTTTTGGAGCAGGTCTTGGACCTCCCGGAGAGTCTCCGGCGTCTCCTCACAGCTTTGCTCTGTCTTCATAGCTCAACCGGGAGGTTTGACGTTACATTTGGTGTCTGAAAGAAACGGCAGAGACGGAGCCCCCCAGGATTCTGTAGACCTGTAGACAGAGATGGCGCTGCGCGCAACGCTCCGTGCCATAGACAGACACTCTGATGACAGGGGAGCGCTGCAGACATTCCAGTTCACCGCGATATGAAGCCGAAAGCCGAGTATCTAAAATGGACCAGAGACGTTACTGACCAACTGTCTCGAGGCCACATGGTTCACAAGATGGGGTTCGCGGACCGTTAGGGGTCACTGAGAGGACTCTCCTACCAAATGAGTTCATGAAATATCATTAATTCTAAATGGTTGCCCCAAACAAAATATCAAATATCTAATAAATCCCAACAAATGAGGTGCACAAATTACTTACTTTACGTAAACATCAATTCAATTATTACAGTTGTATTTGTATTAAAGAGCCACTGTGTAGCATTTAGGGGGCTCTATAGCAAATGGAGTATAATATTCATAATATGTTTTTATTAGAGTATTTTCACCTGAAAATAAGAATAGTTGTGTTTTTGTTAGCTTAGAATAAGTCCTTAGAGTCCTCTTCACGGAGTCCGTTGTGTTGCACCTACATGTTTCTAAAGTAGCCCAGAACAGACAAACAAACACTGACTCTACAAAGAACCTTTTACCTTTTTGTGTTACCTGAAGGCCACCGTACTTCTCTGACACGCTTGTTAAACTGTGGTAACGTGAGCTGCCGTTTGACTTCTGTTGCTCCTAAAGTAGTATTATTACGATGACGATGTCTTCTGAGCGAGGCAAACAGCGTTACTATGGTTTTGCACTTACCGGCTCAAGTTACCATAGTCTTGTAAAAGGAGGAGTGACCGAGGGATATTCAGCCTCACCACTAGATGCCACTAAATCCTTCACACTGTCACTTTAACAAGTAAAGTAACAGTGAACAGTAACCAGTGGTGGAAAGTAACCAAGTACATTGACTGTACTAATATTGAGGCATTTGTTCTTTCTTTCCTTATTTCTATTATATTCCACTTCAAACTCCAAATGTCAGAGGGAAATATTGTTTTTTGATTGAAATTGAAAAGAGGTTGAAGTGAAGAGAAAAGAAGCACGGACTGCCCCGTCTCTGGACCAACAGATCACCGCTCCGTGCAGACAGACGACTCACTGGCTGTTTTTAAAAATACACGGCAAACTCAAATATAGGCACCAAGGCAACATGTGAAAAGTGCAGCGATGTTAGACAGGAGGGAATGTATGCAGGGTTGTGTCACACCTCTGATGAAGGCTGTCTGGCAGATAAACACTCAAGTGACAACAACTCAGCAACAACACACCCCCACGAGGACAGAGACACTCTGCACATTTGAAGCTCTCAGGGGGTCAGTGACCACCAGGGGCCTCTGGGAGATGCCAGGGGGTCCAAAGCATAAGTAGGTCACATTTAATGATCACAATCACAATCAAGCTCTTTTCAGATGTGGTTCCTAATGTTTTTTAGAGAGCTCTGACTTAACACATCTCTGGGAAGCCTCATGTGGTCCCTTGTCCACTGAAAGAGCTTTTATTCTCAATTTAATAAGAATTTAGAAAATTAAATTAATTAATGGAATTAAAAATGCAGTCGATGTACAGCAAGTCTCTGTACATCTCTCATGTACAACATTTAAAGGGACACTCTGGAAATGTAACATTGTATTTCAATAAAGTTGAGGAGGAAACTGGTCTCCTGCTGGATCCTAAACTTCCCATAACTCTACTGCATCTTTAATGAGACGCTCCCTGCCTCAAAAACAAACGTCTATCAACCTTTACTCCACCAAGCAGGCAGAAGTGATCCTCCAGAGACATGGAAGACGTTATATTAACCACCATGAGTGAAATGACTTTGACATATGGAATTAGCAGAGTGCCCCTATGAATACGTCATATGGAGATAAAAGGACATTAAGCCTTGTCTAACACCACAAAGGTGACCTGACACTGTAATGTATCTACTTCCTCCTTCTTCCAATCTGCTTGTTCTAACACCAAAGAAATATTCAAACCCCAGATGCCATATCTTTATGGCTATGACATATAATAGATGCCTTCTTTATTGTTTTAAACAAATTCCCTGTAACAAAGCTACCAACAAACAAATTGACCCCAAATTTCAACCTAATATTTTGTCTTCTGAAACTCTGGGATGTCCAGTCAAATGTAAAACGTCTGTTGAAGGCCACAGTGTGTGTGAAGCTGAAGAAAATAAAAAGCACAAAGTTCCTTTGAGATATACCGTGACGCTTGATAAAATGCTAAATGGACTGTACATGTATAGACCACTCAAAGTGCACATGTCATCATTCACCCATTCATACGCTGATGACAGGGGCTACCATGGAATGTGTCACCTGCCCATCAGGACCATTTACACCCATTCAATTTGGAGCAATTTAGGGTTAAGGGTCTTGCCCATGGACTAGCGAAGCAGGGGAATGAACCTCCGATCCTCTGATTGAAGGACGGCCCTGCTCAGTGTTATTCAGTCCTCAACATTAGATATTTAATTTCAGAGCTCTTGGTTAAGAATAAAGAAAATATGAAGATGTACTGTTCAAGTGTTTTTCCTACTAATGCCTCCTAGAAATGGAACCTCTGAACCACTTAATTACAGGCCGTTCAAAAGAATCTGTCTTTGAAGAGCTCAATAGCTAAGAACAGCTTGTTGATCAGAACCAGTCAGTACCACAAATAACTTTCATATCAACATTTCCACACACGTGTCTATCAACGTTGTAGTGTTTTAACCGTGTCGGTCTAGGCAGCAAAACTACTTGGTTAGGTTTGGTAAAAGATTATGAGTTGGGTTTAAATAAGCTTACCTGTGGTCTCACAGGGGACACAAACGCTGATCTCCTGGGTGAAGGTCCTGTGTTTGGCCCTAGCTATGTGGACTTAAGGCTTGGCTATACTCTCTGTGTTGTACTGTTCGCTCGGAGGACGCGTTCCACACATGTGCAGTAGATCACTACGCTACCACTTGTACACCCTCTGATCAAAATATGAAAATAGGTTCCCCTCCAAACTGAACTGACGACACAGTTTGGTTTTATTTGGTTGTAGTGTCATTTTATGGAGACCGTCTTATCAGAACGGTGAGACTGAAGCAAAGCTCAGTAGAACCTCTATAGCTGGAGATACTTCTCTTCAGTCTTATGATCCATTGTTAATATAACACTATTGATAAGTGCAGCTTTAACTACCAGCTACATTGAAAATGCTGTACGATAAGAACAATGAGAGTAAGAATGAGCTCAGTGTCATGAGGCGTAGATATGTAAGTTGTGAGCGTACTGCAGGGCTCAGCCAGCGTCAGGGAGTCCAGTCTAATTGAAATGAATAACTGGGAATGCTGATGGTTGGCTGGCAGGGACCCTGCTGTTGGTAGGGAACAAAATCTCCCCGTCACCCCCTGCCAGCAGTGTAAATACGGCAGATACTGAGTGGGAAACCAGAGATGACCCTGAGCTTAACTGGGGGAAACTCTGCTCTCCTTGTGTCAAAGACTGCAGAAGTGTCGCAGTCATATCCAGTATGAGCCGATAGTAATGCAGCAAAAAACATGCAGACAGTATGTGATTTATGGATTTAAAGCTGGAGGTATTCTGTCCTCCAACACATTTGAGTTATGGTGTATGATGGCCTTAGTGTCTCAATCTTTTCTCCGGGGATACTGTGACTGATTATGATCATTTTGACAAGTCAAATAAAAACTTTGTGTTTGTATCTTTAGTCTTGATCCAACAACTCGCATAAGTTGAGATAACGGCACACATTCTGACAGTGCTGTAGTCAGTGGTTCTTTACATTTAAAACTTTAAATATGTGAAAAGTTGATATATTTGTATCAGTCTTGCAAGTATATTGTAATGGAATTGGTTATCCAAAGTAGCAGTAGTCCAATAAACACTTACGAGTTTAAATGTCATTAGTGACTGTTAATGTGATAACCTGAGACTATTAAAGTAAGGAGGACAGAAATAGAAAGATATTATGAAAAATGAGGGGGAAATGCCAACCCCCCAGCCCAAATTATTGTTTGTTAAATCTATATAAAAGAGAGAAGTTGTTTGTTGTATGTATCTGTGAATGTACAGCATCTGTCCTCTGTTTTAAGTTTGAATAGTTATGGCTCAGCAACTCACAGCTTAATGACTCTTGATTAGATAGTGAAGATGTCACAGTAACACAATACAAGATGTTTTTTTTCTTTTTTCTTTCCCTTAAAGAAAGGTTGTTTGGCAGACCTTCCCTGTTTAGTTGATGCTAACTCCATGGCTCGCTAACTAACATTTCTGTGAAAATGGGAAAATATGTGACTGTGCTCACATCGCTGATCACAGAATTTAACCAGCGCTTTCAAGATTTCAGACATGACCTTTCACTCAAAGCCTTTCTCTGTCCAGCAGCTCTCACTGTCAGAGTTACAAGAGCTTGGAAAAGTCCAGATTTCCCCACATGAGACGCCATGCCTGACCCTGCAAGGCCCTGCAAGGCCCTGCAAGGCCCTGCAAGGCCCTGCAAGGCCCTGCATCCCTGTTCCCATGAGGAGTACGATTTAATCAACCTGCTTCAGGATCAAGTTTACGGCACAAAGTGCTAGAAAGTCAATCACATGGCCCCTGGCATGAAATGTTTGCGCACCCCTGCAGTAAATGTCAAAGGGGGTGAGTGAGCGGGCCGGTGCACCTACAGAGCTGATTGGGTGCTGAAGGGCAGATGTGTGGTTTGCTGAGGGTCAGGGCTCCCGGGGGCGACGGGGAAATGAGAACAGAGTTTGTACTGGGGAAAAACCTGGAGGATGAGAATGAAAAGTGTAGAACAGAGTTAAGTGAAACCTAACCTGTGACAATATAAACATCATTTTCAGGAGAGAAGTTGTGTCAAGAACGAAATAGAGGTTGAGATAGAACCCCGATACTCATAATGTTCATCATTTAATTTTATATTGTGCTTATGTGGGGCAGCTGCCCAATGTTATTTGTGATTAATTCAACTACCACACAGCAAACCTGGTGCCAGGACTAATGTAGACAATGCCCAGTGAAGGGGTACAAAGGTGGGGTTAATAGGGGCCCCTGGGCCCCCAAGCAGGTTAATCCAGCCCTGCAACAGTGAATACAAAATGATCTAAAACTCAAAAAATTGCACATTAATGTTTAGTAAACATTTAACACTTTGACTTTGCCTTTCAAAGCTGTCAATATCCATACAATCCAAGTGGTTGAAGATAAATGTGATTAAAGCTTGTTGTTCAAACTGATAACAAAATGCTCAAATCTGTGTCATATATGTGAGGGAATGAAAGCAGCTGTCCTGTCAATGCAGCCTCAGCCTGGCTTAAACAGGAGTTTTGTAAATGAGACTTGTAGTGAAGGTCTCGTCATCTCCAGACGCTAGAAATGTTTTTCGGTCACAGGTTTGGTTGAAATTCCAACTGTCTGTCGGCCCAAACAGTTTGAGCACCTCGGTAGTTGCTCCAAGCATTGACTGGAGACGAATTACTGAAAACCCAGCCGCACAAACAGGATATATTTAGAGTACTATTTTAGTGAGACGACCTGGTGACTGCAGGTCTTGAGGAGATACAGTTACTTCTGGAGTCCACATTAAAACAGCAGGCGGTCAATCATGTTGGGCTGTTAGTCAAGAAGGATTAAGAAGGCGACTATAAGTGGTTAACGAGGAGAGTGCACTGATAAATACGTCCTTCCTTTCCTATAGCATCCACTTCTGGAGTTGATACATCCCTTGTGCTACAGTATATATACAGTCCATAGCAACATACATAACATATCATTAACATTTAGGTCATATCTGTAATATACTGTTTTGAGCTCAGACAAGTCATGAAATACATTGTAAAAGATATCTGTGTCTCACAGCAAAGCAACACGTCTTCTTCAGCAGCTAATAGAGACTCATTCAGACATGTATCTATGAGTCATGATCCAATGATTTTACACATAAAGATCAATTTACACATCAGCAGGAGTACTACTCAGCCTGTGAAAGGAGTTGTATAATGTCCCCAGTGGCTCTGGAGGGAGTTTTATGAGGACTGCAGTGGTGGGCCTTCTCTGCTGGCCTAGACAGAATCACAAAGTTACAGCTATTTTATAATTTAATTATTTTTCATAAATACACTACATGTATTGTAATTTATTCCCCATTATCTTATTTTCTCATTGCACAGCTACTGTCTTCCTCAGTTGCTCTGCTTCCAGCACAGCTTGTTTTAAGGAGAGCTTTTATCCAATCAGATTTCACCTCTGTGCTGTCTCTAGGTTAAAAAAATCTGCCCGGAGGCTGTTGGGGTCAAAAATCTAAATGACTAATTATAATATGTGTGCTTAAAAAGTCTGGTGTCCTCACGTGAACGTTTATGGCCTGCGTCCTCTGCTGAGTGTGTGTGTGTGAACTTACTCTGACATTAAATTCTACAGATCATTCCAATCCAGGACATGCTGAGAAAGCTTTCTTTCTCAGCATGTCCTGGATTGGAATGATAATAAGAACTGTAGACGCGTTAAGATAGACGCAGAACTATGTTATGAGAAAGTGACCTTTGTGCAGAAACTCTTCTCAGACTACAAGGCGTGGACGCCATTTTGTGTGTGTCACCTTACGAAGACCTCATCGTAAACCAATCCTGTGCCAGCCCATTACATGTTGTTTACTCAGTATAAATATCAGAAGCTCAGAGTCAGAACTCCGAGCGGCCTTGATGTACATTCAGTATGCAAGAATAAATGTCCTGTGATTAATGATTTTCCATCGGTCTCGAGTGAATTTCTCTAACAGAGGCCTTCAGACTCACAAGTGAATCCATGTGCAGTTCAAGTGAATGGGGACGATAGTGTTGATTGTCATAGTCTTCAACCAATCAGATCTTTAGTTTGACATGTTGGGCGTATTCTTTGACGTGTCAGAGCCTGCTAGCTGGCCTACAAGCACGTGATTGGTCAGTGGGCTAGCCTGACATGTTGGGCGGTGACAATCCCAATATCTGCTGCCTCTGTCGAGCGGACATTTTCAGCCCTGAAACGCATTAAAATGTATTCAAGAAATACAACTGGGGAGGCTCCACTGTCTTCACTGGCGTGACCTCTTACTGGAACTGAACCACACCGATGTTCTGTACAGCCGTGTCATTGAACTCTTTATTAACAAAGAAAGGAGGATGGACTTTGTCTTTAAATAGTGTAAGTGAACTGGTTGCACATCTGCAGTAGCGTTACTACTGTGTTCATTTGTCAATGGTGTCGTTTTTATGATATGGTTAATATTGTTCCCTCTGATGTGAATAATATTTGAATGGCTCGTGCTCTTCAGTCTGCGGTGGAATACATGTTTTAGCGCTGCAGTGTTGCTGGATTGATTTGTCATGCTTTGTTGTCATATAAATATATGTGACTGGTTCTTGTGAGTTTGTTCTTGTCATTGAGTTAATTATATTGATTTTGACTATATGTATTGCCCATTAATGACGAAGCATCCCGTCATGCGCATATTCATGTATCTGCACTCTGCAGTTAGTGTATTTGTAGGTGTTGAGCTTCATTTTTACACAAAACAAATAATAACCCGTAGCTGTGGCATCATAATGAGGTTAGTAGGAGGTGGTTCAACTGTAGTAGGACAGCACTGAAGGCCCAGGTATAAAATGCATAGTCCGCCACTGGAGGACTGAGAGAGTAAAGGTGCTTTAATTCAAACAGCAAGCAGTCTGCACATTGAATCCAAAGATGGATAAGTGGCTGGTGTGACATGGCAACGTCAGTCGGTCGGTCGGTCGGTCGGTCGGTCGGTCGGTCGTTCGGTCGTTCGGTCGGTCGGTCGGTCGGTCGGTCGGTCCAGCACTTTGGTCCAGTCCAAAATGTCTTTTTCTACACTTTTCTAGTCTTAGCGACCACTCAAAGCACTCGTCAAAACCAACATTCAACCTTTCATACACTGGTGGCAGAGGCTACCTTACAAGGTGTATCCTGCTCTGCATTGTTATTGTTAGCATGTTAGCATATTAGCACGCTGTTGTTAGACAACGCAGAGCTGAAGTCCATAATGTCATTGTATAAAATAATACTATAGTTTCTCATAACAAAGTCATCAAAAAGTCACCATGTAGTATTAAGGGTTTAAAGGTACAGGTTGTTATAATATACGAAGGTTCCATTCAATTAGACTATGGTGCATTCAAGCTCCATTCAGTACAAATGTGGATGAAGGTAAGTTGTCATGATGTGTTCAATGTAATCTTTTAAAATGTAGTGTTGGTGAGAATCTTGAATAAATCCAGTTGTTTTCACAGCAACATAAAGAGAGAATTATAACCTGTTTAACTTCCTAACAATATCTCTAAGTAGCTTATAATATATCATTAAAACTACAAATGACAAGATTTATTTTTAATCTATAAAAATACAATCTTTTATTTCTTAATCATTGAATCATGTTTTTTGATGCAAATCACCACTATAGATGACAAAAGAAGTCAAATCACTGCTGATCAATGCTGGATAACAAAGCTTCTGAAAGGGTCACGCGGCGGAGCCTCCCTTCAAAGAGCCCAGGCTCTTTGAAGGGAGGCTTCTTTGGACCACAGTGTTCCAGAGATCTTCTAGTAATGAGAGTACTTTGATTTCACATCATACATGAACTAATAACTGAACGCAGCAGAGAGAACAAATAAACAGACCAAGAGGACAGCAACATGTCAAATGAATCAGAAACAGCTGATCAATGCATCTTACAGGACAGGATTCAGACATAATATAATGATATATTAATGATCATTTATACACATTCTTATTGTGACTCAACTGCATGTAAGTGGTGGAGCCTACATACCCTCACTGATCATCATATCATTGGTTATAATAACGAGGTTAGCTGTAGAGTAAAGCACATGTAGTGTGACAGCATCCAACATCCATTCATACCAATGGAAGATGTGTCGCTATCTATACCGTCTATGGCCGCTGTACAGGACAGTGTTATTGTGGGGATGTGCACGGCTTCTCCACACATGATTGAGTTTATCCATTATGATGCAACACAAGACATTATTATGAGTATAGCTGCAGTTCAATGGGTGGAGTGAGGCGCTAATAGTTGTGGTTAGGTTCCCTTTAAGGTAGTTCAGCTCTGCGTGTGTAACTTGTTTTTATTGCTTTTGACTAGTTTTGATTGACAGCTCATGATGCTTTTCTCTCTGTCATCTCTTCACATTACTAACTGCTTTGCTCTTGTTAAGCAGAATTGTTTCATTTTAGGAGGCGGAAATATGCTACTGATGGCATATTAGTTTACTCAGGGATTTAAAGATTTGTGGATATATTGTGATTGTATTATGAATGATATCAATATCCAGATCTGAGACTCGATATCATCCCAGATTTTGGATATCGTTATATAGCATTTAGTCTTCTCCTGATTTTAAAGGCTGCATTGCAGTAAAGTGATGTCATTTTCTGAACTTACCAGACTGTTGTAGCTTTTCTATTATTTGCCTTTAAAAATGTCATTGTGTAAATATTTGGTCAAAGCACCAATAGTCAACCCAACAACATTGTTGCAATATTCAAATCAAGGTATTTTCTCCATTTTGCCCAGGGTTGAGTGTGTGCCAATGCCAAAGACTAAAAGACAAACGAACAACAATTATCAGAACAAAATCACATCCACTTCTCTCCAATAAGATCTGGAAAGTAAATGAAATAAAGGTCGTTTATCAGCTTGGCTAGAGTATGTGCAACACGTGTCAACTTGAAATGAATGCAACTGGATGACATTATTTAGACCTGATTGAGAAACAGACACTTTCACTGAATTATTTACATTTCATAATCTTAATTGCAGTGTAATATGCAAGGTAAGCTATGATCCATCCAGACATGTAACATCCCTCCTCTCTGACCTCTATGACCCCACACTGAGGGATGACAGAACACACATGGTCTGTTTCTACAAAGTGATTGCTATCAAAGATTGATGACCTATGACCTTGATTGAGATCTCTGCAGGGTGGACTTGTTCTTTCCACCACTAGAGAGCAGAGGATACCGTTATACCCTGAGCGGTTTGTAAATCCTCAAAAGACTGGATATAGAAACGTTAAAGCTTTTCTCTCTCTCTCTTAAATAACAACACATTACAAGTACAAACAATACACTTTAACATACACCAGTATGATGATCAATTACTACACCGATGTACAGGTTACATATTGAATTAAAGTGTCTCTTGCTGCTTTGGTTGTTAATATTAAAATGGGTAATCATAGCCAACCAAGGGCTACAAGGCTGTATCCTGGACGTGTATCATATTTCATATTCCTCTGTGTAACAGAGCTCCAAACTAATACAAACTAGTTTTAAGAAAATACGGAGCCTTTTTTAAGAATAAAATACCATGTTTCTGACTTGTTTTTATGTATGTAAGTCTTCAGTAAGAGCCAGTACGTACAGACAGATCAACACATTCCTCTTGATGATGTCATGTTTTTTATGGTTGTTAATATCATTGAATCATTCTCTGGAGTTGATTGTTCTGCACATTGTTGTTTTGTGTGTAAAATATCAGCGTTATAGTTTACATGTGCTGTGTGCTGCTGTGTTACTGTTCAGTGTGTGTCAAGAGTTTACACTTTCCCTCATGTCACCACAGTCTGTCTGCTGTTTGAGTTGGACATGACCAGACGTGTGGCTCATTGTGCTCATTGTGCTCATTGTGCTCCTGCTGTCTGTCCTGATCCACAGCCAGCTCGTAGTCTTCTTTGAGGGGGCTGGGACTATCCGACGTCAGACCTGCTCGTGGAATGTCCACTTCCTACTTGCTGCAAAGTAATAGTACGGCTATTACCATCAGCCTGAGGAAGAACTACAAAAACACAGATACTGCAGCATTTCTGCTGCTCCCAGTTGTGAAGGAAGATCAAGTAAGAGGCGAGTCCCTTTGAACTCGGAGGAAACTGCTGCAAGGAGCTACGAACTGCACCACGACATGATCCTGGGACTATGAGCAGGAAGCTCTTCATGTACCTGGAACACAAGGAGACTTCAGAGGCAGAATGTAAGTGAGTATAGAGAGAGTTTGAAGCAGTGTCTGTGCTCTGGCTGGGGAAGGAATGTACTGCTTATACAGGGCGCGTTGAGGAATGTCAGGCCAATCATATACAAAGCTTCATTTTCTGTCATCTTTCCAAGCATTAACAGCTAAATACTGTAAAAGTGGCTCAGAGTTCAGATGTATCGGTGCTCATTTTGCAGACTTCATATCCAAGATGAGCTCATATGAGTTTTAAAACCCAATGAATGTTTTTTAATCTGCAGTCAGTGATGAAAAACTACATTTCTGTACATTAAATCTTTATTTGCACTGATATCATGTGCAATGAAGACATATCGTTGTACTCTTACAGGGAAGAGTCAGAATCACTATCAACAGTAGAGATTTAGTAATGAACGTATTACGTTGCAGGCATGAGAAAAGAAGAAGAAACGTCCTCGAAGGACTTCTCAAACATCGTTTTAGTCTTAAAATAAAGTACTTATAGCTGCCGTAATCAATATTTACATATAAACAAGATATCCGATGACAAGGGGACGCTCTTAGTGATGAAGCCACAGAGAAGTATCACCATCTCTACAGCTCGGCCTGTTTACTCTCTTTTGGCTCATTGTTGGGGTTTTAAAGCGAGGTCAGAACTCTTCTGCTCTGGTTCATTCTCCGTGTTCTCCTTTACCCGCTACAGTACACAGACACAGTGAATGGTGGAGCAGTTAGCAGCTAAAGAGACAGATGTGTTCCTCAGGAGTTGGTGGAGACCAAACCAGAGCTGAAAGAAGCAGAATATTGGACAGAAACATGACTTTAAATGTATGAACGCTACAGTTTGCTTTATAAGGTGATAACATGTCACATGTTGTTTACAGCTTGTTTCGCTGCCCTTGAATGCAACCTGTTAATTGATTTATGCCACTGAAAGATGAATCAAATAAGCTACTTCCTCCATTGTGGGTTCTTAGAGGGTTTAAAGTCCTAATGGTGGGCGCTCAAGTGGCTACTAGAGTTCTCGGAATAGGTTTTATGGGTGACTTAAAGAGTGCTTAAAGTACCAGTGCATGATGTAAATACTGTAAAAGTTAAATGTCTGCACACAAAATGATCCTTAAGTTAAAGTACTGAAGTATTAGCAGCAAAATGTACTGAATGGGAATACGTTCATTTGCTCAATTTCATGTCTGTGCGTTAAGGAAAGCCTGGAGGCTGTTAGCCTAGCTTAGCATAAAGTCCAGAAGCAGGGGGAAGTGCATTGGTTTAACCCGTATTTAAAAAGAGAAGTAATAACAACACATGTGGTTTTAGAGTGAGTTACGTTGTGTAACTATTTCTGTATCTGGTGATGGTGTTACTATAGCTTTAAGCTCAATGAGTTTAGAAATAGAGCAGTATAAATGATAACCCTTCACCTTTATCTGACTTATACTCCAACAGTAGATCCTTCTGACATTTTGACTTGTCACAGCAGGACAAGAGGTGTAACTAACATGAACAATGACTCCGCTGCTGGAAGCCAGTGATGATAATTGGCTACACTTGTCCAGAGTCCAGAGTGTGAAAAACTAGCAATGAACAAATGCCAGTTGTTTTTATTTCTCTTCCAGGCTCAGTTTCAGACTCGCCTACATCTTCTCGTATAACCTGTTCCAGTTCTGTGGACACACATGGATCCTGGCTAATACCATAGCCAGGTTCCTCACATTCGGTCAAGGTAAGGTTCATATAAATAAAAGGATTCAATACAGCACAATGTGGATTTTAAGCTTTCTGAGCTCATCATGAAAGACTCTCATTATTGGTTTAACTCAGGAGAGCAGGAATAGGCTTCAATTCTCATTAGATGACGTGTTTGTATGATGCAATTAGATTTTTGACTTTGCAGATGCCTTAGCAGACACGTTCTACTCTGTTGGCTTCATGATGAGTCTGTGCCAGCTGCTCTCCATCCTGGAGCTTTTCCACATCGCAGATGGGATTGAGAAAGCCAGACTCCTCCCTCGCTTCATCCAAGTGTGTATCAAACTCCAAAATGAATCATGTGGACGTTATCAAATGCTCACATGTGTATTCAAGACTTCTTCATCCATTTGAAGCGGTGGGTGGATTGTGTCGTGTGTTGTTTAGGTTATGGAGAAGAACTTCCTGATCATGGTCATCATGCCGGAGGGGATCCAGAGCAAACCAGTGGTGTGTGCACAGCTCTTCTTATGGAACGTTCTGGACCTCCTCCGGTGAGCATTAAGGCCTGTGTCCTCCATTCACTTCATCCATCCGGTTTGTGATTATGCTGCACATGTTAGGTCCTCCAGGAATGCAGGAGCTGCACTTCTGACAGGTTTATTTACGTTTGTTTTTTCCCCAATGACAATGATGTACGTCTATGTAGTAATGCTTTCTGTCAATATTCATGCTCCCCAGAGGATGATCTCATAGCATTTGTATTTCATTGTGCCGCTCTTTCACCAGTAATAGTTACTGCTCAGCACAGCTGGATTAGCCTTTTAGTGATCATTCTCTGTGGGTTTGTCACTACAAACTAATTGAATCCATTGTTAATATTAAAGAATAGTACATAATTAGTACATATGTCCAGGGTTCAAGCACTCTCCTGTAAGAGTGTGTGAAGAATAACACGTCACCCTGATACAGAGAGCTGAGTGTAATGGTGAACATGTCTGTGACTACGAGTACCTTCTGATCCGATCAGCGGTCAGTTATTGTGTAATACTGTGCCCTGTGTGCTGCCAGGTACCCATATGAGCTGCTGTGTGTAATGGACACACCCTCCATCCCCATGCTGTGGACCCGCTACACACTCTACATCCCCGTATACATCCTGTCAGTGGCCACTGAAGGTGACTACATCTTTTATCCCCTTCATATCTACTGTGAAACTGTCACTTTTACACAATCCCACCAAACGGGCCGGCATGCCTCAGACTGCATCTCACTACGTTTAACATCAGTTCTACGGTGACATGCTCTGAACACTGAGCTGCTTCAATGTGTCGAAGGCTGCTTGTCGTATAAGGGAAGTAGTGGGAGCGTACAGGAAACGGGTTGGCAAAGCACAGCCGATGATAAAATGTCAGGAAGTGAGTGGGGAAAGAACACGTGTTCACCGCAGACAGACAGCTGAGAGGCCCGAGAATATCAGTAACACACAGACGGTGCAGTCGGCTGACTGCGTCTCATCACATGGTACTTTAGTAGGACGTGCTCTTTATTAACCCTGAGTGACATATCATCATTTCATATTATATTGAATGCATCACAATAACAGTACAGAATAACTGTACAAATATCCCAAATAGTGAACAATAAATGCATGAACTTTAGATGGGGTTTCCTGTTATTAATTACAAATTATTTGCAACAACTAAATAATGTTTTTTTGGACCGATTAAGTGAAATTGGACATTTTCCCACGGCACACCTGACGATCTCTCTGCTTTAGACAACAGACGTACTGTGTGAAGGATGTAGAACTCTAAAGGAATAGTTCAGCATCTCGTATGTGTTCCTCTTCCTCCTCAGGTGTCACCATCTACCAGGCCCTGCTTTATGTGGAGCCAACAGCACCAAACGCTTCCTCTTTGAATTCAACCGTGTCAACACACGTTCAGCACCCCTTCCTCCTGATGGTCCACCTGCCTCTCCTGGCTCTTGGTGAGATGTTAGCAGCATTCAGACTGCATTGGAGGGGACAGAGTAACAGAGTTTGAAGGCTTATCTGGCACCAAAACACTGAACATCTTTGGTCATGATGATCACCAGATGTAATGACCCTGTGTGTGGGTGCCGCCCCACACTGTGCCAATACAGCACAAGATGGATGAGGGGGCTGTTTGTGTCATCTGTAATGTGATGTTTCACTGATGAAAGATGCTCTACGTGTTTCTAAACCAAGGAAAACATTCACCCTCAGAGTCTCTTCTCATGAGGTTTTGGGGGAGTTACTTGTTGGAACTACTTCTTGGTAAACAACAGCTGGCTGCAGCTTCTTCCTGTCAGTCAGGATGCCAGGTTTGGTACCATTGTGCCTGTACAGAGACTAGACTCTGTGCTCAAACCCCAAATCTGGCAACCCATACTACAGGCGGAGGTGTCATTAAGAATCCTACTATAGCGAAGGCATGACCCGCCCCACTCCCCTCTGATTGGCTTACCCTGATATTTATACCCAAACTAATCTCACTCCTCATGACCAAACCTGACCAATCCACCCAACCAGCACTAGCCAATCAGAGGCAGAGCGGGACAGGTTATGACCTCCTCATAGTAGGAGAGCAATCTTTTTGCAGCTGTACAAAATGACACAGCGTCTTGTTGTTTTCTTTCTGACAGTAGTGTTGTCTGTTTAAGGGGCCTCTGTGACCGTCTGGCAACTGCTGAAGGAGCGACATCACCACCTGGAGAAATGGAACAAGAAGATGAAACGGAAATGACACCTTAAAGACTGAATGTTTGGAAGTCCTTCAGGTTATTCCTCTGAAGTTCATCAGGGACTACTTTTATACATTCTGTGAGTTTGATGTCATCACAATGTGGGATCATTAAAATCTGTATTTTCTAGAGAACTTGAACTCAAGTGCCAGAAACTCAAACTCAAATATTTGAACTTTTAATGGGCATGTATTGACAGGACAGGGCACGTTCCTCTTGACGTTGTGCTTGAAGTAGAGCTACCATGGCAGTGCAGTACAGTACAGAGTCCATGTCGCTGAAGTGAGCCTCACACATCCAGAGCCATCGCTGCGTCCATGTCCAGCAGTCACAGGCAGCAAAGATGTTCCAGTCATGTTTGTGTGAAGAGCCTCTATATGCGCTCCTCTGGGGCTCCTCTGGGGCTCCTCTGGGGCTCCTCTGGGGCTCCTCTGGGGCTCCTCTGGGGCTCCTCTGGGGCTCCTCTGGGGCTCCTCTGGGGCTCCTCTGGGGCTCCTCTGGGGCTCCTCTGGGGATCCTCTGGGGATCCTCTGGGGATCCTCTGGGGATCCTCTGGGGATCCTCTGGGGATCCTCTGGGGCTCCTCTGGGGCTCCTCTGGGGCTCCTCTGGGCTACCACCCGTATGCTCTGGTCCACACAGCTTTCTTCTTGAACTCAGCGGAGGACTTCAGGGCCAACAGGGCAGCTGAAACAACAACCATCAGATAATGCAGACTTCTGTGGATATTTTCATTGTCGTCTTGTTTTTTGCCTGCCTACAACACCTTTAGGATGTGCGCGATCGCTCTACATTGCATATCATGTTAAATACACATAATACACATAAATAATATGGTGAAAATAATCCAGCGCCTCTTAAATCATTTTGTACTGTATATACAGTATTGGTTACAGACTCGCTCCACTTATTTTGATGGCAAAAAAAAACGCACAATAAACAATTTAACTGATATTATGTTGTATAGATGTCGCAATAATATCATTATCTTGAACTCTATCAGCAGCAATAGTCATGTCGTGAAAATCTGATATTGTGACATTCTTTATTCTACTGTATACCTCCCTCCCTCACAAAGCTGTGCTTGCTTCGCTGGTTGAGAACTGAAGAGCAGTAACATGGACAAATGTGTCATTGGACAAATGTAGTTGATGATCCTGCTCTATGGGGACATGCTTTCAGGGACACTAGGTGTAGTACCACGGCTGGCCACTGGGACAATTGGCAGCATGTATCCACCTCTCTGAATTCGGCCCAGTTTCAAGCCTCACAGACTTAAATCAGTCATGACGTCACTGTTAGTCTCTTAGTCCAGGAGAGCGTGAACACTTCAAACACTGTTTCTGGGGCTCAACATTGTATAACGGAGTATTGTTTGCTGTTGTTTTTGCATTCTTTACCTTTGGCTGTGCTGACGGTGGTGGCTGACAGAGTCTGCTCAGGACCTTCTGTGATGCTGAAAAGCCAGTCTATGAACTGAGACACACAAACACACGCACAGGTTGTCGTCATCCTGCTCTAAAAAAAGCGTAGTGCTTGTTCTTCAAAGTGCAGAATATTAAACTCACTAACCTTGTGAGTCTGGCTGCTCCAGGGCTCTTTGTCCAGCAGCAGAGCCAGGCTGCGGGACATACCCAGCAGGCACTGCGGCAGGGCGCGGTCCGTGAGCGACTCCTCGCCGTACAGACCGTGTTGCAGAGTTTGGGGCTTGGAGTCGGGTTGCCATGGGAACCACTGGGCCCTGACGCCGAGGAGGAGAGGCATGGAGTGGTCGCCCCAGGTAACCACAGCAGCAGCAAAGACCTGGAACAGGAAGTCTGTGGCCTGCAGGAAAAGAAGGGAACAAATCGAGTAGAGATGTAACACCGACAGTATGACAGATCATCAAGCAGCTCAGTGTGGACAGTCTGATACATGTCCTCAAGTGATGTCACTTGAGTCTGTGGACAGTCTGATACATGTCCTCAAGTGATGTCACTTGAGTCTGTGGACAGTCTGATACATGTCCTCAAGTGATGTCACTTGAGGCTGTGGACAGTCTGATACATGTCCTCAAGTGATGTCACTTGAGTCTGTGGACAGTCTGATACATGTCCTCAAGTGATGTCACTTGAGTCAACATCAGTTTGAAAATGAGACAGAAGTGAGTTAACCAGGCTACATTAGCGCTACATTAGCTGGCAGAATCAAGTTGTATTGTGGGTAATGTAGGAGAAAGAATGTGAACTGCAGATCTGTTGCACAATATATTTTTTTCTTCATATTTTCATCACAATTCTCTTCTATACAGCTTTCATTTTAATTCAGACACATTGTACATATTTGTTTATTTGATAGTATTTTTTGTATTGTTATTCAAATTTTCTTCTGATCTATATTTAGGTTTCTTGATTTTCTAAATTATTTTCTCTTATTATGTGTATGTTATGAACCAAAACACATAAACTAATTCTTACTAACAACATTGTTGGATTGAAGCCACTACTATATAAATATTCACTATTTCTATGGAGGATGCTGAGATCCAATATGCCCCGTTCAGCTCGTCATACAGTATGTGGTGTCTGAGATCCCTGACCAATGCACAGCACAGTGAAGAGGGACCTACAGGTGCTACTTTAGATATTAATCTGGTATATTATAACTCTATAGAAGTGGCCATCGTTCACAAAGGTAATCACATTTACAACCTGTCTGATTGTGTTTCTTATTGTAACAATGTCACCGTGCTCCCACTTATCAGAAAACATCCGATAACAACTACACAAATACAAGTTCAAATAAACCAGAATAATCCTTTAAAATAAAAGAGGGTCATTTGTAACAGATCATTTGATGTTTTTTTTTACAAAGTGTAAAACCCGTCTGCACATTGAACTTATTTGAGTGACAACGAGAGTGGAGCTGCATTCCTACCGTCTCAGGAATGACTCTCACCTACATGCTGAAACATCATCTGTGGCATGTGGTAACGACACCCTGACAGCTCTAGAAACACCTCACTGCAGTTTTCCAGCATGGCTCAGAAAAACATACCAGTTTGGTGTCTCCACATGTGACGGCGGTTGCACCGTAGGCGACATTTCGGATGTGTCCCATCAGCTCCAGCAGCCACTCCATTCGTTTGGAAACGCCTACGACGAAGAATGAACATTGTTGGACATTAACATACTGTACAACTATGATACACATGTTGCATGCAGATCAAGGTAAATAAAAAGAGACCTTGAGAAGAGGCGTACTATGTGTTGCCTTGCTTATAAATCAATCGTTATTTATGGGATTTAGAGAGTCTTGACTTTGGTACCATCTAGTGGACGTATCAGAAACCGCCATCGTTCTTTTTTACCTGTGAAAGCTAAGTATTCTTTTGCAACTTGAAAGATTTTCCACGATGCATCGCCACTTTTCCTGTGTGATGTGAACGCAGCGAGAGCAGCTCCTAACCTGTATTGGGGCTGGTGGCCAGGCGACACTGGTAAAAAGTGTGCAGGAGGAGCCAGCCGACTCTGCGGCGTGGCCAACCACGAAGCACACCGGCAATGATGTCATTGAGACCCAGGAGGGGAACCCGGCCTTGGGAGGTCAGGTAAGCCAGGACGAAGCAGGTCTTCTCCATCTGAGTCTGAACAGGACAGAGTTTCCACTTTCATTTACAAATATACAGATTGTCCAGCGCTATCTTTCCTCTGTAGCTTTTTAAACTACTATGTGTATACTGTATAGATAAAAGGTTTTTACTTGGCCACTCTCATACATATCTCATACATATAATACATTGTGGCTTGCAGAATGTGTTAGCATGCTGCTAGCCACTAGCCTGCACCAGTGTTTATCTGGATTGTCTTGTTGTTTTACTAACATAAATGTATACCATCAGAATTATCCCAATAGCTTTAAGCTAGCTACCCCAACTCCACCTCAACCCACACATGGTAGTTTTTACATGTGTACAGATTAAAGACAACATGTTGCTCAGTGAGCTTCTGAGGTGTTGGTAGGACAGAGCAAGGCTAGTTGCTTCTCTCTGCTTCCTTTATGTCTTTATGCTAAGCTAGGCTAACCACATACTGACTCCATTTCTGTACTTAACACACAAGAAACAGGTCAAAGCTAAATTGGACTGTAAGGATTATATTTACAATAAAATCTAGGAATATCAGAAATGTGTGGTAGACACTCTGTAGTTAAGACATAAGCCATACGCTACACCATTTACCGTAGTAGCACATGACACAAGTTTTCAATATACCATTTACTTATCGTCTCTTTGTCACATCACACTGTACCTCTGTGACTCGTGTGACTCGGTCAATCTCTGCATCAGACATCTCAGACAGACATTTGGCGATTCCCACGTACAAATCCCCTTCATTATCCTAAAACAAATGAATGCATCATCAGCAAAAGAAATAGGTGGATATTCTTGGTGAATTCATACTATTTTAAAATGTTAAACAATTTGTATGTAAATAGTCAACCTATATTGTCAAATGAAGATTAAAAGCTGAAAGCAGGTGAACTGTCAGCTGACGAGTGAAAGCAGCTGTAAAGTCAGTTTTAGTTGGGAGTCACTGGGCAAAAATCCCATAGAACCTTTCAGCATATTGGGATTGAAGTGGGCTGAGAGAGAACTAGACTTCTGCAGCTCCTCTTGGTTCGGCTGTTCTATAAATGCAGGAGGGTGTACTGTGCACGTGCCTTCAGGCAGACACGTCGATATTGTAGCTCTGCTGTTGTTGTTTTTGCCTTTTCCAGAAAACTGCCTACCCCAGCTTTAATGTGTAAGCTGAAAGCAGTTCAAATGTCTGTTGACAAATAATATCTGAACTCACAGTTGAAAAGAAAAAAGTTAAAGTTTGTTGAAAAGTCCGTTAATGTGTAGAAGGCAGTTAAAGTGTGAGCACGGTTAACAGTTGAAGTAAACTATTGACAGTGACAGCAGCTGAAATGTCAGAAGAGGTACTTGATGAGCAAAATGTCTTTGTTTAATGTGTAGCTGTTAAAAGCATCAGGTAAAGTGTAAGAGACAAAAGCGATTGTCATTTGAGGTGTTGAAATATCAGTTGAACTGTTAATCATGAAAGCAAATGAAGCGTCAGCTGGTGTATAAACATTAACAGAAGTTGAAGAAGAGAAATGAACTGAAGTGTCATGAAAGAACTTTCTGAACGTTTGTTGCATTTCTGCTTTGTACCTGGATTTGGTTGGGCAGCAGGGTGAAGATCTTCTCAGTGGTGGAGCAGAGGATGGTCCAGCAGTTGTTGGGGGGGTTTTGGAGAGCCATGGCCTGAGCGAGGCCCCGCAGCAGGGACCGGCACAGGGCCAGACGCTGGGGTCGGAGGTCCTCCTGGAACTGCTGCAGGCCCAGACTCTCCATGTGGACCTGGAGCTTGTCCTCAGCAACATGCTTCATCCACAAGCCCAGGCTCTCAAACAGGTGAGCCCGGGTCTGGTACTGGAGGAGAAATATAAATCCTCCAGTCATTTGTCACCGTTTATTTCTTTTAATTTTGATGATTATGGTTTACAGCTAATGAAAACCCAAAATTCAGTATCTCAGAAAATGAGAATATTGTGAATAAGTTGAATATTGTCGACTCATGGTGTCACACTCTAATCAGCTAATGAACTCAAAACACCTGCAAAGGTTTCCTGAGCCTTTAAATAGTCTCAGTCTGGTTCAGTAGCCTGCACAATCATGGGGAAGACTGCTGACTGGACAGTCATTGACACCCTCCACAAGGAGGGTAAGCCACAAAAGGTCATTGCTGAAGAAGCTGGCTGTTCAGTGCTGTATCCAAGCATATTAATGAAAGTTGAGTGGAAGGAAAAAGTGTGGTAGAAAAAGGTGCACAAGCAACAGGGATAACCACAGCCTTGTGAGGATTGTGAAGCCCATTCAAGAATTTGAGGGAGATTCACAAGGAGTGGACTGCGGCTGGAGTCAGTGCTTCAAGAGCCGCCACACACAGACGTATCCAGGACTCGGGCTACAACTGTCGCATTCCTCGTGTCAAGCCACTCCTGAACCAGAGACAACGTCAGAAGCGTCTTACCTGGGCTAAGTTACCTGGGCTAAGTTACCTGGGCTAAGTTATCTGGGCTAAGGAGAAAAAGGACTGGACTGTTGCTCAGTGGTCCAAAGTCCTCTTTTCAGATGAAAGTACATTTTGCATTTCATTTGGAAATCAAGGTCCCAGAGTCTGGAGGAAGAGTGGAGAGGCACACAATCCAAGTTGGACTTAAACCCCATAGAGAATCTATGGACCTAAACCCCATAGAGAGTCTATGGACCTAAACCCCATAGAGAATCTATGGACCTAAACCCCATAGAGAGTCTATGGACCTAAACCCCATAGAGAATCTATGGACCTAAACCCCATAGGGAGTTTATGGACCTAAACCCCATAGAGAGTCTATGGACCTAAACCCCATAGAGAGTCTATGGACCTAAACCCCATAGAGAGTCTATGGACCTAAACCCCATAGGGAGTAGGGTTGTCACGATACCAAAATTATGACTTCGATACGATACCTGCCATAATATCATGATACCCGATACTTACGATACGATACCAGAATTCGATACAATACCACAAATATGATACGATACTGGTATATTTATCTATAATAGTAATAAATAAAACATCTGTATGGTTCCCTTTTTTACCAGCTTGTTCCTGCCCAGCTTTTTGAACACTTAACTAAAAATAAAAATAATTAGCTCAAGATCCACCCTCAGGCTCCACCAGCATGGAGCCATTTTGCATCAATTGTGTTTCATTTAGTACACTTTTGTGTGCATTGTGACCTCATGATCATATAGGCTTGTCGTCAAACTAGGATAAGCCTACTCATGTTAGGCTGTATATGGGTGGGCTTGGTTCATGTTTATAATCACATTTGCTTAACTGTCGTTCTTTGAACTCTTTGAACAGTTCGGGGTGTCTGTCTGAAAGGTGCTTTGCCATGTTTGACGTGTTGCCTCTCTTGGTCTGTGTGGCTTTGAAACACGTTTTGCAGACGGGTCTCTGTATGTCAGTGGGCTTTCCTTCACTGTCTGCAATGTAGCCAAAGTACTTTCACTTCTGGCATCTTTTTTTCCAACAAGCCGAGGACGGTCGGCAAAAGCTCCTGCACTTGATGCCATGTCTCCCCTGATCACTCGCTGTGAGTGAGCGCTGCCTGTTGTGTGTGTGAGCGCTGGGTAGCCCCGCCCCCTTGCAGTCAATGCGTGCATTCAGCATGACAGGGAGCGGAACAGTCAGTGCGCTCTGATCGCGCGCTATTTTAATGAGGTATCGATACTAAAAATATGCAAAATCGTATCGTTTTCAACGTACGGGTACCGCGGTACCTTTTTAGTATCGATACACCGTGCAACATTAATAGGGAGTCTATGGACCTAAACCCCATAGAGAATCTATGGACCTAAAACCCATAGAGAGTCTATGGACCTAAACCCCATAGAGAGTCTATGGACCTAAACCCCATAGAGAGTCTATGGACCTAAACCCCATAGAGAATCTATGGACCTAAAACCCATAGAGAATCTATGGACCTAAAACCCATAGAGAGTCTATGGACCTAAACCCCATAGAGAGTCTATGGACCTAAACCCCATAGAGAGTCTATGGACCTAAACCCCATAGAGAGTCTATGGACCTAAACCCCATAGGGAGTCTATGGACCTAAACCCCATAGAGAATCTATGGACCTAAAACCCATAGAGTCTATGGACCTAAACCCCATAGGGAGTCTATGGACCTAAACCCCATAGAGAGTCTATGGACCTAAACCCCATAGGGAGTCTATGGACCTAAACCCCATAGAGAGTCTATGGACCTAAACCCCATAGGGAGTCTATGGACCTAAACCCCATAGGGAGTCTATGGACCTAAACCCCATAGGGAGTCTATGGACCTAAACCCCATAGAGAGTCTATGGACCTAAACCCCATAGAGAATCTATGGACCTAAACCCCATAGAGAGTCTATGGACCTAAACCCCATAGAGAGTCTATGGACCTAAACCCCATAGAGAATCTATGGACCTAAACCCCATAGAGAGTCTATGGACCTAAACCCCAAAGAGAGTCTATGGACCTAAACCCCATAGAGAGTCTATGGACCTAAACCCCATAGAGAATCTATGGACCTAAACCCCATAGAGAGTCTATGGACCTAAACCCCATAGAGAGTCTATGGACCTAAACCCCATAGAGAGTCTATGGACCTAAACCCCATAGAGAGTCTATGGACCTAAACCCCATAGGGAGTCTATGGACCTAAACCCCATAGAGAGTCTATGGACCTAAACCCCAGAGAGAGTCTATGGACCTAAACCCCTTAGAGAGTCTATGGACCTAAACCCCATAGAGAGTCTATGGACCTAAACCCCATAGGGAGTCTATGGACCTAAACCCCAGAGAGAGTCTATGGACCTAAACCCCAGAGAGAGTCTATGGACCTAAACCCCAGAGAGAGTCTATGGACCTAAACCCCAGAGAGAGTCTATGGACCTAAACCCCAGAGAGAGTCTATGGACCTAAACCCCATAGAGAATCTATGGACCTAAACCCCATAGAGAGTCTATGGACCTAAACCCCATAGAGAGTCTATGGACCTAAACCCCAGAGAGAGTCTATGGACCTAAACCCCAGAGAGAGTCTATGGGGAATTGACAAGAGGAAGATGAGAGACATCAGACTCAACAATGCAGACGAGCTGAAGGCCTCTATCAAAGCAACCTGGGCTTCCATAACACCTCAGCAGTGCCACAGGCTGATCGCCTCCATGCCACGCCACATTAATTCATGCAAAAGGAGCCCGACCAAGTATTGAGTGTATACTGTACATACTTTTCAGTAGGCCAACATTTCTGTATTAAAAATCCTTTTTTTAATTGGTCTTATGTAATATTCTAGTGTTCTGAGATACTGAGTTTTGGGTTTTCATTAGCTGTAAGCATAATCATCAAAATTAAAAGAAATAAACGCTTGAAATATATCACCCTGTGTGTAATGAATCTATATAATATTCACTTTTTGAATTGAATTACTGAAATAAATTTACTTTTCGATGATATTCTAATTCATTGAGATGCACGTGTATATCTAGATCTATTTATTTATTTATTAACACTTTTTGGATCGAGATAAAGTACAAGAAGCCCACATCTGTCACTTAAGATGCTACATTTTGCAACTTGACTTGTGGTCAAAATATGTGCTGTGCAGTACATTATATATCTATATATATATATCAACATGTCAGTGCTCTCTGGAGGACACCTGTGTAATGGAGCTACTGTTTTATGACCTCAAACATTTCTTATTTTATATCTTGTATCTTTCTGTACTGACACGTTTGTTACCTTTAATCCAACATATTTGCAGAAGCTAATATATCTGGGATGAGCTAATATCCGCCAATAACGGAGTGCGTGAGACAAACCCTGCTGAACAGTGTTAAGACGTGGACTCTTCCATCCCCCATCCTGTGGTTTATCTCCCGTGTACGACTCTACATCCTGCACCAGGAAACCTCGTCTGAGCTGGGCCGATGCCAACATTCGCTAATTGACACTTTCTGAAAGTTGGATGCTGTGGACACATTTCGCTCAATACTCAAGAGGAACTTACACTGAGACTGTGCACAAGGGGCGGCGACAGCCAGGGGCCCAGAAAGAGAGAGGCACTCTTAGAGGACTGAGCCTGACATGCTGCCAGCAGCACACACTGATGCTGAACATCCTCTCCTGTCGAGGACAAAAAAGATGCTGAGCTTGGACTCTGCTAGCCCTGAGGCACAAAGAGACACATGTGTGAGAGCTCTCACCGAAGCTGAGCCTCATCAGAGGAGACAGGACAGCACTCCAGTTGACAGGCGGGTACTGGAAGCTGCTTCCAACCGATGCCAGTGGGGTCAGAGCAGATTTAACCAGAGCTGGATGAGCAAACTCTGGACCTGGGTCCAAAGGAAGAGAGTGACAAGTACAAGTCAAGCATATGCAGGCAATTTATGTACTATATTTTCAAATCTTATGCTCAAATGTGTGGTATGTTGTTGAAAATAACATTGGTTAACGCGCCAACTAACCTTTTTTTCCAGCCTCTGAGATGAAGTCAATAATGGATCTGATGACGCTTCTTTCTGAGAGGTAACTGAAATCCTGAGGCACTGAGAACATGAGAGGAGGACACGGAGAGAAATGAAAACAAAGACACCACACCGCTCCTCATTGTGAAGACGGACAATAACTGCAGTAGGCTCCATCCCAGTCAAGGATCACAGTGGGGCCGTGCCACTCCTACCTGCTGTGTGACTGTGACTGGTGGACACGTGGGACAAATGCAAATGACCAATCAAACAAGCACTGTTGGACTGCAAACCAATGGCTCCTGAGAATGTTACGATCTGCAAGAGAGCAAGACGAGCTAATGTGTCTATTACATCGTATAGTATCTTCAGAGCAAGCAGGAACAAGTGTCTGACACCTTGACAGTATGAAGAATGAAATGTGTCATGTGACATACCTGTGTGATGGCTCGAATCACCTCGTTCAGCCTGCTCTGCTGCTGGGAGGAAAGCTCCAACTCACTCGTTTGCTGTAACACAGAAACATTCAAGGACTCATGAGAGCAAACATGAATTATTACAAATAGAAATACTTCACTCCCAATATTTAAAAAGTGGAACAATGTATTGGCCCCTTGTACTTAAAGTGAGGATGGAGAACAGATTTTAGAAACATTTGTTGAAATCCTCCTCACATCTCGACAGCAACCAATAAATCATATTCTCTGACAAAAAGAAGAAATATAATTCTTGTAGTCATTTTGGTTGTTTACTTTCATTATTATAGTTTTGGGGGAGTGGCTTTGGAGGGGTGGGCTGTCAGAGATGCCGACTTGGCAACTTTCCAACTAGAGTTAGTGAATTTTGGAGCTAGTAGTGCTAGCTGCTTAGATTGGAAGAGTCCCCTAGTAGCCTAATGGTTAAGGCATATTCCACATCCTCAGATCAATGTTATACCCCTGCTAATGATCAAACTGACTGGGATCACTTTGTTTAGTAGTAGGTTTTG
This sequence comes from Leptoclinus maculatus, assembly GCA_032191485.1. Classification (NCBI taxonomy): domain Eukaryota; kingdom Metazoa; phylum Chordata; class Actinopteri; order Perciformes; family Stichaeidae; genus Leptoclinus; species Leptoclinus maculatus. Next base: position 288,042 of record JAVDOI010000020.1, on the reverse strand, counting down.
CAATCATTTATGAGAAAAGTACAAACATTAGTCATCTGGCATTAAAGGTTACAACAATTCAAGTTTTTCTCTGGAAGTCTCTCTAGAGCCCACCTCTGAACTACAACATGAGAGGATGAAGAAGTAGAGATAGGAGCAGGGTACATTCATGTTTGGATAGTTTGCTTATTGTGTTAGATATAAAGTGTACAAACGAGACAACGACTCGCATTTCCATCCACCAGGAGACTACTTTGTCGGGAGGAGAGCGTAACTCAGCTCCGGGACCTCCAGTTAGCGGTTAGATGTCCCATCACACCAGAGGATTTACCTGAATGAGGGAACTCTCAGAGCCGACTAAAGCCACGAGGCCGTTGATGGCAGCCAGGCGCTGCATAGTGGGACAACCCTGAAACACAAAGACAAGTCCTCCCACTGAACATTCAACAGTTACACTGTTCATGATAATTAAGCTTCAACTTAATTACATTACTAGACTCGTATTATTACTGTGTGCAGTCTATAGTTTGCAAGTAAAATGTAAACTTCGGCTTTTGCTCTCCACACAGACTTTACCTGCATTCAACCAAAGCCTATTGGAACGTGATTGGTCAATACTACTAGACTACAAACAGAAACCAGGAGGCTTCCGATGCCTACATTTTGTTCCATTGCCTACAGGTTCTACATGTGAATGCAGAATCTGTTTATAGAGATTAATGGTGTATAAATACATTATCTATTGCAGTTAGAAATAGGAGAGTTAATGTAAATGTAGGACCTCGGCCAATAAGATCTTGATCCAAGCAGCCAGCAGACGAGGATGGATGTCCTCTGCTTTACCATGGCCGGACATCGACAGGCCGTGGACCACCAGCCCTAGAGCCAGGGAGAAGCCTGGAGTCTGAACAGAAGCATCACAACAGCATAGGAACCGGGGGTTAGACTATAGAGGGTGCTTAGTACAAAATACTGAATCCTATTTCTTCTATAGCAAAAGCGACCACATTCAACAGAGGCTTGATTACCTGGTATTGGTTTCATGGTACAGGAGTCTACTCTGCCTCACACGTTCTAACTGCTTCTTGATTCATTATCAGTTTGTACTTTGACTTGGCTTAGTAATGAGCAGCGTAGCCAGGATGAAAAACTCATTTTAACACAGACAATTCTTAATTCTCAGAATTTCATCTCTACTCTTTGCAGATGATGTGGTTCTGTTGGCTCCATCAGACCTCCAGCACACACTGGATGAGAGTCAGTACCTCCAAGTCTGAGGCCAGGCTTCCCTACCAGAAAACACTGGAGCTGGTCTGCTTGTTCGCTTCCAGAGGGATCACATATCTCATCTGGCCTGGGACCACCTCAGGATCCCCCAGAGAAGCAGAAAATCCTTGTTGGTTATAGGGACGTCTAAATTACCTTGCTTATCCTGCTACTACCAAGAATCGGTCCGGATAAGTGACACAAAATGGATGGAAGCAAACAGAAAGGGCCATTTATTCAGAGGGTTTTCAGAGAATCTTTCAAATCAGTGTGGCTCAACACGGTCTGTTTTTATGATGTCAGGACATTGTGTTAACATCAGAATCACCATGCATGGAGCCCCCAAAACAACCTCATTGACAAGAGACTCTCTCCTGCTGACCTGCTGGCTCTCCTCCGTCAGGGTGCGCAGAGTGTTCATGACCTCCTCCGCCTTGTCAGCATCTATAAGTCCTCCGCTGAAGGCCGAGACGCTCACACACGCCACAGAGTACGCCAAAACCTAGTCAAAGTTACAAACAAACTATTACAATACACTTTTCTAATAAAGGTTTTCTATGGATACCATTTACCCTCATAAACAGCTAAATTCACCCAAAAGTGAGAAGCATACTACCATTAGCTGAGACAAAGTGTTCCTATCAGTGTGCACTGGGCAGAATATTTCTCTATGGTAGTAAAAGTGGTTTGTACCTCCTGCAGCATGCGTCCCTGCCCACTGCTGTCCTGCAGGATGGACAGTAGTTTGTCCAGTGTCAGGGTGACATGGACATGTTGGTCTGTCTGTCCACTGCTGCAGAGAGCTGCGAGCACCAGACCCAGACCTAACACACAGCCAGTACTGAGGGGGGGCACAGAGGAGGGAGGGGTCGGGAGAAAAGGAAACTGGGTCATGAGACCAGTGAAGCTGACATCAATGGGCTCTCTTTACTTTACTTTACGGGAAATTATATTTCTAAATATAAGCACAATGCCGGGAATTCACTACACTTGAAAATGTTTCTTTATGACAATGTTGACTCTAATGCTCACAAAGCAGCAGTTCATATACCATTCAATGGTATAAACCATACCGCATGTTGTTATCCCCTACTGGTTAGTACTGGTAAGCACTCAGCACTCACTTGTATTCCAGGTTGGGGTTAAAGGAGCAACTTTCCAGAGCATCCAGAGAGCTGAGGAGGAGATCAGTGTCCTTCTGAACAGAGACATCACTGGATAACAGGGAGAGACAATCCAATAATAAATGACGGGTTAAAGCGTGTGCTGGAGTCATTACTACCGATTCAGACTCTACCTAAGGCGTTGGTGGTGCAGACTGGAAAGCACCATGCCGAGTGCCAGGCCCGAGTGGAACTGGACAGCCTGGGAGTCGTCGGCAGTGGCGGAGCCCGGCAGGCCGGCCTGCAGCGCTGACAGGACCTGTCCCAGACCGTCCCTCTGCCACACCACCAGCACCGGGACCAGCAGCGACAACGCCAGGCTGGCACAGGAGCGAGCTATGGCACTCGCTGTGTTCTCACCTGAGTAGGACCGCTGTGAGGGAAGGAGGAGGGAGTTAGAGTGGACTGACAGCTTGAAGAGGCTGCAGACTGACACAGCAGCGGACGCCATTAATCCATCATTACTCAGTCAGTGAGGAGAAAGTACAGTACGGCTGTACAGTTAGAAATGAGGAAAGAACCAAGGACACCTACAGGAAGTTAAGGCTCAGAGAAGTAGAGACAAACTGCAGCCGGTTAGTGTTGTGGAAGATGTCGGTCTGAGGAACGTTCTCAAGGTGCGTTCACGTCACGTTTGGGATCAACGAATGACGTCACGTATGAGCCTCAAGACGCACCGTCACAAGAAGAATACACCAGTTGTATTAAAGGAGAGGACTACAACAGCGACGGCGTTACGTGCACCAGCTGTTGCTCTCACTGGAGACTACTGGACATCGCTGGGTAACCATCATCACCTCTGAGTTACAGCATTATATTGATGAACAGTAGAGCTGCATTCACCTGCTCTGACTGTCATGAAGACACAAGACAGACGTTTAGATGAAACGTGCTGAAACATTTTATTCATCTTCTGAAAAAGACCGGTCTGCTCTGATTGGTCGGGTGATGGGTCTTCTGTATCTGCTCTGTCTTCACAGCTCCACTGCACCCATTGACTCACTGCGTGTGTCAACTGCACAAAGTTTAGCATTGCTGTATAGTTCAGACGTCACCACCTCACTGAGGGCCTGACGGCTCGTTTAAAGACACCGTTTCTGATCATGTGCATGTTTCATTTGGATACTTTCACAGTGTTTATAGAGCACTAGACCTGCTTTATAAAGACATGGGAATCTCCCGTTCTACAATATAGGACCTTCATCTGCTGACATATTTACAGTAGCTTTTAGGACGAACAAAGAACCCAGATGAAACTTACATGAAGGAACCAAGGGAAGACTTGTCCTCTGGCCTTGTAGCTGCTGCTGCTGATGCTGAGCAGGGTGTTGACAACCATGGCCAGCCAGCTGGCTGTGGGCACAAACTCTGGTCCAGCCTGCAGCAAAAAGTCAGAGAGGAATAGATATTTCCTACACTTGGAATCCCATCATGAACTTGATCACATCGTTGTTTGGGGGACAGACCTGTTCTGAGGACCAACACTAGGTAATAGAAGTGGAATGGTTGACAATGCAAACCTTTGCAGGAGACTAGTGGATGTTTAAATCATGCCTGTACCTGACTGGGAGACAGTTACGGGTCTAGTATGGTTGTCATTTAATGAACTTATTAAACCTTCCGTGAAGCCAACCAAAGGTGAAGTTATTAAGTTTGACATATTGTATGGTGTCACACCGTGATGAAGTCATATATTTCATAACGTATTGAGATTGTTACCTTGAGGTTGCCGTCTCCATCAGCAGGCAGGTTGCTCTCATATTTAGCCAGGACAGCAGCCAGGCCGCTCAGAGCCAGGATGGAGTTCCCCTGAACTACAGGACTGTCCCTGAAGAACACAGAGAACACAGAGAACACACTACTGTTAGCATCGACACTTTACCTTTCTGATCAAACTCAGTATTTAAAGTGGTAAACTAAAGTAAAGTAAAACGTTGTGAAGCAGGACTCACTTTGTAGCAGTCTTGATGACGTCTGCCAGCTGATCTCTGGCCCTGAGAGGGACGAGAAGACGGAGAGACGAGGAAGAAAGGATGAAAGAAAGAGATGAGAAACGCAGTATGAACGGAGGACTCTTCTTAGTTAACACGACAAGAACGCGTTAACTTGCCCAGCACTAATATATATATTTATATATGTATATATATATTTACATATATGTACACTACATTGAAAGTTGTTTAGCAACCTTTTTCACACACAAAGACACATTCTTGCCATTTTCTCATTTTGAGCTACAATGTCCTGAAATTGAGTTTAGAGAAAAGTATCACGAGCTACTATGATAATAAAGGCCTTACTAGATGCTAGTATTAGTATGCGTGTGTGAACATACAGCAGCAGTGATTGACAGGTGTGTGTGTGACTCACCACAACCAGGCACAGTGCTGCTTGTACTGCAGCTCCTCCGGCTCCTCTTTGCCTTGTTTCTGCTGCATCTCCAAATCAGCACGTCGACCCTGAAGACAGACGCAAAACACAACCACAGTTCAGTTCAGCATGCAGGCAAACATCGAAATGACTCTGTCAAACCCAAAGAAAGACCCACAGTTGTAAATATACAATGATATGATGTGGACAGATGGACAGCGCTGCCTTCCTCCCTATAGATTCATTTGGCGAGGGAAACGTCCAAGAAGACTTAAACCTTTGTAAAAAGGCACGAGGTCTAGATTCCACATCTTAGATAGTACTTAGCAGTCCAACTAAAACCTCCAACAGAGTGGATAAGAGATCTCATGGTTTAACTTGAAGAAAGCCAACGCCAGCAACTTCCACCTGAGCTGCATGAAAAAGATATGTTGACCTTATGATTATGGAGAGAGATACTCTTTAGGCTCTCCACATCAATTTCTCCTCTACAAACAGGCAAAATGAAAGATTACACACTTCAATTAGATACAAGATTCAAAAGATGGTCAGATATGGACTTGATTATGTGCACGAACTGTGTGAACGGGACAATCTGAAGCCATCTCAATGATGAGGGAAATGTCATCAAATGTCATCTCTAGCTTACATCAGCATCACTTATTTATGAACACAAATAATTCAGTACAAATTAAAAGAAAGATGGGAGGCTGAGATGCAATATGCTCTGAAGCACACTTGGTCACGAACACGGGGGAAGAATTACTGATAACATGGAACACCACTAATAATAATAATAATAATAATAATAATAATAATAATAATAATAAGATGGGCCCAACACACACTGACACATGTTGGAGAAACTTTTAAGGGAATCATCATCTTCTGGTCATGTTCTCAAAGCGTTCTGTGAAGAGGTTTATGGAGCGCTTTGAGAGGTTTTCCACACCAACGTATGGTCTCATTAGAGGTCAAACCTGAGGGCTTAGTGGGAAGAGCTGCAAATCATGTACTGCAGATCCTACCAACCACAGAATGATGTGTGTGGTATTAAGTGGTTAAAGCCCGATACACCCAAGTACAATTAGTGGAGCCCAAGGATCTGACACATCTATGATTGTGAGCAGGTGACCTACTCTACAGTTATAAAAGCTCCATTTCAGCTTGTTTTATTACCTGCCCATGTTTTCTTTGGGTTTACATCATGCAGACACAAATTAAAAATAATTTAAATTAATCACATTAAATCAAATAAAAAATGAAAATAAATGTGAGTATTGAGCCAAAGACTTCCAAACAGTTTACTTCTGGTGGATTACAGTACAGAGTGTTGTGAACCTCCTTGCTCTACATCACAGTGCATGGAGAAGGTGTCCTCTCTCGAACCACACACAGTACTGATCATTTCTTCATAAGCATGTCATCGATCCATCAGCTGTCAGAAGCACTAACCTGGAGCACAGCGTGGAAAGCTCGGCTCATGAAGCCTCTCCAGGCCTGAGGCAGGAGGAGAGCACGGTGCCACTCGGACGGCTGGATGTTCACCTGCACATCGCGAACAACAAGCAGGCGAGAGGTTGTTTGGGTCAGTTTGAAATAGTGAAAACCAAAGAGGAGCGTGAGAGGTAGAGAGGAAGTGGTGTACACGTACTTCATGAATCAGGGCTGCCAAGGTCTGCTGGTAGCTGCGGCTGCGGCTGACGAGGAAACGATCGATCTGTCTGCCTTCACGGTCCGTCTGCACAGGCAGATCGTAACAGAGCAGCAGTCCAGCTACAACACACACACACACACACACACAATCAACTACAGAAGCTTTGTAATTGCACACTGGAAGTGAAAGAACCCGGAAAATGAAAACCATAAAGGGTCAGTGTGTAGTATTCTTAGCAGACATGGAACATAATAGGGCTGCAACTAACGATTATTTTAATAATCGATTAATCTGTCGATTATTTTTACGATTAATCGATGAATCGGATAAAAAAAAAAAGCATTAATTTCCAACCCTTTATTCAAAAACAGTATGCTTTACATCTGCCAATTATATCGGGGTTTTTTTAAATAAAGTGCACAAAAATATGTATATTTTTGTTTAAAGGGACCTCAGCTGTCAGGACAATAAATCATTTATAAAAAATAAAGAAAAATACAAATCAGAAAACTTAACAGGATTTGTTTGAACGTCAGAACTTGTTCTCTACACTACACTCACAGATGCACACACTCACACTCAGACACGCACACACACTCAAGTTCACTTGAAGCTTATTCATTAAATTATTACCATCATTGTAGTAAGTGCAAGTTAAGTTAATTTATACACCACATTTAAACACAGTTTAAGATGACCAAGTGCTATAAAAAAAATTAAAAAGTACAACACACACAAATATATTTGTCAACAATAACCGATATGGGACAAAGCACAGAATATATATACATGACAACAGATTGAAAAATGAATGGGCCAAAAAAGGCGAGTGAATAAAAACGTGTCTTTAGTCCTGCTTTACTACTGTTATTAACGAGCTAACGCTAACTTGTCATGCTTGTCAAACTGGATAACGAGTAAACACCAGCACCAGAAGAGCTACTGCACGCCGGATACGCCCCGCCTACGGATCGCGCACCGTCAAACATCGTTACGGGTCTCTCCGGTGGTCTTTCCTCTACCTCCGCTCTGCTCTGCTCTGCTCTGCCCTCAACTCAACTTTTTTTTTTATACTCAAACATCTCCGCGACTTATTGAGTGGCGTAATAATCGCGCGACACAACGAATCGATAATGAAATTCGTTGCCAACTCTTTTAATAATCGAATTTTATCGATTTTATCGATTCGTTGTTGCAGCCCTAGAACATAATATGCAGGACTATGTTTTCAGTAGTGTGTAATCACCTGAGACTGAGCATCATTGTATATTGCTTAGTTTAGAATGAGTCCCTACTCTTCACAGCATCCGCCATAATGCACCGCCAGCTAACTACAGTAGCCCAGAATGGACAAACCAAACACTGGCTCTAGAGAGATCTAGTGTCTTCATGTTACCTGAAGGCCTCTGTAGTGTGCTTGCTACCTGTCAGTTTCAAGCCTGTTCACACAACCTGTTCACACAGCATATTGAAGTGCATGTCTGTTTATACTGGGACGGCTCGACACGTTTCCAGAACCAAACCAATGCAAACATGTCAAAAAGTAACGTATTTGTGCACAGTAGCTGAGGGTGGATCACATCTAGATGGTAACACACAATCTGCAAAAACTCTCTCAAGACTCACTGGCTGACGACCTATCCTAACCCTAACCCTCCAGGTCAATGCCCAACCTTAAACATCTCGGGAGAGGTGGGGTACCATCGAGACAACCCTGAGGGTGGTCACAAGAACATCAACACCTGTACAATATAATACAATCCAACAATAAACAAATAGAACTACCGCCTCGCAGGAGAGTTGCAGTTTACATCCACGTTTGTCCAAAACGTCATCAGTTTATCATTTGTGTCAAATTGTCATCGTTAGAAGAAGATGTTTTGTGAGGTCACAGTGACCTTTGACCACCACATTCTAAGTTCATCCTTGAGTCCAGGGGGATGTTTGTGCCAGATGTAATGAAGCGTTCCTGAGGTATCGCATTTACAAGAATCGGACGGACGGACAGTCAGACAACACAAAAATATGATCCAGGCATCAATATGTAACATCTAAAGCTTCTCACAGGTGGATTTGCAGGTGGATGGATTTGCTCACCTGCCAGTCCAGGCTTCAGCCCAGGCTGCTTGTTCTTCTCATAGGTTTTCAGCATGAATGACGGAATCCCGGCCATGGTTTTGCCCTGGTCTGAACGCAGGTTACCCCCCCTCAGGGCAGTGAAGTACACCCCCCGTGGCATCTGGCTCATCTCCTGCTTCACCAGTGAGGTGAGGAAGAGCTCGAAGGCTGAGGAGAAAAGATCTAAATGAGAGTCTGTAAGGAGGAGGACTGTAAGGTAAGACTGGACAATGATGAACAGCAGCAGAGGTTCATCTTCCTCCACAGACACCGCCCATTGTGCTCATCTGGCCCAGTTGGAAGCACCACGGCACCTTTATGAAGCCAGATGTTTGACCACAACGTGATGTACCTGGCAGAGCAGACACGGGGGTGAGAGCCATCAGCTTCACATAAGATGAACCTGGGATGGAGAGATCCTTCTCTTCCTCCTCCTCCTCCTTCACTTCCTCCTCCTCCTCATTCTCAGGGGCCTTTGTAGCTGGTCTGGCCTACAGAGCAGCAGAACCAACAGAACGATGTCAACAGAAGATCAAAAAGATGTGAAACGTATTACCATGATCAGTAATCTATAGCTGGTCAAATCATAATCCATAAATAGACCAATATCTAAGTGCATTCCCAGTTTATTGTGAGGTTTTGTAAACTGATAAACAATTGATGTCAAACACACAAAATACAACGTTGACCTACTGGTTGTGAAACCATTGAATACTTTATGGATATTTGAGGATCATAGTGGGGCCACCCTCGCCTTGGTGAATGTAGACGATTGAAGTAATACATTCCTCAGTGTGTGCTATATTTATCCACAAAGCTGAGTCCAGTTCTTCAGCCGTATACTCCCATAAATAGAACCCAATATTCAAGTGAGCCAAAAACACTATGAAGCGTATCTTCCTACGCAACATCCTCTGCTCTCACATTTTGGGATTTTCGCTGCTTGCAATGAAGTGAACCAGGAAGTTCTATTTGTACGGGTCGACCCAGAGGTGAATCCAAGCTGAAACAATCGGTGGTTCTTCGTCACCTCCAACTGCATCATCGTCACATCACATGACGGCACTGGAAGCAGGAAGTACAGCTCAGCTCTCCTGGTCAATACAGCAGCATTGAGGAAGTCATTGCTTCCATCGACTACAGTCACCATCGACACTGATTGGACGTGCACATAATAGGTGGCAGGTTGTCCCTTTAAGTTTCCCATATCATACCACACATAATCATTTGCACTACACACTTGGAAAGTGTATATATATATGTATATATATATATCCACTAACAGAATGTTGTGTGTGGGGGAAACTACTCAATGTGTAATGTAATGTAATACTTAAGACTGTTGACTCTTACTGCCTCAGGAAGAAGATTTATTGTGTGGACCACTTCAGGAAAATCTGCCAAAGCCCTGTAACCACAGCTGGCCACCTCTGGATCCTGTTACAGCACACACACACACACACACACACACACACACACACACACACACACACACACACACACACACACACACACACACACACACACACACACACACACACACACACACACACACACACACACACACACACACACACACACACACACACACACACACACACACACACACACACACACACACACACACACACACACACACACACACACACACACACACACACACACACACACACACACACACACACACACACACACACACACACACACACACACACACACACACACACACTTCTTAACTGGTACATACACATGACTCAATGTTTGAAATCTAAGCAGACTGTAGGAGATGTTACACAGATGACTAGGTTTGAGTAGGTTTGAGCAGACGTTTCAGGGCTCTGTGAAGCTGAATAATGATCATTCTCTGGGGAACGGAACTACAAGAGACGCATTTCACATTAGACAGGTTTGGTTTCATGTTTCCATCAATATGACAGGAAAATGTATCAAATTCATCAAGTGTCTAAATTCTGTAAATGATGACACAAATCCCCCCAGACCTGTGGGTGTGTACACACACACACACACACAGTAGATATCTTGAGTACACACACCTTGCTCACAGCATAGTTCCAGAGGAAGCTGACCACCTCCTCCTTCAGTTTCTGGGAAAACAGAGCATTTGTAAAGCAAACGGTAACTTTCTAATTTTCAGAAATTGTTTAAGTTCCACTCACTGGTTATGTTATAGCACTCAACGGTGACAGCAAACATGTTTCAGCCCTACTCTTTATAGATACAGTGCAACAATCTGGGAAATATGCTAATTTCTTTCTGAGAGTGAGAACTCAATATCAGCGTCGTGTCTGTGTGATGTATACACAGCTGAAGTCAGTACAAGGTTAGCCTAGCTTAGCATAAAGACTCTGTCCAAAGTACCAAGTCATTTGCAGAAATGCAAAGACGTTTGTGGGAGTTGCGTGCAGGAGCTACATAAAACTTGATGAACAACGGCGCGTCCATCAGCCCCGCACTTGTTGTTTAGGGTCTCTGTTCATGTACAATGGTACCAAACCTGACGACAAGACTTCAGGAAGCTGCACACAGTCGCTGCACTCACTAAGACAGCCTCAGGAAACCTGAAATGTTTGCATTGTTGTTGGAGTACATATTAAACGAACACCTTTAGAAGTGTTGGCAGGGGTATTTTTGAACTTTGGACAGAGCCAGGCTAACTGTTTCCTGCTGCTGCCAGTCTTTATGCTAAGCTAGGCTAACCACATCCTATAAACTTGTAGAATAGACACATAAATTTGCTGCAATCAATTAAAAAGTAGGCACATAAAGACAGCTGGCTATATTTATACGTGTGTTATTATCTATTTAAAGGCATAATGTGTACATTCTTCATCCTTTTTTTTCCAATTTTTGATGCCACCATTAGAAATGTTCTACACATGCTAGCTGTATTTTGGGAATCCCCCCCTTTGGAACGAGCAAACAGACTGATGGGAAGACTAAAAACACTAAAACTAAGCTCTAACAGTGCATCAAACAGTTCAAACCCTTTCATCCAGTACACCTGATACCTCGTATTCATCAGACTTAACAGTGAGCTGGGGAACCAGGGCCAGAAGCTCCGCTATGACTTTGACCATCAGTGGACGCGAGTCACAGCTCAGCTCGGGTCCCAGACGTCTCCATGTTGAGACGATGTCCACCACCTGCAAGACAAGCCTCACTCAAGTCACTGCCTAGGTTTACCACACACGCAGCAAAGGTTGGCTACGTGTGTGTGTGTGTGTGTGTGTGTGTGTGTGTGTTTGACCTCTGCCCGGCACAGCTCCTGTAGTCCTTGTAGGGCGAGAGCAGCAGGGGTTGCCATGTCTGGTCTGGTGCACTGGTTCAGAGTAAGCGTGATGACAGCCAACATGTCACTTCCATGCTGGTAAGGCCTGATACACAATCATAAAACATGATGTAAATGAATAGGTGTAATTTAAATGAAAGTGTCCGACATTACTCAATTCTTTGCCTCCCCCCTTTAAATCAATCAGACCCTAATGTCATCCCTCAAAGAAAGCACCACTTCCCGTCACACCACATCCCTGACCTCTCTCTGCAGATGTCCCTGAGGCAGGCGGCTCTGGCCAGGATCTGCTCCCACTGGGCGTCCCTCCCCACCACCACCCTGCTGTCTTGCTGGCTCAGCAGACGCTGCAGGTCCGGGTAGACTCGATCCTGACGGGGAGGAACAAAGCGGGTAGTGAGGAGGAGGCGGACAAGAACGCGTCACGGGGAACACGACGGCCGCTCGTTATCACGGACCTGTTTCTTCCAAAGAGCGGTCATGAGGCGCATTGCCACTGCTCTCAGCTTGGGGGCGCTGGCCAGCATGTGGAGAGTCTGCAGCACCATGGGGACACAGAGCTGGAACATTAAAGCACATGGCGTGTGTCATTAAGATCAGGATGAGGATTTGAAATGAAGTGTGATGTGCAGTGGTTTGTATTTCATGTCACAACATTACATTGCATAGGTGCTCAGTACCTTGTGAGTCCCGAGGTTTGGCAGGCAGCTCAGCACAGCGTGAGCCAGGACCGGATTCTTCTCCTTCCCCAGTTTAAACAACAGAACAGGAATAAGGGAGGGGACCTGCAGACACAGTCTTTATTCATCAAGGGTCTTAGAGTAGGAAATTAGTCCCAACTGGACAAAAGGACTCAGATTGACACATTTTTGGTCCTACATCTACACTCTTGGAAATACAGTAAGGGTTCTTCATGAAGGCCTGAGATTCTACACGAAACCATTTACTTCAGAAGAACCCTTTTGAATCAAAGAGTTCTTCAATGGTTGTTGAAAACATGGGTTTAAAGATCCCCCCAGCCCACACAGCAACAACAACTGTGATTGTGAACCATGATTGCCCTTTAAGAGCCTCATAAAAGAACCCTGGGTGGGTTCTAGATGAATACCTTGGAATAAAAAAAGAACCCTGGGTGGGTTCTAGATGAATACCTTGGAATAAAAAAGAACCCTGGGTGGGTTCTAGATGAATACCTTGGAATAAAAAAGAACCCTGGGTGGGTTCTAGATGAATACCTTGGAATAAAAAAGAACCCTGGGTGGGTTCTAGATGAATACCTTGGAATAAAAAAGAACCCTGGGTGGGTTCTAGATGAATACCGTGGAATAAAAAAGAACCCTGGGTGGGTTCTAGATGAATACCTTGGAATAAAAAAGAACCCTGGGTGGGTTCTAGATGAATACCTTGGAATAAAAAAAGAACCCTGGGTGGGTTCTAGATGAATACCTTGGAATAAAAAAAGAACCCTGGGTGGGTTCTAGATGAATACCTTGGAATAAAAAAGAACCCTGGGTGGGTTCTAGATGAATACCTTGGAATAAAAAAGAACCCTGGGTGGGTTCTAGATGAATACCGTGGAATAAAAAAGAACCCTGGGTGGGTTCTAGATGAATACCTTGGAATAAAAAAGAACCCTGGGTGGGTTCTAGATGAATACCTTGGAATAAAAAAAGAACCCTGGGTGGGTTCTAGATGAATACCTTGGAATAAAAAAGAACCCTGGGTGGGTTCTAGATGAATACCTTGGAATAAAAAAGAACCCTGGGTGGGTTCTAGATGAATACCTTGGAATAAAAAAGAACCCTGGGTGGGTTCTAGATGAATACCTTGGAATAAAAAAAGAACCCTGGGTGGGTTCTAGATGAATACCTTGGAATAAAAAAGAACCCTGGGTGGGTTCTTGTTGGCACCTTAAGAAGGTGAAAAGGTTCGGAATCGAACCTCCAGAGAGGGTTCTGTGTGAAACCATCAGACCATAACAGCATTCTCTAAAGGATCTCTCATAGGGGGTTCTGGGTAAAACTTGTATGTTGGGTTCTAGGTAGAACATTTTATAAAGTTTCCAGGTGGAAACAAGTTTTCACAATTTCACGTCAGCTCATGTCCACGGACAGTATAACCAAGACTTAAGAGTGTGGGACTAGGTCAGGGGTCGGTACCGTCACCATCCAAAGAGACATTTTGACCTATTGACCTTTTGTTCACCAAATAAAATGTGTCTGGAGCCGCAAAAGCTATTTGATATCACAGCTTATAAAGTTTTGTATATAGAATTATATTATATATACAAACACTATAGTTTGTTGTATTTGTGAAATAATAAGAATGAAGACAATTCTTGACATTTTATTGCTATTTGACCTGTTTTGGATTCATCCATTGATAGTGTAGCCGAGGGTTAATGTTGCACCGATACTTTATGATAATCATAAAATAATAGACACGGGGCTCCGTAATCTACGCCAAGACGGCAGCAACTTTACTCACTTCTCCCACACTTCACCAGAACCTCTTCTTCTCCTTCCGTCTCCTCCTCCACAATAAAAGCCCCAAACACATACAGAGGAACACTGCTCCCTAGAGAGCTCTTAATGTGCTCAACACAACAGCCTACAGTAGTTTACCGAGGGCGGAGCTCTGCAAATCATATACGATTAGCCACCGAATCCGGCCCGCCACCTCATTTTATGTGGCCCGCGAATCCGCCAGCAAAAAAATTATAATAATAAAAATATCCCCATAGTCGAAGTTATGAGATAGAAAGTCATAATGATGAGATACTTAAACACAGTCACAGAAGCAGCTCTTCATAGGTTACTCTACATGTTATAAATGTATTGTGAGTACATTGAAGATACTCTAAACGTGACTTTACAACACATGAAATACTTCACGTGTGATTGTGCAAACGCACCCTTGAAAGGATTTTAAGCTTTGAACAAAGTTATTGTAATAACTTGTGTTTGATATTTGTCTTTGCTATTTTCTTTAATAGTTTGATAGTAATGTGGGTTTATTAACACTAAATTAAAAGGATTTAAGTTATAATAACAGAAATGTGCTTAAATATATTTTTACATTTATATAACTGCATGTACAATATTTGAACACTTGAATAAACAATAATCAAATGCAGAGACAGTTATTTACCAATATGTTAGGAGTAGTTATATTTACAACCGTCCCTTTGAGGACGACATGATGCTGATGTGGCCCAGAGTGAAGAGGAGATGACACCCCTGTGATAAGCAGTACAGATAAGAGTACTGGTATCGATCCCACCCCGACTGACTGGAAGATTAATAGACTAACAGGGGAGTGGCTGCGAATGATTGATGACAATAAGCTTATTAAAAACAGAATGATATTGGATATGTGTGGGCTGCAGACCAGTGGTCCTCTTCATGGTCATGGACGTGTGAGTCCCAGTCAGTGCAGGGTTAACGGTCTATCGCTCCCTTTAGTGCTGAGGTCAGAAACAGGAACTAGTCACGGTCCTTGGACGCATGTCGTCAACAGCTCTGCAGTGTAGCAGCCTTTAATTAACATAAAGCACTTACTGCTGCCCTGCACCTTGGCCGTTGCATAGCAACCACTTTACCTGCTTGAGAGGAGGGGGAGGAGGGGGGGGGGGGGGGGGCGGCAGACGAAGCATATGGAGTTCTTCCTTCAAGCTGAATCCCTGAAAGAGCTGGTGTTGACCCTAAACCACACACTTCAATCAATCAATCAGGATAAATAACCCTGGATCAATGGTCTTTGGTTAGTCTTGTAACAAAGACAGACTGAGCAGGCAGACGTGGGTGATGTGATACTGTGAGGAGGGAAGTCCAATGCATTCTAATATGCCAATAACGTTCCACCAGCGCATTCAAACGGCCGGCGCAAGTGTCACTCTGGGAGCAATTAGAGCAGCAGGGGAATACTGTGAGGCCTCTAACGAGCCCCGGTAATGAGGAGCCTATAACACCGTGTGATATTTCACATCATCTTCTGGAGCTAGTGACTCCATTTACAGTCCCTGAGGGTCAGTGGGGGAGTCTGTCACTTTAAACCTCTCTCTTCATGCGACCAACATTTACGCTATTGCTTTACATTTTTACAAGCGATTATGAAAGTCAAGTTGCAAAGAACAAAGCCTGGTTTCACACCTGAGTTGCTGATGGAATTGTGTGGGTGATAATTGTAAAAGGGCTCTTTAGTGACATCAAATGCAGAGAGAACCAGAGCTATATTTAAAACTTCACCTGTTCTCCAGTCAATGCAAACTCAACATGTCCTCCATGTTCACCTGTCGTCTTGATACATTCAGCATAATGTACATTAACACAGCTCGACCTCCATCAGTACAACATACTCATGTCACACTCACCCTCTGCTGCTTCTCTTTCAACAGGAATGTTCCATTTAGCTGTGTTTGGATACTTGATAACCATTTTCACAATAAAAGTCTTCTAGTGTCTCAATGGGCATATTCCATCCCTTTAATAGTGACCTTTCAATGTCATGTTTCATTAACTGTAGCAGGGAAGAAAACACTGTCTTCACAAGTTGAGGCCACTATGTACTAAAGGCAGAGGCAGCTGTATTTTGCCTTGAGGTGAAAAGTGAATATTGTAGTTTTGAGGAAGCACCAGGCTGAACTGAGGCTTGTGGATAACTACCTGGCAGGGGTCGGCTGCAGCGACGGCCTGGCTTGCTTTCAGAGCCAGCTGGCAGACGTCTTCCCGACTCGAGATGATGAGGTGGGTCACGATGAGGCCCAGGGAGCCGAGCCGGCTCTGGCCGGACGACAGGGCCGAGCTGACCGACAGCAGCCACTCAGCCGCCGCCGCCGAATCGCCGGCCACTTTACGCAGCGTCGACAGAGCCAGGCTGAGCTCGCTGTACCAGGAACTGAGAGGAAGAGCCAATGGTGGCCCAGACTGAGTAGAAGGAAGGAGATGAAGAAAGGTGTTTCTGTTACACGCTCCAATCTACGATTAAACACATCAATAAACAAAACAACAAGTGAAGAAGAAGAAGAAACGTCAAAGCAGAACTTGAGAATCTGAGAGCGTCAGCCTCTTTAAACAGGAGCTGGTAGATTCTTCCTCACTCGGACTGGAAGAGACTTGCATGAGATTCTCACCAATGCTGGTTACTGAAAAGCTATGCAGGTATGCAATTCCCACTGGAATCACCAACCTTCTTTTTTCACAGTCAAAAGTGACAATTTCTGATCATTGAGAGGAAAGAACATCAGAAACGCTCCCTGAAGCTGCTGCGTCAGCAGTGTGGACGTGCTCTTCTGTCTCTAGCGGTGTGTCATTTCTTCACTCTTCATGTGATCGAATGAGTGCAACACTACGAGAGGCTGTCTGTAAATGTGTGCATGGTTATAGTTAGTGAGAGATTAGTGACAGGCAAGGGGAGGTATGGAACCTGAACGTGCCATTTCCTGTAATATAAAGACTTCAACCACAGCCGATAGAGCTGCTATTTCACTATAGAGCTCAGTTTGTATTGCACTATATGTGAAAGTATTGCTTTTTCATTGTGTTCTGTACTTTCAGCAGTGATTGACAGATTGTTCTGTTTTGCCTGCTGTGAAGCTAGCGTGTATGGTAGAGAGGACTGCAGTTTCTCGTAAAATAAAAGCCGTTTACATTTTTGTTGAAAAGCCCAAAAACGCTGAATTATAACCGCAGTGTATGTCCGACTGGAGTATTATGAGAGAACTGCTCATATAAAACAGTCGGATACAAGTATTTTTGATCTAAACTAGCTCAAATCTGGTGGTTGATTGTGTGTCACAGACTAGTGACCATTATAGAACCTGGAGAAACGTCCTCGGTGCTACCTGTCCTGGTTTGTCCGTCTCTCTGCTGACGCGGCGGAGCAGCCGGTGGGCCAGGTCCTGGTTGAGACTGTGCGTCCGCCGGTCGGCCAGCGGCTCGGTGAGGTCCGAGCAGGACAGGAGCTGCAGCACAGGAAGAACCAGGACTGGACTCAACCAGGGCGACGGCTCAGCCTGCTCAGGGACTAAACTCAGAGCTGGGTCACCCAGAGAGAGAGAGGGAGGGAGAGGAGAACAGATCTCCATGAAGGTTAAAGAATCCATCAGCAAATGAGGTTGTAAAGTAGGAGAGATCAAAGCAACAGGGACTTGAATCATGATAGTTTTAACTATAACTTACAATGTATGAATACATCTGTATGTTCAGACAACAGAAATACTCTCTAGTTTAATCAATGGAGTCTTTGAAGAGAGCATTGATGGAGACTGTACTAAATACAGGGTACATTATCTAATGTAGGTAATACACTGAGTGTGGAGAAGTACATCAAACATCCACACTATCCCTTTAAGACTGTGTGGAGTACTGATGTCTCACCCTTTTAACAGTATTAAAGAGGCTTTTTACCCAGACTGAGCAGGCCGGTCTGCTGCGCTGCAGGGACCTCTAACAGGAGCATGGCCACGCCCATCAGCAGCTCGTCCAATGGCAGCTCCTGCAGATAGAAACGGTGAAGGTTAGATGAGCTGCTGATGATGAACTTGTCCAGAGTGAATAATAATCTAGAGTTTTATTGGACCGTCACCTGATGACCAGCTGACAGCAGCCGCTGCAACACGTTGAGAAGAGGTCGACAGTCTCCGTTTAACTCCAGGCAGCGCTGGCAGGCACACAGCAGCTGTAGAAGCAGCCCGCCTCTCTCCGTCCTCCAGCGCTCCTCGGGGGCCGGGACGAGACCCTGAAGCAGAGCGTCCACGAATCCACACAGCTCCAGCACCGCCTCCACGCTGTCCACCTGTCACCACAGAGAGGACCACACCAACTCCTCTCAGTGCTTTCATTCCTTTCCCCCGATAATATATCGTTGGAAAAGAAACCAAACTGCTGCTCGTGTGAGATACCAAGCTGCTGCAGGAAGCAGACGTTTGGGGGAGTTCTTTTATGTGGGATAACAATATCCTTCAAGTTATTATGATAATGTAGGAAGAGGAAAACTAAGCAACTTGTTACTACTAAATATACTTTTAACATTACTTTTCATGCTACTTCTGTGATACATGTGGCTTCTGAACGATTGTCACCTGCATGTGAGGCACCAGCTGACAGAGGCAGTGCAGCAGGCTGTCAGACACTGGGGAGGCGTGTTCCTGGTCCTTGTTCTGGAGGACCGATCCGGCTCCTGGGTGTACGGGCAGCAGCACCCTGAGGAGTCTGTGCCGCAGGAGGGCGTGTTGGGGTTGCCTCTGAGGCTCACAGTACAGGTACCGCAGGAAGGGGGCCAGCATGGTGATGTAGGCTGGTTCCCTTCTGCAAACACACAAGGTGTGAAACGGAAACTTAAGCCTTAAAAAGAAAGCAGTGTGTGTCCGTGTGTATCCGTCATTGTAATAACAGCCGACAGTGGGAGATGAGTTATCGGGATGGGTGCTCGTCACAGATGGCTTTGAAATTCATGCAGCGGGGTGAGGGGGGGATTGGATGGAGGGTTCAAGGCCTCCGTGGCAGCCATGCTAACCTGTCAGCAGCCTGCCCAATGAAGTCATCAATCTCCAGCAGCAGAGTGGGCCAGCAGTCCACGCGGTTCTCCAGCGCAGTGATGAATGGGTGAGGGCTGCTCCTGCAAACAACACAGATGTGACACAGATGTTAGTAAACCGAGGTTATCACCATTCAAAACACCGTATTCTTCACGAGCTCCTACATTGACATACTGAAGGTCCAGGTTCCAAACTATTACGTTAATAAACTTAAATTACAGATATGACTGATGGTTTAACTGGAGAATGTGAGCCCTGAAACTGATCAACTAGAGAGAAGACGTCTCACTCTGTCACACTACAGAAGCAACCCTTCACAAACAGCAAAGAGTGACACACACTCCTATCTGAGCTGCCAAGCACACAGCATCTCAGCGCTCCAGACTGGGATATTAAATCACAAACAGGGTTCTCTCGGCCACGTTTAAAATCCTTGCCTGAAGTTGTGAATAATGCCTCTGCACCTCGATGTCTGCACATCTGCCTACTGTGTTCTTGTTAAATTATATTTTGCCACATTGATAACTGCAATCAGACGCAAAACAAAGTGCTCCTTGCACTCAGTTGAAGAACGTTATGGGAATGTTTGCACTGTAATAGCATTGGCACGAGATCTTCTGTGAATCGGACCTTCAGACCGAGCAGACAGCGGCTGCCAATTGATGCACAATTCATGGTGCCATCAGCGTTCGTGATCCATTCTTTGTGAATTTGCCGGTCGGCACACTCTGATTGTACAGTGTGGCAACAAAGTGGGAGCTTCTTCCTCTTACAAGTGATCTTTGGCCGAACACAGACACCGGCTGCAGAGAAGCACTCAAACCAAACATGAAGGTTATCACATGTCTCTTCACTAATGATAGAGTTTAGCCAATCTGTGCATTTGGCCAACCTCCGTGTCTGAAGTCACAATCGCTCACCGGTGCAGCCAAAATTGTTTAGCATTAACACCCTTTGATTCCCATCTCATTCTGAGCAACGCTGAACAGAAGAGCCTGGCTGTCATCAAGGAGAGCAGCAGCTCTGCAGCACAGACCATTCAAATAAGCCTGGATCTCATATTCATATGAACTCTTCTGCTTATTACTTGTAGTAAAATAGCAGTTTTAAACCTAGCCGTCCTCTACCGGTCCTGTCCTGTGAGTGTAAACAACACACAACCTCCATTACTCGTGCATTTGCAAACCCATTAAGTCCAGACAACACACCGGGGTCACATCCAAGGTGAAGCCCACAGACGGGCCGGAGGTCAACTCAACAGCACTTAACCCACGCCTTCCATCCATCACATATCGAAGTGTAGGAAGGAAGTTCAGTGACTGAGCATGTCTGTGCATGTGACAGACTACAGCGAGGCCTCGCCCCCCCTCCTCCTCTACATGCTGTTATCTGTCCGACCATCTCTGTCCCCCTCCTCGGGTTCCCTGTGTCTGCCTCCTCTAGACGGCTCCCATCCATCAGCCTCCCAGCTCCCTGCTCTTCAGCCTCCACACAAAGGGAGAGGCAGAGACCTTCCTCTTAGTTCAACTCCAAGTTCACCGGTGGATCAGAGTGCTGGCAGACAAACGGGCCAGGTAACATCCGTTCACTGGAATGCTCAGCTTCCTGGGGGACGTCTGAGGGGAAGTCTGGGTTTGCCTCATTTACCATCTGAAAGCACCACAGCAGGAGAACGCCACTAAAACATTAGCCTTCATAAATCCCTTTAAGAGATGATATATGACCGCTTCCTCATCACTCAGTCCAAACATGCACAAGATCAGAAGGTTCAGCCCTATATCGCATGTAGGTAATCAGCACAACTAAGGCCAGGAAGCTGTAGTCCCTTTAGAGAAATGTGTCCTAAAAACAACAACATGTATAGATTTGGTATTAGTACCAAGACACAGGTATCATATCCTCCAATGATACGCAGTCACACTATTGACCACAACTCTTCAACCGTGATGCCAGATTTCAATGACCAAACTTGATCTTTTATTTACTTTAGTCACTTTTTATTTAGTGAAACAAGACATGTGAGACAGAATGTAGAACATAGGGTGACATGACAGGATTCACACTACAGGGTGTCAAATAACAAGCAAACGTTGGACCCTATGGTGAGTCTGTTGTGTAAGACTCTTGTGTGTGACATGACCAAACCTGTACATGTGACTGATGAACTGTATGGTTGTTTCCCACCAAATATCCCAGGAAACACAAAGTCAGAGACTAAAAATGTAAAAAATCTATTTTACAAAGGTATTCAATCCACTTGATATTAACTGACATCTGTTTTCAGAATTCAATATTAACTGTGGTTATAGTTACAGTGCTTTATGATTTTTTATTTCTGTATTACCGTAGTTGTGTTGAGGGGAGGGGTCTGTAAGGGACTTGGCTTGGAAGACGGAAGGTGACCGGGTCAAGTCCAGCACGGCACACGTTACAGAGTGTGAACTGACGTGTGCTTGAGCAAGGCACTGAACCCCTAACCGCTTCGAGCACCTGACTATGTGGCGGCTCCATCACTCTGGCGTCTCCCCACAACTAACGCATGTGCATGAGTGAGTATTTCCTGTGTAATGAGGTGAGCCCTCAACGTAATTGTAACACAGACTCATATTGCTGATGACCTGAGCAGGCAGACGGCCTGCAGGGGTCACCCAGGACAGACTACACTACAGTCAGATATCACATGAGAAGTGGACCCGCCCCGATCCTGCTGGGGGGCCGAAGCGGCTCAGAGTCTCTGTGGCAGATTGCACGGGGCAGCGGCGAGCAGACGGTCAACAATGGACGCCAGTGTGCATCCTCCATTAATCCTGCAGCACTTACAGTTACCCAGCGGTGCCAAGCCTGACGACCAATGGAGGGCCAGACTGCCAGGCCAACGGCGCCACCCTGCTGCCCCCGACACATTCATCTTCCCACCGGGGAGGTGTGGGCCGCCAGACAGACGCAGACAGCAGAGGCAGCGACGAAGACGGAACGAGACAGAAGAGGACAATGGGAAGGAGGAGAGGAAGAGAGGAGGGATAGAGATGTGGAGAAAGAGAGGTTAAGAGGCAGCGAGGTACAGGGAGAGCGGGGGGGGAGGAGGGGAAACATGAAGGAAAAGGAAAAAAACACAAAGCGGCACAGTCCCCCGCTGTAACTGATTAAGGAGGCCCCAGGGTCCTGGCAGAGGTGCAGGCTTTAGACTGGAGGAGGAGGAGGAGGAGGAGGAGGAGGAGGAGGAGGAGGAGGAGGAGAGCTCCACTCTATCTGCCTGGGGACAATAAACCAGTTTGACTGACCTGAACCACAGAGGGCTAGCCCCACTCTGAATAGTAACTCTGGCGTCAGCATCATCAAATCAAGACCTTTCTCTTAACAAAAGCTTCCAAGGAAGTGTGACCTTCATGTGACCTTCATCTTCACTGGCTCAAATATTGGTCACAGTAAATGCTGAGGTTTCGTAAAATTGTGAAAATGCTGAAGTTTGACGGGTCAAGAAAAACCAAACAAATAACAAACCAGATGATGATCTATTCAAGTGTCTAAGCCATGACGGGAACAATACCAGGACCCCAGAAGTGAAATCAGCTTAATGGGATTCAGCCATCATTCATTTGAATGTAACTACTGTAACATGTGACTCATGAATAGAGCTACAACACGTCTATAGCTCACTGACATACTGTAACATGTGACTCATGAATACAGCTACAACACGTCTATAGCTCACTGACATACTGTAACATGTGACTCATGAATACAGCTACAACACGTCTATAGCTCACTGACATACTGTAACATGTCACTCATGAATACAGCTACAACACGTCTATAGCTCACTGACATACTGTAACATGTGACTCATGAATAGAGCTACAACACGTCTATAGCTCACTGACATACTGTAACATGTCACTCATGAATACAGCTACAACACGTCTATAGCTCACTGACATACTGTAACATGTGACTCATGAATAGAGCTACAACACGTCTATAGCTCACTGACATACTGTAACATGTGACTCATGAATACAGTTACAACACGTCTATAGCTCACTGACATACTGTAACATGTCACTCATGAATAGAGCTACAACACGTCTATAGCTCACTGACATAGTGTAACATGTGACTCATAAATAGAGCTACAACACGTCTATAGCTCACTGACATACTGTAACATGTGACTCATGAATAGAGCTACAACACGTCTATAGCTCACTGACATACTGTAACATGTCACTCATGAATAGAGCTACAACACGTCTATAGCTCACTGACATACTGTAACATGTCACTCATGAATACAGTTACAACACGTCTATAGCTCACTGACATACTGTAACATGTCACTCATGAATACAGCTACAACACGTCTATAGCTCACTGACATACTGTAACATGTCACTCATGAATACAGCTACAACACGTCTATAGCTCACTGACATACTGTAACATGTGACTCATGAATACAGTTACAACACGTCTATAGCTCACTGACATAGTGTAACATGTCACTCATGAATAGAGCTACAACACGTCTATAGCTCACTGACATACTGTAACATGTCACTCATGAATACAGTTACAACACGTCTATAGCTCACTAACATACTGTAACATGTGACTCATGAATACAGCTACAACACGTCTATAGCTCACTGACATACTGTAACATGTGACTCATGAATAGAGCTACAACACGTCTATAGCTCACTGACATACTGTAACATGTGACTCATGAATACAGCTACAACACGTCTATAGCTCACTGACATACTGTAACATGTGACTCATGAATAGAGCTACAACACATCTATAGCTCACTGACATACTGTAACATGTGACTCATGAATACAGCTACAACACGTCTATAGCTCACTGACATACTGTAACATGTCACTCATGAATACAGCTACAACACGTCTATAGCTCACTGACATACTGTAACATGTCACTCATGAATACAGCTACAACACGTCTATAGCTCACTAGCATACTGTAACATGTCACACATGAATACAGCTACAACACGTCTATAGCTCACTGACATACTGTAACATGTCACTCATGAATAGAGCTACAACACGTCTATAGCTCACTAACATACTGTAACATGTGACTCATGAATACAGCTACAACACGTCTATAGCTCACTGACATACTGTAACATGTGACTCATGAATACAGCTACAACACGTCTATAGCTCACTGACATACTGTAACATGTGACTCATGAATAGAGCTACAACACATCTATAGCTCACTGACATACTGTAACATGTGACTCATGAATACAGCTACAACACGTCTATAGCTCACTGACATACTGTAACATGTCACTCATGAATACAGCTACAACACGTCTATAGCTCACTGACATACTGTAACATGTCACTCATGAATACAGCTACAACACGTCTATAGCTCACTAGCATACTGTAACATGTCACACATGAATACAGCTACAACACGTCTATAGCTCACTAACATACTGTAACATGTCACACATGAATAGAGCTACAACACGTCTATAGCTCACTAACATACTGTAACATGTCACACATGAATAGAGCTACAACACGTCTATAGCTCACTAACATACTGTAACATGTCACACATGAATAGAGCTACAACACGTCTATAGCTCACTAACATACTGTAACATGTCACACATGAATACAGCTACAACACGTCTATAGCTCACTAACATACTGTAACATGTCACACATGAATAGAGCTACAACACGTCTATAGCTCACTAACATACTGTAACATGTCACACATGAATAGAGCTACAACACGTCTATAGCTCACTAACATACTGTAACATGTCACACATGAATAGAGCTACAACACATCTATAGCTCACTGACATACTGTAACATGTCACTCATGAATACAGCTACAACACGTCTATAGCTCACTGACATACTGTAACATGCGACTCATGAATACAGCTACAACACGTCTATAGCTCACTGACATACTGTAACATGTCACTCATGAATACAGCTACAACACGTCTATAGCTCACTGACATACTGTAACATGTCACTCATGAATACAGCTACAACACGTCTATAGCTCACTGACATACTGTAACATGCGACTCATGAATACAGCTACAACACGTCTATAGCTCACTGACATACTGTAACATGTGACTCATGAATACAGTTACAACACGTCTATAGCTCACTGACATACTGTAACATGTGACTCATGAATACAGCTACAACACGTCTATAGCTCACTGACATACTGTAACATGTGACTCATGAATACAGCTACAACACGTCTATAGCTCACTGACATACTGTAACATGTCACTCATGAATAGAGCTACAACACGTCTATAGCTCACTGACATACTGTAACATGTCACTCATGAATAGAGCTACAACACGTCTATAGCTCACTGACATACTGTAACATGTGACTCATGAATACAGCTACAACACGTCTATAGCTCACTGACATACTGTAACATGCGACTCATGAATACAGCTACAACACGTCTATAGCTCACTGACATACTGTAACATGCGACTCATGAATACAGCTACAACACGTCTATAGCTCACTGACATACTGTAACATGCGACTCATGAATACAGCTACAACACGTCTATAGCTCACTGACATACTGTAACATGTGACTCATGAATACAGCTACAACACGTCTATAGCTCACTGACATACTGTAACATGTGACTCATGAATACAGCTACAACACGTCTATAGCTCACTGACATACTGTAACATGTCACTCATGAATACAGCTACAACACGTCTATAGCTCACTGACATACTGTAACATGTGACTCATGAATACAGCTACAACACGTCTATAGCTCACTGACATACTGTAACATGTGACTCATGAATACAGCTACAACACGTCTATAGCTCACTGACTACTGTAACATGTGACTCATGAATACAGTTACAACACGTCTATAGCTCACTGACATACTGTAACATGTCACTCATGAATAGAGCTACAACACGTCTATAGCTCACTGACTACTGTAACATGTGACTCATGAATACAGCTACAACACGTCTATAGCTCACTGACATACTGTAACATGTCACTCATGAATACAGCTACAACACGTCTATAGCTCACTGACATACTGTAACATGTCACACATGAATACAGCTACAACACGTCTATAGCTCACTGACTACTGTAACATGTGACTCATGAATACAGTTACAACACGTCTATAGCTCACTGACATACTGTAACATGTCACTCATGAATACAGCTACAACACGTCTATAGCTCACTGACTACTGTAACATGTGACTCATGAATACAGCTACAACACGTCTATAGCTCACTGACATACTGTAACATGTCACTCATGAATACAGCTACAACACGTCTATAGCTCACTGACATACTGTAACATGTCACACATGAATACAGCTACAACACGTCTATAGCTCACTGACATACTGTAACATGTCACTCATGAATACAGTTACAACACGTCTATAGCTCACTGACATACTGTAACATGTCACACATGAATACAGCTACAACACGTCTATAGCTCACTGACATACTGTAACATGTGACTCATGAATACAGTTACAACACGTCTATAGCTCACTGACATACTGTAACATGTCACTCATGAATACAGCTACAACACGTCTATAGCTCACTGACATACTGTAACATGTGACTCATGAATACAGCTACAACACGTCTATAGCTCACTGACATACTGTAACATGTGACTCATGAATACAGCTACAACACGTCTATAGCTCACTGACATACTGTAACATGTGACTCATGAATACAGCTACAACACGTCTATAGCTCACTGATTAACATGATGCATCTCATCTGTAGTGTCCTTTGGAGTGGGAAAGCAAAGCAAACTATCAGACTGTGTGACAGTAAATATGTGATTTTAGTACAAATTCTAAAGCTTAACAACTGCTAAAGTCAAAGTTCAGCCGATATTATACAAGATCATCTGGTAACCATGGTAATGGTTCAATCAAGAAGTGTAAAGGAGTATATATATATATATTCAAGTCCAAACTAGAGAGGTGAAAGCACCCGTAGTCCTATGAATCCTACGCACTAGGACTGATGAGTCCACCTATCAAGGGCATCCTCTGTCTGTGAATATAACCATGTGTGATGTAATCGGTTATACACAACAGTCACATGCAGAGATAAAGAAATAGAGATCCCTTGTTTACACTACGCATGCTGTGTATCGTGAGAGAGAGACTGACCTGATGGAGTAAGGACAGGTGAAGTGTGTGTCTCCGTCTCTCTGGTCTGCCTGCATCTGGAGCAGCCGTCCGATGACCTTCATCAGCCCCTGGACGTTTCTGTTCACAGGTCACAAACAGAACACAGAGAATAATCAAGAAAGACTCAAAAGGAAAGAGCTCATTTGACTTTTGAAAATGAATCAGGCCTCCTTCTACAATAATGAAATAACTTGCAGCGTGTTAGATTAGATTAGGTAAATGTGTGAAGCACAGCGAGAGGTGAAACACCGTTTCAGATGAATTGACACTCGACCAACGATCGCATCATTTAAATGAGCAGTCGTTGGAACTAACAACGTTGACTTAGGTCTAGTTGCAAAGCCAAACACAACAGCACCGCTGTGTGGCATCAAATGAACAGAAATAGACAACTAAATGGTGCATAACAAATATATATATATGACAATTAATTGTCAACTAAAATTAGGGCTAAGTGATATGGCCACAATCATTTTTTATCTTGATAATATTATATATCACAATACAGTACTATAAATAAAAAGCCTATCCTTGTATGCTCCTGTGTGGATTAAATACTCATTTAATGAAGAACTTTAGAGTAAAATGATCAGACCAGTTTCAAGTGTAAATACTTGCAGCTGTACTTCTACACGACTATGTTTACATGAATGCACACTAACTGATTAGATTAAGTCAATACTTTTGATTTGACTTTGTTAAGTTTGATGAGATTTTCGGAGGAACCACAGCTAGTATGTGCTCGTTATTATCGATTCAGACGACGTAATAGTGTATCACGATATATGATCTCATCACATTATGATTGGATTGTCCTAACATTCATCATTGTGACTGTGCTGGTGTTCAGTCCAGACCTGCAGGTCAGAATGTGGCTAGCCATCATCTCACTCATATTACGTTAGATGTATAGTTCATAGGATACATGCAGATAGATCTATTATTTTGGCATGATGATGGGATTTCTTTGTCCCACCAACCATCGGCAAAAAGGTCATCTAAAATGCTGACTCACCATGTTCCATAGAAGAGGAGTCATATAATGTTGAATAGAAAAGGTCAGAGAGTTAGACCTGATCCTCCTGCTCTGATGGGCATGAGACTAATGGATCATCAGAGGACAGTGTCCTCTTACTAAAAGCTGAATTATGCGTCTGCATAGAGGTGCTGCGTCACCTACAGTCCTGTACTGCTCCATGTACACTATGCACTGTGGCCTGCCAGAGTTCATCTAAAGGGGCGTAAATATATAGACGGTGAAGGCCCTTTGGTTACACCGGGCCCTCCATCAATGTGTTCCTACCTACCTACCTGTGATCACGGGTAGTAAAAACTATTAATAAAAACATCCAATGAATAATATCTGTCAAAACAAGCAGAGCGAGCAGTCCTGTCTCAACATAACGAGGCAGTACGATGAGTCAGGAGACAAAAGAACAGGAAGGAAAGGTGGCAAAGCTCCCACAATTACATTCAAATCCCATTTTAGTGAACTCTTGTTTTGAGTCGATATTATACAGACTTAGTCACAGCTTTAGTTTCATGAAGCTCATAAACATCTCGTCTTTGTCAAGGAGAGACTTCAGGAGAGATTCAAGGCTTAAGTTGACCTCAACCGCTGGTGATGACACCCACGATCGCATCTACTGACAAACGTATATACGTCCCCCTGATGACAGTGACTGGTGGGGATACGAGCAAGTAGCTTGTGCACAGTGAGTGCATATCTGAATTTGGATGCACATTTCAGTAGACTACAGAAGCACCGTCTCATCCATGAGTGATACAGTAACTGTGAATTCTGAGGACATCACAGCGTCTTGCAAGTTTTCTTTTTCTTGAGATTCTACTGAAAGGATCATTCTTCTTTAGCACTATTTGTCTGTCTGCTTTAATAGTGTAGCTTTAAGAAACACAAGGAAGACATGGAGAGATCAAGAACGGCACAGCATCCTAAATCAAAACAATAGTAAAGCTCTACTTTAACATTTGTGATTGGACGCTTTGTGTACCTGGAAGAGGGCAGGAGGTTTAGGACGCTGTTGAGAACGTAGTGCAGGTCTGCGTGGCCTTGATCCACCAGCAGCACCACGGCATCGCAGCAGGCTGAACGCACCAGAGCACAGTCACTGCAGCACTGCTGCCACAGGGCCTCCAGCGCCGGACCCTAACACACCGCAACAACACACACAACTCAAGATCTGGATCCAGATTCAGCTTAAAAGGGAAGACGGTACTGAATCGACTGTCCGTCATAGTTTTTCCAGACCATATTCAGATTTGGAAATATACATTTCAAACCAAAAAGGTGCACACGGTAGAGTTCAGATCTCCGCCAGGTGTGTCTGCAATGACCACTGCTGTATTGTGTGATTGAATGCAACGAGTGCTGTAAAGCGACTAATAGAGGGACAGCAGTGTGTGCACTGGTAGCTCTGTTAGCTGTCATAACAGTGTGTAAACGGTTTCCTCCCACTGTGTCTTTGGGTGCAGAGCAGCAGCTGGGGGTCGGCGATGCACTCAGCAGGCTAAAAGGCTTCGAACAGACCATGTGATCGGTATCGTGGATCCTAATGGAGCTTCCTTAGCAGGCATAAACAAATATGTGTGACACACTCAACCAACCAAACGCTCACCTTTCTTTCAATGACTGATAGCTGGTTCACAGTTTCTAATGAACATGTTAAAACAGGACACACTTCACATTCAGCAGTAATGAAGCATCACAGTCACTCACCTGGGTGGAGGACTGTGAGATTTGCCCATTTGTTGCTTTCTCTTTCAGCACGGCAGCAACAAGATGTCTCACCGTCTGGGAAACAAAGAGCAGACCTTCAACATGACAAGAACATCGGCACGACGGCTGAACCTGTGAGTTTGCATCACAAGGACAGTTCAACATCCTGGGAAATACATTCATTTGCTTTCTTGCTGAGATGAGAGGATTGGTATGCTCCGCCTCTATTTGAATGCTTCCATCAGTACATCTCCATGTGGGACACGGTGCCCACTATGCACCTTCTGACAGGCTAGTGTGTCTCAAATCAAACTCGGCTGCTGTGCACTCACCAGAAATGAAGACGAAGATACCAGACAGTAGGAATACATCATGGAACTAAAGACCCTGACTACCAGTGTGAGGAGTCAGCAGCTTACCTGGGCTTGGATGACGGGGCTGGGGAAGTCAAATCGTATCTTCAAAGTGTCCGTCATGTCTGCTGGTTAAGCCTTAGAGAGCAGAAGGAGACTCCGTTAGGATAAGTTCACTAAACGTCATTAGAGTTACCAGTGTTACTTGGTGCGCCCCTTCTATTGAACTCAGGATATCACATTCCCGTGGTGCTGAAGTCGGCCCTTGAAACGGAAGTTAAGTGATGCTATGAGCCACCTGATGCTATGAGCTTCATACCATCAGGACGACGATCCCAGGGTGAAGCACTGCTTGGAGCTATTCAGGCACCGACACTTTGAAAAGCCCATCTGGGCCGTGTGTTATTCAATTATTGGCCTGCAGCCACCACATCATTTTGCATGAAATTATTGATAAATCCTCAGTTTACCACTCCGCTCACAAACTCACAGGTGGCCCCTCTCAGGCTGTGTCCTTACGTCTGACGAGACGCCGTACAGGTGCTGACCACAGCTGCTCTCCAGCACACAGCAGGTCCACGGTTACTGCTCAATACTTCAGAGAGCAGCTAGTATTGGCTCTGAAGGGTCAGATTGTAATCTGGTTCATCAGAGATTTTCCTTCTTTAAGTTAAAACTCAAACTGATTCCAGAAAGACGACTCGTTCTGAGAACTAGTTCAACTAGTTAACTGATAGTTTCTTTGGAACGCCTGTCTTTAGACAACGTTTAACGCTTGAGAACGTTGTCCTCTTATGTTAAATGAACACATATATATTTCTTTAGGTATAATTCTGGTGTCTGAGACAAATCTTGTGTTGGATGTAGAATGATCAGAAACATTTTTGAAGGCCTTTAATATGTTGTCTTTTCACACACCATAAGGGTTTTTAAAGGATATATTTGAAATATCTGGGGGGGGGGGGTGGCAACTAATATCTAAAAACAATGAAGTACATATAACTTCATGTGAGAGATACATTAAAGCTCTTACGTCCTAACGGGGAACATCTGAGCTCCTTTTCCACAAACCTTTCTTCCATAAATCAACATCTGTAAAGCGATTTATTGGTTTAACATGACTATAAACAGGGAACTCGAGCCTCATGTAGCCGGACCTCTACAACCCCCCCCCCCCCCCCCCCCCCCCCTCCCCTCCTGCTGCTGTTATCTAAGTGATAAGCCTGCTTTGCTGTACTGTCCACCACCCTGCTGCTGCTCACTCTCATTCAGCTCATGGCCACATAAACAGGTGAGTACTGCTGTACAACGATACTGACCGTTAAGAGAGTGTTTATTGATGTTTGAGACAACGATGCTGCTAATAATGGAACATCTACATGTATTTCTAGCATACTTCAGCTAAATACTCTTTAACATGAGTTGGACAGGAGTGTGTGGGAGAAGTTTACTTTTCAGTGAAACTAAATACAACGACTCATCACTTTTAGGTTTAGGTGACAGCTGTAATTTTGAAGAAGCTGGCTTCTTCTCTAATTTAAAGACAGTCGATGGTCTGCTAAACCTAAAAACCAGTGTGTACATAGAACTGTTCCAGTGCTTTCTACAGCATATGTACCTTAGAGAACAACAATATGGGCCGGCCCGTACTGCTAAGTCTGCATTAGCAATAAAAGGGAGGACAATGCATGCACAGTGTTGAGCCAACAGTGCTTTAGAAATGACACCACGGAGGCTTTAAAGCACACATGCCGACAGGCACGTGGGACTTTTGATGGGCTTTAGGAGGCACAACACACACCCTTTCACGGCCATGTTGGAAGGCCTGACATCATACAATGGCAACACCGTCGATCGTATTCTATAACTTATACAACAGGTTTGAATAAAAGGGATCGGGTTAGAGCTAGTTTTGAATAATGAATCATGACTTTATTAGATATGTCTGATTAGGTTCAGCTTCTCAAAATGGAATGTGAAAATATGCTGCTTTTTCATTTTTAAGTAAATTAATTGTTTGAGGGATTTGGATTGTTTACTGTCAAAACAAGCTTTTTAAGAGATATATATATATATATATATATATATATATATATATATATATATAGCAACCAATATGCATTACGAGATGTCTGAATCTTTGTAAATGATTGAATGAGAACCAGACTAAGGAGTGGATGAAGGCAGCCTCTCAAACATTGAAAGTTCCAAACATAAGTACACAAAAATGTTACATTAAACAGAAACAAAATCTCCACTCAGTTACAAAATATTATCACAAAAACAAAGATAGCACCAAAGTTATTATTAGAAACTGCTAATAAATACAAAAACTACAAAACTGTGTTTCAGCTTTCTGACTGTAAGTCCGTCTCTAATTCAACCAGTTAATCAGGTTACTGGTCAGTCAGTGACGGGAACACTGCTTCTGGGAAATTAAGTTGCAGTTCAATTTCTAAAATGATTTGTGCTAATCACACAAGCACAACAAGCTAAATTTAAACTATTGAAATATGTTGTTGTAAGCTGACACATTAAAGCCACTAGTAGTGCCGTGGAGCAATGTCTTCATGAGCAGGTGACCTGATCCCAGACTGTGTATCAAGACCACAAGACCACAAGACCGATCCCAGAGGTGTCTCCATCTGAACATGAACCTGGTGACTGGCTGTCATGATTGACAGCTTTGATTGACAGCTGCTCTCAAAAAAAGAAGACGCTTCATTTGTAATTCACTGTGGTCATTCTTAAGCAGACCTGTTCTTACAGACCCTCTCAAGGTCTTCTTTGCATGTTGTCTGGTAAGTTAAAACCATACAGTCCTGTTTGTTAGGCATCAGGATCAACCGATCCTTTGACTGGGCTGTTTGTTAACTTTACAGACATGTTGGGGTGAACTATTCCTTTAATACCATCCAGCAGGTGTTAGCGTCACGTGTGTGATTCTGGTGACAGCAGCACGTTAGATTTTCTTTTGTTTGTTTTGTTCCCTTGTCGTTTGCTAGATCCTATTTGAGCCGAATTAAAGGACGCGTTCTGCTTTGCCACGAGACGCTTTCAGTAGTGTGTCGTGCTTTACCATCTTTTGCTAATAAGTGAGTGAAAATAAAGAAGACAGGTTGTTCCATGGGCTTCTCTGTACCGTGGTCCTGATGCTGGATACGTGTCGCATAGTCACGTAGGAGAACTTTAGAACAAACCTTTGTTAGGCAAAAAGCTACAATGTCATTATAATGAAACAAAATAACAACACACCGACTAGCAAAGTAAGTTATAGCTAGCTGAACCGGCTAATATTAGCTACAATTGAGTCATAAACACAACTGCTGAAGATATTCAGTTAGCCGAGCATTCGTAAAATAAAGTGGACTGTATTCCCTCCGGCAGTAGACTGAGTATCATATTAGTCTCTCGGTTAAAAGTTGTACATGTTGCTGCCATAACTTTACCTCATTCATGCAACATCCTGCAGACCGCTGCAAACCCGCATGGAACTACGGCGTGTACCGAGGACCAAAATTGATGGAGCCCGAGAGTCCCACGCACACACATAAACTTTCGCTGCAAATCATGTTGTAATAACCTCAGAGTAACAATCAAGACTTTAGTGTAAACTTAACATGGAAGCTGTGAATAGCACGTTTATATAAATATGTACATACATGAGTTTGTAATCAGTGTTAACAGCTGTGATAATAATTCCATTATATTTATGGACTGTAACGCTCATACAGAGTGAGACATGAGGGCTGTCCATATTCAAATTTAATTATTATTACATCCATTATTTGTTTATTTTATTTATTTATTTATCTAATTATTTTAGTCCTAATTATTGGATTTTCAAGGGTGACCTGAGTGGGCTAGAATTGTAATCATTACAATACAATCAAAGTAGCAAGGTGTGATAGTTACATTTAAATGTCAGTATATTCATCAAAATAGCTTGTAAATTGTGTCTCATTTTGTTTATTGAAAGTCAGATGTATTGTTGTCACAATAACATGTTTAATCACATCAATCGTACATTAACCTTTGTTAATGTTGTTTGGCTGCTTTAAAAGGGTTTGAACATATCGTATAAACTGTTAAAAAATGCCTCTTTCGCCAGTTTTCTCTTGGGATTTGAAGGCAACATAATTGCAGGATGGATGCACCCCAACGATTGGAGGCCCGTGCATCTGCTGTTCTTTTATTGGCTCTTTCCGTCTCGTGCTCTGTCTGCAGACCAGCCCCAGTGGGTACGCCAAGCTGCGCGTGCGCTTTAACCCTCAGGATCGTTAGGTTTGCCGAATTGTGGAAAAGAAGTAACGGAAACGAGAGAATTTTATGTTCAAAATAAAAGGATGCAAAATAATAGACAAGAAGCAAAGAATATTATGCCATTGAGTAAATAGTCAGGTAGCCTAATGAACCTGTGCTTTATTGTATTGCCGGTAGCAATAAAGACTATAACTGCAAATAATCCATTTATCCATTCATCCATTTATCCTCTTAACCATGGCTGGTTCTGGGTTCTACCACCTGGACGAGCAACCAGGGGCCCAGCATATCATATACATGTGAAAACAAAAGGAACTTTTATTTAAAAAGTCATTACTAACTGCTGCAGATACACATGGCAAATCAACAACAAGTCTTGTACACGTTTTGATTGGGAGATGATGCTAAAAGATGAACCACTGTTGTAAAGTGGCTGATTAATTGACTTGCATGAGCACCACATAAAAAGCAGCTATTATATTATAGTTGTTCTAAAAAAGGATGCAATGTCCTTATTTTGCTCTCTATGTCATTTAACATAAATTAACTGTAATAGCGAGGCCAGAAAACCCATTTAGTTTCTCCAGGCCGGGGCCTTTTGATATATTGTAACAGGTGGAGGTCTTTATTCAACAATGATGGAGATTCAATATTGAAAAGCACAGACATGCATGCTGGCTACTCATGACCGCAGTATTTCTAAAGCCCTGTCCATGGTCTTGAGTAAATAAAATGCAAATATCGTGTCACGTCAACGCAAAATGGCAAATGGGGGGGGTGCACTGAGATTGGCCGCACTGCGATGGGTTTTATTTTGAAAGTCTGCAGCGGAACTTCTCCAGGGTACTGCGTGGTATTTGACAGCCGGCGAGGCTTTGAAAGTCTTGAGTGTGACTTCAGTCCAGGAGAGACCATGTCCGCCGTCACAGGCACACTGAATGCACCTCTACTCTCATTTAAAACCAATTCTCCATGAAGTAACAGTGACGCGGGGCCTCAAGGATGGCCAACTCGGTGAGTAGCCAGGTGGAGGATTTGCTCGCCGGTCCGGTCTAATGGAGTATATTTTTGGACATTTTGCCGGTTTGTCACAGCGGAGGAGTCGGTGGTTACTCCGTAACGAGGATTCTCAATCCGTACAGCTAGCTTGAGTCGATACGTGCCGCTGTGTCCTGATTGAACAGTGTAATGCAAACCCCCCACAATCCTGCGTATTTAATATTGTTCTCCTAACCACCAAAAAGCCTTTCGCTTGTACGTAAATTAAGGCAATGTCCAATTAAGGTTCCAGTCCATTCTTCAATTCGGCATAATGTTACACGCGGTGCATAAAGTAGCACGTAAATGCGGTAATATGTCAACTTTCAAGTGCTTTTTTTTAATGTTGTTTTCATGACAGTATAATGTAACAGTCGTACCGTTACTCCGTGGTAGAACGTCGTGGGAGCACGCTTCAGTAGTGTAAAGTTAGTGTAAATGAAGTGCTCCACGGGGGCTAACCTCCACACATCAGGACCTGTGCGCTTCAGCCAACAATCCAAGTCGTAAGTCAGATCCACTCAGGTGTAAACGTGGCGGACATCAACGCTTCATCAAATGAGCTGTTTTCTGTATTCTACATATAGAATATATCATGTTTTTAATGGTGTAGTATGGAAGCCTTGGGATATACATTCCTTT
Source organism: Leptoclinus maculatus (assembly GCA_032191485.1). Lineage (NCBI taxonomy): Eukaryota > Metazoa > Chordata > Actinopteri > Perciformes > Stichaeidae > Leptoclinus > Leptoclinus maculatus. Next base: position 251,332 of record JAVDOI010000020.1, on the reverse strand, counting down.
CTCATTCTGTCAAACACCTGGGTTTTTATTTAATTACATTTTGTTGCTGTTTGTGTTTTTCCCCACTTGTGTTAATGTTGAGTCGTAACCCTGCGTCGTTGTGTGTGGCAGGGTGCTGTTCAGGTGAAACTAGAACTCGGTCATCGTGCCCAGCTGAGAAAGAAACCCACTGTGGAAGGCTTCACCCACGACTGGATGGTGTTTGTCCGAGGACCAGAGCACAGCAACATCCAGCACTTTGTGGAGAAAGTGGTGTTCCACCTGCACGAGAGCTTCCCCAAACCAAAAAGAGGTAGGAGACGTCCTTCTTTCTGCTGGGTTTGGGCCCTTGTGCTCTGTTTCTTCAGCTGGTTTCTTATAAGACCAGCAGAGCGTCCACAGTGCTCACGTGTCTGCATCCAGTCCTGGAGCTGATCTCTTTACTGCTCCAGTGAAATGCTCAAATCCATATGTGGAGAAAAGGTAGTGGCTTTCGGTTCTGTGAGCAGAAACAGTAGTGCGTTGCATTTAATGTCCTGCTGCAAAGTTATGTGTCTCAGAGGACAGAATGGAAACAATGTTTAATGTGTAATAGCGTGTTGGCGTCTCATGTGAACGTCACTCCGTACAGATGTGCTTGAGACCCGTTGTTGCTTTTGGATATGAGAGCGGCTTGATTTGGGTTCTGTGAGGAGGAAGAACCTGCAGCCTGAAACACAAAGCAAAACAATAGCAAGTGTTTAAAGTCAAGGTTGGACTGATAATTGCTCTTTATTATGAACTCGAGCAGTCTCCCCACCACTAAAGGATGTACACACACACACACACACACACACACTCTGAAGCAATGTCCCAGAGCCCAATGGGATCTTTATCTGAACCCAGCTGTCCCTGTTTCAAATCATATACGACAAAGCATCAAGTCCCCAATCTGAGACGCTGAAACCAGCAACGTTTGTCATTTTTGCTTGAAAAAAACGATTCAAACATTTCAATTTGATAGAGTAATTGAATAATGAGGCTGATTAATTCTGGGTTGCTATCTGAGTCAGCGTGTACGATGAATCCGAAGTGATTTTCAAATTCAAAAGCATCTACATGCAACAGGTTACTCGGTGTAGTCTCGTGCTGTATTCTGATTGGCTGGTTAGCCCAGATGGGTTGTAGCTGTTGTCACATGGTGTGACTCGGTCATGTTTTTGATGCAGCTCTAAATCCTTCAGCAGTGTCTCTCTGTGCCATCGGGGATCACAGAGACTTCGGGCCATGCTGCTCTGCTGATTGAGAGCGTCCACACGGGGTGTGAGGAGGGCTGTAGTCAGCCGAGCATCGTGTGAGCTGGAGGAGTCCTGATGGAGGAGTCCTGATGGAGCATCTGGCCCGGAAGGGATCCATTAACGTCTCCTGCGCTTCAGGACTTTTTCACCCCACTTCAGCCTTTTGTGAGTTCAGGGGTTGTTGGGTGAGACTGACTCTTGGCATCGGTCCAATGTTGAGTCCTCCTGTTGCTCCTCGTGTAATTACATAGTTATAGAGTCAGGTTGCACAGGCACTTGTGATTTATAGTCCACATTAGCCAATAATAATTCTTGATGTTCTTCTGTTAACTAGCACCAATATGTGCGTCTGTCTATTTGTGCCTTAAGAGTCAGTAACAGTCTGGACACATGTGCATGCTGACTGTCTGCAGTCATTCTATCCATGAAGTTTACTTTCCTTATCCATTAAGCTGCCACTCATTTTCTTTATTTCATGTTTTGGTCAAGAAAATGGTTAATTGACTTCTGAAGTCATTAATCACATCCAGTCCTGCTGAGAGAGTCATTAGCCTGGCTTCAGTGGGGAATGTTGCTGTCTCGTGGCTCTCATGCTGACTCATCTGAAATTAGGGAACATAACACTTCATCGTTTGCATGGAGCTGTCACTGACATGTTGTGTATCGGTGACATCCGAGCAGAAGTATCTTTATAGTGTAGTTTGAGTGAGGAGCCTCTCTTTACCTCTGACTCCATCAATCACTTGTTGTTTCTTCAATAGTTTGGTAGTTCCATGTCGAGCTGAAACGATTAGTCCTTAAATCTATTAAGATTCAGAACGTTAAGCGTGCAACTTTTTGGGTCATTTTGAGAGAGTGTGTCTTCCAGAATATCCAATATGATTGATTCTTTCTTTACAGCCGTGTGTTCTAGAGAAGACGTCACAAGCTGTGATGGACATGTTTTCCTCTAGTTTCTGATATTTTATAGACAAAATAATGAGTTGATCAGCTGATTAATCAGTAAAAAGTCCTGAAATACTTCTGTAATACAGTCTGTATAACAGAAACAGGCCTTTGAGTCGTTGGGATGGGTTAGGGTTAGGGTTAAACTAAGATCAGTCCATCTTTAAGATAGAATCTCTGCTGTGAAGAAAAGGAGAACACGGCATGTTAGCACATGCTTATTTAACACTTGTAATCTTTTCAAATGGAAATGAGAGAATAGTAAATAGTTCTGAAAGTATTCTCCATAGTGCTGTCTCAGCACAAACCTGTCTCTTTATGAAACACATCAATAAGTCTAATTGTATTACTATGTATGGTCAAATATGCCTGGACTCTTAATGATGATGATGTTAGCCATAAACAGAAGAACGTCATGTGTTCACTTCACCTACCGAGGCACAGAAGCTAACAGACAGCTTAGAGGTTTGGCTTCCTCCGCCTCCCTCTTCTTTCTGTGCAGTCCGATCTAAGCACCAGAACTCTGAACCTCCAACAAGTCTCTGAGACGACGCATGCCGTGAGATCTCTCCTGAGTCGCTGAAGTCTTCCGTGTGCTTGAACACGGCGACAGGTCGTGAGCCGGAGGGCCTTCTGATCGCTCGGGTCTTCGGATGCACCCCAGAGATTCTAGTTGGAACACAGCCGGAGAGGAATAGATGAGAGAGGATGACTGCGTGGCTTCATTTGCTCAAACTCTTCAGGACAATGTAGCATTTTGCTACAATCAAACTAAAGTCACCCACAGGTCCACTCTCTCCACCAGAGAGACGACCTCAAAGGCCAACCCTACCTTTAGTCTCCTGACCTTGTTTGATTCAACGTGTCTACAGGAGTTCTCTTGTGAAGACTTCTGGTGAACTGAAAGCTAGATGGAGACGTTTAGATCCACCTGTTCAGGTTTAGAGACATGTTTAACTCAAATAGACAAAACGATGCTTGCAATGAACTAGAGCTAAAATAATTCATCGATTTGTGGATCAAGGAAATAATATTCAGCAACTGTTTCACAATCAATAGTTTTAATAAAGTGTGAATATTTCAGGTGCTGGAGCGTTGATTTGAAGATGTCACCTTGTTCTTCACAAATGTTCTGATGTCATCAGCAGCGCTTCACTGATTTATCAAGCAAAAATGCATCGTCATCGTCATCATCATCATCAGATTAGAGGATTTTCTGCCGTTCTTTGTCAAGAAATTGTAAAATGCATTTTTTTTTCACAATCTTTTTTTATTTAGTTTTTACATTTTATAGACAACCAATTCATTGAGAACATAATTGTTCAATAAATTGATAATCATAAATTGCAACCCTAATGAGATTAGGTTGCACTAATTATCTCATTGCAACTAGCTTATTATTATTATTACTATTATTATTATTATTATTATCTAGTGAATCTGTTTTATTTCATGGTTTACCCTTTTTGCTCGACAAACGACTTGACAATCAATCGATTATCACACTGTTGCCTATTCGTTTTCTGTCGATTCATCATTTTTCATTGTTTCCTCTCCATGGACAGAGGGTATGGTATGTTGTACAGAGATTGGATATACAAATAAAACTGAAGTGAATTCCTTTAACTCACCCTGGCCGAGTTGATGATGGAACAGAATTCACAGGAACAAGGATCGTGGTCGACTGTATGCATGCAGACTAAAGACCCACTATGTGAGCTCGGTGTAGTTGGGTGGAGCCGGGCCTGTTTGTCACCGTGGTACTGCCAACCCTACAAGCTCTCTCTCCTCTTCTTTTCCCGCCACAGTGTTTCATTTTGTCCATTTAGCAGCTGTTGAAGATTCCACTTCCTCACCTGCACGTCTCGCATGGTTACCCACTCTAAATGAGAGGGGGGGGTTAAACACGTCGTAAGCACAAAGTCAAGCTGTGCTCACATGTAGCTGCTGTTTTTAGAGTCTAGAGATGACATTTTACTACTTCTCTGTTTTACTTTTGTGGTCAGCAGGAATATTTGTGCCGTGTTAGGAAAGCTGATATTTAGTGCAGAGTTTAGAATAGATTCCTTATAACCACTGATCCATTTCAATACCCTGTGTGCTGAGATACCTCCACCTGGATCTCCTCTTGCAGAACAGCGGAGGTTAAAGGATGAAAGTCAGGAGAACTTCCGGGTTCTGCAGGAGAGCGTTTGTTCTGTGGACCAGAGATCCTGTCAGGATGTCATTGCCACTTGGCTCACTAGATTGAGGAGGCGTCTATTGTTTAGTTTAGTGTCGGCCACGCTTTATTTGCTCTTGTAAAGATGCTGACAGGCTCACATGGCACACTGATAGGATTTCACAAAGCTTCTCCACATCAGTTGTTCTTCTTATCATCCGAGCAGCAGCTGTCACAACACAGAAGCAGTCGCAGTGGGAGCGATGGGAGCGAAACTTCCTCCCACTCAGACAGCACATTAAGATTAATGACGAATCAGTCCGTAAAGCTGCCACTGCGCTTCCTTATGGCCACGCGGTTAACGGGCCGGTGTTGCGCGGCGTTGCCACGGCGACGGCCCAGTGGCAATGCCGTTTGAACAAATGGAGGTAAAGGAGCTCTTTGGAACCAGTGAGGGGGTTCTATTCTGGCAATAGGCGGCAGCGGCTCACGCTGCTTAAGCACCTCATTTGGAGCCGCGCTGCCATTTAATCTACTCTGGAGACGGCGTCTCTTCAGAGGTGTTTGTGATATTTCAGGGGACTGTCACTTTTATGGACAGATGTAAGACCGTGTAATGGGAAAGAAATGGTTTCAAAGATTCACAAGAGCTGAGGGGTTTTGTCTTCGAAGACCACGGTGCTCTTTGTTACTGAGGAAGAGAGAGCTTTCTGGTGTGGTGGTGTTTCTGCTGGCCTGGCTCTGCAAACCTCTAGTGTTCCAGTGTTGGAATAGTTAGTAGTATTATAACAACAACACCAGCCACAGCTAGCTATGCATTTGGTTCAGCAGGAAGAACAAAAGAAAAGCCACACAGTTTGTCTTTTTCATGACAAATTAAAACCTCAGACCATCAGTGGAGGTCACTGTTGGGTACACGTAGAATACACGATGTGTATATTGATGCACGTATGTGTGAGCAACATGTGCTGAGGTTAGCACAAACAGCTGATTGGCGTGTGAGTCAGTCACAATGTGGAGAGCACAAAAGAAACAGCGGAGCTGTACTGAGCCCACACCAAGCCACGACGTCTGTGTAACGTCTGTGTAACGTCTGTGTAGTCTGTGTAACGTCTGTGTAGTCTGTAACGTCTGTGTAGTCTGTGTAACGTCTGTAACGTCTGTAACGTCTGTGTAACGTCTGTGTAGTCTGTGTAGTCTGTGTAGTCTGTAACGTCTGTGTAGTCTGTGTAACGTCTGTAACGTCTGTGTAACGTCTGTAACGTCTGTGTAGTCTGTGTAACGTCTGTGTAGTCTGTAACGTCTGTAACGTCTGTGTAGTCTGTAACGTCTGTAACGTCTGTAACGTCTGTGTAGTCTGTAACGTCTGTAACGTCTGTGTAACGTCTGTGTAACGTCTGTGTAACGTCTGTGTAGTCTGTAACGTCTGTAACGTCTGTGTAGTCTGTAACGTCTGTAACGTCTGTAACGTCTGTGTAACGTCTGTGTAACGTCTGTGTAACGTCTGTGTAACGCTGCACCCGAAGTAGCGTGGCCTGTATGCCAGGTAGTGTGTAATTCCTGGACGACAGTCGCTTCTGCTCATTTGTACAGCGCAGTGGATCATTCCTAGACAAATGCCATTTCTGCTTGTTTATACGGGGTAGTGGATAATTCCTGGACAATTGCAATTTCTTTTTGTTTATAAAGTCCTGGATAATTCCTAGGCAACTGCAGCTTGTTTTTGTTTGTACAGGGATGTGGATAAGTCCTGGACATCGGCAGCACGCCCCTGTAATTTATTATAAGACCATAACATCAACATCTCCCAAACGATCAAGGTTTTTCCTCCTTAGACACCGTTATATGAGCTGTACATCTAGAGGCACACCCAACATGGTTTTGATCACAACTGTTCCACTGCCAAAGCTGCGGTCCTCGCTCTTTTGAATTTGTGTTCCACTAGTACCACGTTATAGACCTAGTTAGAGTGCATGAGGTGAACACAGTAAATATTTGGTTCACAGGGCGCACAAAACCCAAGAAAGCTGCAGACCAGACTTAACCTCCCATACAAAACTGTTTCATATACAGTTATATATACAGTATATATATATATATATATATATATATATATATATACCAGTGGCGGGCCGTGCATTTTATACCTGGGCCTTCAGTGCTGTCCTACTACAGTTGAACCACCTCCTACTAACCTCATTATGATGCCACAGCTACGGTTATTATTTGTTTTGTGTAAAAATTAAGCTAAACACCTACAAATACACTAACTGCAGAGTGCAGATACATGAATATGCGCATGACGGGATGCTTCGTCATTAATGGGCAATACATATAGTCAAAATCAATCCAGCAAAACTGCTAAAACACACATTCCACCACACACTACAGAGCACGAGCCATTCAAAATGTCCGCTCGACAGAGGCAGCAGATATTGGGATTGTCACCGCCCAACATGTCAGGCTAGCCCACTGACCAATCACGTACTTGTAGGCCAGCTAGCAGGCTCTGACATGTCAAAGAATACGCCCAACATGTCAAACTAAAGATCTGATTGGTTGAACACTATGACAATCAACAATATCGTCCCCATTCACTTAAACTGCACATGGATTCACTAGTGAGTCTGCAGGCCTCGGGCCTCTCTTCTTACCTAGAGACAGCACAGAGGTGAACTCTGATTGGATAAAAGCTCTACTTAAAACAAGCTGCACTGGAAGCAGAGCAACTGAGGAAGACAGTAGCTGTGCAATGAGAAAATTAGATAATGGGAAAAATATTTCAAATACATGTAGTGTATTTATGAAAAATAATTAAATTATAAAATAGCTATAACTTTGTGATTCTGTCTATGCCAGCAGAGAAGGCTTTGCTGGGCCTGACGGCTAATATATCAATTAGTGCTGGGCAAGTTAACGCGTTATTATCACGCTGTTTGTGTGGCGTCTCTTCTGTCTCTTCCTGTTTCCTTCACCTACATTCCCCTGGGTCCTAAGTCCCTCCATGTACAGCTTCTTGTCACCCTCTATGTACCAACGTACATTTATAACAAATACCACACATATTACGGTAATCAGCGTTGCATATGTGTCTGACCAAAATAGCAAAAATAGCAAAAAATAAATGATTCATTTAAATAATTTTTTTTTTGTTTTTAAAGTTTATTTGTTTGGAATATGTATAATAAGCATATCATTTAGTTATTGCTACTGAGAATTTAACAAAGGAAAAAAACATGACGTAGCTTCAAATTGCATCTCTTACACATGAAGATAAAGTTGTGAACACCGGCTGAATATCTATTATCAGAATCATTATAACTGTGTTATAACTGCTACTGTGTAAAGGGAATACTGCTGTTAAAAATAATCGTATTTGTTTAAAGTGTTTGCAAACTAAATGTTATTGCACTTTTGTTCATATAGCAGTACTTTTAAAATAAAAGTGCGCAATACACTACTTTTTAATTCATTATTGAATTTTGCGCATAACAATGTGATTAATCGCAAAAACAAATCATGCGATTAATCGCGATTAAAAATTGTAATCGTTGCCCAGCACTAATATATATATATATATATATATATATATATATATATATATATATATATATATATATATATATATATATATATATATATATATATATATATATATATATATATATATATATATATATATATATATATATATATATATATATATATATATATATATATATATATATATATATATATATATATATATATATATATATATATATATATATACACACACACACACACACACACACACACACACACACACACACACACACACACACACACACACACACACACACACACACACACACACACACACACACACACACACACACACACAGTGGGTACGGAAAGTATTCAGACCCCTTTACATTTTTCACTCTTTGTTTCATTGCAGCCATTTGCTAAAATCAAAAAAGTTAATTTTATTTCTCATTAATGTACACGCAGCACCCCATCTTGACAGAAAAAAACTGAAATGTATTAAAAAAGAAAAAGTGAAATATCACATGGTCATAAGTATTCAGACCCTTTGCTCAGTATTGAGTAGAAGCACCCTTTTGAGCTAGTACAGCCATGAGTCTTCTTGGGAATGATGCAACACGTTTTTCACACCTGGATTTGGGGATCCTCTGCCATTCTTCCTTGCAGATCCTCTCCAGTTCCGTCAGGTTGGATGGTGAACGTTGGTGGACAGCCATTTTCAGGTCTCTCCAGAGATGCTCAATTGGGTTTAGGTCAGGGCTCTGGCTGGGCCAGTCAAGAATGGTCACAGAGTTGTTCCGAAGCCACTCCTTTGTTATTTTAGCTGTGTGCTTAGGGTCATTGTCTTGTTGGAAGGTGAACCTTCGGCCCAGTCTGAGGTCCAGAGCACTCTGGAAGAGGTTTTCCTCCAGGATATCTCTGTACTCTGTACTTGTAATTCATCTTTCCTTCAATTGCAACCAGTCGTCCTGTCCCTGCAGCTGAAAAACACCCCCATAGCATGATGCTGCCACCACCATGTTTCACTGTTGGGATTGTATTGGGCAGGTGATGAGCAGTGCCTGGTTTTCTCCACACATACCGCTTAGAATTAACGCCAAAAAGTTCAATCTTGGTCTCATCAGACCAGAGAATCTTATTTCTCATAGTCTGGGAGTCCTTCATGTGTTTTTTGGCAAACTCTATGCGGGCTTTCATATGTCTTGCAGGTAGGAGAGGCTTCCGTCGGGCCACTCTGCCATAAAGCCCCGACTGGTGGAGGGCTGCAGTGATAGTTGACTTTGTGGAACTTTCTCCCATCTCCCTACTGCATCTCTGGAGCTCAGCCACAGTGATCTTTGGGTTCTTCTTTACCTCTCTCACCAAGGCTCTTCTCCCACGATTGCTCAGTTTGGCTGGACGGCCAGGTCTAGGAAGAGTTCTGGTCGTCCCAAACTTCTTCCATTTAAGGATTATGGAGGCCACTGTGCTCTTAGGAACCTTGAGTGCTGCAGACATTCTTTTGTAAGCTTGGCCAGATCTGTGCCTTGCCACAATTCTGTCTCTGAGCTCCTTGGGCAGTTCCTTCGACCTCATGATTCTCATTTGCTCTGACATGCACTGTGAGCTGTAAGGTCTTATAGAGACAGGTGTGTGCCTTTCCTAATCAAGTCCAATCAGTTTAATTAAACAACTGGACTCCAATGAAGGAGTAGAACCATCTCAAGGAGGATCAGACGAAATGGACAGCATGTGAGTTAAATATGAGTGTCACAGCAAAGGGTCTGAATACTTATGACCATGTGATATTTCACTTTTTATTTTTTAATAAATTTGCAAAACTTTCTACATTTCTGTTTTTTTCTGTCCAGATGGGGTGCTGCGTGTACATTAATGAGGAATAAAATTTACTTTTTTTATTTTAGCAAATGGCTGCAATGAAACAAAGAGTGAAACATGTAAAGGGGTCTGAATACTTTCCGTACCCACTGTATATAATACATTCAGTCTCTCTCCTCTGGCAGTCTGTTTACCAGCAGCATCTCATCACCTCATACGTTTGTTGTGTTGCATACAGCAGCTGTGCTGCTTTTCTTAGGGTGGAAACGTTAACCTCTAGTCTCATTTCTGCTCCTGTGACTTGAAACTTCCGGATCTGTGAGTTTCATCAAGGTTTGCACTACGAAGCTATCTGAAGCTTCAAGTTTACACCTCCTGTCCCGGGTTTTCCAAAAGGCATCTCGGAGACCCAGAAAACCACTTCCTTACACTCACACTTACTCAGAGTATCTCCTTCCCTTACAGAAAGAGCGTTCTGTTCTGCCAGCCAGATTGGCGACAGTATAAGCCCCTTACATTGCACACACACACGGATTGATGCCGTAATGATTGGGCCAACATGTTAGCCTCTGGCCATCTCCCTGGCTCCGTGGAACGATCCCATGAAGCCTTTTAACTCCCCTCATGCTCCGCTCAGGCTTAATTTGTGGCTTGTGTGCACATACCACATAAGTCAAGTCACTGCAGTGACCTATACATCAGATCCACATCCTCAGGCTCAGTGTGTCTCACAAGCTGCAGTGCATTCCTGTGCTCTCTGCTGTGGCTTTGCTAATGGGATCTGTGATGATAGCAGTATTGATATGCTTTCCTCTGCATGTGTGCACATGTGTCCCTTTTGTCTCGTCTGAATACAGTAACAACGATGAGGTCCGAACTCTTTACAGAGAAGGGTAGCCACATCTTTTCTGTTTTTCAGTCTGTTAAATAAGTGATCACTATACTGGGATATATTCTAAATTCAGATTTGCCAAAAAACAAAGCAATAGATCACATGCATTGTGGAAACGAGCAGCAGCCTAATGTAATATTGAATAGAAAGGTACTGATTTCTTCAGACATTACTGGATGCCCTCTGTGGTTCAGGTTTGACCCATGCAGGTTTTTAAGAAACAAATATAAGAGATATGTTTAGCTCTGCAGCCAATAGCTTGGCTTCGATTGTATGATGTTTCTCTGTGCAAAGAATTGACCTTCGCCCGATTCTCATTTCCACTGAACAAATTCATCATGATGTACTAGCCGTTAGCTTTCAACACAGATGTGTTGTTCACATGTAACATTATTAGGGATCAGTGAATAGAAAGCATTAATACTGATCTCCTGATCGCATATTGTAACTGAATGATAGCTAATAACAATCGTTAGGCTAAACAGTGTGATTAACCGCGAGGGGGCGGTCCGTACACCACTAGTGTCGGGGCCGATCCGGGTGTGTTGTAGTGGATCAGTAGTGAAAATGAGTTCACTGTACTGTGTTTAGATGTGTTGCAGCGCTGCTCTTATCAGGCTTTACACTGCAGCTTTACACTCCCACCAAGGACAGTGACAAAATAATGTGACACTGATTTTAACTCTCAACAAAGCAATCATCCAGCAGTCTGCACTGACGTCACCGAATACTGTGACTGTAGGTGATTATTAGCTGTCGCTAGTTAATGTTCCTTCTGTGAGTGACTTGATGTCAGGAGTGTACGCTGTCTCTACTCATTTCCTACAAATCCAACCGAGTGAGACGTCTTTTCTCAGGTCCATTTCATTCATATCATGATGTTGGCTTTAGTAGCTCCAGCTTTTATTTCAGTGTGTCAGATACACAGTAATTAAACATTCAGGTAAATGTCTGATAATGCAGGTATGAATCAGCTGATACACCATGTTAAAGGACTGATTGTGGCCAAAAAAACTTGATCTGAAAACTTGGATAGGAGTAGGAGACTGTCTCTGCTTTCTGCTCAATACTTCCAGTTTGAACTGGCCTGGTCAATAAACGCCAACAGTTACATGCATTACAGTAACAGCTCTCTGCAGGTTTCTAAAACCACATGTTTTCTGTATTCACGGTGGGGAAGTAGAGTAACCAGATCTTCTCCTGGAGAAAGTGTGCATGTAAACATGTAGAGTTATTATAGTTTGTGCTCTCAACTGTAGAAACGTTACGATGAGACAAAACTTTGAGGATTTCTTTTCATCAAGTGATCAATTTGCCCAAAGTTGTGTTTATTGGCTGAAAAAAAACAATTCACTAGAGTTTACAGACAAAGTATTGTGTGTCTGATTCATTTATTTTGTATTATTGTACATGCTTGTAGTAACACGTATGCATTGATGATTGCTCACAGGTGAAAGGACCATGTGAGTGAAGAGCAGGGAGCATTTCACATGCTGATACAGGATCTGCTCATCTAGGGGTCCAGGATCTAGGGGTCCAGGATCTAGGGGTCCAGTTTTACTAACATGAAGCACACATCAGATGTGTGTGTGTGATCCAGTGGCAGCAGTCTCTGAGACGGAGTGTACATTAGGGACTAAACATCGCCGGGTCGTATGTGGAGGAAAATAACTAACATTTTGGGTAAAGGCTCCTAAGACCTCGCCCCCCCCCCCCCCCCCCCCCCCCCCTCACAGTGTCTGGCAGAAATCAAAGAGCTGCAGGAATTTGCCAGTAATTGTTTTACGATTCCTCAGCAATCATACCTACTTGTATAGACCGAACACAAAGAAAGCTGCAGGCCGGCTGCTGCTGCTGGCATGAAAGGACGGGGAAGGGGAGGAGGTGCAGATAGACCACCAAATCACAGGAACTGAGCCGTAAATGCTCAGTCAATGAAAGGAGGTAGGAGGAAGTGGTTTATTGAAGCATGCTTTATAAGGGCTCTTTCACCCTTTTCTCACTCGCCCCTGCCATAAAACATTTGTCTTTTATTTACAGCACTTCCACACACCAACGCTGGAGGATTTGAGTCAGGAATCACTAAATGAGCTGCGGTCGGTTTCATCAATGAGATAAATAAAGTCGTTTAGCACAGCTAACTTTAGCTGTTGCTGTAGCAGTTTGTTACAGCGGCTATTAGTCCATCGACACAGAGTCCATTACGTAAGTAACTGTTGAAGTCTCATCAGTACATGCCAAAGAAAGACGATTCCTTTCAACTTGTCGGTGATCAACCTATCAGTACATACATTACGTCGCTTTCCATTAACAAACAAGTTTAATTGTTCCTTAAAATCTTTGTTCGTGTTGAATCATATGTTTCATATGTCAGCATGCTGGCTGCACTATTCAGTCAAAGAAACCACAACGGTTACGATTAACTTTCATGACGTGAGAGCACTGTGAAAGGGTTAAAGCTCCCACCAACGACCTGTCAATCACAAGCGTGCTGCTGGGATTACACCATAGAAAGACCAAGCAGCATCCGTTTGGAGATTTCTGACTGCTCTGGGTATCTGTGGCTAGAAGAACGTAGTCACTAGATGGTATTTGGAGTAGGCGAGGATAGCTGGAAGTCGGGGGTCAGATGGGTGCCGATTGGTCAACTAGAGGGTGCCCAGGACGGCGCCCAGCTCCTCCCATAACAACAGACGATTCATTGGCCAAATGGATCAATTAGTCGACCTCTAGTAGTGATGCATACAGCAATAGCTGCACAGTTCCATCGTAAAATGTGTGACTTTCTGAAAGATCACTGGAGAAGATCAAATGTCAGAACATGCACACATGATGGTCCTCAGGGGAGGTGTGGGAGTCTGCTGGCCGCACCTCGTCCCACTGTGTTTGTCAGAGGCCTCCCTGTGATTTTGACCCCACCCCTTCACTTCAATCCCCCATTCTGTTCTTGGTCCCTTGAGGTGGGTGCGGCTTCACACCTATGTGGATTTAGTCTAGAGTGTGCTGATGGTGTTGATGCATCATTTCTTTAGTTTCTTTTGTGACCACCATGCTTCTGTCTGTGCTGTACGCTCTGCTGGTCTGGGTGCTGGTGGGGTGGGAAGAGGGTTCTGCCGGTAACCTGGTTTTCTTATTTCAAATCAGCTCCGGTTTAACCAAGAGAAGATGCTTAACATGATGAGAAGTGAGGCGTGCGTGCCATATTCAGCCCCTGTTTAACCCTTCTAGGATCTCGTTGTTGGCCGATTAGCGAGAGGTTATTTGGGTGAGCCGAGTTCCTGAAGAAAACTATAGTGTGACGTTGTTTTTAAGGGACTGTGCTCATTCAAGCAGAGACGCCACCCTACTGGGCTGCTAATCACCACTTACCATTGTTAGAGCAGCTCACGTCATGGCTACTCTGTTTTTCAGACTAACACATATGATCATATGATTGTGGTTTGTTCCAGTAAATTTAGTGTTGATTTGTTTTCCAAGACTTGTGCTCGAAATAAGTTATTTTTCTTCTTCATCTTTTTGCAATGTTCTTTGGAGTCCAACACAGACTACTACTGCTTAGACTACTACTAGTACTATGTATTACTTTGGTCTGCATTTGACATCGTCCGTAGCTACCACATATAACACAGGGGTAAGGTAGTACAGACCGCCTTTGGCTTGATTTGATTGGCTGGCTAGATCAAGTGTGACATTGACAAGCGGACACTGAAAGGTTGAGAATATTTAAGCTTTTATGCACATCTAAAAAAAAAGAAAGCGCAAGAAATGTGATGCACAAGAGAAGAGCGCACACCAGGCACGACGTACCGTGGAAAAACCTGTGGCGACGCCTTTCTAGCAGCCTGTCTCTGTGAACGGGACACTCACGAACGTTGGAGTTAGTGGGTACATGCAGCACATGACCCCGTCAATGCACGCAACATCTCCAGTAGGGTGGAGAGACTAATTCTGTTCTGCAGCTGGTGATTAATGATGGATGTAACCTGTTTGTGCAGAGATTAAACGGTAACGGTCGTGCGTCTTTTCAACCAGGCGCAGACTGCCGTTTGCTTCATCACAGTGACGTCTTTGGGCTCGTTAAGCAGGTGGCGAGAGTCACTCGCATTCTTCTCAATAAAGATTCATTCTTTCTGTTTGCTGCACATGTGGATGAACATGTGGCGTTTGTTGGACAAGTGATGCTGAGATGAATGTCTCCATTAGGGAGACGGAGGGATTAACAATAAATCAGTGGTCTAGCCTGGCCTCATTACAAAGCAGTCTGTGTAGAAAAGCCAAATACATAGTGACTGGCATTGTTCTGTGATTGGCATCTTGGTTTAAACCGAGGCCGCGTTCATAAGCGACACGGCCCTGTCCCTCTTTGAAAGCTTCTGTGACCGTGGGCAAGTTTTCGGTTACAGGTCAGCGGTCGCTTTGTGCCTCTCAGACGCTCCTTCAGATGATGGTAACCTTTTCAAACTGAACTAGTGAACCTCAGCCCAGATGCTGCCCTGACTTCTCCTTCACAGCACTACGCTCTCTTTTAACCATAACTTCACCCGTCACTTGAAACAGTTTGGACAGCGTTCAGACAGCGTTCAGTGAGTGTTACTGCTGAATTTATTTCTTTGTTTTTTATTGCTAATAAAAGGCAGGTCAGGGAGGGGCTAAACATGGTGTAACCCAGGAAGTAGTCCACCGAAGGCGTACAGCGGCATCTTGTCTCAAGATCAATTTAGTTTCATATCAAGTAATAACCGAACTCATTAAATGTATTGCTTTTGCTGTATGAAATCAAAGTTAATGTTTATGATAGTTACATTTAGTTTTGTGTCCTTGTTAATCCTTGTTTGGTCTACAAAACCTTTTAAAACGCAGCAACTCCTGAGCGAGAAGGCTCACCTCTTCTGTAAAACACAGCAGGAAACCCTGACATGATACATTCTCTCAGTCTTTTCTTATACAATGTCAGTATAATAATGTGTCCCCATCATATCCCTTATCTTTGCTATCTATTGAGTAAGGGCCCCGTCGCTGCATCCTGGGCTCCTTGGTTTAAAGAAATACAAAACAAGCATCAGCGCTTTCCCCTCCACCAGACTGACGGTGTGTGCAGACACTGACACAGCACTGTGGAGACAGGTCTGACTATGTGACACTGACTAGTTGTAAAAGCCCTTTCTAATTTACATATGGATAGAGATGCCCCCATCACGTTTTGTGCTGCAGATACAATAACCGATGAACTAACCCTTTTCAACATCATACAGTCAATACAAAGATTCTAAATGTTATTGTCACCTATGGTGGTTATTTGCGTAACAACATGAGTAGTTTTAGTGATGTATAACAGCTCATAATTCATCTCTTATATCTATGTCATGTTGCTGTGAAAACACCTTCAAACAACTGGATTTATTCAAGTTTCTCACCAAAAACGACATTTTACAAGATTACATTTGAACACATGATAACTTGATAAGTATAGAGCTTGAATGCATCATGATGTAACTCAATGGAACCTCCATTAATCCTCTTCATGCTGGTATCCTGAGCACACATCTTCACTGATGACTGTCGGTGGACCATAAATCAGGGCGTCCCTACATATTGATATTGTTATCTGACCAGAAGCCAAAGATAATCATGTTACTAATACAGCAAACACGAGCATCAAATTCTTTCATTTTAGGCTGAAACCTGTGAATGTTTGGCACTTTTGACTGACATTAATAATTGTTTAGTTTCATTAGAACTTCACAAAATCATTTTGTAATTCCTTACATTTCTCAGGACCCTTGTCAGAGAATCCCACAGAAGTATGAGGTTTTACTAGTGACGCCCCCCCCCCCCCCCATACCCGGGTCTAAAGGGGAACCGATAACAGTGAATACCCGGAGTATTGATGCGGTCCAGAGTTAACGGATCTGCTATCGCTACTTTAGAGGTTATGGAGGGAGATCTCCACGGAAACAACAAACACTGTTGCAAACCTCTCTGTGTCTTTGCACGAGGGGCGGAGTCTTGCTTTACACACACACACACACACACACACACACACACACACACACACTCCGGCTCAGTACAGCGTGAGACTCACATCATGGCTCTAAAGTGCGTCTACATTTGACTCCAGTAGAGGCTGAGAACTGTCGTCTCAAACTCAATAAAACGCTCAGAAGTAAGAACAGCAGCAGTTTATCACAACATGTAGCCAACGAGCAGAACATCAACCTGTCTGTGGAGCAGCCGTCCTCGTCCACTGCAGGTGACGTTAGTGAGGATATACAGAGTTTGATCAGACCAACAGACAAATGTGAATTACTTATTGTTTAGCTTATTGTTTAGCTGCGACTGTATTCTAAGGATCTGAGAACCTCTTGTAGATCGGTCCAGCTGTGTTGTTATAAGTTATTGTGAAGCTGCTAGTCCCACTACCAGGGCTCTCAGCCCCAAATATACTCCTCCCTGTAGGAATGTTCTCATATTTACATTTGTTGTTGGCATTGAAATAGTCGAGTCAACAATAGTGAGGTATTTAAACTACTTGTTCACACATGAATAATAAAGCAACGTTGATTCTTCTTTTTAATGAATGGTCTTTTTCTTTTACAAAAGAACCAATAAGAGTATCAATAACAGTACTAGTATTCATAGAGTCCTATCGATACGCAGCCCTAGGTTGTACACAGTCAGGTGTTGATATGAAGCTAAGAACTTTAGTTTCGTGACAGAAAATGAGAAAGTTGTGAACTACATACCACAAAGGTCCCTGGTTGGACATGAACCAGGAGTCTGTTCATGGTGGGAACCTAAACCACCAGGTCACACCAGGGTGCCTGTATTTTTACAGCTTATAACAGATATGTCGGCTAATAAGTAACCAGAAGTGTCAGCACAGTGATGCCCTACATCTGTTGCAGGTCAGTGAGAGACGGTGTCTCCAGTGCAGAGTTTGTCCATCAGGGAGTGCTTACAAGACCATCAGTTACAGTGAAATGTCTTAAAAGGAATAACACAAAAGAATTGTAAGTTCACTTTAGCTGCAATGAAAATATCTCAGCCTGACATCACGTTTACTCTGCTATCCGTGCAAATATGAAACAGACCAACACATGTACAGAGTTCATGTGCTCCAGTGTGAATGTTTCCTTCCATTATGGGGCTGTTGGGCTCATCTCCCTCTCCACCTCAGTTTATAAAGGGGTGGTGGTGGTGAATGGGCTCTTTTAGCCGGCTGTAATTGAACCTGACCCACTTGCACAATTAACTCTAACCCATAATATTTGCTCAGCGGTATTGGGTTTTGAATGGCTCGGCCCCAGCGGTGAGGTCGACCTCAGCATAGCCATCAATCACTGCTGCTCCCTGAAGGGGCGGGGCTCCACCGTGACCCGAGGGAGCACAGTGATGATTGGATTGCTGCCGAAGGTAAAAATGACTCGAGGAATTTCCAAGTTCTCCCGCATCACTGAGAGCCAAGTTGTCAGTTTAATAAAGTTTCTCCTCTGAGACTTCCATTGTATTCCTTCTTTGTTCTCCAGTCTCTCTTAAAGTTCACTTTAAGAAGGAGTGTGGGACCAAATACTTTTTGAGTACCTGTCAGGAACTGAGGTTTGACAGAAGATGCTTGATCAACTTCTTCAAAATACAGTGAAAGCGATTAAAGGCTCGTCTCATTTGATGATCGTCAGTTGTAGGCGTCAGAGTTGATATGCGCTTCGGGATGCTATTGCTTTCCAACATACAGAGTTCACAGAGCACCATGTAGTCGAGTCTGGATCTCAAACAGTCCACACTCTGGAGGATCGTGTGGAGGTTGTTTCAGCTGCAGCTGTCCTCCAGGGGAATGCGTGCTTTGACCGGCTCAGACACTTACTGCGACGCGTCCACGCACGTTATTCAAATCAACATATTTTTGTAATCGATATTTCCAAAGTCAAGAGGGAATTTTCTCAGCCGGCAATAGTTGTGTATTGTGGTTAGAGCTGAAATGATTAGTTGACTAATCTTTCAGTGTCTCGACTAGACGGCCGACTAGATTCTTTTTCATTACTAAATAATTGCTTGTTTCTAAAGCAGCAACAGGAATGTTTACAACAGCTAAGTCACTATATACAGTCAAGAGGGAATGAAGAACAGACATCAGTATCAGTCCTTTCTCCTGTCCTCTCTCCTCTTGTCCTCTCTCCTCTTGTCCTCTCTCCTCTTGTCCTCTCTCCTCTTGTCCTCTCTCCTCTTGTCCTCTCTCCTCTTGTCCTCTCTCCTCTTGTCCTCTGTCCTCCTGTCCTCTGTCCTCTCTCCTCTTGTCCTCTCCTCTTGTCCTCTCTCCTCTTGTCCTCTCTCCTCTTGTCCTCTCTCCTCTTGTCCTCTGTCCTCCTGTCCTCTGTCCTCTCTCCTCTTGTCCTCTCCTCTTGTCCTCTCTCCTCTTGTCCTCTGTCCTCTCTCCTCCTGTCCTCTGTCCTCTTGTCTTCTGTTCTCTTGTCTTCTGTCCTCTGTTCCTCTGTTCCTCTGTCCTCTTGTCCTCTCTCCTCCTGTCCTCTTCTCCTCTCTCCTCCTGTCCTCTGTCCTCTCTCCTCTTGTCCTCTCTCCTCTTGTCCTCTCTCCTCTTGTCGTCTCTCCTCCTGTCCTCTGTCCTCTCTCCTCCTGTCCTCTTGTCCTCTGTCCTCTCTCCTCCTGTCCTCTGTCCTCTCTCCTCCTGTCCTCTGTCTTCTTGTCCTCTCTCCTCTTGTCCTCTCTCCTCTTGTCCTCTCTCCTCTTGTCCTCTCTCCTCTTGTCCTCTCTCCTCTTGTCCTCTGTTCCTCTCTCCTCTTGTCCTCTCTCCTCTTGTCCTCTCTCCTCTCTCCTCTTGTCCTCTCTCCTCTTGTCCTCTCTCCTCTTGTCCTCTCTCCTCTTGTCCTCTCTCCTCTTGTCCTCTCTCCTCTTGTCCTCTCTCCTCTTGTCCTCTGTCCTCCTGTCCTCTTGTCCTCTCTCCTCTTGTCCTCTCCTCTTGTCCTCTCTCCTCTTGTCCTCTCTCCTCTTGTCCTCTCTCCTCTTGTCCTCTGTCCTCCTGTCCTCTGTCCTCTCTCCTCTTGTCCTCTCCTCTTGTCCTCTCTCCTCTTGTCCTCTGTCCTCTCTCCTCCTGTCCTCTGTCCTCTTGTCTTCTGTTCTCTTGTCTTCTGTCCTCTGTTCCTCTGTTCCTCTGTCCTCTTGTCCTCTCTCCTCCTGTCCTCTTCTCCTCTCTCCTCCTGTCCTCTGTCCTCTCTCCTCTTGTCCTCTCTCCTCTTGTCCTCTCTCCTCTTGTCGTCTCTCCTCCTGTCCTCTGTCCTCTCTCCTCCTGTCCTCTTGTCCTCTGTCCTCTCTCCTCCTGTCCTCTGTCCTCTCTCCTCCTGTCCTCTGTCTTCTTGTCCTCTCTCCTCTTGTCCTCTCTCCTCTTGTCCTCTCTCCTCTTGTCCTCTCTCCTCTTGTCCTCTCTCCTCTTGTCCTCTGTTCCTCTCTCCTCTTGTCCTCTCTCCTCTTGTCCTCTCTCCTCTCTCCTCTTGTCCTCTCTCCTCTTGTCCTCTCTCCTCTTGTCCTCTCTCCTCTTGTCCTCTCTCCTCTTGTCCTCTCTCCTCTTGTCCTCTCTCCTCTTGTCCTCTGTCTTCTTGTCCTCTCTCCTCGTCCTCTGTCCTCCTGTCCTCTGTCTTCTTGTCCTCTCTCCTCGTCCTCTGTCCTCTCTCTCTTGTCCTCTCTCCTCTTGTCCTCTCTCCTCCTGTCCTCTGTCCTCTTGTCCTCTCTCCTCCTGTCCTCTGTCCTCTCTCCTCCTGTCCTCTGTCCTCTCTCCTCCTGTCCTCTGTCCTCTCTCCTCCTGTCCTCTCTCCTCCTGTCCTCTGTCCTCTTGTCCTCTCTCCTCCTGTCCTCTCTCCTCCTGTCCTCTTGTCCTCTGTCCTCTCTCCTCCTGTCCTCTGTCCTCTCTCCTCCTGTCCTCTGTCCTCTCTCCTCCTGTCCTCTCTCCTCTTGTCCTCTGTCCTCTGTCCTCTGTCCTCCCCCTCTGCTGATTCACAGTCTACAGGTAGAGAGAGGAGAGGAGGAGCTGCTTTGTCTCAGCCAGTAGAAAAGTTGACAAGAATTCTTAGATTTGTGTCAAACTAAACTAACCAGTTAGACCAGTCAGCGTGAGAATAAATGACACCAAGAAGTTAACATCCATATAAAACCAGTAGTTGTATCATATCAATACTACTGGTTAACCATTGAACACTGGGTTGTAGTACCATCACTAGCTGCCGTTGTCATGAAGTAGTTTTCTGTGGTGATGAGTGTTATCAGTCCATCAGATGAGGACTCGTAGGCTTCTCTTCCTGGATACAGTAGTACAATAGTACTGGGCTGAGTGCAATGCCAATGTTATTATGCATCTCAGAATAAGATATTCAAAGAGTCTCAGGGCTCATGTTCACGTTTCACTCTGGTTGCTGCAGACGTCTTAAATAACCTTCATTCATGCTTTGCATCAGAGTGGCATTATCTAAAGGAGCAAAGCTGAGACCTGCTTTCATCTGTTCTCCCAGTAAACACACTCGGGGCTCTGCATACATGCACTTAATTGGTACTTCTCTGCAGAGTCCACAGGGAGAGAGGCTGACAAACACACACACACACACACACACACACACACACACACACACACACACACACACACACACACACACCTTCAGGGAAGAACACCTGAGCTCTTGTAGTTTGTTTGTCTTTGAAGGCCCATGAGGATGAGGGGGGGGAGTCTTCATTTTGTCACCAGCTTTAAGGACCCAGGTCCTAATTCAAACCCCCGTTGTAGCATCGATATCAGCAGAGACGATGGAGATGGGAGCTAATGAGATCTCATGAGAGTGGAGATGCTCCGTTCATTAGGCAACGTGACTTTCAGAAGCAAAGGCGCATATATTTTAATACAAGTGACCGATTTTTGTTAGAAAATGTGATCACTCTAATAATGGTGAGGACTGTGTGTTCTGTCCCCCAGCAACCACCACACACACACACACACACACACTGCACCGCTGCTGTGCAACAGTGTTTGAATGGAGGCAGCTGCTTTGCATTTTGTAGAACTAAACCGATTTAAAGCTGTCCCTGTGTTTTGTGAGTTGTGTTGAAGGTTGCTGGCCTCTCGTTAACGGCTACTCTCTCTTTCATTTCAGTGTGCAAGGATCCACCGTACAAAGTGGAGGAGTCTGGATACGCAGGCTTCATCTTGCCTATTGAAGTTTACTTCAGGAATAAGGTACATTTTACCAATTTTACTCACCAGCCAACAACACTGGGTTCATTTTGTAGTTTGCATCTGAACGCAGCATAGTGGTGTTGATGCAAGAACATAATGTTGGTTAAGTCCTGATGGTGACCGTTCTCCTCTTTTCCCTCTCTGGGTGGACCACCACTTCTCCTCAGGAAGAACCGAAGAAAGTCCGCTTTGATTACGACCTGTTCCTCCACCTGGACGGCCACCCGCCTGTCAATCATCTCCGCTGTGAGAAGCTCACCTTCAACAACCCCACGGAGGAGTTTCGTAGGAAGCTGCTGAAAGCTGGAGGGGTAGGAGTCCGAGGGGGGGGCGGGACTTGAGTGACACTTCTTAATGCAATACTGCAACTTGTACTGCAGCCCACCCAGGAGGAAACACTTTCATCTCTTTTGTTTCAGTTCTATGTTATGAAACACTCGTGCACAGCTCGTTCAGTGTCACACATGAGTACAGATCCACTCGACCTGCCTTACTTCAGCCACAGTAGATCTGCTGTGTTTGACTGATTCATTATGAACATCAATAAGGCTGGTCATATTTTTACTGTCAACATATCCTATGAAAAGAACTCAAACTAACCCCAGTCTAAAGACGTGCTTCAGTGGAATCACTACACTTTGTTTTGTTAGCTGCGTCATATTACACTGCAGGAGCAGCAGCATGACAGGCTGTACACTTACAAGCCCAGCTTTGAAATGACCTAACCACAGGTGATACACCAGTGTTCACCTTTATGGCTATCAATGCTGTCACTGTCTAACAGATTACACATGGCACACGTGGCCTTTGACCTCTGCCCTTCCTTCTTCACTGCTTCTAAGATTTTATTTTGTGAATGCGTTTGCATGCTTTTAGATTCCAAATATTCCAGGGGACTAATAAGGAGGCCGTAAAGCCGGTACACGAATGGCACGGTCATGTTTTTCTGTGTAAGGAGTACTGTTCCAGACCTGAGAGAGCTGCTCTTTGTTTACCTCGAGCTCAGCACCACAGCTGTTCACAACAGAAGTGTGACTGTGTGTGCCAAATGTCATTCTGTTACAGTACATGAGGTGTAACCTAACCACCCCTCTTATCGGTTCTCCTGCTCTGAGGAGGCTTTATCGTTTAGTCTTTTGTGTATTTCATTATCATTTGATTTTAGAACTGTTCTGCAATATGCAGATTGTTAAATCACACAGATAGCAGTGATTCTTTTGCTTTAGTATTGTTTTAGGAAACTTAGACAATGCAGAATAAATGACTACAAATGTAGCCTCACTTAGATCAGCTGATCACTAAAGCTCTCTATGGTTGTGGGTTTAGCATTAGTTGCGTCCAGGAATATCCTGATAAGGATTGTTTTGGCCTCCCTGACCTTTTAATATCGGTGTTGCCAATACCAAGTCCAATCAAATGCTAAATGTTGACTAAATATGTATCAAACACCTTTAAATAACAGCTGTAAATAAATTAGAAAAACGAGAGATAGAGAACGGGTTCTGTTATGGGACAATGTGCAGTGTGAACACAATGGTGGAACAAACTCCCCATTGACATCAGGACAGCTAACAGTTTAGATGTTGTTGAGTAGGAGCCGGGGCTCAGTGGTAATGGGCCAGTAGCAGAGCGTGTTGGACAGGCTGGTTTGACAATGTCATTGATGTACGACTGCCCTGGGCCATGCGCAGCACAGTTGGCAAGTCGGTCGGTCGAAGATTTGTGCTGTCAACTGTCTTTCAGACCGGGGAAAAGTATTATCAGCACAACTATAGTAGAAAAAGCCATGTGAGCGAATGACAGAGCAGGGGACCCAGAACGTCACCCCGAGGGACCCCGCTTGTTCAAGCACAGATTCTAAGTGCTGTCCTTGAGGTAGTCTGAGACTCCCAGTTGTTGGAGGGCGGAGAGGAGGATCTGGTTCATCATGTCAAAGCGCTGCTGAAGAGTGTAGCAGGATGACGGAGGAGGAGGAGGAGACTGCTCTTGCAGTGGGGAGTTCCTCTGTGACGGCGAGGAGGCCCGTCTCAGTGGAATGGCCCACTTTGAAACCAGACAGGTGGTCAAGAAGGTTGTTCTGGTGGAGATATGCAGAAAAGAGGGAAATCAGCACATTCAAGTGTTTAAGAATGAAAGAGAGATTTTCACTTGCATATGGAGGGAGAAGCTCTCCGTGTGGTAACGGAGAGCAGTGGTGCAACCCTCGCAGGCTGAGGTGGATAAAACAAAGCAGAGTGCAGTCCAGAAATGATCCATCAGACTTTCATTTAGCTAATACCTATCCATTGAAATCTGCCCTGGTATGATCCTTCGGATGGGCTCAGGACATCCCTAGTTGCTTCCTCAGCGTTGGCTTCAGGCAGTCTGTTGGTCCCCTGCCAGAGGACCCCTGTAGTCTGGAGGTTTTATGACTGGAGCTAAGTGCTCTTTATTTACTTTGGCCTGCACCCCCTTCTCAGCCTCAAAAAGGACTTTAGTGCTGACATTGACCATATCGAAACTCACATTCTCTCTCGTGTCTCACCACATAAAGATCTGAGAACATTACAAGGTTTCTTTACTAGGACTTGTTCCACTGTTTTGATATTCATAATGTAATGAGTATTTGGCTTATCTAAAAACTAAACTGTAAACCTTTGTTGTCCTCCCTTTAACAGCAACGGGATCCTCACAAACGAAGTACAGACGACTCAAAGGTAAGATGTCCACCATGCTTTGGGGCTCATGAATGAAACAGGCTTCTCTGAAGATGATTAACAATTTGGACAATTCTAGAAAGTGGCTACAAATAGTTTTTTGTGAAACGTTTATCCTGGCTGGGAGGTTTACCGTCCCAATACAAACGCACTGAAGCAGCTGTGCTGTCTGTATTTGCATATTCTGGCCATCGTAGTCCTCTAATGACGTTACACGTTAATTGAAGAGTTTCGGAGGTGTAAGGTGTGTTTATGAACTTTGGACAGAGTGATACCAGTCTTAATGCTAAGCTAGGCTAACTACACTCTGACTCCAATTCAATTCTTACAGTTTGATATCAACTCTTTTCTTCTCTCACTGTCGTAAAGGAGGTGAGTAGGCGTACGACCCTCATTTTGAACCATTCCTTTTAGATTTGAACTGTAATGCCATATAGCAGACATGCCATGAATGAATAGAGAATACAAAAGGAACCGGTTCAAGTCTTTGCTGCTGCAATCTGATCTAAGAATACCTCAATACCAAGATGTCAGCTTCTAATACTCAAATCCTTTAAGTATCAAAAACCTTCAAGTTTCATACCCAGTCCAACGACGAGTCTTTGAATGCTCTGATGATTGTGGTTTGCTGCTGTTCCTCTGGCAGGTGATGGTAATGCAGGAGGGCTCCACCTCCCTGTTCGCCCAGCACCTGAAGCTGCCTATGCTTCCCAACAGCTCGCTGACATCCACCTTCTCTGATCCAAAGAAGAGCAAAAGCTTCCATGGCTCAAAGGTCAGTTCCTGGAGCTAGACAACCTTCTCTTCTCTCGACCCCGCCCAGCTCTCAAACTCTTCACCCCTTCAAAGCATCCAGGCCCTAATCCCCCTCACATTGGGCGGGTTCAAAGACCGCTAAGATGTTTAAACTCAGGCATTTCAAAGAGATCCAACTCTTGCTGAAGCAAACTTGTTGTTGGCTCAGCACTGACTCAGAGACATGCTGTGAATCTTTGACCCCTGCGTTAGACAATGCCCATATTTAGCTCCATGTCCTTTTAAAACTTCTTAAGTTTTAGACAATAACGTATACAATTAGTAAAGAGAATCAATGGGGAAGAGAGAAGGCGTAGAAGATGGGCCTACAGGTGAGAGATGAGACCTCTCGTGCACCACTAGATCATGCATGTCAACATTGTGTTAGTTTTAGTCCCTTTAAATAGTGTCATTTAGGAGCCAGGTTAGGAGGCCCATTTCACATGGAAACAGTTTCCAGTCTAAACACAGTGTGTGTGATGAATTACTTGTGGAGCAGGAGGTCACACACACACACACACACACACACACACTCCCTCTCCCTCTTCATCATACGTTGAGAATTATTGAGCTACTGTGAGAACACATTAGATATTCTTGTAATAATCATAACTATTTGACAAAAAGTCCTAAATACTTTACTTTTCCCTCATTATTTATTTAAGTCCAATTATTGTACTTCTACATGTTATGTCACATACAGAAGCTCAAAGCTGGGCAACAAAACCGACGAAAACAAAACAATCAAGAAATGTTTCTGTGTTCTCCAAAAGAGAAGGAAGGCTAAGACGTTTGGTAGTATTGCATTTCTCTTCATCGTGATTGTAGGTGCTGTTTTATTTCACACTGCATGAACTGTAGGACATTCTGATCATTGTGTGTGTGAAAGAAAACCCTTTCAGTATTTCAATAAGCTGATGTTATGTTGGTGGAAGTAGTACTCAGATCTCTACTAATCTAAGAGTATCAATACTACAGGGTAAAATACTGTTACAAGTAAAAGTCCTGCATTCAAAATTGTACGCAAGTAGAAGTACAAAAGTATTACCATCAACATATACTTCAAGAACTAAAAGTAGAAGTACTCATTATGAAGAATGGCCCATTTCAGAATAATATCCGTTCTATGTATTGTAATGTGTTCGACACTTTAATGTTGCAGCTGGTAACGGGGGGGCTCATTTACATTACTTGATATACTGCTGTAGTTTAAGCTGTAGTAATATATCATAATGCAAATAAGGTGCCAGAATGCATAAAATACACATCAATTGTATATAATCAAACACACACAGGGTTCAACGTTAATGTTTTTTTTTCACTAGCATATATATATATATATATATATATATATATATATATATATATATATAGATGGATAGAGATAATATAAAATACAAATGGTGAAGATTTCATAGATATTGCTCTATAGTGGAGTAATAAATGTTACTCCTGCTTTTCTCAATAGTGAAATCATAATATAATATTATTATAAATGGTAAATGTCTTGATGCAGACCCCTTGTTCACTTGAGAAGAATGCATTCCTAGAAAGTAAAAAATAATTCAGTAACTTAATTAATCATTTAATTATGATGTGCTTTCTGTTCTGACAGTATTATTATTATTGTTATAACCCCTTCAGGGATTTACATGAACTTGGGTCACCTGCTAACCTGCCAATGTCACGGTGCTGAAAGGTCTGTTAAAAAGTGCCACTTTAGTGATCTCTTCAATGTTGATGGCAGCAGAGGCACTAAAGCACTTTTATGTTGAGGGAGACGGGTTCACTGCAGCGGAGGAGTCCGCTGGAGTTCAGAAACCAGCCGACAGCTTTACACCCTGAGGTCCCGGGGTCACGCAAAATATAGGTTTCAGAGGTGGTTGGCCCAAGTTGTGACCCCCTCCCCCCCCCCCCCCGTTGTCTAGACTGCTTTAATGGCTTTACTGCATTGATGAAATATTGACAAGGGGGCTGGAGGTGAGACCCAGGGACAAATGGCCCCCGCCGTTAGAAGGAATGCATTTCCTCCTTTCTCCACGTTGCCCTTCGCTCCACTTTTAAGGGTGCTGAAAAGGCCCCCTCACCCCACTGAACAGCACTGTTCAAAAGAAGTACTGAGTTTGCTCTTTAAGCCCTTAGATGTGGACTAAGAAGACCCTTTTTTTTAAGAATAGACCTCTTTTCACAGGCGGTAATGCCAAACTGCAGGGTGGCATGCGTGCTTTCTCTTGTGTAAGAGGCAGAAGATTAATCTTCATTTGACCTTGCTGCCTGGTTTTTGCTCACTTTGTTGTTCGGTACTATGCAGTTTAGAAGTACTACATGTAGTCCAAAGTCAACACGATACGAAGAGCAAGATGACAACATTATCAGGAGTCATGTTCCTCCTGAATGCTGAGATTTAAACCCAAAATGTTTTTCATATTCAGGGTTATTCAGTTATTATCACAGCAATACCAGCCCATACCGTCCTCAGACAACAGTATTTCTCAGTGGCTAATCGTGTGCTTGCTCTTTTATGTTTGCCCTCTGACCTACAGTGGGATTTCCCTCTACCCCGCTCCATAATCCTTTGAGCTGAAGTTTATTCTTCTGTAGCTTAGATGATTCTGTGTAATTCTGCTCTAACACCCTAAATGTTGGGTAAAATTCCTTGTGTTTTTTTTCAGACCTGACTGAACTTGCCATCGTGCAGTTCGTACGTCATGACTTGGACCACGAAATCTAAACCTGTTGCTCATAGTTGAGCCTTTTGTTCTGTAGGATGGGTTCGTACAATGAAGGATCTTTCTCACGTGTTGGCTTTGATTCACAGGACGGCTCCAAAGGAAGCGGTATCACCCTTCTCACCACCGCCACAACCAACAGCACCAACAGCAGCAGCTTCTCCAAACTCCACAAGCCCTCCAAGGACCACAAAGACAAGCCTCCAAAAGACTTGAAAGAGCCCAAAAGTGCCTTCAGAGACTCCGGCTGGGAACCCAGCAAAGCCCCCAAAGAACCTTCCAGGAAACCCAAAGAGAACCAGCCACTTAGAGATATCAATCCTAAGATGGGCTTCAAGGAACCCAAGTCTTTGTCCAAGGAGCATCGGACTGAGGGGACTACTCACGGGTCAGCGCTAAACAAGCGTCTGTCCACCCCTGACGGGGACGATCACGTGACCAAAAAACGTAAAAAGGGATTTGTGGATCCAGCAGGGAAGCAGACGTCTGGGTCAGACGCTCAACATTTGGATAAGAATCTTTTGAAGGATAGATCGCAAGTGCGAACGAGTAAACTGCGACCGGAAGGTGACGAGGCAGACCGCAGGAAGGTGTCGACACTGCCGCCATTCCAGGAACTGGTGGACCCCAATGACTCGGATATGGAGGACCAGTCCACCAAATCAGATGTAAGTAGAACGTCTTTCTAATTGTTATCAAAACCAAGAGTGTAAGAGTTCTTGAGAGTACATTGGACTCACTGATTTGAGCTTTCAGGCCTTCCAAGGCTTTGAAGGGGATGGTTTGTTGGTGGTCAGTCCTTCCTTGCGTGGAAGCGCTATAAAACCAAATGAACAACAGAGAGAGAAGCTTCTGTAATGGGGGTCTGGTGGACTACAGGGGGCTGGGCAGGGGAAGAAGGGGTGGCCGTCATTAACTACTTCAGCTGCATTCATCTGGGTGGCCAAACAGGAAGTGGACAAAACTGGAGTAAGAAGGTTAAAAGATGCAGTTTTGTTTGTCCTGTTAACAGCAAATCTTTACACTTAAAGTGTGTTTCGTAAAGGAAGTAATTGAATATGGATGTGGAATGTGCTCAAGTATTCCTCTCCAGCTGCACATCAAGAGCACGATTAGAAAACTTCACGTCTACAGTGGCTGCTTTCATGAATAGGCTGACATTTGACTGGGTTGCCTGGTCCACGCACATTTGGTGGAGAACCTCCCCATGAAGACTGTTTTGAAGCCAAATAGTCGACAAGAAAGATTTATGGTTTTACAACACCTGAGGAGAAAGGGGAGACGCGGCAGTGAATAGCCCAGAGTTCCCCTTTAATCCTTTTAGCTTTTGAGAGAAGAAAAAGGGCGAGCGTTTGTTGGAGAAAGGTCTAAATCCCCGTGCTTTGAGCACTTTTCTTTTATGCGATGGTGTTTTCATTTCTATTCTCTAAAGCTTGTATAAAGCGTGGGTCTTTGTGTATCTTTCTCCTTAGGGGCAGCTTGTTTAGCCAGGGGAGTTATTACTTAGCACTAGCAGAACCCGTGTTTTTGTCTGCGCTGTATGTAAATGCCTTTTAAAGTTTTCCCATACCGAGGCTGGGGGTCGGCCGGTTGTAAAGGGGATGTGGGTTGACAAATGCCAGGTGTTTGATCCTCCCCAGGCCAGCGACTCCGGTGGGCGAGCGCCGGGCCGACACAGAGCGCCACTCTCATTTCTCATGTGACCACTTGTTTGATCTCGGTGTTTTCCTCCGAGCACCGGGCCAGAAACAGCAGAAGGGAGGAAATGTGGAGTAGGTGATGACATGAAGGGAGAGCAGGCTGGAGCGGTAGCACGGGAACCTGTTTATCGCACTGGATGTGGGCACAGGAGGAGGGATCTGTCACCTGCACAGGTTTGTGTTAAAAAAGCCCAAATCCACTTCCTCACAGATGCATGCTTTGTAGATGGCTTAAAGTATTTTTATCAGACTGATATACACTCAGAAACAACTTAACCCTTTAAAGTTAATTCAGTTAATCCAGTGAGCTTTTGTTTTTTCATAGAGCCTATGGACGGTAATAACAATAATCATTTTTTTAAGCCTTTACCAAACTTAGTCACCATTTACAAGTGAATGTGCATGTTAACAATCTCCCTTACAGTGAGAAATGATGAATACAGCACTTCAGCTATAACATGGACAATAAACATTTTAAAAGATAAATAGAAAGGTCTAATAAATACAGTTACGGTTATATGGCTTTAACTTACTGTGAAAAGGTCTGGTTTTAAAATCCCAGTAGCCTTTGGGTTTCTCTGGGTGTGGGCTCGCTGGAGTGCCAGAGAATGCTCAGTCAGTACATGCTTCAGCTACAATGACCTAACAGCTGGGAAAACCATGAAAGGGTTAAGACTGAAAATGAGCCCGTACATTTGTGTCGCCAACCACGACATGTCGGTATAAATGAGTTGGCTGTGTTTGAATGAATCTACAGTGTCAAAGTGAAACAGTTTTGTTTGGACAGCCCCTGCTGAATCAGACAAGCACACCGAATGCTCTTGCTCAGTTTGATCTTGTTGGCCATCCTAACTGTGCCAAGAGTTAAGAGAAGAGGCCAGATCAATGCCAGCCAACTCCCGGCTAAAGACCATTTATTGTCTTTGAGGAGGGCAGCTTGGGCGGCTTTGAGCAAAGCCGGACAAAAGCCCTTAAAAGGAGCGGTGGTTAGATTTACGGCCCTCTGAAGAAGCTGTCCCATAAACCAACAGACCAGCTGTGTGGTGTTTGTTGGCGGGAGGTGACAGCCATTGAAGTCGCTCTGCCTTTTGTCCTCGCGTCTCTCTTTTTCTCTCATGTTTCTTCTGGAAGTCGCTTCTCGCCACAACAAGTACATTTCTAAGTCCTGTTAGAATGACACGTTTTAAACCCACATCTCCAGTCGTTGTGAGTGGGTCACAAATATTATCCCACTTACTCTGGGAAAGTGTACATGTTGGGAGACTGTTTCTACCACCGTACCTGGTAGCTGTCACATCGAACAGCCTCGTCCTCACTTTGAAAAGCTTTGGCATTCTGCTACATTTTACAATCTAGGATGTTTTAAATAGACAGAATTAACTGTTAGAGGTGTACATACCGGTTCTACTCTACCTGGTAACAATACTGCTGACAGTCTCTCGTACCATGAATAGAGATGTTTTCAGAGGGCCCCTAAACACGGCACAGCACTTCTGCATTGGTTTTTCATTTTGCCACAAGAGAAGTCCTTTATTTCCAGTCAAATAGAAGCAGAGGAACCACAGCAGGACCAGAACACCAGAGTCCTGGTCTGTCTCTGTTCTTCAGGTCACTGGCCAAGAGGGAACTCGTGGTTGTGTTCTTTGTTAGTGAGATTGTGGAGGTGCAGACAGGCGGGTGGTGCTACTGACTTGCAGGAGCCCAACATAATGCCACAGTCCATTATGTTCCATGGTTCTACCTTTTGTAACTATTAACACCCATCAGGTGGCACTTACAAGTAGAAAAAGGACTGAGGACTGACACATTATGAATAAAGGGAGTTCATGTGATTGACACCCAAAGAAACCCGAACATGAAAACATGAAGAATAGAATCTCAGAGACACCAGCTGTCTTAACTTTAAATGAACAACCTGCTTTACTTTACTATGTTTTAGAGTATTTGATGTTGGTTCAATTTCAACAAAGTTCCAGTGTAACTGTTGAGTTTGTTCATTTTAAGGCAGTTTTGGTGCGACATCATTTTACTGTATTTGACCTCTAATAGTATTTTAATTCATATCATGTCAATACCGAGTACTGTGATTGTTTTGCCACAGTAATTATATACGTCAGATCCTTCCTAACTATAGTACTCTGTCTATGTACTGTGTCTGGTGAGTGATGTCAGCAGCTGTGGAAGCCAACAGTAGAACAAGTCTTCTTGGTTTTCTGACACATTTCGACTGAATTCAGGAGACTAATGGCCCAAAACAACTTTCTCTCAGTTTGCTCCGCTGTGTGCATTTTGATCATGTTGTTCATTTCTCATGTACTGTGTAGCGGTTTGTTGTGTCCTTATTTCTGTCAAGATGCTGAGAGCTCTGTTTCAGAGCGCTGACACTATCTCCTCCTGGAGGTGAATGTCTTCCTCTCCCCGAATACTGATGAGGCCTGTTTGTCTCACACACTTACAAGCAGCATTCATCTTCACTATCTATTCATCTGTCAACTCTTTTCTCAATTAACTGATTCGTTATTTGATCAATAACATGTCAGAAAAATGCTCATCCGTCCTGATAACGGTCCAAAACCCAAAGGATGTGTTTACTATCACGAAGAAAACCTTCAAATATTCACGTAAAATAAACTGCAACAGGGGTGTTCTCCCATTTAGACTTAAAAACAAATAAATCAATTATCACAACAGTTGATGAATGGACTATTTGTTGCAGTTGTACTTCATTGTTTCCTTTTTAAGTATTAGTTGTAATCAGAAATGCAGTAATGTAGGTTACTGTTGTGTTGGTTGTAGTCCTTGTTAAATGCCATCACATGTGCTCGACCGATCCCGATCCACCGATCCTGAAAGTACCTGAACCTTTTAAACATGTAGCATCTCCTCCTGTTGTGTCCCCCACACTGGAAATAAAAGCAGAACCTGTGGCCGGTGTTTTGTTTCGCTCCTGCAGTAGGATTGGAGCATGACCGTTTTAGGGCAATATTGATTGTGTATGATTTTTGCATCAATGTGATTTATCAGTTATTTCATTCGCAGGTTTGGATTGCTAAAAAAAGCTCAACGCACTGCAACGTCAGACAGTCTGCCGTTGAATAAAACAACACATACGAAGCAGTTAGAAACGGCATAAAGAAACACAGACATGCTGCCTCTTGATTAGTCGACCTTCATGCACTACGAGGGCTTGGTGATAATTCAATATCATTTATTGGCTTTCAATGTATTCATATATATTATTATTGAGATATGTGATAAGTTGATAATATCAAGCATGAACTAACTCCCATTTCTCAGAAACTGATTAAAATCAGTGAAATCAAACTATTGTCTAAATGTGCATTAATGTGCATGCATGTAAACCTCGTCAGTGTATAGCTGCAATTATTTGTGCAGTTCCTTTTTGCACTGAAGTTGTTAACTACATGAGAAAATACTCAGTACTTTGCATTTGTAAAGTAGTTAATTCACAAAGGAGGAAACAGAAATAGGCTTCAGCATGTGGTTATTGCATATAAACTGTTAACGTATTGAATAACCAGGAAACATGCTGTGTCTTGATATATATCCTTATCTAGATATCAAATGACTTGTATCGTGATAGAAGACATTTGAGTTTTTTGCACTGTGTCCTCCATTTTTGTCGCTTGCTCTTGGATGAAGGCTTACGATCTGGCAGCTTGTCGCTACGTTTGTATAGAGGTGGACGCCCAGAAACGTCCTAAACACAGCAAAATGAGAGCATCCAGAGAATCAGTGTGACTTGCTGGGTGTGTCCATTTCATGTGCACACGTGTCGGCTAGTGTGAACTCATTGTTCCCCTGAGCATGCTTGTTGTAATTTACGAGCTGCCCACACATCTAAAGGTCTGTTTGAAGTGGACTGTCTCAAAGTGATAAGAGCTGGCCAGTGTCAGACAGACCACACAGCTGCGCACTTTAAAGCTCATTTTGTCTGTCGAGGCTCCAAACATCCAGTCTTTCTTTTCTTCCTATATTGT
Organism: Leptoclinus maculatus; assembly: GCA_032191485.1. Lineage (NCBI taxonomy): Eukaryota > Metazoa > Chordata > Actinopteri > Perciformes > Stichaeidae > Leptoclinus > Leptoclinus maculatus. Next base: position 217,584 of record JAVDOI010000020.1, on the reverse strand, counting down.
GGATGGAACAAGACAAGAAAAGCATACTACTGAGAATGTATCTCCGCTGTCAGCTGCCAGTGTGTGTAAGCTCATTGAACAAAGGGAATGCACCGTTGCCTATAACTGATAAGGAATGTCATATGCATAGTGTGTTTCTGGTTGCTTCCCACTGTTAGAACACACGTTTCATGTATTATTTCCTCCTGTCATCGGGGAGGTTCATCAGGTTCAGAGAGAGGTTGTTGTGCTAATATGAGACGGTGTGATCCTCGTCATGAGATAAGTTTACATGGACAGGGGTCAGGGTATCTGCAGGTCTTGAAAGTCACTAAAAGTATTACATTTATTTATTTTTTAAACAGGAAAAAGTTTTTAAAAGTAATTTTATTTCCAAATTTAAATATTTTTTATTACATTAGTAATAACTTCTGTGATTATCTCTGATATATCTGATGGGAGATGTTGTACAGATATAAAGGAGTCATTACTGCTAGCTACAGTAGTTAGCGTCAATCTTTGCAAAAACGTAATTCTTTTTTTTTTTTTTTTTTTACCAAACAAATCCATATCATAGTCCAAATATGTATCATGCTATATGCTGTTTATTAAGTGTGTCCAAAAAAGGAACATCCATATATTAGTATATATCAGTGGTGGGCCGTCAGGGCCTGCAAAGCCTTCTCTGCTGGCCTAAACAGAATCACAAAGTTAGAGCTATTTTATAATTTAATCATTTTTCATAAATACACTACATGTATTATAATATTTTCCCCATTATCTTATTTTCTCATTGCACAGCTACTGTCTTCCTCAGTTGCTCTGCTTCCAGTGCAGCTTGTTTTAAGGAGAGCTTTTATCCAATCAGATTTCACCTCTGTGTCTCTAGGTAAGAAGAGAGGCCCGAGGCCTGCAGACTCACAAGTGAATCCATGTGCAGTTTAAGTGAATGGGGACGATATTGTTGATTGTCATAGTCTTCAACCAATCAGATCTTTAGTTTGACATGTTGGGCGTATTCTTTGACGTGTCAGAGCCTGCTAGCTGGCCTAGCCATACGTGATTGGTTAGTGGGCTAGCCTGACATGTTGGGCGGTGACAATCCCAACATCTGCTGCCTCTGTCGAGCGGACATTTTCAGCCTCAAACGCATTAAAACGTATTCAAGAAATACAACTGGGGAGGCTCGACTGTCTTCACTGGCGTCCATGAATCCAGAAGGACTTCTTACTGGAACTAAAACGCACGGATGTACTGAACAACTGTGAGATTAAACTCTTTATTAACAAAGAAAGGAGGATGGACTTTGTCTTTAAATAGTGAACAGCAGCTCTGGTAAGTTAAATGTGTTTGTTTTTACATCTGCAGTAGCTTTAATATGCTTGTTTGTATATTATTATTTGTACAACTTGTTTTTATGAAGATTGGATTTTTGTTTGGTTTAATATGTGATAGGAACTATTGTTACGTCCTATGTTGCTCTGGGGACATATTTAGCCGGTGCCAGTGTTGCCAACTTGGCGACTTTCTCGCTAAATCTGGCGACTTTCCAAACCCTCATGGAGACTTTTTTTGTCAAAAGCTACTCGTGACAAATCTAGTGACTTGTTCTGGTGTTGTTGGAGACTTTGCTGGTGTTTAGACTCTGATGTGAAAGCATGTACGTTCTACACTGTTGTGAACGAGCAGCGGGTGCTGCCGTGAGCCCCTCCACCGCCCCAAAGCACTCACAGGTCAGTCTCACAGTAGTGCGCAGCAGTCAGAGCAGAGAGGAGACGCAGTCTCTGCGTATTCATATATCTGCACTCTGCAGTTAGTGTATCTAAAGGTATTGAGCTTCATTTTTACACGAAACAAATAATAACCGTAGCTGTGTTTCAGCTGCAGGACAGCAGTGAAGGCCCAGGTATAAAATGCACGGCCCGTCACTGGTACATACTATGACATAAAAACGTGGTAAATATTAGTAGAACAAATGTTTACCAGATTTCAACAAGTAACTGTTGTGTTGGGACCTCCAACCAGCCAGAGGCAGCAGGAATCAAACCCCAGGACTCTCTCACGTGTTGGGTGGTAGACCTGCCAAAAAGCTGACATGATGACTATTTGAGTGCAGTCCACATGCATGATGGTCGATGTAGTGAGCCGTTTTGAGTTTCAGCAGTGTTTGAGTGTAGTTTGCTGCGTGTTTATAGCACATCATTTAGACTCAGTGATTTATGATGCTTGATGGAGATCTGAGGCCCGGCTCTTTTCAGATGAGGCCAGGAGCACAGCAACAGTGTAGATCTGTTGGATGTCGGCTTCGGGCCCTGAAACGCTATCCAAAGTCTGTTATGCTGACTTTCTACAAACAATGTGAAGTTTCCAACCCCAAGATAGGATGACCCTGACGACATCAGCAGGCTTATTCCCTCACATAGACCAGACCGCCATTGCGTCATCAATCGCCAAGGCCGGGCCACGTTTTGGGGAAAGAACATCACATGAGGAGAGAAACAGGAAGATGCCCAAAAGCTGTTGTGTAGCGTGTGAAACATATAAACAGATGAATCCAGATCTGATGTGAGGCACATAAGACCCGTGAATACCGTGGCTGCTTTAGTCCTCCTTGTTTGGCTGAATGTGTTTCAGTCACACACTAAATAATCAGCGTGAGAACTTGGACTTCTGGTGGACAGAACGTGGAACGTTTCTTAATATATATCATAGCATGAAAGTGGTCAAAAGTCAAAATATCAAATATCAGTCTGCTTCATCATGTGTGTTTTATTTGTCTCTGTTTGTTCTCTCTTCTCCCTCCCAGTCCGAACAGCCCAGTCCAGCCAGTTCCAGCTCCAGTTCAGGCTTTGCTCCCACACACCACAAACGGCAAGGTAACGATTTGGAACACACATAAGTTTCAGCTGATCTCTTGTTCATCGTCTCTTTCAGTCAGAAATGGTCCATAAAGGTCCAGTGACCGATTCCATTGCTCTAGAAATCATTTAGGACTGGAACTATTGTAAGAGGGTCCGGTGAGTCTAGGATGTGGGACTTGTTCTACTTCTGTACTTGAGGGTGACCTCTGCTTGTGTGTTTGTCATTTTCTCTGGATGCAGTGGTGGACTTCATCATCAGGAAAAGGGTGGCTATTCCTGCCACCACCCACACAGGTAACCCTTCCTGTGAGCCCCCCCCCCCCCCCCCCCCCCCTTCACATCTGCATGGAGAATCTCTTTTCCAGCTTGTCTCAGTGCATGAAAACTCCTGCATCTCTCTGCAGAGCACCCATCACTGCTGATCCAGCAACATGTGCACATATGTCCTCCTGCTCTCTGTGATGGCATGGTCCTTTCATCACCATGGACACACCCACTGTAGTTCATTTTGACTTAATCCCACATACACTGTCCTGCTGCCAGAAATACTCACCAGAGCACCAAATGTGAATAAAAATCCGCCGCTGAAAATAGTCCCCAACAAATGCCTGATTTCCTCCTGTTTGAGTATGTTTGCTTTTCATTAAATGACAGTATGTATTTGTGGGCCATTTTTAGAGATTCCTGAAGTAGGAACCAATGATCTTTGAGCTGAGAGGTGCTGACAGACAGACGGACTAACACATTATTGGTTTTGGTCTTTGCTGACAATAAGAAAGCTATAAAAAAAGCCTCATCCTTTTACAAGTAAACAGTAAAAGTGTCTGTCGAGCTGCTGGGATCAGTTCTGCATCCACAAGCTCCACCATCCCTCCTGCTCACATGACCCACGGCCTCGTGCATGTTCTCATCCGGGCCTCGACATGATAATGAAAGATCTCTGTCACAATCACACAGTGCTGGGCCCGCTGCAGTCGGTCATGCAGGATCTGCACTCGGATGACAACGACGACGATTCGGACGACGACGACGACAACGACATGGACTCCGACGTGGAGCGACCAGCACACACGCATCTCACGCACCACCAACGCAGGTTAGACACAGGCAGGGCATACTCATGGGATACAGAGATTGTAGGGTTGTTAGGGAGCAGGTTTGTGATGTCACATCTCAATGGAGTACTTTTTGAAATGCTCTCACAAGCAGCGTGGTGAGCTTGCAGTCAAAAACAAGTTCTGCACAGGGCTTTGATCACCACATTGTGCGCCAGACTCCGAACTGGTATGAATTCAGATATGCTTTCAGGTTGGCTGTCCTGCTGCAGTAAGGCATTGCTAAATAGACGTAACATAAATCAGCTGGTATAAACCGCCATGTGTTTACACCGAGACACAGTATCCATTTCAAGAGCTCAGGATCTTTCATATGAATGTGATAAAGTCAGTTTTCTTCTGGTACGACGTTGAGGATGTGTAATGTGAAAGGTTTAGTGATGACCCCACAAAGAATTGTCACAAAACTGCAGTTCCCTCAGCTCTACAGAGCTTTAGTCTCTTTTCCTTTTCCTCTAGCTGTCCAGCAGCCACAGTTAGAGACTAGTTGGTGAACATAGAGGAGCGTTTAGCAGCTTAAGAGACAGATATTCAGGAGTTGGTGGAGACCAAACTTGAGCTAAAAGACTGAATATTATACTTCTGTTCATCAGATGGACACTAACACAACTCCAAATGAATGTTAATGTTGCTTTGTGTCTGCTGGGTGTTTAAATAATCAATCTGATATGGCTAACATGTCACGGGATAATATGTCAGATGATGTGTTTACTGCTAGTTCTGCTGCCACCATGTGGTCAAAAACATCAACCAGTGCAGCTTGATGTAGCAAGGTTACCCAATGGAGACAGCCTCACTGAACACGTGTAATGCATCTTTTGATGTTTGTCTTTCCTCCTGTGATGAACCACCCAGGGTCAGTTTGAGTGATGGCAGTGAGAGTGACAGCTCCTCGGCCTCCCCCCCATCCCGCAATGAAGCCCCGCCCATACTAAAGACTACTGCTAACCAGGTAACGCGATGCTATGTTATGTATTGGTTCTGTTAGTGTTGTCTCCACGTCTCCCAGAGTGACTGTGACTGTTTACTTTGTCCTCTGTCAGATAGTGGAAGTGAAGAGTCCCACCAAGCAGAACAAGCAGGACAAGAACAGAAACATAGAGTGTGACAAGGTACAGCGGGCTTTTCCTCTTCTCTTTTCACTGTAAGTCTGCCCATATCAAAAAGATTAGGAAATATGGCACCGGACTGTATATTACACTATTCAGACGTTGTGTTTCAATGGGTTAACGTGTCAGAGTATAACTCTGATACAACACTTATAGAAATACTTAATAGGTTACGAGTTATTACAGAATATATATTAGTTGATTTTGGCAGCAACGTCTCATGCTGTGTTTCCAAAGATCCCAAAGTCTGGTTTGATTCATTCACTCAGTGTCAACATGGTCTGGGTTCAATGAAGAGCTGCAACCAGCTGACCAGGAACATGTGAGACAGATACAAGGGAATACGAGGGGACACGTTGCTAATTAAAGGTGAAGAAGTACACCACTTGGACAGTGTCGTTAGATGCTCTGCTCGGCAAGATGAGGACTAATTCTATGGTTCAGCACTGATGAATGTGCCCCTTCACTCAAGAGGCTGGTTATCTGAAATCAAATCTAATTTAATTTAATGAATTAATTAAAAAAACTAAATGTGTAAAACTATGTCAGTCTACACATCATCTGACATCTGGTGTGAATATGTGAAAGCTAACGACATGTAGCTGTGTGCTTCCCAGGCTTACCTGGACGAGCTGGTGGAGCTGCACAAGAGACTGATGACACTAAGAGAAGGTCATATCTTGCAACAGGTGTGTATGTCGACCTGCTGATGAACTGCTCCACCTTTTTCCTCCGTGTGCCTCATCTAACTCATGTAACAGTGAGTCCTAGAACCAGAGACATTGTCCTTTTTATTCCACACGTTCTTCTTCCTTGTCAAAACTGTGTGCCAACATTACCCACAATGCCAACAGTTGGGTGGTAGATTGAGGTGTGTTAAGGTTGTAGTGGCTGATGTAGCCACTCCCCTTTGCTCGCCATATCCCACATCTCTATGACATACTTTTTGGTGGTGTTTAACTAGATATTTTAACCGGATGAAGGATTTGTGTCGTCAGACGTCTGGTTCTTAAGTTATCAGAGAGAAAAGCTGAGAAAACGTTAGCGGCAGCTCCTCCAAGATGTCCTGAGTCCACCGAACGGCGTCGGAGAAACACAGAATTTTGAACATGAGACAGCTTCATCCAGTGGTTTTACCCCCATTAATCAGCTGGTTCGTTTGTTTTGGTTCAACACTGAAGGAATCCTAACTCCCATGATTCCACGCTTCTTCAGCAATCTCCATCTTTTGCTATTGTTTTGATTGAGAGACCCCTAGTGGCAGAAAATGACATATTATACGTTTAAACTTGTCTTTAGACCCAACCGAAACTGACTCAAGTGACATCACTTGAGGACATTTATCAGACTTCACACAGCTCCCTCTGGAGACTCTACTGTATTCACACATGCAGTAGAAAAGCCTGTGGAGTTCTCCTTCCAGTGTGCCAGTAATAATAGCTGTTTTGGTCAGATTTTCCAGCAGGTGAACATTGAACACATTTAGTTTGTGTTTGGCCAGTAACCAATGGGAAGTAAATGACATGATCAGAAACGACTACATTCACAGAACAAGTTTAAAAGGAGCTCATTTCCAGATTCAGAGCATGACTATAGCGGCAAACAGCTGTTGTCTATGTAAAGCAGTGGTGGGCCGTCAGGGCCTTCAAGGCCTTCTCTGCTGGCCTAAACAGAATCACAAAGTTATATCTATTTTATAATTTAATAATTTTTCTTAAATACACTACATGTATTATAATTTATAAAAATATTTTCCCCATAATCTTATTTCCTCATTGCACAGCTACTGTCTTCCTCAGTTGCTCTGCTTCCAGTGCAGCTTGTTTTAAGTAGAGCTTTTATCCAATCAGATTTCACCTCTGTGTCTCTCGGTAAGAAGAGAGGCCCGAGGCCTGCAGACTCACAAGTGAATCCATGTGCAGTTTAAGTGAATGGGGACGATATTGTTGATTGTCATAGTGTTCAACCAATCAGATCTTTAGTTTGACATGCTGGGCGTATTCTTTGACGTGTCAGAGCCTGCTAGCTGGCCTACAAGTACGTCACCATTACGTGCAGCTCAGTTTTCAGGTGCAGCGTGCGCTGCGATTGGTCAGTGGGCGAGCACGTGACTATCGTGAAACAAAACTTAAAGAAGCTGAAATTGAAAGATATGGAAGAAATTATGACTTTTTTTGCATTTTGCTTGGTGTAGATTCTTTTTTTTTACCGAGCTTTGTCTTTTTAACACTCAATGGCTGAAGGAGGAGAAACGGATTTGTGAGTTGGGATTTAACCGTGGGATTAAACTCTTTGTCAACAAAGAAAGGAGGATGGAGTTTGTCTTTAAGTGAACAGCATTTGGTAAATTAAATGTGTTTGTTTTTACATCTGCAGTAGCTTTAATATGCTTGTTTGTATATTATTATTTGTACAACTTGTTTTTATGAAGATGGATTTTTGTTTGGTTTAATATGTGATAGGAACTATTGTTATGTCCTATGTTGCTCTGGGGACATATTTAGCCGGTGCCAGTGTTGCCAACTTGGCGACATTCTCGCTAAATCTGGCGACTTTCCAAACCCTCATGGAGACTTTTTTTGTCAAAAGCTACTAGCGACAAATCTAGTGACTTGTTCTGGTGTTGTTGGAGACTTTGCTGGTGTTTTGACTCGATGACGTTAAAGCACGTACGTTCTGCACTGTTGTGAACGAGCAGCGGGTGCTGCCGTGAGCCGCCCCAAAGCACTCACAGGTCAGTCTCACAGTAGTGCGCAGCAGTCCCAGCTGCAGTCAGAGCAGAGAGGAGACGCAGTCTCTGTGTATTCATGTATCTGCACTCTGCAGTTAGTGTATCTAAAGGTGTTGAGCTTCATTTTTACACAAAACAAATAATAACCGTAGCTGAGTTTCAGCTGCAGGACAGCAGTGAAGGCCCAGGTATACAATGCACGGCCCGTCACTGATGTAAAGATATAATAGAGTAATGTCAACCTGAGCAGAGTGTGTGCTGTAATCAGAGCTTCTCTGTGCTTTGTTGACATACAGTAGCCGGGCCGACCTGCATGCATTGTAGTGCACGTGAGTCCCTGTGAGCGTGCCCCACTGGCTCGCTCACTCGGCACTGCACTCAAACAAAGATCACGGCCGATAACGCCGTCCTGGCCCACGGCCTGGTCACAGAGGTGTGATGCCCACTTATCCGAATCATAGATATGCTCTGAATTTGTAAGTGAATGTAACATACAGTCTGTGGGAGATGTACACTCGCAATCTTTAGCATCAAATTACAGTGGCAACAAGGAAACCTCAAATGTCGTTGAGATATTATCACTTACATTCCTGCTTTATTGTTTTCCATGAAAAGGTTACACTGAACTGCCAAGCTCCAGATAAAAAGGATGTCGGCATGACATCCCTACGTGCCGGTGCTACTAGTCAGCTCTATTGGATTAGAAGAGGAGCTGTGATCTGTTACAGGTCCACTGTAATCTGCTTCTTCATCTGGCAGCAATGAATTATTTGGTTGACCTCTCCAGCTAAGAGATTGCATGTTTCTCTCTGATATTCTGGAGGCCTATCGTGTGACGGTGTTGGTGGATCTTCCCAGCGGCGGCTGCCAAGTTCTTCCTCGCTCTCCTAATGAGATGCCTGGCTCTGATAGGAGGATGAAATGCCAACCAAAACACAGCACCGCTGATCAGTGTGCACGGCTTTAACTCTCAGTAATCAAGCTAATCTAGCCCAGTTCACCCACCGGCTCCGCTTCCTGCTCCAGGAGGTGGAAATGATTAACTGTCAGGCTCTCCTGCACACTGGTGGGGACCACATAGGGAACGACAGAGGACGCTGTGATGCAGATGTCTTTGGACGGAGGGGCACGACTTTGTTTGGGAGCTGTTTCCAGTTGAAACGAATCCTAAACAGACAATAAGCAAACGGGCCAAGCAGAATGAGAGAGGTGACGCCCGAGTGTCTGACTTTGATCTGACCCGTCGTAAATAACGCCTGTAATTTTTCCCACATTTTTGAGAACTGTACCTCCACCAAGATATATGGGAGGGTGTTCCTCGTAATCCCCAGGACTCCTGTTTCCACCAGCGGGTACCAAGTCTGAAAGCAATAACACCTGCACAGCGTATCCTCTCTCTCTCTCTCTCTACCTATCACAAACATGTGATTCAACAAGACAATCAGATGTTTACCGCCCACAGCTTGACGGCCATCTTTGCAAAGGTGCACCATATTCTATACGCAAGCCACTGAGAGCAGAATGGGCTTTTTGTCTTGGGGAGGGGGGTTTAAAGTGAGACGGATGGTGAACACAGGTACTGTCTATTCAGACAGACGGTGTGAGGAAAATAAAGGGTTTTTGAACATCAAAGCATGTAAACATGTTCTAGAGAAACCCAAAATACATGTGTGAACCTGAAGATGAGCCCGATAGTTCCCCTTTAACATTTCCTGTGGTAGTTTCATATTAAAGTCTACCACTGCCTTCACATTCCCTTTTCCTGCTCATGAATGTAAAGATGAAATGTGTTATGGTGCTCACTGTGCCCTGATGTATTTCCGTCTCTCTTTAATTAACCATAACCTGACTTGTGCTTCCAGATAGAAATGGTACTCATTGTGTTCTGTGTTTTCCAGATTGTGAACCTCATTGAAGAGACCGGACACTTCCACATCACAAACACTACCTTTGACTTCGACCTTTGCTCCTTGGACAGAAGTACAGTGAGGAAACTGCAGAGTTACCTGGACACCTCGGGACTGTCCTGAGGCTCTGAGCAGCTGGCTGCTGGATCTCTGTCTCCATGTAGACTTTTTTGATTTTTCTTGAATGAACTCCAACTTTGGATGCAATGCAAAAGCCCCACCGTGGCTGGGTCCGGTTTGCTGTGTGTCCGGCCTGCCGGTCGGACTGGGCCCTCTGAGTGAAGAGGTGGTCCTGCTGCAGGACCCAGAGCCAGGTGTTGTGGGTCATGAGCCCTGTGGATCAGGAGATCACCCAGAAAGCCTTCAAACTTCACTTGATTTCTTAGAGAAAAAAAAAAAGAAAGTGGTTGCTCTTAATGAATGTGCTTATTGTTACCATGTATGTTCCTTGATTTGTTGTTCATTGTGACAAATGCATGGTCAGCATTGCCTTACAACATTGTAAGTCTTATTTATTGACTTTAATTTGCAGGTGTGTGTGTGTGTGTGTGTGTGTGTGTGTGTGTGTGTGTGTGTGTGTGTGTGTGTGTGTGTGTGTGTGTGTGTGTGTGTGTGTGTGTGTGTGTGTGTGTGTGTGTGTGTGTGTGTGTGTGTGTGTGTGTGTGTGTGTGTGTGTGTGTGTGTGTGTGTGTGTGTGGGTAATTGAAATGGCAAAAAAACGCAGAAATAGACTTTATTGAAGCACTTCACAGCAGGCATGTCTTTGATCTGTGTGACAGTCGAGCATCACTGAGGATCTGGATGTGACTTGAATGGAATGTCACCTCTGGATGCTTTCACTGGGATCAACAGCAGCAGGTGTGAAGGTGACGCTGATGACTTCATACTACAGTCTGTTAGAGGAGCAGCCTTGCAGAAAGCACTCTTATGTAGTGAGGTGGAGCTGGAGTCAGTGAAGGGGAGTGGTTTGGTAACGACAAGCTTTTTATAGAATCACACGGGGCATGGTCTGGGTCGGGTTGAAGTACAATCCAGTAGCCCCAATTCTGAAAACCAAATTTGTGGTTTTGAGTTCTGACTGGTTAAAAATATCCCAGATGCATCAAACAGCACAAGAAGAGGTCCGTGTTTCTGGGCTCCCCCGTTGGTTTGTGGGCTGCCGTTTTGAAGCCTCGAATTCTGCGATTTCGCCGTCGCCATCTTGGATTACGGCCGTCGCCATGTTGGTTTTTTTGCAACCACTGGACAGAAGTTAACATATTTGGAATGCGGAGGAGTGACGTAGAGACGCCGTATACGGCTCTGGTAGCAGCAGAGACCTGTCAATCACAGTAAGCCCCGCCCTAAAGCATACCCTGTTCTGCTGAATGGACTTCTTTTTGCAACCAGAGGAGACAATAGCAGTCTACACCCATAACATGTAGGTTTGATTCTTACTACAAACCAGAGCCAAAGTTGTGACCGATAAAGATCCATTTGGAATCCCTGTACAAGTCAACTTGTCTGGGGATGACGGCGCACGTGTTCCATTTCTCTCAGTCGCTCGGTCTTACACAAACCCTGCTGTTCACTTTCACGCCTCCTCACACCCGGCCTCGCTGCCTACAGCCGCTGGGATTGTTGGAGGGTGTTTCAGATTGTTAGACAATCCGACGAGCACGTTGCTTCAAGCATGCTGAGGAGATACTGCATCTGATTTCGAGGTAGAAACATCAAGTCTTGGGTGACTACTTAAAGCTCTTATGTGTAGAACACTAGTTGTAACAGAAACATTTAAAGGGAGCATCATGACATAACGTTCTACACATGTTGGTTTTGTCCTACAGAAAGCTCTGGTACATGACAGACTAATGCGCACATCTGCATTTCCACAGGCCACAAAGCTTAAATGACAGAAATGTTTTCCAGCTGTGAGGATTGGAGCACACCACCACATCATCCCGTACACGTGCAACATCATTTGCTTTTTAGTTTTATTAATTCCCATATTTTGACTCGATAAAGAGCGACCTGCTCATCGGCTGCATCTTAAAGACTGCGTTGTGATGTTGGCTCATTAACAGATCCAGTTGGTTTAGACTGTTTATCTCCAGGATACGATTGAAGAGAAGTCATCAATACTCCATCGGGGGACATGTTTGTAGGACAGACCCAGCCCCCCTTCATGAGGCTCCTGTGTTCTGCATATGTTTGGTACATTTCTACTCAAGAGGAGGCTAGTAAGCTGACAGGTACTGTTACGGGTGTAAGAGGAGGAAACTCTTTTATTTATTTTGTGGGTGTTTGAGTTGTTAAAGCTTCGTAACAGAAGCTTCTCTGATGACCTGAAGTTCAGGACGGTAAACGGTGGAGGTTCTTTCCAAATGACCTGAGAGGGTTTTTCTCACCCTGAGTTCTGTCTTATGGTTTCTTGTGTATTTTGAAGACATACAATAAACATTCTGTATATGATGTACAGATGACTTATTACAACCCTTGTGGGTGAGCTTTGTTTAGCACAGGTTCTTATCCTGCTTTTCTTAAATGATCATCTTTTTCAGAGGCTGTATATATTTGATCAAGGTGCACAAACCGTGTGCATGCTCAAGGACCTCTCAAGGTTTCTCACACTTTCTCTAAACACCTTATATTAGTACCATGCAGGTACCTGCAGTACCGTGAAGATCCTCTCTGCAGAAACCCTCATATGTTCATATTGCAGGTTGTGCAGTTGCTTAAAACCTGAAAATACAATGAGAAACACTGTGATTAAACCAGGATCACAGTATGAAGAGGGAAAAGATCAGAAACTGTGGGATCAAAATGTGGATCACAAGAACCTGAGCCATGCCTGTTCTCTTCATGTCGGTCTGAGTGGGACGTCTGACGGTAGAGCAGTTGGAAGTCATCCAGTTCCTCCTGTTCCTGTGGGCGGGATGCTTTCTTCAGTCTCCATGTCACAGATCTAACCAGGCCGGCGCTGGAACAACCTGTTCCTGGTGCCTGAAGGATGCATGTTAAAAATGTCTCTGTGGAGGAGTCGGTAGGTGTTCAGCAGTGTTCTTCTATATTTAGTCTTTCAGATCTGTGCTGTTCAAGTTCAGTTCCATCCTGTGGATTGTATGCACAAGGTGAACATGTCCTCTTGATCAAAATCTAAAAGGTCGCCCTTTCTCATGAAATGTTCAGGTTTTAATTGACCCCATGACCTTTCCTCCAGCATCACCCTCACGGCAAGCGTTACATTTTGGCATAACCCTTCTCTGCCTCTTCAAGAACTCTGTTTTCAGTTCTTTGCAGTCTCAAAAAGATGAATCTTACTAATTGCGTTCATGTTGCTCTACAGTTGAAGACGGATAGAAATATTTCTGTGAGAAATGACGAAACTAGAGCTTCAGAGAGAAGTTTTAAACCCTCCACACACGTCAGCATTCAGCAGGATATGGAGGTAATCGTCTGTAATATTCCACTACGTGTTCAATGAAATACTGATATTCACCGGTTTGGTTGGGAGGGAAGCTCTTGGACACAATAGGCCTTTAGATGAAGAAGTTGCTGTCGCTGCTTCACCAAAGTGTTTTACCCAATTATAGAAAAGCACAGCCTTTAAATAAAGAGTCAAGTACCGCTTCATCCAATGAGATTCATAAACGGTACAAAATACATTGAAATAAGACCTCAGCAAATATTAAAAACCTGCTAAAAACTACACTTGTGCTTTCATGTTGACGTCTTTTCACTGGAGTATTTAGTTGGGATCAAAAGGTAACGACTACTTCGTACAGACGCAAAACCAGAACATTACACAATCTGACATGATCTGCTCTTTCACACTCACACAGTTAAACAGGTAATAATGTTTGTACACGCTGTGGGTTCAGGTGGCTGTTTGTCCAACGTCACCTTTATGTAGGAACACTGTCATAGTATGAAGAACACGCCACCATCTGCATAATGATGATATGATAATAAAACATCCAACATCATAGCGCTACTTTATGTGCGACCTGAGCCGCCGATCTTAGCACGCAAACTATTTAACAATCAATAGTGTTTTTGGGAAACGATACAGTATCAAAAAACATGATATTTCGATACTCAAGTGTATCAACCTTTTCCCTTTACTGCGATATTGTTCATGGTGACCTCGGTTTCAATCTTCTATCAATGAAATACTACAACAACTACAAGCCAATGGGGACAACAGTAGCTCCTCGGCAAACAGCCAATCAGATAGCAGCGGAGCAGCCAATCAGCTCCACTTGGCATCACATTTGTGCCATCTGCTTTCATTGCCAACGAGTTTTGTTTAACAATGAGGGATGACGTTATTTTAAATCAAAAGGTCTCTGTGGCCCAGTCCCAATGTCCCCCCTACAGCCTCAAACCCTGAACCCTCAGGGACTCACTGACGTCACCTGGTGAGTGGGAGACTGTGAGGGCTTCACATGGTGTAAATATCAACGGCACATATCACGTTACCATGAAAACAACAACAAATAAGATGTATAATTGTGTGTATTTATTTGATACTTTGTACTCCCTGATTTAAACGTCTTCAGGCTCTTTCCTCACAAGATGAGCTCATTTTATATCATCTATTTACTCGTTTTTGTCAAAACAGCTTCAATGACAAAATCAAATATTTAATAAATAAATAAATAAATATCTTCTGATTTCATGTTTATTTTTTGTTCCATCTTTAACCCTTAATGTTTCTGAGTAAACTTAATACTCCAGGCTGTGATCCGTCCTCTTTGTTTACCTTTTGTTACGTCTCCATGCGTCCACTGGTTACTCCGTGTTTAACGTCACATTGCAATGACTTGTGGGTAATTCCTTTAGGCTAACGGAAAGGGTTCATAAAGGGCTCAAAATGTCTGCTAGAGAGCCTCAAACACTGGATGATGTGACAGTGGGACATTGGGATTGGTCCTGTGACCTCAGAAAACACAATATGGGCCATAAACTCAAGACTAATAGGATAGAATGATGACGTTTTGGACAGATTTGGATGCAAACTGCTACTTGACTGGTTGGTCATATGGAGGCATACAACCACCAGCCAGTGTTTGGATGATCCCAACACACTCCCACTCCTTCTTTACTGAGGCTAGATTTGCCTCTTTATAGGTCATATGGTCACAACTTAAAGGAGAGGGAGGCCATGAACATGAAGAGCAAATGACTGGATGTATGCTGTCATTAAAACACTGATCAATAAAACATCTGGTATATCTGCTCTATATCTTTCTGTTAGCTGCTAAACGCTCCACTATGTTCAGCAGCTGGTCTCTAGCTGTGTCTGCTGTTTGCTGCTGAGCAGGTAGTGAACAGAGACTTCATCAGAGACCTTCTCACTGGAACCAGGCTGATGAGAGAATGTAAACTAAACTGGTGATAATTCTTCTTGAACACTGCAACATACGACGCCTTATTACAATATATAATATTAAAGTGAGACTATGTTATTGTTAAAAGAATCAATTCATAAGCAATGAAACACATCGTTGCTCAGCTGAATACACTCTTTAGCTGCTGCAGTCTAACTGGCTGACCTCACTGACATCATTGAGTCACTGCTCACCGCCCGCTGCATTAATCCCTGATAATGGATCTCATTGGACATTATACCTTATTTGTGGTATTGGACAGTAAAACTCTATCTGCACTTTTAAATGGACCCATGCTGCATTCATTTGTTCATATGGCATCATCTCCTGTGTACAGCACACCTCAGGCTTCGGTACAAGCAGGAAAGGTTTCATTTGTGAATGAGTTCACTGCATTCCAACTGGAGACAAGACCAGGAGAGAGTGGCTGCTCAGACTCCTGGATTAATTTAAGCTATTTTCCTCTGAGAGAATGAAGCTGAGAGGGGGGGGGGTATGGAGAAAGAATAGAGCTGGGGGGGGGGGGGGGGGGGGGGACTCTACAGGATGTCCAGCCAGCAGGACATCCTGTTTGAGCTTCCAAATACCACTTCCTCCAATAAAAAGGGGGAGACCTTCGAAATAATCTCCCACAGAAGAGACACAGAGACATTGATTGTCACCCTGGCACGAGGCCAAGGCTGAGGAGAAAAGCTGCCCCCCCGTCAAGCCTTTGGACGGTAGTCAAAAAGCACCTCGAGGAAGTCATTAAAGCTCACGGTTGATGAAAAGTCTCTCCTTCCTCATCTCACCTCTGCATGCTGCTCGGACAACTTTTAAAAGCAGGTGTAGGTTCCACACATGATGGAGTTATAACCTTGATGAGATGAGATGAATACAATAACTCACGCTGTTAGATTGATTTGTTCTAGTGCTTCCACGTTGTGGGTAATATCTTGAATTTTGTCTTCCCGTGGCAACCACTTTTGCAAATCTGAGCAACCGCACCCATTACCGAAGCAGCCACACTCCAGCTGCCACTTTAAATATGTAGAAAAACAGACACGCCACAGTTTTCCTGGTGGGTTACTATAGCAACCCCCTTGTAAACCTCAGCAGCCACGCTAGACTCCCAAGCAACAGAACCCCCTGAGAAGGCCCTGGTGATAGGATGTCGATCAGATCTTCAGTCAGGAAGAGCGGAAACATCTTGTCCATCGAGAAAACCCTTCAGTGTTGTTTATTATTGCTCTTCTTTCAATGACAGAATGCTCTCCAGTTCTGATCAAACTGTTCTGTTGTTTTGTCGTCACACAGACCCTTTCCCCCCCGTCGCCCCTCACAGACAGCAACACATTACCTGAAGCCTGACAACATGTATGTTTACGTGATCTTGTGAAAGTTATAAGTTACAATGTGTTTCCATTGTCATTGTACAACAGGGCTGCTCAACACAATGCAGATTGTATTCCCATTTTGCTACATAATAACAACACATCGCTCTTTGCAGGCACCTCTTGTCACTAATGTCAGTGATGCTTTGTGGATGGGTACCAATGACCAACTGGTTTTAATGATCCACTGTCAAGCCCTCCTGTCCTGATCCGTGCACATCCCATGCCAGTTTGTAATGTTTCCAGTCAGGAAGCTTTCTATGAAGTTAACTGAAGCTTGGCACAGGAATTATGCCTTCATAAGTTTCCTTAATAAATACAGCAGTTTATGAGTTTTGTGTGAGGACCACGTCAGGTTGTTTGTGATGCTGATTTCCAGGAACTTAACGCTGTTAACTTGCTCCACCTCAGCTCCATTGATGTAGACGGGGGTGTGCGTCTTCACCTCCTTCTTTCTAAAATCAACAATCAGCTCCATGGTTTGACTGATGTTGAGCAGCAGGTTGCTCTGAGCACCAATCTGCAAGATATGTATAGGAAACCACTTAGACAGCTAGGCATTAAAGAAGAACTAGGGTTCACTGCAACGGGGCTTCAAATTCCATACAGCTCTGGTTCTATGAGCTCCTTCAGTTCTGATGAGTTGGGTATGTTGGGACACTGCATCAACATCCAAAAACCTTCCGTTACTCGCAGACTACTTGAACAGTTTATTAGAGCCTGACCCCTATATGAAAGGACCAATATGTTAAATGTAAAGGAGTGCATTCTCCTTCCCCCGGGACGGTTGGGACAGTGGGTAGAGTCCAATGGGACGCCTTGTTCTGGGCTGAAAAGAAAAGAATTAAATTGACCAAATTGCAGTCTGAATTTTAACACTTTATCATTCAAATGTTTACTGTTCACAGATGTCTTTGAGAAAAAGAAAACATGTAGAAACAAAGCACAGAGAGACTTCATTCTCTGCTCAGGTAGACATTACTCTATATCTTTACAGATAGTAGTTGTTTGTTACTTTGAATCCTGTTGATAAAACCTTGTTACAGAAGATAACCGTTTATAGAAGATAAAATGATTCCCCAGTCAGCTGTGATGACGTATTTATGATTCATTCCAGAAGATGATAATCTGTTTCCATGTTCTATTCATTCCAATTCATCATAAACACTTCTTGTGTTTATTGTGTGGAGCTCAATCATTTCTTTAAGTACATACAGATATGGTATGAAAGTACAACATGTGGGGGGTCCTGCTCATGTAAATCTGGCTATTAGAGCTCCTTTGAAGTGTTTATTCATATTTGCCTTTGCAGCCTGTTGCTGTCTCTACCGTTGGGGAAGCTGATGGCAAAATGAAGACCACCACAGCATGCGCGGTCTCTGTTTGCAAAGGGATTTCAGCCCTCTGACCACTCGGCCATTGTCATCAAATTTGCACAGAGCTGCAATAATTCAAAGACACTTATCATATGCTTTTGGGTTGCTTGTGTTCCCCCATTTCCCCCTGTGGCCAATCGTGTTGACCTACCTGTCAGCTCCCCGTGGAATTCTGGGTGGCTGGCAGTTCTGCCCCCCCCCCCCCCCCCCCCCCCCGGCTCACAGAATGCATACAAATTAGCCTTTCAAATATCAGATCAAGTTATGTAAAGAACAAAAGCAAAGTGGACTTCAAAGAGGAGGACGAGGAAGGATGCTGCACGCAGAGGCTTCAGCCGGCTCACTCAACCGGCCCGGTCCTCAGACGCTGTGGTGGATTTGGTTATTGTTTTTAACTCCGCTCCTCCCCCTCCCCCTGGCTCCTCCAGACCCCCTGCACTACCAAAATGGGTCCAGCCCTTTGGAGCGAATCCCAATCCCAAACCTGGTCTTTGATTTCGGGGGGCTTGGCACTGCTCCTTCTCCCCCTGCTTTGTTCCTCTTGATGGATCTAGGCGGGCCGGCGAACCGTGACCCCTGCCAGCCCACCCCGTCTGTGTGAGTGCACACACACACACACACACACACACACACCAACAGACAATGCCAAGCCACCACAGAACCCAGAGAAGAAAGGAGGGGAAAATGGAGGAAGGAAAAAAAATGTCGACAAATGTGCTGAAAGCATCCGTGAATCAAAGTCTCATCCCTGACAGAGATTACAGGCGCGGTGAGTGTCGCTGCTGTTTTCATTGTGTCTGTTCTGATAAGTTAGCCATGTGTGATGGGCGAGGAGGAGAGTCTGGACCGCTGCCTATTCAGCTGCTCTGAACCACCTGCCACCAGACGGACCCGAGTGTGAACTTGAACAAGGAAAAAAAACACTTCAATTCCCAGCCCTCCCGGCGGCCGCCTCATTTTCTCTCTAACTGTGTTATTGGACCCGGCTTTGTGTTGGCTTTGTAGCGGGCTCGGCGCTGAGTTGACGAGCTTTCACAGTCACTCGGTGCAGAATATTTCATGCTGGGAACTTTTTGTGTGCTGAGGCCAAAAACAAAGCAGCTTATGAGAGGCTACAGGAAATCACTGTGATATCTGTCAAAGACCAGCGTGCACTTTAAACAATGACTCATCCTGCTTTATAGTTCACTCCTACACTGTACATTCTACTCATTATTAGGATATTGATTCCAATGTATTACAACTTGGGTTTTATCTCTATGATTTGGCCATCATTTCTATGAATTGTGATAACATTGCACTCACCGTTAGCTAAGCCCGCTGCTGCTTACCATGGAGCCCACACTGTCACTAACTACACTCTTTAAAACAACAGTAGCAAAACGTTTGGATATATATTCAGGATGTCAAACAGGTTAAAGAGAGAGAAGCTAACGCTACAGACCACAGTGTAGAAGAACCACCACATCACCTGCAGACAGAAGACAGAAGACAGTGAAATAAAGGAACTCTGTCCTGTTAGCTGGGTGGATCTTTATATTCTGTTATAATAATTAAAAAGCAAAAGCAGCATGTGTACACATTCAGTAGCATGTAGCCTAGAAGTGCTAATGCTAGCTAATGATGTGCTAAGTTACTCTGGTAATGTTAACATAACAGTTTAGAAACCTTCATCTCCTTCCAACCTCTCCCTGTGACGAGTATCACTATTACATAACATTTAACCATGACTAGCTCCAAATCCACACGATCTGAATAGACTGCATGACAGTCTATGGAGCTGAGCCGGATGGCGGACCGTGGCTGGAGCTGGCTGATGCTAAGCTATGATTTCTAGTCAGTCTGCGTTTGAACTTAGCAAAGGGTCAATTACAGAGATCTGTAAACACGGCAACATCAGACCGTTAGATAAGAAACAAGTCGACTTTTATTTCAGATTGTCAAAAGCACCTTAGTGAGGTAAAGAGGAAAGGAGACAGTGAGAGCACCTGACATGTCACTAATGGCTCACTGCACAGGGAACCTTCAGGAAGTACAGTAGAGAGATGAAACAGAAGGTCTGTGAACCTAGAGCGGGTCGTCCTCTCAACGGAGCCGCAGCGCTTCTCACATTGTACAAATGTTCAGAACCACCATAAGAATATGTTTGAACTTGTGATGACATGTTGTTATGAGCTCTGTCAAACCAATACAGATCCATCCAGTGAGGCCAGATGAGCTAATGGCTTCCAGAGAGACCGTCCAGCCTGAAGGAAGGTTCCTGCACGGTGATTAGAACCAAATTACCCCCCCCCCCCCCCAGTATACTCTTAATTGATTTAATAATTTTGACCAGGTCTGCAGAACAAATCATCAAGCAGACGCATACCGACCACATTTTGAAGTTCATTAGACCCATTTTGACTTTTTTATACTTGATACTTAGTCAACAATCGTTTGGGAGAAATGAACTGGTGCTGATTTGTAGCGGGAAAACAAATGTAACCAGAGCTAAAGAAACAGAAAGAAATGGAACTAAAATTGGAGAAATCTCAACAAAACTGAATCAAGAAACAATGCCTGATTTATTCAAGTTCACGTGTGAACTGTGTTGGATTGTAAATCCTTAACAGAGACCTGGGAGGTAATATTGAGCTTTTTAAAGGAATAGTCCATTTGGTAAACATTCTGGTAAATACGCTCATTCCCTTTGTTGCATGTCACCCCCCACCTCATCTCCTGTCTTCTGTCCATCTTTGAATAAACGTAAAATGCCCAAATACATTTTTTTTTTAAGCTGCTGACAGGACGTGGTTAGCCTAGCTTAGCATGAAGACTGGAAGCAAGGGGAAACAGCTAGCCCAGCGCTGTCCAAAGTAAAGAAATGCTTCAGTACGAGTTTGATTGACAGATGGTTGGTCTCATCACCTGCCACGTGTCCAATGAGGGCTTCTCCGTGGTTCTGTGGAACAAACATCTCTGCTTCACCTTCTGCTCGGCTAGCCATGCTCGGCTAGCCATGCTCGGCTAACCATGCTCAGCTAACCATGCTCAGCTAACCATGCTCAGTTAACCATGCTCAGTTAACCATGCTCAGCTAACCATGCTCAGCTCCAAACTTCATGCAAACCCATGAGATTGATACTGATCTCCTGGTCTCTTATAAGAAAGCTAACATCCCTAAATGTTAAACTGTCCCTTTAGACTGCTTTGTGTTTTTGTGTATAAAGAAAAATAAATGATCCATATGGTTTCACCCAAAGCATGCTGGGAAGGGCTCTAGCCCGAACAACCCTGAACAAGATAAACAAAGAAGTTATACTACGTCTTGATGAAGTGAAGAAAAGCTAAATATGTCAGTAGACTGAGCTGACCCGTTCCCATCATTAAGTACGACCAACGAGTTCTGATGCTGTCACATGTGGGATGAGTTTACTAGTTATTATTCCTCATTATTTCCACATAAATGAGGCCCAATGAGTGCACCAGGTAGTGTTTGGACTCATTTGTCCAGTTAAGGACCTCGGCCTCTCCTGCACGTTTGATTAGTTTGGACAAGCCAGCAACAGCAGCTCCAGAGCTGCGTGCGAGCCAAGTCTGTGTCACGCTGAACAGTTTTCTTCATTATTTTTAAATGTCACATTTGATTTTGCTAACATAAAGGGTGAAAGGAACAGTTTGACTTAAAAAACTCCTTAAGTCCATGGACTAGCACTCATTAATTAAAGGAATTCACCATTTGTCTTCTATTCGTCTTGATAAAAGATTGTTAAGACTTACGACGCTGCACAGGGAGAACGACATTAACTTAGGTCAAAATAAATGGACCTATGAAAGTCCGAGAACACCTACTAGCCAGAACATTAAAGGAATAGTTCACCATATTTCAGAAAATAATCTTCTTTGGTTTCTGTCTGAGAGTGAGATGTCTGATGTCTGCGTGTTCATGTATTTATTGGTTTATTTGTCAGGGACAGTGCACATTAATAAAACATTGCTGTAAATGTGCCAGAGTTAGCCAAGAGGCTATTTTTCACGTGTTAATTACTGAGCTGGAATCAGGACGTGGTTAGCCTAGCTTAGCATAAAGACTGGAAGCAGCAGGAAACTCAGTTCGTCACACAAACCATCCAAGAAGCAGCTTCACTAAGCTTTAACAATGAGTGACCGTTTAAATGACGTTTTATGTTTGTTATGCTAACATTGTCCAATGTTCAATGCTCAAATCTCAAAGCACTGTTTCATAAAGATAGATCCAACAGGAAACAGGTCACATCACAAGTCCTATAAATAAAAATGATAAAAAAACGATGAAGTGTTGCAAAGTGCAGTGTTAGTCAATGCAGCTTTAAATGGACTGCCGGGTGACTCAGTGTCTATTTAAAATGCTCCCACTCAGTCATCCAGGTCAATGACTTGGACATGGTTGTGCCTGGACACACCACAGATGTTGGATGATGGAATAATGTATCTTCTGAGTGTCATAATGACTGATGCCATTCATGCTCATAGCAGAATGATACAGGCTTTGATTTATCTGCTAGTTAGATGGGCTCCTTATAATAATAGAACTGAGACTTGTAGTGGTGTTGTAGTGTCATCTAGTGGTGGTCTGACAGTATGGTCAAATAAGGGGTCCATATCTTAAAGGGACAATTCACTTCAGAACAACTTAGATTGATGAATAACACTTTAGGTAAGAGGGAAAATACGTATTGTTGATTTTGGGGTGAACTGTCCCTTGGAGATTGTCATGAAGGCTGTAAGTGAGCTTTCCCAGAGGCAGTATTCTCGGTACCTCCTTCCACCAGTTGTCCAGTGCAGGATGTGCTGAGAAATACAGAATTTGGGAGTTATCTTTATGCTATAAGAGTATTCCAACCAGTTTGGTGTTGTGGTTGTTCCATGCACTGTCCACTTTAACGTCCTAAAAACACTGAAGTGGTTCTATATCCAATCAAGGTAACCACCTCAACTTTCACTTCTCCAGACATTGTTGTATCTTTGCACATTTCTGTGCATGTGTGTCAATTTCTGAATTGCATTTAATACATTTAGGAGAGCTTAGACCAAGCTTGCATCTTAATAATGCTATAATAAAGTGTAATATTGTAAATTATGTCCGTCCATCAGTATCACAGCTCAGAATACAAAATGCATTGTTCTAACTGATGCCCAGATATATTCTATCAATCTGACATTGCTTTTGATGTGATCAGTGGAATAATTAAAATCTAAAGCAAAGGTTTCATAAACAGAAGTCAATATTTTTGGTAGGGTTGTTTAAGAATATCCACTAAGAGAGACACATTTCAAGCATGAACATTGTTATAGTCTTATTTAATAGCGAGAGGAGAAATGAGATGTAAGGAACATTTACTGTTGAAGCCCTTCAATGACTCCATTGTTCCTTCTTCAGAGAGTTTGACCAGCTGCTCTTTCACCCTTTTCCTGCCAGAGCCCAAACACGGAGTCGTGGTCTGGATTTCTCCATGTGGGCCAGAAGTGAAAAATCATTTAAAAATGTCAAACAGACCATAATCTTATTCCATGTGTTCAGAACAATGGTTACTTTGAACCTCCAGTTTTAACAAAGATGCTAATAGTCTCGTTACCTTCTTGTGATTTACAGAAGCAGTCCTTCGGTTTCTAGACTCCATATCAGAGTTCGGACCATGAGCACTTTCTTAAAATGTTTTCAAAATCATTCTAAGGTGGAATCAAGACGAACTGGAAAAACAAACAAACTAGTTTCATTTAACTCAACATGTCCTATAGAACACTGGATGGCCGTGTTATGTTTTACATTTCAGCACTTCACACTGCAGTCATGGAAATACTCTACTTCTATTGGGCCTTTGATTAGCTGAAGACTTGTCACTGATTGATGGATTTAAATGTCATCTGTATACACTAATCATACTGCAGAGCTTTCTCCTTCTGAAACCATCTCACACTGAAACCAGAAACAGTCAAACTGCCTTCATGCAATGAACCGTCCATACACCACAATATGCAAAACGTTGTGACTGTGCCAGTGCAGGCTTTATTCAGGAATCCAAGAATGACTACAGGGTATACCCAGTTCACGTCAGGCCAGTGGTAAACCGATCTAAAACATGCCTTCCAATCAGGCACCGACACAAGGCTGACATTAATAGTTTGCGTGCTCAAGATGGTTCCAAGCATGCCATGACTCAGTCCTCACAGGCTGTGGTGGTCCTTTGCGTTACATTGAGGTGGATTCTGTCAGACTGGGACGATTAAGACCACTGAAGCCACATGTACACCATCCACACTGGAGAAGCCTTCTGAATGCCTACAGGTCAGAAGCTTCAGAAATAAACTCACGAAAATGCAAGAACAAACCGCAAATGCCCAATAAGAGCTTTATTAAAACACCACTTTAAACATGTGAATTACACAAAAGAAAGTTTGAACAAAAACTGCAGCACCAGAAAAAAAAAAAAAGCCAGAACACAAAAAATGAGCTTCTCTGAAGCCACTTTTAAAAAAATACCCCAGGTGAGTAAATGCAAGCTCAACCATACAAATAACTCTAAAGGTGTTCTACGCTACAACATTTAAACACTTGATGCAGACTTCGTCCTGAGATGGCACGACTCCCAGAGCACTTCAGGTTATACCGTCTTCTGCTGGCCCTTCTTTCCTATCAGAGACTTGTGGATGTGAGGGATCACACCTGGGAAACAGAGGACAATGGATGAGCCATTAACAGAGCTGCAAACAACTCAGTTTAGTTGATAATCAGAAAATGTAGAGGAAACAGCACAAGCTAGACAGCCGATAGGTGATATATTAAGACTCCGTCTCACTAAATGTAATGATTATTTGTGTGACCGTTAGTACCTAGTCCATGATAAATATAACAATGGAATATTTCAAATATAATGCAATTGTGTTGCTCAAAGCTCAAGACTTTTCAATGGCACTTGGTGCAGAAGCGTCTCCTTACCTCCACCAGCAATAGTGGCCTTGATAAGAGAATCGAGCTCTTCATCTCCTCTAATGGCCAGCTGCAAGTGGCGGGGGGTTATACGCTTCACCTTAAGGTCCTTTGATGCATTTCCCGCCAACTCCAGCACCTGAAATAAATAGTTTATTAACATAAAAAGCAAGAAAACAGCAGCACCCGGAAGGATGAGTAGTACGCAAACTCAGCGTTACCTCGGCCGTGAGGTATTCCAGAATAGCAGCGCTGTACACCGCTGCAGTGGCTCCCACTCTGCCGTGGCTGGTGGTTCTGGTCTTGAGGTGTCTGTGGATACGACCCACTGGGAACTGCAGCGATAATAAAGAGAGCGGACATTGGTGCCGAGAAACAAAGGGTTCACTGGCCCGACGGTGAGAGACGGCCAGCTGAGTAGCCTCTGCGACGTCTGCTTGTTAACGTTAGCTCGTGGCTACGTTAGCACAATGATAAATATCAGTGGACAAACCTGCAGTCCTGCTCTCTGCGAGCGCGAAATAGCCTTCGTCTTGGTCTTCCCGGAGTCTTTACCTGCCTTACCACCGGCCTGGAAAACACGAAAACAGTTGCCGTCGTCAAATCGTATTGCCGTGAAATGACATCACCTAAAAAGGTGGACAATTATACCATTACTTTATGCATTCAGTACCCAGTCTAGTGCTCGCCCATTGCAGCCAATGGCGATAAGTTAGCTAGCATGCTACGCTAGTACAACAGCTAAGACTAGAAGCTAATAGTTAGCTATTCAATATTCACTAACGGCTATTAAACATGTGTTGCCAACAAACCGATAGCAGTCACAGTTTTCCGATATGCCACCAAGACAACATGGAATACTAACCATGTTTAAAATTCACAAAGAAGTTCTGAAGCTGCAGCCCAAAATCGAGTGTGTCGCTCGATACTACCGACTGTTGGCTTGCGATACAACCTCCGCCCTCAATTGTCCCTTATATATAGCCGACCTTCATCCGGGTACCTGCTCTGAGAGCACTAGCCAATCACAGTTCGTCATATGTTTCCTGCCTTGGCGTTACTCATAGTGCTGATGGGTAATGTAGTGTAGACTGACTATTCCCGTTGTTTTTTTCGTAATGAAAGAACAAGTTAGGTCTACTCTGAACTCTGAAAATGTAATATAGAACCGAAAGAAAGTGTATCAGAAGTTGACACTACAGCTTCAGATACTAACGCTAACGTGTTTTCTACTCTAAGTTGATATGTTGGGTGAAAATATAGGCAACATTTGTTTGTTTGGACATTTATTAGGCCAATTACATGAACCATGTCAGGAAGCCTGCTCACTAATATCAAAATGACACAGTGGACTCTTAACATGTGGTCCATTTCATACACAACATATTGTCCCATAATGAAAATATCTTCTTCTTTTAAAGAGGGAAACAGAAAACTACAGTGGCCACAACTTGTGTGCAAATCCTACTTTTTATGATTAAAACCAAGTTTCTTGATCAAATACATTATGTCTTTAAAAAAACTCTTAATCAAAAAGTAAAATTTTTATATTCAAAACTGCTGGTTGATTGCATTTCCTGTTTTTCTCAGAATTCAAAACTTGTTTTGCAATCTTCTCCTAAAAGGAGCCACAGTCACTTGATGTGCTGTCACAACCCCTGAGGCCTAACTGTCTGTTTCCACTTCCACAAACAATTTCATTGGCGTTAACACTGTGGTCTCTCAGCGTGTTGATTGTCCCGTTGTAGTTTCTTACTGAAGCCACATGTGGGCAGTGAATGCTCAGGATTGTACATGCTCTCTTTGCTCTACAGCCGTCGACTGTACTTCACTATACGTTCACAAGTTACAGTGATAGAAGTTATGTAGAGTTTTAGATGCAGAAAAAGTCATTGTTGTTATACACTCATCTAGTTTGATTCAGTGGGATCAACAGCAACCTCACAATGTAAAGACAAACAATCTAAATAAATCATAAAATAAATAGATAGATCTATCTATCGACGATTTTCATATTATATATATATATATACACATATATATATATATTATATATATATGTATACAACAAAGCAAAACAAAATTAAATATAATATTGATTTTTCCATGCATTTTCTGTATGTGACCCATGATGGCTGGTTTACATCTTATTTTAGCAGCAGTGGGTGAGGCCTTATTGATTATTGTCCACATTAGTGGTTAGTTGTCTCATGATGATCACATACTAGTTATAGTTCAGCCTGACACCAGCAGCAGGTGGGGGAGTCATGAAAGCAGAGAGATTTCAGCCTCCTTTTCATCCTGTTTTACTGCAGTGTTGATCTGTAACAGGCTCCAGTCGGGGGTGTGTGTCAGGACTTGATAAGACAATCTGTGTGTGTGTGTGTGTGTGTGTGTGTGTGTGTGTGTGGGACAACATGCACAGCTGGTGGTGGGCTGGTCACGTCTAAATCTCATACCATTCATTCCCAGGCGTACTCCCCTTTCAGCAGTCTCTCACTCTCTCCCCTGGCCTCATTCCTCTCCCTCGGTTCCTCAGTCACTGTCAGTCTCTCCTGCCTCTGTCACTGAGCTCTTTGACCGCCGTGATACAGTGGATCACAAAATATTACCACATTCTGACTCCAGTTCAGTGCTTAACTCACAGACATGAGCTTGATATTGATCTTCTCATGTCACTCCCAGAAATATAGACAACTGGCATATTTCCAAAAAGGCTGGACTATTTCTTTAAAAATCACCTCCAGACACATTTGTATGACGTTGAAATACAATTACCATGTTCAAAATTCTTAAAATTACATGTACCCCTTAAAAATCCAGAATCCATCGATATATTTCAAATGTTGAACTGCTTGACACAAGATGTCCCGACTTCTACACGCTCATTGGACACGATTGGCTCCAAACTATTGCGATGTGGAGAAGCCCTGCTGGTACTTCCATGTGTTCTGCTGAGACTTAACTGGAGCACAGAGAAACAGCCCTTCAACGTGGTAGTGATAGCTTTGGTGTATGAAGCTGAGAGAGGATCAGTGAACGTATATATCTGTCTGCTCCTGAGAGACAAGTGACAGGAACCCGACGATGTCTCTACAGCCCACTTGGGGAAAAACAAGAGGAAGAGAGGGAGAGCTCAGAGGAAGAAGGGATGGACAAAGGGCGTGAGAAACTGTGATGTCACTCAAAAAAAAACAAAAAAAAAAGTTTGTTGGGAAAAGACTCCAGAGTTGTTTAATAAATACGTTGAGACAACAAGTTATCTCACAAATGCAAGTGAATATGAATAATACCATTCAGCTCCACACATTGGTCATAGTGTAACCCGATGACATTGTTCTAAAGCATGTGGGTCAATGAAGAGCATGAATATTCACACTCATTAGCAGGCTCTACTTTATGTCGCTGCTTCTTTTGTTGTCAGCTCATGTTGTGTCGCTCTCAGAGACGAGGAGGATCAACTGTGTGTGCGTGTGTGTGTGTGTGTGTGTGTGTGTGTGTGTGTGTGTTTCAGCTAATCGGCCAAAATATTACGATTTGGAAACGGACCAACCAAAATGAAGTTGTGTGAGTTTCAGTCTTTAGTGCCAAATGTTAGTTTGAAGCACCAGTGTGAAGGATTTAAAACGTAGTGACTTTGGCGACTATCAGAAAAGACAATGTGACAGACGGTCCTCATGAGTCTCCTCTCCTCCTTGACCTCCAAATGATATTGGATCTAACCGTGTCAGGTCCCGTTGTCTAGACGTGGGTCCTGGGAAAGTGCAGGAAACATGTGTTGCTGCTCTTTTTGATTTAATTGGTGGATCACCCTGCTGCCGCCGCTGTTGCTGTTCTCTCTTCTTGACCACATTGGGATCTGGTCTGATTATCCTCAGGGCTGCAGCAGCATACCAACACCAAACCAACAGTGACATACCACTCCTCGACACATGTCACTACAACAAACGTGGCATACCATCAGCTATCAGCAGCGCTGCTGCCAGAAAGACCACCACAACGCACATCTATACACCCTCCAACCCCCACTCGCAGATCTGAGCCAGGCACACACGGAAGAATGGGTCGAAAGAAACATAAACTGGAACAATTTTCTCTGGAATTGTCAAATTTGCCACAAAAGATGCTTCAATCACATGAAAACTCCACACAAGGGGGCCTTTAAATCAGTGGCCTCGTACCACCGACACCCATATAGGCACAAGCAGCTCATTTAAAATCAAAACCTGCCAATTGTTTTGCAGTATTAAAACCACAATGACGAAAAGAGTCACACGAGTTGCTTCAGTGGAAAGGATGCCTGTGCTGAGACTTCTTCATCACCATTGGCAACACTGTGATGGTGCCTGCTATGGACAGTGAGGGTGTGAAACTGGATGATGACCTGTTCTCAGCAAACACGGCGGCAGGAGCCTGTAGATCCCTGCTGTACAACACATTTAGGTCAAGAAGGGGACCAGGCCATGTTCAAACCCTGACCAGTGTGCTCCCCTGCCCATGCATTAGGCTGACAACTTATTTCCTTCAGTATTCGTCACAGTACTGTATTGCACCTTGTGTCCAAAATGTATGCACTGATGGATTATTTCATTATGTTCGTTAATAATGGATATGCGTTATGAGTTAACCCGAAAAACGGCAACAGCATCAAACAGAATCTGCGGCCCCGTATCCTCCATAGACTATAGGTTCATAAGATGGAGAACAGACAAACAAAGGAGAACTCAAAACAGCAGACCAAGCAATATCACAATACCTCCCCCCGGGGTGGGGGAGGAATGCTGAGCTTTCACTACAATCTCCGAGAAATACAGTGGGCAGATTGAGTTAACCAGTGAATGCTAATGGATTTTACAAGTGTATGTAGTGAAAGTTAACCCCCACGCACCCAGCACACAACGCAGCTGGACAACTAGTCAGACAGGACTTTGACAGATGGTCCAATGGGACGCTGGGAGAGGGAGGGAGGGAGGGAGGACACAAGAGCTAAGGAGTAGGATGGATGCATGGAGAGGAGGGGACAATGCAAATGGTGTAAAAATGTGTGTGTATGTGTGTGTGTGTGTGTGTGTAGGAGGGGAGTCAGCTGTTCCTGAAAGAATGGAAGAATAAGACTAAGGGTTATAAACCTCACGGGAGGCGAAGGGGGACCATGCAGTCCTGCTGATGCTGCATTTGCACTTATATGGCCGTTTAGACATGTGCATGTATTGAGACACACCAACACAGCGGACACACACTGGTGTAGTACTATATTCAAGACCAACAACAACTGAACAGAATTCCATTAATATGACATGAGCTTTCATTCATGATAAATGAAACATTCATTGGATCATCTGGCCGCTGCCTCACCATGCACCCAGCTTCATGATTGGTTCATGTGTTAATTATGTCTGTACTACTCTTATTCTGATTGGTTCGTAATAGCATCAAGTATAGTATTGTTTCTCCTCAATTTCAAGCATATGCAAGCAGAGACCCCGCCCCCACGAGTGTCAGTCAAATTACTCGCATTGTAACCACGCCCATTCATTATCGGTTTCTCGCACTGGCTGCACCCTTCTAAAAAGCCAGGTAGAACAAAAAACTGGTCGTTTCGGTCAACTTCCGGTTGTGACTATAAAAATAAAATTTTAAATATGCAACCAAACTAGCTCAGCAGAAAGTAAGGCAAGATTTTCATATTTTATTCAATGAGTTGGCTATTGAATTATATTAAAAAAAATGGATTACCATTGATTACTAACAAAACGATGTCATTATAATTAGTACAAGATGACATAGACCTATGCAATAAAGTGTTTAAGAGGTATTGTATGCTGCTGAAAAAATCCCTCCATAAAGGTCAAAAGGCAAACACTGACCTAACCAAAATGTTTTGTATTACATCACAGAAACAGAGTCTTGGAAATCAGTCCCCTCTTCTTAACTGTTTGAATCATTACATTTTAACAAGTCTCAAATCTGCTCTATGCAGCACTGGCATGAAAGATATGATTGTGTGTCCACAATAATAGGTAAGTTAAACCTGATTTTAGTTACTGGCTTACAATATGTTGAATTAAGTTGTACTCTGTAACAGTTACCAGTTTTTTTTTTCATCTGCTCTACCTAAAAGTGGGCGATGTACAGAGCTGTAATCGATGTTTTGGAATAGTGTGATCAAAACTGTGACGTTCTTCTGCAGTTTTGCGCTTTTATTTTGAAGGAAAGCCACAGTGTTGCCGTACATTTGCCAGCTTGATGTAACTTCCTGAAAGATTGACAGCTTGAACCGCTCTCGCTTACTAGTGGAAACGAGAGCTCCCGTTGTGTGAGAGACGCAATCACAACGCCAACTGATTCCTCTCGGATTTAATTTTGTACTTTGAAAGAAGTTTACAAGAAGCGCTCTCAGTTTTTGGAGTTTATAACAATCTTCGGGGTATGACAGTGGAGCGGAATCTTCCAACAAAGTAAAAGAGGTGGTAGACGTGAGCGTCTGATGGCTGCTGGGGATGGAGCCCAGCTGCCTGCCACAGTAGCGGCCAGCCGCAGCGTGGAGAAGGCGCTCGAGGAGGCTGCCGCGAGCGGGGCTCTGAACTTGTCGAACCGAAAGCTGAAGGAGTTCCCCCGGAGCGCCAGGAACTACGACTTGTCCGACATTACGCATGCAGGTCGGTTTGCTTTTTCACTCTTTTCCTTAACTTACAAAGCAGTACGAGCGAGCTAGCTGTTATTACGAGAACCGCCTTTTGTTTTGTCGCCACCTGCTTCTTTCTTCTAACGGAGTCGGCTCATCCGTCCTCTGCGCCGACACGTTTCACAAGACTCGCTCAAGTAACTCCGCACATTGTTGGGTCCCGATGACTGTCACAACTGTAGACCTCCTACATGATGAATTAAGACTTCTTTCAAATCACCAGGCCCTCCCTCTTATGTCGGCACGTGGGTACCCCATCAAACTGTTCTGAAATCAATAAGAATATTCATAAAAGTGGCCCATAACGTCTTTAACCAACCTGCCGTGTGAGCTAAGTGTTGCCGTTAGCATGTGTGCAGCAGACGTCTTTATATCTTAAAGTAAAGTCCCCGCGTGGTGGACTCTGTGGAGTGGAGGCTTACTGTGTGGGCTGTTTGCTGCTCTCTTTAAGCACATCCACACGACGCTCCAGCTTTTTACAAGAAGCTTGACGTGTTTTCTTGAAGTGGACTTCAAAGTAAAAAGCCCCAAAAAACCCGTCAGACACCAGTTCCTCTTCCTCAACACATCCTCATATAGGCGACTGAAACAGCTCTACACTGGTTGTCTTCGAGTCGTTTTACTTAACGAGCTTTAGTCTCTGTATGGTGTTGAACTCAGTTCGACTGTTCTGGCCTGAACAGTGGTTCTGGTAAAGGTTTTGGTAAAGGTTTTGGTTGCCTTTAGTATTTTCTGTGACTGATGAGCCCAGAGTGTAACAACATGGCAACCTTCAGTGAGCAGCTTCCTGGACTGTCTCTTGACTGTGTGTCACTCACTTCATCTCATTGAGCGGAGTTGCTCAGCGCGTTGTAGAAAGCCTCTGATAACACAGAGTCAAAGCTAACAGTGAGGAAGGTGTGGAGCACGCTGTGGATTAAAGGGACCTACCTCGGCCTCGCCTTGTTGAGAAGAGGATTACACCATCCAGGTTGCTGAAATCAATCTGGCTACAGGGCTTTAAAGCAGCACTACTATCCTCTGCTACTGCTTTCTGTGCTCTGGTAATTATGACCATCTGTTCATAACAACCCGGGTCCAGGCCCTGTGGGATGAGAAGGCCTTGAACACACGCACAGGCACCTGCCGCTGGAGCAACCCAACCCTAATGACTACGGAGGGGATGAATACATCCCATAGCTGAGTTTATCCAAGAGCAGGTTCTGTGATGAACTAATGATCCAGCTTGACAAGTCAGTGGAAGAACAACTGATGTTCCCAAAGTTGGGCTTAAAGCGGCAACAGCTGCTTACACTGTACAGTTTACTCTTCATGTGCATTACTCATGAAGACAGTTGTTTATTGTCATCTGTGGCTCTGGAGGAGCTTTGTCTTACAAAATCACCCTGATGATGTCATAGTGATGTCATTGGGGAAACTGGGAAACCTGCGTTAGAAACTGGCGACATGGAGTTTGAAGACTTGGGAATATATCTTGCAAGTGGGGTGTAATGATGCTATTAGGATGCATTATGGGAAGTGTAGGATCCAGAACTTTGGAGCTTGAGCCATTAGAGTTGGGTCGATTTTCGGTTTTGCTGCTCTGTTGATTTGTTTTATTTTTAACTGAAAAATGATTAATTGACTATCAAAATAATGCTGATAATCATGTCAAGTCAAAATAGGAAGGTCTTTTACAAGAACAGTTACTGTTGGCACAGGCTTTTCACTGGACATTGTATTCTGAAGTAGACTTTGAATTCCGGATGTTAATTAAAAACAGGAAAAGTCATAAATTCCAGAGGGATGTCAAGAAGTATCATCAAGAAATGTCCAAATGGAATGTGTTCATCTTCTCCATCCGCCTTGGCTCCACCTCTAAAGTGAACAAGGCGGCTGCTGACTGTCACACTGCCTCATCCTGACTCATCCGTTATTCATTCCGCTCTAATTCTAGGGCCGTGCTCTTCTATGGGCCCAATTGTAGACATTTAGTCTTGAATACATGTTTTTGCAGCACCATAGCCTGTCTTTGTGGTAATGTCTAGAATGTGAGTAATAAATTGCTCTTACTTTCTCTGAGATACCTGCTAGTTATGCCAGACAGACATACTATCTGCTGGGAGAGAGAGCGTGTGTGTGTGTGTGTGTGTGTGTGTGTGTGTGTGTGTCGACAGTCCTCGCTGATTCACCAAACTGGCTGTGAGATATGGTCTCTCTGTGAATCTTTACTAATCCTCTTGTTAAGCGAGGGCAGTGTGTGGAATGTGATGCATTACTAGCTCACCGTAAGCTCCTTGGAGGCATGCATAATGTTTCTGAAGATAATGCTCAAATATTGGGAAAACTAGGTTCAGTTTGATATTTAGTAATGCCGTAGCTGTCTCTTAGTGTTGATGTGATTTCTTCTTCTCCTGCTGACACGCAGCTCAGCAGCGGTTGTCTCTAGTCAGGGAGAGGTCAAGAGGTTGAGGGACAAAGAGCTTTACAGTAAATCAAGCTCGTAGCTAATAAGCTGTTGGTTGATAGGCCAGGAGACAATTTGCACTCGCAGTATTTTTTTCTTGAAACAATGGATGTGAGGTCTGAGGTAGACGACGTCCTCCGTCGGAGCGCTGCGCTCTGTTGACACGGAACACACCGATCCAGGATGCTCCGATGGAGCCGGGTCTCTGCTCGATGTAGGCCCAACAGTGTCTGATGTATTGTTGCTGGGCTAGCCCAGTTCTATTTCATCCTGACCCACCTCCTGTGAGCGGACATCAGCCAGGAGCAGGCTGGGTAGTGGAACAGCCTTAGGTCCAAGCTGGGCCAGCCCACCCCTAACCCCCTCCCTGTGTCCCGCGGCGGTCAGACCGTCCTCGGTGGATCTTGGTCCGACTGGAGTGTAGATAGGGTTTTTGATGCTTTGTGTTTCCATTGGTGGAGTCTATAGTAAGGCTAAAGATGAGAGAGGCTTAGCCTTCTCCATATGTAAAGTTTGGAAGAGCTTATAACCAGGCTACTGAATATAACAGGGGCTGGACAATATCACAACATATGCTGTGAGTCGAGGGCTTCAACGAACGTTTATTTTTCTTATCTTTATTCAAGAATGTGGTCTTTAAATTGTAATCATCACTTCAGATTTTGTAATGCTCTCCCTCGTTGCACTCACATAGCTCTGCTTGCGCTTGTATTTGCTCTGCTTCTGCTCAAGCTGTATGCTTCCACGCAGATATGCTCCAGCTTCAGCCACACAATGCCGTCTTTGCATCCTGGCATCGCCTCTTCTCACAGGGCCAGTGGACTGTGTTGTCCATTCTAATCAGGTGGCACCAGGCTGAGACACCCTCTGTTATTTCCCTCAGGAAACCAGTGGTGTCAATTAGAGTCCAGAGCAACGGTACAATTACAAAATGTCTGATATTCCAGAATATGAATAAAAATGATATATGTGAACATAGTGTCAGAGTGGCCTAGTCTTATGTTCGTCTATAACAGTTTAATGCACACAGATCACTTCCATATTTGCATATAGTTGCCATTTGACAACAAATGAATTTGACCAAAAGCGTTTCACATCTAAACTGGTTTTAATGATGAAACGTTTAACCCAGTATTGAAGGAATCTTGCCTCAATATTGCGCCATGAGTCAACTTCAGATCATGACCTCATGTGTCACATGTCCATGGAAAAGGAAGTGTCAACAGGATGTCCTGCTCATGTGATCAGTCATGTTCATATCAAAGTAGAAGACCCCCTTTCACTTCCAAACAGCAAAACATGGATTTGATTCGACTGCCTTGTAGAGAAATGGAGATAAATAAATGAAGTATTTCTAATGTCCAGTACTGTAGCTGACTCCTGAGGAGCATCTCTCTATCGCTGCTGAATCTTCTCTCTTGTTATGTTGCCTCTCAGGTGTTTAGTGCTACACAGGTAGCAAACAGGCAGCCTGTCGGAGCTTGTTGGATGAAAACTGGTTGTCCATGGGGAGGGTTGATAATAATGGTGACGCCCCTGTCTGCATCATCGATGTGCAGGCAGGAGAATAAGAACACTAAGCTGAAAGCTGTGTTGAGCTACAGCAATCTCTCACAGACGTGTACTCATGGTCATTTGAATTGAAGATTATGTAATTCATCTGAGAGCAGCCACAACAATCAGGGTCAATTCATTAGAAGTTCAGCCAACCAATCAGCCCAGAGTTCACTTCAGATGTCCACAACAGTCAATAATTAGGATAAACAAATCATGAATGAATTTAGCTCATTTAATATCCAGAGTGAGTCGTGGTGGGCAGGATGTTACAGACGGACATGAATATGCTGGTTGAACTGGGATAAGACGAGGCTGTGGAGGCCCAGCAGTGTTTATGATAACATCAGCCCCCCTTCTTCTTCACTGGAGCAGCTTCCCTGAGGAAGGTCAAAGGTTCACACACACACACTTGGCTCGCCTCCCCCAGAGTGTTTCCCGGTAGCTCAGAGCGGTGGAGGAGAACAAAGCCCAGCTATTGTATGTGCTGTGCACCTTGTGGACTCACAAGTGAATACACACAGCTCACCCTTGGGCCGTTGCTTTAATGATAAGGTTTACCAAGTACGGGTTTTCAAACAATGATATTTCTGTTTCTGGACTGAAGCTGTGGAATGAGCCCCAATATTCTCAATCGTTAATATCTTTTATATCTTCACTTTCATTCCAAAAATACTTTTTCTAATAAGTGTACGAAATGACAAATATAATAAATGCAATGAAGTAGAAGACCATTACTAGTGTACTATGTGATGTTTTGTTGATGACAGACTTCCAAAAATGATATGAGGCATTCATGTTTGTTAGAGCTTTTCAGAATAATAATACGTTTCCCAGTCGTGATTAGAACGTCATTTACATATAATCTGGTAATTACTGTAAATCTGATGGCAGAGGCCTTGTTTACATGGAACTGGTTTTACCGGGGGATCCTATGTGATTTGTAATTATTGCATAGGTGGTCTGTGTTTTCATCAGCTGTGTATGAGTCTAAAGAAGACTGTTTTCATTATCGATTAATATGCAGATCATTTACATTTATTTAAATAAAATCACAGAAAACGTGTAAATGCCCTTTATAGTTTCCTAAAGCCCAACATTTGGATAACACTTGTTCCAAATGTAAAGCTATTCAGTTTACTTTCATATTTGACCACGAAAAGTATTTGAAAGTTTGGCATTTTGTTTCTTGACATATGACTTAAACATCTAATTGACTATTACAGAATGTAATATAATTCATTGATTGGCAAAAATATTTCGCTCTTAGTCTGTAAAATCTATTCACCTGCAAATGACGTGCAATACAGTATTTGTCATTCTTTGTTGTGGCTTGGATGCCTCCAGGTTTCTGAGCTTTGTTCTCTTGTAATTTGAAAATGATTAATGATTAATGAGAGCTTTGATGGTATTTTGTTTGCAAATTCAGGAGGATCACCAAGTGATGCTCGACATGCGTGGGAGCATTTGTTAAGGCCTCAGTACGCTTCAAAAGAAGTCCTGTCTGATAATCTAATAGCATCTGAACCCAGCTGTCCAGCAGCACAACAGGGGAGAGGATGTGAGTTTATGACACAGTCTGACAGCCACGCCCACTTTAGCAGTGATTGGTCAGGTGTGTGCTAATTGAAAGTAGGTGGGGTTTGAACTCTTTTTTTATTCTTCACACAGCTGCTACGGTCACGTTTCTTATCTGAAGCCCAGTCCATCTCTGATTCTGTTTATTTGCTGTATAAATGCATGGTGGGTGAGTGTACAGCAGTGTACAGCACACAAAATAACAGTGTTACTTAATGATACGTCAACAAGATGCAGGGAGGAATGCAAGCAGAGACTCTTAGAGTTCAAAAGCAATAAAGGAAGGATCCCTTTTCTAGTCCAGACCTTCCGGCCACAGCAGATCCACTCTGTGTCCTCTCCGTGGATTGAAATTAGTTTTCTAATTTAGATTTAGGCCCAGAAAAAGAAAAGTCTAGATACTCAATATTAAAGAACTGTGATTGGGATCGGCACATCCCTCCTAGTAATAAACTACATATTGAGCTCTTACTTTATTAAAGCAGGACGGTGGGGACCAGCAACGGCTCGTGTGAGAGCAGTTTGGGTTTGTTCAGTCGCAGAAGCAATGGAAATGTTGCTGCAATAAACTGACCTCCAGTCTCGTATGACCTCTGGGGATGTGAGAGACAAGAGCTTGTTGTTAAGAGAAGGAGTGGAGCTGGACGGCCAACACACACACACACACACACGCCATACCACAACTGAGAAGGCTGGCAGCTGACTGAGAGAAATAATGAATGAGGAAAGGATGTGTGTGTGTGTGTGTGGATATTTCCATACCATGTTCCTGTAAGATGGCTGAGGGTTACAGACCTGATGTTGGCCTTTCGTCAAATATCCAACCTGTCTCATTTCCCACATTGTGTTATTTCATAGATTGAATTTAAAGGCTTGATTATTTTCCATTAGGCTGGACACCCATTCTAAAAACAACAACATTTACTTCAAATATAAGTGAAATACTTCATAGTTTGAGTTTTGAGGCCATGACGGTAGCTCTGTTACCGTTAATCAGACTGTTTGGAAAACCACTAAAAGCCTAAATAATTCCCTGCTGCTTTTCAGGCCCAATTCTGTAGAAACAGTCAGGCTGTAGCTAATGAGTGCTTCAGCTGAGTCTCTGTTGGACTCCAATACTGGTTTAAAAAGTGGCTCTGAAAGTCACTGCAGCGTTCTCCTTTGTGAAGGACGACAGCTGTGGGAAGCTGCTACATTGGATTCAAGTTGTGAACAAGTCTCAGGGCAAAAAGTCCTGTCTCTGTATGGCTGAGACCGGAGGTTAGTTTGGTTTAAAGAAAGCTTTGACAACTCCTAGAACAGACGGGACTATCATCTCAGAACGTCATTCCCAGAGCACCTGCATCGGATGCATGCTAGCAGATAGCTTTGTGTCTTCATCCCTCTTTGGGACTCATTAAGGTTTGGTTTGGTGAATGTGCTTCTTGAGATCCACATCTGATGCTGTTTTGAGACTAAATTAGCCTCAGAAACAATGGGTATATCTCTTTAGCTCTTCATTGGGGCCTCTGATGTGCTGCATAGGGATGGTGGACTTTATCTCTTCTTGGCTAGTTGCTGCTGTTGCCATGGGAGTTTGTCTGAACTTTATCATGTGCAGTTTTGGGACATTTGAGCCATGCTAGCATCCTGGTACTTGGGAGGGCAATGTTGGTGAGTCAGTCGGTCAACTTCTTTGGTCGGGACTGAAATATCTGGGCCAATTGGATTTGTTCCAGACGGAAGCTCTGGGCTAACCACTGCACGCAGCATCTGGCAATGGGAGGAAGTGATTGGCTCAACAGTGTAGCTGGTGAGCCAACCAGCACAAAGACAAGGATGCTCAAAAACCTCCAGATAGGAAAGAAGGAAGGAAGATTGTGAACATAGTAGACATTCTACCTGCTGAGAATGTGAACACTGTCAACGTTAGCATGCTAGCATACCTCTTAGGGCCCTATTTAAACGATCTATAGCGCACGGTCTAAAGTGCACGGCACAAGGAGGGAGTGTCCGACTAGTTAAGTGTTGCACAAGGGGTTGTTTCTAGTCTCTTAATTGATCGTAGTTTGTAGTTTGGGTGTAACATGAATTAAACTACTCGGGAGTCATCTTCCATTCCCTTTATTGCTATTTGAATAGCGGATTCTGCTTATAGGAGAAGCGAGCGGTTTTCTGCTGATGAAGCAGATCTGCTTGTACACGTAGTGAAAGCGTTCATGCCGGGAGCAGCAGCAGGAGGTGGAGCCTCTGCTGTTTAACAATCCTCTGTCCAATCAAACTCCATTAGACAGCGATAATGTATATATCTGAAGAAGAAAGTGCCGCTGTGCTTCTCTTTGTGAGCTCGTTGGGAACTATTGCACATCTTTCCATCTTAATAATATGCCTTAATACAGCAGGAAAATACTGCACCATTGACTTTACACAATGTCAATGTCCCAATCGCTTTCTCATGATAGCATTGCGCCCAGTGTGCGCCTGACCACGCCTCATTTGGAGAACAA
This sequence comes from Leptoclinus maculatus, assembly GCA_032191485.1. NCBI lineage: Eukaryota > Metazoa > Chordata > Actinopteri > Perciformes > Stichaeidae > Leptoclinus > Leptoclinus maculatus. The sequence continues at coordinate 178,066 of JAVDOI010000020.1, read as the reverse complement.
GCACATTTGCTACTGGCGCTGTGTGTTAAAATGACAACTGTGTTGGTCTGCTCTGCTCTGAGCCAAGTGTAAGATAGGTCACAGTCATGTTGACTCCTTCCTGCTCTCAAATGTTTGAGTAATTTGTAGTGTTTTGAAACCATTTTAGTCAGAGACTTCCTGTGTGTTGAAGAATTATATCTACATCTGATCTAAATTTCACCCATACCATTTTCATTCAAACCATTTCATGGGTTTACAGTCTTACTGTAAAAACCTGAAGACACTGTAGGAACCTGTGCAGAGTCCAACCACAGTCCAGTTGTGTAGAACTGGTACACTGCTGGAGCAGCCGTCCTCTTCTGTGTGTGTGTGTGTGTGTGTGTGGGGGGGGGGGGGGACAGAGACAGAGACTCACTGCCAATCACACCATAAACCTTGTAGCAGCTAGAAGCTGCAAGGGACACAGAAATTAAATACTGAAAGTATCAGTTTTGTCATGAAAACCTCCTGTTGTTGGAAGGGAAGTGTGATGACATATAAAGAGTGACACAGTAGAAACTAGAAACTAGAAACTACAGACTACACTGTTCTGTCAGTTAATGGTCGGGCTGAACCAGCCCTGGTTTTGTGCGTGTGTGCAGTTCGAGCTCGACATATGGCCGCTGCCTTCTCTCGCTTGTTTACATCTGCTCTGTGTCATTAAAGGAGACTGTGTGCATGCATGTTGCTGCGGTGTGTGTGTGTGTGTGTGTGTGTGTGTGTGTTCCGTTTCCTCTGTGCTGCGGATGTGGGCTGCCTGTTCTCTCAGCCTTCACTTCTGCTTTGTCTGTCTTTGTCTCTGACTACTTTCTGATTGCCACACACTTACTGTCAGCCAACATGTTTCCATCCAATTCTATCCAGTTAATAAATGTCACAGAAAAAAGAACGCCCGATGGATCTGCTTCCTCTAAAAAGATATTCATGGGGACACTGTAAGGAATCTTTCATGAACTGATAAATACTTGGCAAGTTGTAAGTGTCAGCTAATGAATGCCGTGGCTTGTATTAATAGAGTGAATCTCCTGTCTTGTAACGTGGACGTCTTCATGCATTGTTCCATTAACGGGGACCAGAAGTCACCTATTCATTCAAATACATGAGGCTGCAGTACGCTCAATTCTTAAGTGGTGCTTTAATTTTCAGTATGTTTAGTTTAATGTGTGAGCGTTCCTCTCTGTGTGAAAGCTCTCTGAGCACAGCAGCTGGTGGGGAGGGGGAATCCCTCCTCAGTCCCATGGGAGGCAACCAGAGAACAGGCAGAGACGACACTACCAGTCTGCCAAACATGCACTGTGCCATACATAGCCTGGTCTGGAGTCTGGGTGTGTGTGCAGGAGCACGGGCCACAAACTACTCCACGGTTGCCATAGCAGTTGTTTCTTGCGAGTCACGAGGTGGAGAGCATGTTGTCAGGCATCTGGATGTGAGCAGCATTCAGCTGCTTTAAGGTGTGAAGGTCTCCCTGCACAACCAGTCATCGGCTAGCTGAGGTCAAGTGAGACGGCCAAACAGCCGACGAGATTATCGGTTGGTCCTGATAATGGTTATTATATTATGAAACAACTTTTCGCCTGTGAATTTTGTGCTAGTTTTCTTGCTTTCTCTGTGCTTCACTGTTTTGTTGCAGTGCATGAAAAATGAAAAATGAAAGCCAGAGAACGTGAACGAGCTGTGCGATAAACACATCGGGACTAAAGATGGAGGCACCACAAATCTACCCTCCAGTCTGTTCTTTGGGACAATCATTTCATATATCCTTGTTTCTTAAAGCAATATCGTCGTTCAATATCGCCCAACCCTAGAAAGCAGTGAGCTGTAATTTGTTAGTGGTGTCTGAGAATTTTAACTTTTTCATGAACTGCTGGGAACTTCCACAAGTTGCATTACATCTGACACTTGAGAGTGAGATTGCATTCACAAGCTTTAAATAGGGAAGTCACTTTTTACAGCCTTCATTTTTCTTTGCTTTAAAATGCAATGCCCTTAAAATGAGTGTTTCTTTTCAGCTGGTGTGGCATTGGGAGTTACTACTGTTCTTACTCATTATGTCAGGTCCACACATGGACTAACTTAACACCCTCTCAATATTATTTCCATCCATTTTGTCACCTGCTTATTCTGTTCAGGGTTGTTGTGAGCTGGAGACCCTGACGGGTGTAAAGACCAGCCACATTAATAGTAGGGCTGCAACTATCGGTTATTTTTGTTATCGACGAATAAACTGATGCATTTCTTAAATAATGACTTATTTGTTTGGTCTGTAAATTGTTAAAAATGCTCATGACATATTCCCAGAGGGGCTAGGCCTGCTGATGAAACAGCAATGTGTAGACTGTCCCTGTTGTGATACAAGCTAGCTTCTTCTCTATCTCTGCTACTAGCAGGGGAACCACATGCAAGGCCAGGACCACATGACCTACAAAACCGGTCCTCATCAGTTCATTGGGAACTGTTGGTACCATTAAAGCTGCGTGGCTAATCGGCCGTCTTCTTTAGCTTTTAACACGCGTTTATAGTGCATTAGTTGGGACTATTTTCAGCAGCGGATCAATCCACATTTTGTGCTCTAGTGAGTATGTCTGGCAGCAGGACAGAGGATGAGGGAATCCAGCCAAGCAGCACACTTTTGTTTCAAACTTTTGACATTTCAAGGACAGACAAGTTGATAGAGGCTGGAGGACAGCTGACTACACCAAAGGTCCCAGGATGGGTCTGAAACCAGGACATGGTGGCATGAAAGGGTCTCTACGTTCTTTATTTCCTTTATCTGGCGTAGCTACTGTGTGCTCCAGGCTCAGCAGGCAGCCATTAGTTAATGGGCCTCAGTCTCATTCCTCCTGGCTCTGTTTGTCCCGCAACACAATGTAACACTATAAGAGTGTGTGTGTGTGTGTGTGTGTAAATAATCTCATGGTGTGGAGTGGACTGCCTGGTGAATAATGAAAGGCCAGGCCCTGCCTGTCTTATGTAACCCAGCAGTTCCATTAAGTCCCTCAGTGTTTGGTGTCCAGATGGCTGATTCACAGAGGAAGTCTGAGCACGATAGAGGAGGCACGAGGCCTCGGAGGGGTTCAAATGGCAAGGTCTGTGTCTGCATGCATCCTTTAGAGCTCGCTTTACATTACTGCACCATCTCAGTGTATACAATCTGCTCCTCTCTGAGGATGGAGGATGTTGCTGTAACACGCCAAATACAGGAAGTCCAGGCACTAACTTTAATGACAGATTTATACAAAGTGTAGTTTAATGGAGCAGCGATGAGTGGGGAGCACACTGTGGTGACCAGGGATTAACCCGTGGTGGCAGTCTGCTTAAAATGGGTCAAATGAGGGTTGAATGCCTGTTCATTACCCTACATTGTGAGTTGTATGAAGTGGCACTTTTGTAGTAGCAGTTAAAGTAGTACTATTGACTACACAAATTCTGCCCTTTTAGGTTGTGTGAGTATGAGGTGGTCACATTAGTTTACTAACTTGGTTTGGTTACTTCCATTGACTCTGTAGACCATAACTGAGGCGGTGGGTGTCAGTGCTGTATGATAACAGAGCACTGGTGCTATGAAGACTGAAGGTTTTGGAGCACAGGCCACAAAATTGTAGCACGAGTATAAAAGTATTAATTAAATAGGCGTAAAGCATATGAAAATACAGTTACAAATACAATACATTATCTAGGACCTTTTTAAAAGAATATAGCACTAAAACATGAACTTATATTATGTTTCACAGCATGGACGTGGGCAGTAGGAGCACTGAGGGGGCTGCAGCCCTCCTGAAACCAGCTATTATAAAAACATGAAGAGCTTGAACCTTAAAGTATTTATGGTGCGAAAGAAGATTTGCTTTGTTCTCTCACACCCACACAAGAAACATTTTAATTACCTTTAAGCCACAAAGTGCATTGCTAAGCTATTAACACCAAACTTCAGTGTCCGAGGTCATCGGTGTCCCTCGCACTCCAATAACGGGGACAAAGCTCTTGGTAGCGTGGCCCCTTAACTCTGGAAGAGCTCACCGTGTCATGATGGATGATTATGTATCATGTGTTTCTGGCCCCCTCCTAACCATAACCTAACTCACTGTAACAATGTCAGTGCTGTATCTGACCGCCGTCCCCTCACGCTTTATACCCGATCTAATGTCTCATACAAGCCTCCAGCAGGAGGGAGCTTTGCTGGAAATGCCCTAAAAGAATACATATCCTGTTGACTGTATTTTCTCTTCTGTAGTGTAACTGGTTTTGACTCTACTGCAGTGTGCATACATGCCTGTTGCCATGACGATTTGAACACTACCATCTGCTTAATCTGTTTCTCACCTTTCACTCCGTAAGCGCTCTGAGTTGGAGAAGTTTCAGCTCCAGACGATATCCTCCCCCTTCAGTGTGTGTTTTAAATTACAACGCTGTAATTCCTGGGAAAGAGCAGTGTGGTGCTTGCTGTCGGCTTACAGGGATATTTAAAGTTATTCCATTATATTTGGGGCCCAATGCACTTTCTAAATGACTAGTTATTCTAGTGATTGTGCTTTCCTGACAATGCAAGTTGTGTTTTCTGTGTACTGGTTTGGTGTCATCTGGAGTTCTGAGTGTGTTCCTCCTTTTGCATGAACGCACTGAGCTTTGCATACGAGAGCTAGAGCGGTCTGTAGGAGGGAAGGAAGAGAGAGGAGGGAGAGGAGTCGGTGTAGGAGGAAGGAGACGGACTGAGGGGGGGGGCAAGTGAATCAGGCCGGACTTGATGTGCCAAGTACAATTCATCAGAAAAAGGAGTTACTCCATCTCCTCTGTTGAGGAAATGAATACATCTTTACTCCTGTGACCTGCTTTGAGAAGGAAGTAGGCCGTAATTCTAACAAACATGATAGCTGGACGATACTTGGCCTAAAGCAATAAAGGAGCACATCTGCATTTAGAAACGGAGTGCGTTTCCATTAAAACCAGCCATCGGGTGTTGCACACGGTTAGCGGAGTACAGAGACTGGAAGGTGGGGGAATCTGCCAGTGAAGCTCCACCAAAACTGATAGAATTGCCCAAAACAACCTTGTTCACATGTTGTGTCTTGTTATCTGTCTGAGTCACTGTGCTTAGTTAGTCACAACAGCACACAGTCACTCAGCCTGCAGCTGGCTGAGGAGGAACAGTCAACTTCTACCATTGTGCATTTAATGTAACGTTACAAAAACATTTCTCAAAGTCATACAGCATGTTGAGCCCTGCTTCACGTCTTTGCTCTAAGCTAGGCTAGCTCTGGTCTTTAGTGTTAAGGTGTTTCATAGTTTGTGGTAGTACCTTAAAGACTCGCCAGATGTTCAGACAGTCCAACCACGTAAAGGGATTCTATTGGTGTATTTTTTAATAGATATGCTAGAAATCTCCTAAATGAGCTACGACGTGAACTTTGAACAGGTGCTGAATGTGTTTCCATAGTTAGGATATTGATTGTCTGGTTAAGGCATGTCAACAGGTGCATTTCCAAATATTTCCTTTCATCAGATTGTGAAAATCTGCCACTGAAGAATGTAAAAATTACAAAGTGATAATATACAGAGTGACGACTACCTCTGGCCCTGATTAAAATGAAGACTCTCATAGTGTCCAGGAGCAGCTGTCTCTCTCTCACACACACACACACACACACACACACACACACACACACACACACACACACACACACACACACACACACACACACACACACACGCGTACCAACAGAGCTTCTGTCTACCGTTCTGCTCGTCGACTGGCTGTAACTACCCCTGTAACAGAATCAACACCACCACATCCTGTCTTACAGCACACACAGATTTGTGTAGTCATTGGCAACATTGTGAAATGAAGCCAAACGGCATCAGACCGCATGGCGGCTCAGGCCTTCTCCACCTCTCTAGTTAAGGTGTGGCTGGTAAATGGAAGACATGTTTTTATGAATGTATTGATTATTAAGTATGTAGGGGAACAGTCAGGGTTTTTAAACAAGTTAAAAGAGTTTTAGAACACTAGTTTTGGGGGATTTGGGAGAGAGTTCATGTTTACTAATATTTTTGGACGGTCTTGGACCATAGAAATAATTTGTATGAATTTTGAAAAAGGGCGTAGTTCCCCTTTAAAGCTCGCTATCACCTTAAAGCTGCACTACTCAATATGTTTATACTAACAATGGATTAAATGAAACAAACCCAGAGATAATGATCATGAACTTTCCAGTTTGTCTCACTTTGTGGCTGTCAGTTCTTCATTTTGGTTTTAAGGTCCACAGGTTTATTTCCTGGTTGACTCTCATCACCCTGGTGTCCAGCAGACAGCTGGGATCAGCCCACTGTACAACTAGCTACTAACGAGCTGGTGAACACGTGGTATTTAGCATTAGCATTTAGCAGCGACGAAAAAATGTGATGAGCTAAAAGAAAATGAACATTGGATATACAATGAAGTGGACACAATATCTAACATTAGCTAACATTAGCCACCACAAGCTGCTTGTGGTACTAGAGCAAAGACGGAGGCTGTAAAGTGGATTGACATGAGCAGTGACTCCTTTTATTACTCCTAAATCTAACCTTTCTTTTCCACCACAATGGTTACATGGCTACGGGCTGCTGATGGGAAACGCTTTTGACACGTTGATTAAAGTTAAGGATGCACAGTTCAATATCTACACCGGTGCTTTGTGTATGGGCCCACCTGTACTGGTTTGATCCCACCTGTACTGGTTTGATCCCAGTGTTAATTAACACTGGGATCATTCTTTTTGTGTGATTAAACTTCAGGCTTGACGTAAATATTGCTTTACTAACTTCGTAAAACTAAATTTAACAAAGAAATACTTGCATTCAAAATAAAACATCCTACACCAGCAACTTGGTAGAAAATCTTCAAAATATACAGAAATTACAAGTGTAAACCTCGTAATGCAGCAACAAATTGGTCAACTTAAACAGGAAGTAGGATCTCCATATATAATGTGTATAGTATCTAACTAACATAGATCTGAATAGAATAGATCTGCCAAATGATCACAGATACCCGATCAAGCTATTTGAGTATTGATATTAGTATCGATGGTTCTCTGACTTAAATCTGAAAATGTTGCATATTCTCCCAGACCGGTGTCTGAGGGCCACCCATAGAGCTCTCCCTGTGACTCGGCTCTTTGTGGCTCTTTCCCAGCAGCCCCTCAGCCTGGAGGATTTAAACCAGTAAAGAGAGCTCTTCTTTTTGTTGAGTCACTCCTCTCGGGGGTTTCGTTGTCTTGGCCTCCTCATGGCCGGCCTCTTTGTTTTTTTGTCACCCTCTCTCTGACTGCTCCTCTGCTCCATTGTCCATGCTCTCCTCTGGTATTATCTGCCCGTTACTCATCCACCCCTCCCCTCCCCTCCCCCCTCCCTCTGTACCTTTTTTTTATGTTTTTAACAAACCTCACCCCTCTTGTCCAGAACGTGATACGAGTAGAGTCTCATTTTGCCTCGGTGCTCACAGGGAGGCCCAGGGTGTGACATGGAATACACTTATGCTTTTGAATTGACGTTGTTAGCACTTCATCAACACCACACGGTTTGTGAGGATGGATGGAGGTACAGTTCATGAACTCCGATAAGCACACACCAATCGGAACACTTTCAAAGGTATTGATTTGGTAAATCACAGAAGAGTGAGTTTTCAAATCTGCAAGTGTGAACACGCTCTAGCTACAAGCTCTCAGCGGGGTTAGGGTGTTTAAGAGAGGTCCTCTGTTTGTCCCTTTACTCCTCTTCTTTGCATTCCAGGGTTGAGGGAGGAAGGCATGAGTTGAGCAGCATGCGTTTACTTTCCTTTTCTCCAGTTCTGGTCAGATCTTCATCAGCTGCTCACATGTAACATAAACCACCCACTCTTTTTTACTTTTTCTTTGTCCGTCATGGAAAAATACAGACTGTTGATTCTTTCATAATGCTCCTTAGAAGTCAGTCCCGACCCTAAAGCAGGTGAGGCGGTCTGACACCTGATATCCTCTTGTTTCTCATGGCATTTCTTGGAATAGCGGGAACATCCCAAAGTATTTTACAGCTCATTGCAACAGCCCTGAGGTTAATGCTACCTATTAGTTATACAACCTATTTTTTAGGTTGTGTTAAAGGCTTTTATACAACTGTCTGAAGAATGAAAAAATAGAGCTTGAGCACCTCAGGCTGCTCTTCTTTTAGTGTGAGTTGTGGTTGAACCTTCAGTCTCCCCTCTCTCTTTCTTATTACCAAAGAGCAGCTCCTCATCTTTAACCGGCCGGTCATATATTAATGTCACTACAGAGACTAACCTGGTGACAGAAGTGGATCAAACGTTGCTGTTGTGTGGTTAAAGATCTCTGTTGTACTTCCTGAGTGCTTCTGTAGGCCCAACATCTCCAACAGAGTGAAACGTCTTCTCTCACACCCACAATTGAATCTTATCATGTTATTTCAGCTTCAGATAATATTTGAATCCAACCTGCATGTCTTCTGCTGCTACACATATCATTATGTTTAATGTGTGTACTGAGCCTCTGGTTCCATTTCTTTTCTTTCCGTTTGTGTCACGTAGTCCGGTTGTAGCTTGAGTCATTTAGGTCCTCATGGGCCTGGCCTTGGTATCAGCAGATAGTAAGTGATCTGATCAGAGCGATGGAGCTTGATGGGGACATTCTAGAAGCAGACTAACTCTTCTGAGCTTGATGGGAGAAGGACGGAGCACTGTCAGTGAATTCAGATATTCTGTGTTTGTTTCCGAGTGAGCACAGAGCTGAATCATTAGCGTGTCTCCATCAGCACCGCAATGTGTCTGTTGATGCACTGAACCACACCCGACCACAAACGACGCCATGGCGACAAGAGGTTGATCAGTTAAGCGTCTGTATTGGCCTTCAGAGGCCCGTAACAGGAAGACTGTAGCTTCTTAAGGCGCTGACAGTTTACAGGAGCTGTCTTGTGACATGGAGGTAATAAGATTTGAAAACAGATTAGTGTGTTAATTGTCCCGACGGCACACAGCAGTTTGTGCACGAGCTCTATTGACTTCTAATGAAGACTTCTAACGCGTCCTTGTAGAATAGAAAATAAGATATCTGTGTTATTGTGTGTAACAAGTGCTGAACAGTCGGTCCACATGAACAAGTAGGCAAATAATCCACAAACTTGTGAAACTGTAGTGTAGTCTGTGAGACTGAAGACCTGTGTGATGATGTCACAGTACCCGAGTGAGGCCCCAGCTTATGCAACACAATGTGCAACACGAGACTGCTGCTGTTGTCTTTCCTTTGTTTTCACACTGAATTCTCCAACGTGCTGTAATGGGGTTTTCCTCAAGTGTTAAGAGACTTTGCTAAAGTCCTACTTACCAGTGTGTGGAGGTAGAGGTCAGTGGGTCAGTAGTGACGTGAGTGGCTGAAGCGGATCCTCCTCCATCACATCCTGACCTGTAATTAGTCACAGTGCCGTGCTCTCACAGGCCAATCCTGCTCGCTCCGCTGATCCTTTGAAATCCTGCGACACTTTTTCAGGCTGTAAGAGCTGCTCTCACAGTGACGGTTAATACACATTCAGTTTGTTTCTTCAAATCTTTTGGAAAGGTTGCACATTTAAGGTTAAAAAAGCTGTGTTTAAAAGAGGAGGCAGTGAAATCGTTTACATGTTCCTGTTTTTAAATATTGTTTCTTCTGTATCACGTGGTCCTCATCAGTGGATGCCCATTTTTCATGGAGAAGCTCAGGCTGTTCTTCATGACCACTGAGCTCCATCCACGATGAAGACCATGTGACACAGGCGAAAGGGCTGGAAGAAGCTAGTAAGTGGACCGTGGGTCGGGATTGTCAAACCATCCGTTTCCAACGTCAAGACTGCACTTTGATGCTTAGGTTTTATTTAGATAAAGCTATATCGTCACTCAATGTTGATGACACTTAATAATAGAGAGGATTAGAATTAGAGGCGGCGGAGTTGGGAAGTAAAAAATATGAACGTCATTTATCATAAATTGTTCACTTTCAAAAGTGTGAGCAGAACCATTTAGGTGGAGCTGGTTTGAATGCGTGGGCGTGGCCTGTGTTGATGGCAGTCAGCACCTTTACACTCACTTCAGAGCGCACCAACAGACGGCTGCTGTACTGCTGTGTGGGTTGAAACATGTTAAGCATGTTGCAACACCACATCAGTGATCTAATAGCAGGTGTTTTCTGTTAGCGGTCAGAGGGCCCATGTGTAGATCCAACCAGCATTCAGTGGTTCACGCCAGGTCCACTTGCAGGATTTATTTCCTGAAGGTTCAATCCCATCTGACTGTTTTCATCACCCTTATTTGTTGAAAGTTCTTCATCTAACTGGCCATAGATTCAGCCTCTAACAAGTAGCCTGTATCTTTGTGTTTTCCACCCTGCGTTATGACAAATCAACCAGGCTCTGAGCTGAGGGAACAAAGCCACAACCATCCCCTGTTCAAAGCCACAGAAGACACATGTAATCACATATGGTTAGTCACTACTATAACGCCAGCTGTGAACGTCTCAGCTGGATGTAGACAACTTTGAAACAAAGTGAGGCCAGTGTGAGTCGGCTCTTTAACCGGAAGGATCGGTTGGCCCTCCTCCTCTTCATGCGGCTTTGTAGAGCTGACGGAGTTGGCTCTGAACCACGGAGCTCGTCTGTTTGAAGCCAGTGTCCTGCTGTCTCGTGGCAGCCCACTGTCCATTCCACAGCACATGCTTCTCCCATGATGCTCGTAGTGAGGCGGTCTGGCTTTGTTACAACGGCTACCAGGACGTTTGGGCAGAAATGCCTCCTGGGTAAAAAAGACAGCAGGGAATTGCGGTGTTCCACTTTTGTGTGTGTGTATTCTTATATTTTTGTACTTAATGAGACCAAATATGGGCCACCAATTCTGTTAGGCATGGGTTTAAGGTTGAGATAAAAGCTGGAATAGGTTTAGGATGTCTGGTGAAGGTGAGGGAATGACTGAAGACATTACAAGGTGCTCATAAGAGTGTGTGTGTGTGTGTGTGTGTGTGTGTGTGTGTGTGTGTGTGTGTGTGTGTGTGTGTGTGTGTGTGTGTGTGTGTGTGTGTGTGTGTGTGTGTGTGTGTGTGTGTGTGTGTGTGTGTGTGTGTGTGTGTGTGTGTGTGTGTGTGTGTGTGTGTGTGTGTGTGTGTGTGTGTGTGTGTGTGTGTGTGTGTGTGTGTGTGTGTGTGTGTGTGTGTGTGTGTGTGTGTGTGTGTGTGTGTGTGTGTGTGTGTGTGTGTGTGTGTGTGTGTGTGTGTGTGGTGCAGCAAAGACCTTTACAGCAGAAATAAGTTCTATCCAAACCATCTCTTCCTTTTCAAACCAAACCTGAGCTCCCAGATATCTGGCTGTCTTTGGCTAAAGAAATAACATCTCCATCCCCCAGAGCAGGCACACACACACACACACATTACTACTTCCACCCCCATCTATTGTTCAGACGGCTCCCCTCCAGCTATGGGACAGTGGGGAGATCAGGCTTTAGAGCTACTGTAAAGTATCCAGCCTCTCACGTTTACTGCTCACACAACACTCACTGAACCACGCGTCTGTATTCATTCAGGCCATGTGAAATGGTTGTGATTGTGAAACCCTTTGTTCACTCCTACATTAATGTGGAACATGGATTAGTATTAAGTTTACTGCTGCCCCCTCTCTCATTCTGTCCATGTAAAGGGTTTAGCTACTTTTAGAGGTCTGTAATGGTTTTGCCATCTTTCTTTCTTTTTGTTTTTAACAAAACCTTCTACTATAATTATTTTATTATTCCATAGGTGATTAATCGGCTGATTCTTTTTTGGATTATTGGTTTTGTATTAGAATGTCAGGAAGTATTTAGGGTCTGAAACCCTAAAACATTTACTGGACTATCACACGAGACAGAGAAACTGTCCTCACAACTGAGGCGCTGGAACCAATCAATGTTAGACACTTTTGCTAAAAATATGACTAAAAACGATTGTCAGAAGAACTGCTGATTTATTTTCCTGTCAAGAGACTAATGGATTTATAGTTTCAGCTCTAAGGGTGATGAAGAACATGAATGACTCCTCAGGAAAGTGTTAATGAAACCTTGAATCCTGTGAGAGATCATGGCCAGAAAGAAAACGTATTTCAAATGTAATCGGAAGTTCAAACTCTGCTCTAAATCCAGGATACTTAAATAATGGAAGAGCCATTAATGCTATGGCTCACTCAACGTTACGATAGATATCTATAGAATGAACCTGCACCATGTCTTATCAGTGACTGTGTCCCATAGTTATCAGCCCATCTGACTGTATAACAACAAAAGTCATAGAATTCTTTCTATGTGAATTCATCAGCTTAATTCTTCCAAAATAAAAGCCCCCATATATACGCTCTACAACAAAGAGAGGAAGTGCCTCCTCCAGCCCTGCCGCTTCCAACAGCAATCAATAAACAGCCATTGGGCTGTCTGCCATTGACTTCTGTCTCATGCTGCTGCCAGTGAACGCTCCGTGCTAACGGGGCTTTTTGGAATCACTGCAGCTCCATAGACCATCTATTGATGCGTCATTGTGTCTCTGCACAGGGCTCACTTTTCTTTTATGCCACACGCGGCGTGAAGTAGAGTTTGAGTGATACAGAGAGGAGGATATGTTGATGACGGGTCAATACTGAGCACGCTCAGTAATTCAGTCGTTAGGGTAGGGGGAGGTTTTTTGAGGGAGAGAGGAAAGAAAATGAGGAGACAGAAGATGGAGAAGATGGTGGGAGATGTTCAAAATCAACCAGGTCATTTTACAACATTATAATCCTTGTGAAATAACAGTTAGAACCTCTTTATCTTTAGCAAAGTGATGTTTTACAGAGTAAAACGGATTATAAGAATTCTAAGAAATCGTGCATGGATTCCATTGCTCAGAAGTGGGCGTGGCTTAGGGAGCATGTGGAGCATTGTTGGATCAGGAGGACGACCACAAGAAATCCATCAACTGGACCACAACCACAATGTCCAAACATGGTGACACTCTGCTAGCTGCTGCAACCCACCAGCTATATACACCTGCCTATTTTATATATATATATAGTATGTCCCAAATCCATTTGATTGGATGGGTTACTGTAACGCCTCTTAGTGCAGGTAGTCATTAAAAATACCCGTACAAAAAAAACCTGAGGAAAAAAAACAGTAAGAGAGAAAAAGATGTGGCATAAACTGAGATTATTGAACAAATAATAGATGGAGACTGGATTAGAACTTTGAGAATGTTTCTTTTGTACTTTTGGGTCTGAAGTGATTCATGCCTGAAATCAAACAATTCCTTTCATCAGAGAATCGATCTGTAGTTTTCTTGATTTAATCAAATAATCATAAACTGTATAAAATGGCAGAAAATAAACTGACCATCACATTGTCTGACATTTTTACTTAAACAAAAAATAGTTAATTCCAGCTTTAGGAAGTGCATTGCATTCACCACATCATTGATTAGAGAATTGAATAGAATAAACTTTATTGTCCAGTCGAGGCAGGAAAATATAAACACAGTAATCATTTTATTATTGTTGATAGAATTAATTTATGATCTAATCCCAATTATTGTGAAAAAATAAATTTCTAAATTGGTGCAAGGTAAATGTGAGTGTGCTCATTTCAGTCGGGCTGTGGTGGAATCATTCAGTAGTTCAATAGTTCAAACCTAACTATCGGGGCAACAAGACACAAACATTTGCAAACTAGTGAGAACAAAAAGGAAATAATTCTCCCAAAGAGAGTCTTATGTTGGGCTCTGATGGCGATGGTTCATCTGGATTCTTAATTGACTGGTGTTCATGTATCCTTTAAGAATGGCCGACATCCAGTCCCTCTGCAGACAGAGAGCAGGAAGCAGCAGCTACTGATGGAAACGCTCACCCAGTCTGGTCAGAGGTGGACGACTGTTCGCTTTGCCAAGATTCTGCCACAGCAGTGTGGCTTCCTCGCTCGGAGCCGTTCATTTTAGGTTCATAGTGTTCATGCTGTCATAAGGCACAAGATTACACAGAGTGTAAAACCAACGGGATTGGTGTCATTGGGTTAAGGTCAGCCTACGAAGTGATCACAGATAGCTTGCATTACATGTCAGGAGACAGACACCTGGAACAAAGGATGCTCTATTAAGGGGTGTCATGGGAATGGGAATGGTAGGATTGTGCTTGACCCACAGTTAGTCAGGATATATCAGCCTCTGCTGCTTTGAGTTTGTGAAAACTGCTATGGAAGTCCAACACTAACTGACTTGGTTAACTTCAGGCTTTCCCAAGTCTTTTTTGTGGGGGTTGGACACATTTGTTTTTGATTCCATCAACCTCCATTCTTTGTCCTTTGTTTGCTCTTTGGCACTGAGGGGATTTATTTATTGTTACATATTTTGGTGAAAGCGCTCATTCTTTGTCATATAATTAGCTCTATGGCATGTTGCCATTATTTGACAGTTGACAGTGACAGGAAACACGAGGGGAGAGAGAGGTGAATGAGTTTAGTTGGGTCAAAGTGGGGGAGTACATGACAGTACATGGTGTGCATGTTAGACAGCTGGATCACCCTGGAACACACCGTGCATCTCAGTTTGTAAGAAACGAAACGAGCTTCATTCTATCTGAAGAATTTCCAGAACTTTCCAGAAATTCCGCTCCAGAAATCACAAAGAGTTTGAATATCAAATTGTAAAATTGCAAAAATCTGCCCCAAAACAATTGTAGCTTTTTGGTAATTCCCATCTCTAAATCAAGTGACTCCAATTGTGTTTTAGCAGGAGACCTTGACTATTACTCTTTCAGTCATTGGTGTCTACTAACGGATGTCTTCCTTTACTTTGTGTGGTATCAGTGTGAACACTATGAACTGAGGGACCAGTCTAACGTTTGGTCATTTGGTGTCTTGTCAGATCTGTCTAAGAACCGTCTGTGTGAGCTGCCGGAGGAGCTTTGTCAGTTCATCTCTCTGGAGACGCTGAGCCTTTACCACAATGGGATGCGTTCACTGTCCTCCAGCCTGGGCAACCTCCAGGCCCTCACCTACCTCAACCTCAGGTAAGGCACCACCACGCTCACGGGCCAGGTCTATTCCTCTTATTCTACTGTCGTTTGTGGAGTTACAGTTCTTAAAAACAGACCCGACACACCCAAACTAACATTGTCACACACCGATGGTTCCGTCTCCTCTGATGGATAAAGTCCATCATTTCTATCAGCACTTAAGTTCAAAATCTGTATGTTGTTTTGGGGGTTTGTAGCGGGGAATGATGAGAAAATATAAGACTGAGTAAATGAAGGTAGTTAACACAAAAAGAACCAATAATAGCCTATAAAGTGTTTTGTAATTTATTATTGGTCTTTCTTTAGCTGAATCATTTAGTTTGGTCACAGCCCTGTAGACGGGTTTCCTGCTCTGTAGCGGTCTGCTGCAGTGGTAGGGAATCACTAAGGTAGACTTTATACTTTATACTTTGAAAAGCTGCAACATTAGTGCATCCAAAATGTAGGTCAAAGTTTAACCAGGAAGTTGGTCTGTAATAAATCCCAAGTTGTAATGCATTGTGATGATCCTTTAAAAGTTGTACTTGAACACACCACAAAGAAGTCAGTCAACACTGAGCGGTGAGCCGTGTGCATGAGGCCTGTAAAGCGCACGAGAGAGCTTCAGTGTTTGTTTATGGTGGAGATGAAGACGGGCCGCACAAATCCTGTCCAAACCGTCTTACAGCACTGTTGCTAGGAGACCAGAGAAGTCCTCCAGGTGGCTGGTAATACAGGCAGCAAAGGTGTAGGCTTAAAGCAAATGTACTGCACAATGCAAGAATAACAAAGACTAGACGTAGCTGCACATTCTTTACAGGCTAGCTCTGTGAGAACTATTCACTTTGATTGAGTTTTTGATCAGGAGTGAGTCGGTGAGTGGACCAGGTCCAGAGGGGGGGGTGCCCCCTGAATGACCTCACTTTGTGCTCTTGTCTCCACAGTCGTAATCTTCTGTCCAGTTTACCCTCGTCTGTGTTCCAGCTTCCCCTCCTGAGAGTGCTCATAGTCAGCAACAACAAGCTGTGTTCACTGCCCGCCTCCATATACTCCCTCACACACCTCCGACAGCTGGTATGATGCACACACACACACACACACACACACACGCTACGGTCTCTCATCAACTCTCTCTCTCTGTGTATAGACCTCGTCATAGTATAGATAGTATACTGTCATTGGTCAGTGTCCGATCTCTGTATTCTGTGTGTCTCTCAGGATGTTAGCTGTAACGAGCTGCAGTGTTTGCCAGCAGAGCTCGGCCAGCTAGAGTGTCTGAGGGACTTGAACCTGAGGAGGAACCAGCTCACCACTTTGCCTGAAGGTAAAGACACCACATCCTCGACCATCCACTGACCTCAAACCTGCTCTAGTTATCTCTTTAAAACCCCAGTGTGACCACCGCCGCTCAGGTTGCTCCTCTATGAACCCAACTAACCCCAGAATCCTCAGCAGTGTCTTAGTCCAGACCCCGTTACACACAGTTTATCATTGAATCTATAGCAATAGAAGAAGGTAACCAACACCCTAACCAGGTTATAGCTCTCTGTACATTATGGATTGTGATGTAGACTCTCTAAAAGTTAGATGGTAATCATATCATTATTGTGAGCTATCGATTGTTGACGTGTAGAAGTATTGAACCTCTTCTGACTGCAAGTCTAATGGGTCTTCCACCATTAGTGCCTCATTCTAGAGCTCATTAGGAGGAAATGTAAATGAGACGAGAGACGAGAAGCAGTGGACAGGAGATGCTGACAACAGCTTTTTATAAACTCACATTTGTTCATGTTTGAATAGTGTTGTATGATGTAGTATTTACTACATGGAGATCTAGTTAAAACTGTCTCTGATCTGTGTACTGGTTGAAGTGAAGAGTGTAAGAGGTGTTATAGAATATGATGGACATATTTGTCCTGACACACTTGATTGAAATAGTGTTTAAAATAATATAAACTGTTGAGCCTTAAATACAAATAAAGGCGTGTTAAAATGAAGGGCGGTGGAATTACCTGTACACTAACGGCTCAGCACGGCTGCTCTCACTCTGTGTTGTCTGACCTCAAACCTCCACTCGTTACTTCCAGGAGCCTCCACTTTGCTTGTTTTTGTTTATTGCTTTTAGGCTACCGTCAATGAAACTCAACCCTCTCAATCCAACAGCCCACCTGGAAAGGACTTTTAAGACTTTGTGAAACGTGTGTGCAGGAGTTGCTGCAACATTACAAATAATTTAAATACTGAAATAAGTTAAAGTGAAAGAACACAAAAACAATTACTGGAAGTAGTTGAAATCACAATTCAAATTGTTCTGAGAAAGTTGACGTTTGTTTCAAGGTAACCTGTAGTTTCTATAAGTGCTACTGATATCTACCTTTCTTGTCTGTATCGTAGGATTCACACACATTCCTGCCAATCGTTTCACACTTTTCTACTGATCATTAAGTGGCGGTAATGCTAAAGAAATGTAGCATAGAGCCAGTAAAGGCGGGAAAAAAAGAAGATTGCAAGCGACTTAACATGTACTCTAACAATGCAGAATTTAAAATACTTAAAAAGTTGTCTTTGCAAAGGTTTTATGAGGAAGTAAGAATGAGAGTTACGGATGTAACTACTGTTCTATGAATCCTGGATGACCTCCTCAGGCAGTGCCTAACACTGCAGGAAGGATGAAATGTTTGTTAAACCTCAAGAGTACACAATGAATGTGAGAAACTGACTGTAACAGAACTTTGATTTGTCTACAAGAAAACGTTCACTTTTTAAAGGAGCAGTGTGTAGAGTTTAGTAGCATCTAGCGGTGCGGTTGCAGACTGAATACCCCTCCAGTGTAGAGAACTACGGGGGCCTTCCGGTAACATAGAAACGGGAAAGACTCTCTAGAGCCAGTGTTTGGTTTGTCCTTCGTGGGCTACTGTAGAAACATGGTGGTGGACTCTGTGAAGAGGTCCCGCCCCCTATGTAGATATGAAGAGCTCATTCAAAACGAAAACAAGCATTCTTAGTTTCAGGTGATTATACACTAAGTTATTAATATTATACTCTATTTTGGCTATAGATCCCCTAAATCCTACACACTACTCTTTAAGTGTAATCACAGTTGAAGAGTCAATTGTCGTCATAATGTTAGGGTTTCAGGTATGTGTAAAAGAAATGAAGATTTTGTTAAGTGTCAACAAGTTGAGGCCCAAACGACCCTGAGCCTGAAACATTCCCTTCTCTTTGCACCACCCAGAGATATCCGAGCTCCCCCTTGTCCGGCTCGATGTGTCCTGCAACCGCATTTCCCACGTGCCCTTGTGCTACCGCCACCTCCGGCACCTCCAGAGCATCTTGCTGGACAACAACCCGCTGCAAATGCCGCCTGCGCAGATCTGCTCCAAGGGCAAATACCACATCTTCAAGTACCTCAACATGGAGGCCTGCAAGAGGAGCCAGGAGGAGCTGGAGAGGCACCTGCGGCCCACTGGCTTCAACAGCTGGTGAGGGGGGCTGGAGGGAGGGAGCAAGTAGAGAAGGAGATGGTCAAGGAGTAGGAGACAGGATGAAAGAACAAACTCATTTACAGAGTCTGTCTGGCAACTAGCTGGATATGCTTCATGAAAGTGCCGGGCGGAAGGATAAACTGTTGTCTGCCAAGAGATAGTTCTACCACTGAACTTTAATGTTTGTGTACCGATTGAGATACAACGTGTTAATCGGGAGCTATAGAGGAGTTGGTAGGTACATGTTTGTTTCCCCCTGCTTCCAGTCTTCATGCTAAGCTAGGCTAACCTTATCATGAGCTCTACTTAACATGCGTTGATATAGATCGCCTCATCTCACAGGGTATGAAACTAACTCAAAATCAGTACTAGTCCCAAGGACTAGTAGGTTCATAAAACTACTAGTCCTGAGCAATCTTTACTAGTCCTTCATGAAGCTTTGGGGAATGTACCAATCACGGGGTGTAGGGATGTAGGAAGACTCTCCCAAGGCAATTATCTAACAGTGAAACCGCAGAGATGCAAGGTACTAATCAAGAGTTTTATTGTTTGTAACATTATGGCTGTACAAAGATTGATGCATGTTACATCATGATGTTGTGAAATTAAGACCAAAAACTGTTACTCCTGTTGAGATGGACAGGGGGTCAAAGTTGGTCATTTAAGATGTATTCCAATGGGAGCTCGAAATACAGGGGTGGTACCTTAACAACACAACGACGTGTTTTGTCCGATGTGCCCGTGTTTTAGCAATGTCGCACCCCGTTGCGAAACCTGTCCGCCTCGAAACTGAAACCAAATTATCGGAATACGGCATCTTAAAATCGCAAAATATGCTTATAATGGTTTGGGGATTGACAATTCTTGCATTATTTAGGCTCGTAGTGAAGATGAAGGTTAAGATCACGATTAAATATTGTACAGCAGTTCAAATTGCCAAGTTGAGGAATTCCGCTATGGAACGTACCGGCTAAAAATGTAGCTATATTCCACCGTGGGGAGTAACAGCATGTCACCACGGCAGTTTAAGCAGTGAACGCTCAGAGCCCAAAACAATACGCAGTCTATGAATAAAGCAGGCATTTGTTCTAATTTTAGATGAAGTATTTTCATTAGATCACAAAAAGATATTGGGTGTTAGTTCATGTGCTGCAGTGATAACAGCTTCACCATCTATATTTCTTCCGCGGACGAATGTTGGCGGGCCGCTGGTGAAACTGAAAGAGAGGCCGGCCTGATCGATGAATATAGTGCCTTTCACATTGCATAAAAACAAAACACTATAATCGAAACAAAATAGTCTAATATCCTCAACAATTTGGGGAATAGTGGAATGTTACTGTTAAAGTGACTGGGAAGGACTGTATAATTGTACTGGTTCATTACAAGTTGTGGCCACCAGGGGGCATCTATCAGAATGCACTCCAGACAAGATGTTCCTTTGAGAGGTTTATTGACAGCAGTCAAACAAGCAAGTGTGTGGTTCTGAAACAGATATCCATGAAATAATGATTAGTAAAAACCTCTATACAGCATTGGTTCCAAATTAGGACATACAGACAGAATACAGGCAGCGGTAAACATGTCCGGGACTCCTACAGTCGGCACTGAGCAAACAACGAACGAGCCGCTAAATATCAGACTAGATTGCCGTGCAAATGACACAATATAACCCTTATGATGAAATTAGACTAACAGCAAACGTTACGTTTACTTACTGGTTGTTTACACGCACACAGTCTTGAAAGGTGAACTCCGAACATCCACATAAACTCTAATCTATTTACGGACACTGACGTCATTTCGCGCCACTACTCTCGTCAGAGCCTTTTCACCAACTTAATACCGGTGATATTAGTCCGCGAGCAGCTGACTGCCGTCCTCTTCCGCAAGGGGCGTAGTGCGGTTCCTGCTCGGCTGTTTCTCCGAAACCCGTCAATAGAGGTCGTCCTTCGTCACAGTTACATTTACTTATCGGGAAAGTCTTTTTCCGGACATAAATAACGAATAAAGCCTGTCAAATTTCACTCGCCATGAGGACTAGTGAGAATGATAATTTAGGTAGTCCCTCCAAAAATCCACTCGCCTCGGGCTAGCGGATTAGCGTTAGTTTCCGACCCTGTCTCACTCTCAGAAAGAGAGAAAATCAGCCTGTTTCATAGAACGTTGAACTATTCCCTTTAGAACCAGTAGGACAGTGTTTCATGGAGGCGCTCTGTGTAGTGGTGGGATATTACCTCAGTGGGTTGGTTTATAGAGACCGTGCTCTTGTCCTCACTATCCTGCTTCAGACTGTGAGTTTTACCATAACGGATGGTAAAGTGTCTTCAGTCTTCTAGGTATTGTACCTGTTATTTGACAGTAAAGCAGGTAGCTGACACCGGACTACAACATTAACACAATTCAGAACGTGTTGATGGTAATAGCAACGTGTTGCATTGCTGACATATATTTAAGTGACAGTTAGACATAAGTGCTTTTTTTACTGATAGCGGTAGCTACTGCAACGAGTCTTTAAAGGATAATGGTGTTGTGGTAATAACTGTTTTTCGCCACCACAACATGCACACACTCTTAAAATAGGAACAAAGTGACCATGAGGTGAGAGGATGAGTGGCAGGAGGAACAGTACATGTAGAATAGGGAAAGGGAAGATAAGCGACGACAGTGAAAGGGTTAACTGAGAGGAAGCAGGGTTTAGCAAATATTGGTGAAGTTGAATGGACCCCTTTGAGCTGCCTAGTGAGCCATTTCCATGTAATAGACAGGACCAAGGACAGAGATAATATGTGACAATAGAGCTCTGAGTGTGATCCGGACCAGTCTTTGCCCTTTAGACTAATGAACCACCATGTAACAGTCTGCAAACAACGTGTGCGTGTGCGTTATCCTAATGTGTGTTCGACATGTTTCCCTGCAGTCTGTCAGACCAGGAGCTGTTCACAGGTCAGTTCGGAGGGCTGGATTCTGGCTTCAACAGTGTCGACAGCGGCAGCAAGCGCTGGTCTGGGAATGAGGTAAAACTCTTAGACCGCTCCGTCATTTGTACCCTGATATGTGTCCTGAGTGACCTCATGATCTCATGATCTGTTGATCAAACAGAAGTATGTGATTGTACTAATGTTGTGAGATGTGATGATGCTGATGAACGGTTACAGATGTGTATCTCACAAGTGAAAACAACCATACAAAAGAAATGCAGCCTACTGGTCCTATACTTCAGATCAATGACTCCCATCTGTCTTTGTGTCCAGTCAGCAGATGACTTCTCAGAGCGTTCCCTTCGCATGGCTGAGGTCAGCAGAGACCAGAGGAACCTGGAGGAGGAGGAGGAGGAGGAAGAGGAAGAGGAGAGTGCATCTCCTGTGGAAGCTAACAAAGGTGAGGAAGGACAGACGTGCTTTAATCTGTAGTTCATGTAACTCAGTGTATTGTTGTGTAAAACATGTCGGTCATGTCTGAAAGCGTAGATTTGTTTTCCCATCTTGAGACTCTTCTACTCTTTGCAGTGAATGGGGATGCTGGGCATGTGGACTTCATTGACAGCCGTGTGACAGAAGAAGAGGAGGAGATCAGGAGGAGTCCAGCACCTCTTCTGGTACCAGTCATTCTCAGACCCATCAGCATTGTGTCGGATCGTCTTGTTGCTCAACATCTTGCCTCGTGTGTTCTCTCAGAACACGGTTATTGATTGTGTCATTGATTTCCAGGAGCAGAAAGAGAGCTCTTCATCGTCCCAAACCCAGGACACGACAACATGCAAACGGTTTGTTAACCCTACTGTAAAGTCTACCCTTTGTATGGTTTTAGTAAGGTTACAACACAAAACAGCAAAAGGAATATTGTTTTACAGCTTGTTTATTGGTTTAACGTATAAACTGGAATATTAGTTAGAAGTAATAAACGAAAATTTGGAACATCAGTTAAAAGCAGAAAATGGTAATATTGGTTTAAAAAGCAAATTAGTAAAACAGTTTAAAGCATAATACGATAACATTGTTTTTATAAATGTGTTCCTCCTCTTCAGAGAGGAAAGGACGATAAGCAGGCTTTAAGAGAAGTGTCTAATGAGGACCTCTTCCAGGCTCTCATTGGTTTACACTTCTTGTGCCGTGGTATCAATACATTTGAAAATCATTTCCTTCCCACCTTTAATTGTACTCGGCCTCCTTCTGTCACCATTCTTCATCTGAACTCGGCAGTGTGTCGGCTTCTCTGGTTGGAAACTATGTACTCAGGCACTCCAAGTGATGAAGACAGACCATGTTTTATCCCCGGTTCTCTCTCTCCATCCTGGCTTTACAAGGTCACTTCACTGGGTGTTTGAAGAGCTGGGGAAAGTCAATAGACTGCTGTTCCCATAACTCAAGCTGCATGTCGAGTGTTTGTGGGTGCTGTTATCTTGGGAAGTGAACAGCGTCGACTCGCCCAGACATGTATTACAATGTGGCAACATGACGGCATTGTCTAAATGTTCGTGTATCTTTGGAACGCTGATGTGAAACAAAGCTGGTCAGAGGGACGTAAGTTCACGGTGATGAAACTATTAGTTCAGTACTTGGTGAAGAAAATGCATGCTTATGATTCAGATAATCCAGTAATCATTTAAGCCCGTCTCTGGTTCCAGCTTGTAGAATGTGAGGGAACCACAGCTCTTGTAGTCTCCATGGGGAGTCTCCAACATGCAGTAGGTCCTGTAGCTCTATCAACACCTCAATGCACAAATCAAATACTCTGCCAACCAACCCCATCGTCAGTGATACGACTAATAAAAGCATATCTCACACCACTTGTTGTAGCTGAAGCCCAGCAGGCAGCTTGTATCATGCTGCTCTGTTGTTCCGTTACCAAGATAACTCCATCGCTGGGATGTCTCAGCGCTCCCATTGGCTACATATTAATATGTGACACAGAGCCATTGTTCTCAGCAGCATGTTTTTATTATTATGACTTTTATTAACTGTACTCTCTCAAATGACTAATATTCATTCAGCATCTAACTCCTCAGTAAAGACATGACTTGGATGTGAAACTGGAGCGAGGAAGATGTAGTTCAGCTGTTCCTCCTTCACTGTACAATCAGCTTCAACAAACGGATGTTCCAGATCTTCCTCCAACATTTCCTTTGGGATTCCTATAAATAGAATACTGAGAACTAAAAGGGAAACTCAACACGCACTTTACACAAACCAGCCTTCAGAAGAAAGATGTCATTTCAATAGACTTATTGTTGTTGTGCTTGGAACCTGAAGCACTTTAACCTGAACCTGACCCAAATGGAGAGTTTAATATTTACCTAAGCCTCTGGTCCCAACGGTTTCCTTTGAACCTGAGACTAAAGATGTTTTCTGTTGCCTCTGTAACTTGGACTTCCTTTTGTACCATTTGGTGATTACCAATGAAGAGTTAAAGATTGCATCCGATGAGTCAGACTCTATAATAAGACTGGGTATGATGAAGATGAATGTTATGCCTGAGCTCATGGAGCTGTTTCAGTCCATGCCAGTTGGACTCCTTGTTTTGTTCTGTGAACAGTAAGGTGCTGAGCCCTTTGGTATTACCTATTGAAAAGAGTGGGTTTGCTTTACCGGGCCTGTGTTTCTGAGACAGACCTCTATGTTACTGGACCCCAGTACCCCAAAGACCCGTCATGTTCAGTAGCACTGTGACGTTCCTCTGGGTATAAAACCAGAGAAGATGTGTGTCTCTATGAGGGGACACTTTGGGGTCTTGATCAAACTCTGGTCAGACATTTCTTCAGATATTTTACGGGTATGAAATGTCATACAGCTCCCTGGATTGACTCGTTTGTTTATTGCTCAAAGACAATCTGTATATTTTCATATCACAAATGTACTATTTACTGTCCAGCTGTTGTAAGACTAATACAATAGCACTAGAAGAGAGGGAGAGGCGTCTCCAATGAATGTGGGACACAAAGAATGGGTATGATTGAGAGGACTGTGCTGTAACTTTAGGAAGAACAACAGATTGACAGACAAATTTCATTTCAAGTTTCGACAGCTCTGTAATGAGCTTTTGTTGATATAACTAGTTTGGTTTTGTCTCAGCGTTATACTGGTAAAACCGGCAGTGTGTCTCAGGACAAAGTGCTTCATTTTGACTTACCACCAGAACCCTATAACTGCCATTTCACCCCACAGCTACATTAACAATGATTGGTAACAATGGTTTCAGGCTATTTGCTGTCAGTCAAATCAGACAACAGTAACTCTTAATTAACCTATAATATTTGTTTATACCTCAAAATCTGACATCATGTGACAGTTGGAGTGGAGTTGGCAGAGTGAGGATTGGTCAAATTCAACAAATGACGTGTTTCATCTTTGTATCATAATAATGAATTCTTCCTGGCCCTATTGGCATTCTCTCACTCTTTCTCCTCTCCAGGTCCAGCCTCCATGTGGAGGTGGGCCCCCCGTCATCGGCCTCCTCCTCTCCCCTGTCCCCCTCCAGCCCCACCCTGGAGGAGCGGAGGAGGCCGGGCACCCTCCTCATCTGGCAGGAGAGAGAGCGTCAGCAGCAGCAGAGGGAGAAGGCCAGGTCAGTCCTCACTCTTGTTCTTTATGTCAGCAGTAAGCTCTGTGTTATGAAGCTTTAATGCTTTATGCCAGAGGAAGTGTATGAATGGATCGGACACAGGTCACATGACGTTAGCAACATATCAGTAGAACAGTGTGAATATGAGCTGTTATGTGTAAAGCATGTGTTCCATACATACAGTAAGGAACAGCTCTCTGTCATCTCTAATTATACGCTCTCCATGTCAAAAACTCTAATTTTGCAGTTTGCTGAAGTCCTCCACCAAAGCAGGAAGTCATGTGGCCACTGCACCACAGACAGGAAGTAGCTCAGCGTAAGCAGGGCCTTTTAAACAGCACACACAGCAACAACACAGAGACATATGACTGAGTGACTCTCTTCATTCATCCTAGCGTTTCCTCAGTCTGTGCTGAATTACAAATGGACAGAAGTTTGAGGGTGTAGAGTGTTCATCTGTGGTGATCAATCGTTGGTGTGTGTCTCCCCCTAGTGGTGCCTCTCCAGAGAACAGCAGCTCCCACTCAGGCCTCCGGCAGCGATGTGCAGTGAGTAGTGTCCCCTCATTCCTCCAGTGAGCACAGCTGGACTGCTTCCATTGTTGATCTGCTGAATTGTTTTCCTTCTTTATTAGAGTGCTGATCAGATGAGCTCAGTGTCTCCTTATGCACTTCTGCAACGCTCCAACAGCAGAACAGGTACACACACACACACACACACACACACACACACACACACACACACACACACACACACACACACACACACACACACACACACACACACACACACACGTCTCTTTTAAAGCTAGTTCAGTTTATTTTTAGGGATAATATGGTTTTGTTTTGGAGAGGAGACCTCTGTGGTAAAAAGCTCCTGAATGACACCGACTCCCATGATCCCGCACTACTTCACCAAGCTCCATTTAGAGGTTTTATTATTTCATTGCATACTACAGGAGCGACTGTATTATTTACTACATAATACACCTGTAATATAGATCCAGTCACTAGGACATCCACTGATACTTTGAGAATATAAAAGGACAGAGACTGTTTCTGCTAGTTGTTAGCTGATGTCACCTCCACCTGTCTCAATACCAACGCTTCCCTTTGTCTCACTGGTGAAACTAACACAGCTGTGGGTTAAACTCACAGTTCTCATCAGTCACAGAAGCTTTGAGCACTTGAGAGACTTTCATGTTGTAGTTCAGACGGAATCTAGATGATTTAAACATAATCATCCTTTATACTATGCTGACAGATACACTTTGAGATGTCCCCATATGGAAAATGATGGAATTGACAAGAGAAGCTCATAAAGCATTTAATTGAATGTAAAGGACAGCACTGAGGGTTGGTCTGATTAGTAGTCCTGGTTCTTTATTATTTCTCTTGGTCAGAATGTGTTTATTGTGCAGTGCTGTAGGATGAGGTCTCTTATGGCCTTTCATTACACAGGAATGCATTGAAGAAGTAAAGAACTACTTTATAGGATACAAGTTGATCTTAGTAACATGAAGGTCCACTTAGTTGCTCTTCCCTGAGCTTTCTCCTCACTGCTGGTTCAAACGTGTTGCGTCATGTCATTGATGTCACGGTCATAAGAACGTTGTATGTGTGAGTGCATCTGTAACACTGACTGTTTGTGTCAGACGCCCCCTCCTCCCCGAAGACGTCCCCTCCACCCGGTCAGGCCCAGAGACCCAACAGTTTCCTGTTCCGCACCTCCTCCCGCAGCAACGTCAAACCCACGGGTACACAACGACACAAGGCACGCGCTTCACACCTTCAGGGCTTCAAGCGTTCCAACACTGTCCATTGTCTTTTGTCAGGGTCAGTCTTTACTCTCGCCGAGTCTGGCAGAAGTGAGTCTCGCACAATGCTGCGCTCTCCTAAAGAAGAGAGGCCGGACATCACGCAGCTCCGCAAGGTGACCTGCTTTAAATCATCATGTAGATACACTGGACTTTACTCTCAGGTACTTCTGTATGACAACATGTCCTCTTCTATATCTCTAGACTCTGGAGTCCCGGCTGAAGATCACTCTACCGGAGGACCTGGGCGAGGCCTTATCCAACGGCACCGTCCTCTGTCAGCTGGTCAATCACATCCGACCCCGCTCCGTGTCAATCATCCACATTCCCTCCCCAGCAGTAGTGAGTCCATCCGCCTTTCAAGGATTAGTCGGGTTTCCTCGCGTGCTGATCACTTGTTTGTTGAATGATTCCACTTCAGTCTTGTGTTTTTCACTGTGTAACTTAAAGAAGAACACAAACGTCAAAGTCCAACCCATAAGCAACTAGAAGGTTCACTCAGTAGAGATCTCTACAGACCTGCTGTCATTGGTCTCAGCTTTGTCTCCAGGCCTTTATTGAGTGAGGTCACAGGAGAGATGTATTTACATGTAACATCCTAATCAAAGCACAGTGTGTTGCTCTCTGGCTGCTTGTAATCCAACAGACTCTGCCTTCACTTTTGCCCAGTAGCTGGGAGGCGAGTCCCTGGAGCTTTATGAGTATTGAGGAGTAGTTTTGAGGTAACCTCCTCAGCCAATCGGCTCGAAGTCCTCCTATAAGACACTTTATACCAATATACTAAATTCTCCCCAAGCTGTAGCAGCAGAGCGGCTGTGATCTACTCAGCAGTGCCCGTTAGACAGTTAGCATCCGTTAGACAGTTAGCATCCGTTAGACAGTTAGCATCCGTTAGACAGTTAGCATCCGTTAGACAGTTAGCATCCGTTAGACAGTTAGCATCCGTTAGACAGTTAGCATCCGTTAGACAGTTAGCATCCGTTAGACAGTTAGCATCCGTTAGACAGTTAGCATCCGTTAGACAGTTAGCATCCGTTAGACAGTTAGCATCCGTTAGACAGTTAGCATCCGTTAGACAGTTAGCATCCGTTAGACAGTTAGCATCCGTTAGACAGTTAGCATCCGTTAGACAGTTAGCATCCGTTAGACAGTTAGCATCCGTTAGACAGTTCTGTTAGCAACCCCCCCCCCGTGTCTCAACGCAAAGGCTGGGTGGCGGCGATGCACTCAGCTGTTTGATCACATCAATTCAATGTGCATTGATTATTAATATGTAGATTCTTCCTTTAAAGCTGGTATCTAAGCTGTTATAGGAAAATTAAAGATTTGTGAGCATAAATCCATTAAAATAATATTATATTATCATATTTGAGCATAGTGTGAACAGTGACTGTGGAAATGACTCATTTATCAAGTCACCTGCTAAACATGAAAACATGGAGGCTTCTTACTAACGTATAATGAAAGGTGTTTTTCTGCTTAAACTATTTAAGAATTCCTAATCCCAACTAATAAACTGTTTATGCTAAGCAAAGCATTTCATCAATCATTTCGCTTCATGAAGTTCCCTAAATGTGTTTTTTTTAATATTATTTTCAGCCAAAACTGAGCTCAGCAAAGTGTCGACTCAACGTGGAGAACTTCATCGCTGCTTGTCGCAAGCTGGGAGTCACTGAGGTAACGAGCCGGTCTCATTAGGGTTCTCCTGTCTCTTCAGTACAACACAATGTTATAACGGTATCGTTACTCTTCTCATTCACATCGGTTCCTTATCGATGCTCTTATTGCTTCTTTTTGATTATTTTGTGACAATTTAGAAAAGATGTCGCTTTCTTACTTTTGGATGTAAACAAACTTTCTTGAGCAGCAATACAAGAAGTTCTAAAATCCTTAAAATGCATTCCCAGCTAAACAATTATCATAGTGATCATCGTCTGATCAAACTCTGTATATCCTCACTAACGTCACCTGCAGTGGACGAGGACGGCTGCTCCACCGACAGGTTGATGTTCTGCTCGTTGGCTACATGTTGTGATAAACTGCTGCTGTTCTTACTTCTGAGCGTTTTATTGAGTTTGAGACGACAGTTCTCAGCCTCTACTGGAGTCAAATGTAGACGCACTTTAGAGCCATGATGTGAGTCTCACGCTGTACTGAGCCGGAGAGTGTGTGTGTGTGTGTGTGTGTGTCAGAGTAAAGCACAAAGACACAGAGAGAGGAGGTTTGAGACGAGGACATCTCACTCCAGAACTTCTAAAGTACCGACAGCAGAACCGTTAACTCTGGACCGCATCGATACTCCGGGTTTTTACTCATTTAGAACCAGGTTTCGGGGAGCATCCCGATTCCCTACTAGTCAGTTGGAATATAATTTTCCATGTGCTTTAAGCTCAGTTGTGTTGCTCCATTATTCCTGTCAGGGTTGGACTGATGTATGGGCCAGATGATGGCTTCAAAACACACTTATCAGTCCAATCCTAACTCTGTTTTGTCCTTCTTGTCTCCTAATATAACTCCTTGTATCTTCCTCCTGTATGTGTGTGTGTGTGTGTCTGTCTCTCCTGTCCAGACGGACATGTGTGCGTGCTCTGATGTGCTTCTGTGTCAGCTGCCCGCTGTGCTGCGCTGTATGACGGCGCTGCTGGCCACCAGGGGGGGGGAGCCGGCAGAGGACCGATCCCCCCGCCACTCCTCACCTTCGTGGTCGTCGTCCTCCTCGCTGCTGTCCACAGGCTTCCTGCTCTTCTACTGTGCGGCCATGGCCCTGCTCTACGTCCTCTACTGCTACCTGCTGCTCTAGAGGAGCAACGCAGTCCTTTAATAGTCACATGACCCATGAACTGCTCTACACGCTCACTGAACTCTCACACACACAGCTGCTACAGAGTGTGTTGACACTCCACAGCTGCACTGGTTGGATGTCTGAGCCATATAGAGCATGCAGCCGAGCACCTTTAAGAAACAAAGGATACACTACAGCACGTTTAGAGGAATAGAAGGCACTACACTGATAAAGATAAATACTACATGAGAGCAGATGAGCCTAGTTTAGCCTTCACCTGTAACGCACGAGGAGACGGGAGCTTTACTGTCTGAGGCAGAGCTGCTCTCATTGGTTGAGACATGACTGGGCGGAGCAAAGGACCCCGATCCAAATGACCTACTATACGTCGCGCTCGTTTGTCTACGAGTGCACATTAAAAATAATGACAAACGGCAGCAACGTAAGCTGCTGTCGTTCTTGTATTGGTCTGCAGACTGTGTGTCTACATGGACACTAGAGAGCAGATTAGAGCCCAATCTTTGCTGAGAATGTCTAGGTGTAAACATGACTAAACATGGTGACACTTGGGTTCATGTATTGTTAACATTGAGACAGCAGAACACGCTATGTTTGTTGTTGTTTGTGTAGAGTCCGCTGCTGGCCTTAACATCAGATACTGTGCACTGCTCATGTGTTAGCTGAAGGCAGGAGATGTGCATACCACAGCATGGTTAAACTTAAAGGTGCATCACTTTGACCACTTGGGGGCAGTGCAACAACATTTGACATGTTATCACCTGATGAAGATGAAGCAGAAACTGAGCTGTTGTTCACTCTGGCCTGGTCTCTTGAGGTGCTACATGTTCCTCTGTGTTTATCTGAGCTCCTTCACAGACAACACTACAGTGATGTTTAAAGCCATGAGTTAGAACAGGCTCCGTAGAGCTGAGGGGGCTGCACAGTTGGTGATTATTCTCTGTGTGTTTGTCGCTCACATACACTTTGAGATGTGACTCATTGATAGTATATCAGAAGCTTTATTAATGTGTATTATTATATACCACAGCATGTACCACTGTACACTGGAAAAATGACAAACTTGAGTTTTACTCTCAAAGATTAGTTGAACTGGTTATGACATTGTCCTCACCATGCTGATCGGTGAACATGGAAACATCACCATAAAGAAGGTCTCATGGGGCAGTCACATGACCACAGGTTAGTCAGAGAAAAGACAACAAACAGCAGAACGATCACCCGAACTGTCCGTAAACAGCCTTCAGTTTACAGACCACCATCCCTAACATTAGTACATAAGTTATGCTTTTTAGTGTATGGAATTGGTCAAAATGATCAGCAGACTAGTCAAGCAGCTTACCTGAGTTCTGAGTGGATTGATTCTTTAGCTGTGAACAGAGCAGCTCTACCTCTGAGACATGTTGACTCCGCGCTGCGTGTTTGGAGGCAGACCGCTGAAAGAGAAGCCCAGACTGAACTGTGAATGTCATTTTTAGCCTTGAGACAAATGGCTATCACAGTGTGACAGTGAGACCGATGATAGTGCCTCTTACTGACCGCTGACGTAGACCTCTTGCAGAGACTGCTCCTATTTTTATATGTCTGCTATGCTAACTGTGAGAAGTGGGGGGGGGTGATGTCGCTGCATCAATCTCCCTCCACACCTCATGTGTCCAAACGGTACAGCGCCCCCCAGGAGGTGCGTGTAAAGTCTTTCTTGTCGTTGACGCTGGTCCGTTTGACCAGCTGACTTCATGTTTGTATAAATGTTACAGGCTATTAAATTATTGCTTTTTTAATTTATTTGATCTGTTCTGTTGTTGGTTATTGTTTCAGAGGTGAAGCAGCAGAGGCGTCACTGATTTGGTTAGCTTTGTGAAATCAGTGTATGTGCTTTAAATCACACACACGGACAAATCCAATCGATATTCAATTATTCAGAGTTAAAATAACATTGATTGTTTAAAAGGTTTCCCTTCATTCCATTGGTAAGTAATTGATTCCCTGGAGGCTCCACATTTAGCAGAGCATCAGAGGGCCTCTGCTGCTTCGACCACACGCTGCATCAGAAGGTCAATGTCTGCTACTAAACACACGTTGGGATCTGGTTAGGATGCTTATTGGACTGATATGGGGTTTAAAAGCTTTCAGCAATAGTGAGCAAAGCCCTTAACATTCAGATCTTTTATTGTTTTTACTCTTAAGGCCTCAATTACAACCAGAATGGGACACAAGGACTTTCTACTAAAACTCTAATCTAGTAAAAGTGGGGGACCAGCATGATTTATTCATATCGGCTACAAGATAATTAAATCAAGAAATAACCTACAATTGCATTTGTATTGGCTTTTCCATTGTAGCTGTGGAAAAATATATCAACAGTACAGATATTTCCCCCATATCAGTAAACTATATGTTGGGGCTCCATAGTTTAAGAGACAGAGTAGGGTTAGACCAAGTGTTCAATATTGAATAAATAATTACAAAATCACATGAATACATTGTGTAGTAATATTAGTCCTAAGAGAAAACTCTTTTATTTCATGATACTTCTCATAACACTGGTGTCTCCAGTCTCATGCATCAACAGATGCCGTTTAGCCCGTTAGCTCCTGTTAGCTAGAGCGACAACGATGCCACGTGTTTCTGATCAACAGACCCACGACTCCTCGTACTTAGCTTACCAGAGCTAACTGGTGACTAGGGCTAGGAGTTGGCTAGTGACTAGGGCTGTGAGCTAGGAGTTAGCTAGTGACTAGGGCTTGGAGTTAGCTAGTGACTAGGGCTTGGAGTTAGCTAGTGACTAGGGCTGTGAGCTTGGAGTTAGCTAGTGACTAGGGCTGTGAGCTAGGAGTTAGCTAGTGACTAGGGCTGTGAGCTAGGAGTTAGCTAGTGACTAGGGCTGTGAGCTAGGAGTTAGCTAGTGACTAAGGCTGTGAGCTAGGAGTTAGCTAGTGACTAGGGCTGTGAGCTAGGAGTTAGCTAGTGACTAGGGCTGTGAGCTATGAGTTAGCTAGTGACTAGGGCTGTGAGCTAGGAGTTAGCTAGTGACTAGGGCTGTGAGCTTGGAGTTAGCTAGTGACTAGGGCTGTGAGCTAGGAGTTAGCTAGTGACTAGGGCTGTGAGCTAGGAGTTAGCTAGTGACTAGGGCTGTGAGCTAGGAGTTAGCTAGTGACTAAGGCTGTGAGCTAGGAGTTAGCTAGTGACTAGGGCTGTGAGCTAGGAGTTAGCTAGTGACTAGGGCTGTGAGCTATGAGTTAGCTAGTGACTAGGGCTGTGAGCTAGGAGTTAGCTAGTGACTAGGGCTGTGAGCTTGGAGTTAGCTAGTGACTAGGGCTGTGAGCTAGGAGTTAGCTAGTGACTAGGGCTGTGAGCTAGTGACTAGGGCTGTGAGCTAGGAGTGAGCTAGTGAGCTAGGAGTGAACTAGCAGAGAAACATTGAGTATGTTTCACTCTGAATTAGTCAGTAATAAGCTGATAAACTAACCGAACACGTGAGAGGGCTACTTGTGCAGCCTTGGTAAGCTTAGTTACAACAGGGCTAGTTATTGTACTGTTTATTTAAAGACACTAAATCTACTCTAGTTTATTGACTAAAAGGAATCGTTGCTCTAGCTAACAGAGGCTAACAGGCTAACTGTGGGATCATCGTTGAGCTTGAAAACATGCCACATGATGAAACAGACTTGAAATAAATGTTTACGTTGTAATAAAAACTCAAGCAAAACTTATGAACTAACATTTCATAATTTAAGTTTTAAAATGTAGTTAAAATATTTTACAAATGATAACATGTTGGGGCCCCACACTTAACTTGATTTAAGGTGCACAGCACACTGTGCCGTTAATGTCCACTGTAAAAAGTCTCCTGTCCCGGGTCTCAAGTTCTTTATTAGCCTGCTGTTAAAATGAAATGTCACACCGTTTCAATTCAAAATGTATATTTTATAAATGAAACTGGATCAGCAACAAACAGTAATTCATTCACTGGCTAGACAAAGCTATACTCTTTAATATGTTAGCGGAACAGAAATAGTTGTATTTTATATTTATATGACACCCTTGTATTATTGAGAATCATTTCTTTGAGTTTATATAAATCTATATGTAAAGTTGTTTTCCTCCCGCTGTAAAGACTTTATTAAAAACAAACTTTGACCCTGTGCTGTTTGTCTGCTCGCCTGCTGTTGTGCTTTTGCTTAATCAGCCAAGAACTTCAATGTGATCCGGGTATCTGCAGCTGCTCACCGTCTCAGACCACACAAAGAAATAAATCAACTCACGGTCCACTTACATGCTTTCTATGGAGCTTTCAACTGCAGCTCATGGTTTTCAAAGGATGTTGAGTTTGCCCTGTTATAGGTGAAGTATGAAGGGATTTCATTTATTGATATAACTATTTTCAACATGTCAAGACAAGTTTGATTTTAAACTAAAGCAGATTAAAGGATAAGTCTGGTGATATTCTATATTTTTCTTGTCAACAAATCCCACGTGCAGAACCACACCAAGAATAAATGCATCTAACATGTGATCTCTGTGCCATGTAGCTCCATTGTTGTCCTGCTGCCACAAATTCTCCCTTTA
Organism: Leptoclinus maculatus; assembly: GCA_032191485.1. Taxonomy (NCBI): domain Eukaryota; kingdom Metazoa; phylum Chordata; class Actinopteri; order Perciformes; family Stichaeidae; genus Leptoclinus; species Leptoclinus maculatus. The sequence goes on along the minus strand of JAVDOI010000020.1, from coordinate 143,787 downwards.
TTACATCGGTAATAACACGGTTTAAGTCAGAATCAAAAATGGCACAATTTGAAATGGATCCCGTTTTCCCACAACAGAGAGAACTCGTTTACAAATGTGGGGTGAGGTGAAGAGAGAGGACTCTGTTAAAACACCAAGAAGTTCTGTCATTTTACACAGTAATCTTTTACATGCTGTAAAAGATGACGTCACTGTATACAGTATCTGTGTAGAGTCTTCCACTCACCAGCCACAAGGGGGCAGCAATGAGCTTAGACAAGTCACACAAAGATGAAGCCGTAAGAGGCAGACTAACACATTGATTTGGGTCTTTTCATGGGATTTGTTGTCAATAAGTCCAATAGAGAATAACACCAGACTTATTCTTTAAATACACAACATTCAGCAGTAATTAGTGGAGTTGGAGCGGATACACTCAGATCAGCACAGACCTGAGTATGTGATAGGACTAACAGCTCACTCTGACTTTAGCTTTGAATCAATTTCTCATTGAAAGCGATGACGGTTGACTCAGACGGTGAGCAGGTGTGCAGATACCCAGACGTCCTCTGTGCTTGAACCACTTCAAAAGCTTGTGTGCTCTCCAAACAGCAGGTTTACCACGGTAACCTCCAGCTGGCCCACGTTGGACCAGGTGAGTGTGTTGAGGTCAGAACAGGAGCGATCAGCCGGTGGGTTTGTATACTGCACCACTCACAGGGGGACACTCGGTAAATAGTGCCGTCTCCCGTCAGGTTCTCCCTCGCTGCATCTCTGCAGACACACACCGCTGCAGCTGAGAGTCGGGTGTCCTTATTGACATGTCGTGTGTACAGTCGAGTCAAGACGGAGTCAGCAGCATTGAATATGTCGGTGTAATCGTACCGGGTCATGTTGTGGGTGAGCGAGCTCGTTTCAGGGGTCATCTGTCGGTAAAATGGAAACCGCTTGAGAACCGTCGCAGCAGCTGTCAGCCGTGCGGGAGTGACAACAAACTCATCCAGATTCATTTTGAGGAAACATCTCTCAGGATAAACAAAGATAGCGTAAAGGGTTAGCTGATCACGGTGGAGCTACTTCAACCACGACTGTCAAGAGTTCTCTCAACAAAGACAAATGCTCAGCGAGGTAGAACAATGTACCGTCATGTGATCCTCAAGATGAATTCATATCAAAGAGAAAAGTGTTTAGTGTGACACCCTGTGAGCTACAGCAAAGACAGCTGGGTTACACCTAATTAAATCCATTAGAGGGTTTTATGAAAAGTCCTCCGTACTTGTTTGTTCAGCTCGACTGATTTACTAAATGAAGCAGCTTTAAATGTTAGTGTAACAGTTGTTCATCTTTAAGATATTACTTTGTTTAGTTCTGCATACATTGAGGAATATAGGAGTAGTGTGTGTGGTGAAACCCATTTTACTTAGTGATGTGTAAATCTCCTGGTGTGAACAGCTACTGAATGAGATGATGCATCAGATATAAACATGTTGGAATATGTTTGAGTGGTGACTCAGCGTTAAATGTACTCCTGTGTGTAGACCATAGAGATAGAGTAGCATGGACATTGCACGGTTTGCTGTGATCATTTGACTAGTTCCAAAAATGGCGATTGTTGTCATGGTGACAACTATGGGTCATAAGAAACAAGTTAGCTGGCTAACATCAAGTTAGCCTGGATTAGTGGAGTTATGTTTGAAGAACAGACCCAGGTAACTCAGGACTGGAGGCGTTGACTACCTGCTGAATCAGCCCATCTGAAGCTATGCAAACACCTACAGGGTACGAGTCCTTGTTCTCCATCACACATCTCTTCTGTTGTACGATGTCAGTGTGCTGGTGTTTGTTCCATGGGAAAGTAGAAGTAAGTCAGATTTAATAGATTTTCATTTGAGCCCTGGAGGCAATAAACACTCCAACACAGTGTGGCTGTTTCCTGATACCCACTGTAAGGACATGCTGGGTACAGAATGCCACTGAGCAGGTCTTATAGAGGAGTTAACCCTTCATGTTCAGCAGAGAAGACCACACTATTACAGTATTGTGCTGAGTCTGTGGCTCTTTTGAACATTATCATCCAGTGATGTTTATCACAAGCAACAGTTAGTCTTGCCTTAAATACAAAGCTGGAGTCGGGGCGTATTTAGCCTAGCTTAGCATAAAGGGCTAGCCTGGCTCTGTCCTGAGTTCAAAAATACATCGACCAACTTAGGCTGAAAAACCAACAATGAGGACAACGCTGAGGCACCAGATCAATAAGTCCTTTTGTTATTTTGACAATCGGATTAATTGCAAATCTGTTCATGAATCCTCACCAAAGCACAGGTTTCTGCATTATTTCTCAATCTTGCGTGCTTTTCCTCTTTCAAAACCTTTTTGAACAATCTATTTCAATTTGGTTTATGGTGCATATTCCTAATATAAGTTGTATTTATTTGAATTACCACAAACTAACAGACATGCTGAACAATAGAGTACTATTCTCTATGTCTTTGGGCGTAAAATGAAGCTCCATGTTTAGTCTGGAGTGTTAATAACAACCTCGAGGCAGCAGGGAGCAGCTTCATCATGTCTGCTTTCCACATCAGCACATCCAGAATATACAGAGGATGAAAACATGAAACATGTTTGCATCTTACCTGTGACCAGCTCACTCTTTTCCTTGTCCCTTCCCAGGATTCCTTGTGTTCCCCCCAACTCATCACGGAGGACGAGGGGCTGAGTCGTCTGGCCCAGACCGTCCAAGTGTTGGTGGACCTGGCCAACGGCTCCCAGCGGGTCCCCAAACCGGAAACGTCTGCTGGCTCAACACAATGCTAGCACAGCGTAGCTGCATCTGCAAAGATGCATCACACCAAAGAGATCCATCTCAGGGCCAGTGTTTGTTTTTAACATATTTAACATGTTCATTAAATGGACTGTACAGTTAGACCTTCTGTGTCCAAAGATCAAATACATGGCAACAATAAAGACTGTAAATGACTTCACAGCCTTGCGGTGTCTGTTTCCATGTTCCGTAGTAGAGACTTAATGACACACCTTAAAGGAATAGCTTCCCCTCAGAGATCAATCAATCAATCAATCAATGTCCGTCTCGTGGGTGTCAAGTACAGAGCTGGAGCCAGATCTTGGTTAGCCTAGCTGAGCACAAAGACTTGAGGCAGGTGAAACAGCTAGCATAGCTCGTAAAACACATCGCGGAAGAAACCGTGCATGGACAAGTTAGCCAGTTAGCCAAAGTAACGAGATGTAGGTCACTGATCGGTTTCACACTAAACTAAATGACACTAAGACAAAACTATGATCAACTTGCAACTTTGCCGACGTGCAAAATCATCTTTTAAATTGACAAACGTCATAATATGTGTAATTCATGGCTGAGTGTAACACACCTGAATCTCAAACGGTCTGCAGTTGAATTGCATTGTGGGTGATGTAGGAGAATGCACAGAATCAAAAAGACAATATCTGCTTCTGTTGCATCATAAATAATGTAGCAGTTAAGTGCATTTACCCAAAAAGTTGAACTCCTTTAATTCTTGGTAAATTACAAAGCTAGAATCAGGACGTGATCGAGAGGGACAGCTCAGTGGACTAAAACATTACAATGGTCTCCATCCTACTTCTAACAGCATGTAGAACACTGTAGCAGCAGGTATCAGCAGACAAATGAGTGATTGTGAAATACAGGTTTATTTCTGTAAAACCTGTGAGCCAGTCAACCAGTGTGTTGCTCAGTGCTGCCAAAGCGGAGCACGACGTCCTCAGTACACAAGCTGTGGATGGAACGTCCCGTTTTAAAGCAGCAGCGAAGGGATGCAGCAGCGACGGGATGCAGCAGCGAAGGGATGCAGCAGCGACGGGATGCAGCAGCGACGGGATGCAGCAGCGAAGGGATGCAGCAGCGAAGGGATGCAGCAGCGAAGGGATGCAGCGGCGAAGGGATGCAGCGGCGAAGGGATGCAGCGGCGAAGGGATGCAGCAGCGAAGGGATGCAGCAGCGAAGGGATGCAGCAGCGAAGGGATGCAGCAGCGAAGGGATGCAGCAGCGAAGGGATGCAGCAGCGAAGGGATGCAGCAGCGAAGGGATGCAGCAGCGAAGGGATGCAGCAGCGAAGGGATGCAGCAGCGAAGGGATGCAGCAGCGAAGGGATGCAGCAGCGAAGGGATGCAGTGAAGGGATGCAGCAGCGAAGGGATGCAGCAGCGAAGGGATGCAGCAGCGAAGGGATGCAGCAGCGAAGGGATGCAGCAGCGAAGGGATGCAGCAGCGAAGGGATGCAGCAGCGAAGGGATGCAGCAGCAACACCGATGGTCCAATTCATAGGAAGCGTGAAACACACTGCTCGAGTTGAAAAAAGAAGAGAAACATTGAATGCACCACAGGAAGCATGCTGTGAACCAGGACACAGATGAAGCTGCAGCTTTCTCCTGAGTGTCTTTCACTTTTTAACATGTCGAACGGTGAGTTCAATCTAATAGAAACACATTTTCTCACAAACCTCTTTTGGCATCAAGCCATGAAGTCAGACGTCAACACAATGGAGTCCAACAGGAGACTGTGGCGCTCGAGGCATCAAACACGTCACAATGGGCTTCAACAAAGAACATTATCCTAATGTTGGTGGTCAGATAACTGTGTAAATGACCAGCGTCAACATGATGAGTCGCCTGTGCGTTAATGAGCATGCGTGCATGAGAATTGAACATGGCACAAAAGAACAAAAAGGACTTTAGAAGTTTGGAGATTTTAGTCCTGCTTAAATGAAAATCTCTACTTTATAACAGCATCAGCAGCAGAATGTAGGAACCTGTTAAGGCTAGAATATTCCGATGGAGCTGCAAGGCCGCAGTGCTGGTCCGGTTATTTGTTTACTACTTACTGCGCATGTGCACCAAATAAGTTGCTGAATTCAGGTTTCAAAAGTAAAACTTGTATTTTAATATCAAATGCAAATTGAATTAACTATCGATAGTAAATGCTCTCGAGCCACGGAATGGGAGGAAATAACATCACCTGAGGGTCGTACTGGAATAAAAATGAAATGGTTCCATATGAGGAAGGCTTAAAGAACGCGTGCAACAGGTGAAGCAGCTCCGTCCCTGGACAGGGACCCTCACAGACCTGCATGTGAAGAACCGCACATCTGTCTCATCAGGACGCTGTCTGAACACACCATGTCTTCTAAAGGAGGAATTCAGCCATGATGCATCTGGTTAAACTTATTATATACAGACACACATTCACCTTCAACTAGTGCATAACTCAAGTCTTTGTTTAACCCAGAACAAGGTGTCCCACCCGACCCGACCCACCGTCCCGGGGAGTCAGAATGTTGGTGAAATGCTTTCCCTGTACATTTAACAGAATTGTGACGTTCACTTTAGGCTCTAAATACTTGACACATTGTGAGCAGAGCGCTGTATTTGTATCAAGTCATGTGCTGATAGTTCAGGTTCACCTGCTCCCCCACAGTGGAGGTCAGTGCAGCACAGCACAGCATGAACATGACATTTTAAAAGTTCAATAGCAACATTTGGAGGCGACTGAACTACATTTGCTCAGGGATCAAACTATTTCCATTGACTGAGTAATGGAAGGTTATTTGGCGTCCCGACTGACCCCGCTCTCCCCTATTAGGTTACATTACAGTCGTTTAGCAGACGCTTTATCCAAAGAGACTTACAGATACCATCACATTCACACACCGTAGGCTCAGCTACGGGAGCAGTTTTGGGGTCAAGTGTCTTGCTCAAGGACACATCGACATGCGACTAGTGGAGCCGAGGATCGAACCTCCGATCCTGATTGAAGGACGACCCTGCTCTCCACTTGGCCACAGTCGCACCCAAATGTTGCTATTGAACTTTTAAAACGTTATGTTAATGCTGTATTGCAGTGTGGGGGAGCAGATAACCTGGTGAACCTGAACTATCCAGCATGACTTGATACAAGCGGCCAGCCGTTCCCGATTATTTCTATGCATCATCACATACAGGCTGTCACACCTCCTCCCTAAGGCTGAGGAGAAGAGAGCGGCCTCCCTTTTATTAATCAGCTCTGGCTTTAATCACAAGTCAATTAGCAGCATGGCCTAATTGACTATCAGCTTAATTGCTCTATAGCGCTCCGCCTCAGAGGCCCGTCTGCTACCGGCTTATCGTCTCACGTCCTGATAAGACACACACTTAATGAACGCTCGTACTTGTGCATGGAAATGTTGCCGGTCCAATTCCTGTCACGTCCCAGCAGATGCCCCCGAGAGGCCCACCGCTAACCGACTGAAGAGGCAGCCTGACATTTATGGGATGTAATTGAAGATGGGTATGAACCCCCACGCTCAGACAGAGATGGATATCAGCCAGCAGCAGATCCGTCCTGCTCCACCAGCCTGTGGTGAGACTGAGAAGGTGACTGATAAAACACAGTGTTTCCACTGATCCACTTGGTCTATGAGTCAGTGTGCTGGACTCACTGTGGGCAGGACCACGTCTGTGGCGCTGTGATAATCAACGGCTCCACAATGTATGGAACACATTTACACAAGCTCAAACTAATGCAAAGAACAACATTTCACATTTACAATCATCAAAAGTGCAACATTTTAAAACAGTCGAGTGTTAAAACATCAAAAGCAGAAGTAAAATATAATATTTGGGGGCAATGTAATGTAATAAATGAGCTTAGAGAACATGTTTTACATGCATATAGTCTACAGGAAACACACTGGGGCTCCGGTAGCTTCACTAGGATGTAGAAACATTTAGTGATGATCAAGAGAAACATCTACAGAAAGATGAAACCAGTACTTACCGCTGACATTGTTTTCAGTTGTGGGTTGTAGAACACTGAGAATCATCTTCTCAACCATTCACCTCAGTTCATGAAAATGTGTGAATTTGTAAACACATCAGGTGAACAGCATCTGTGGGTCAGACGCTGACTGTGCGGTTCGCCTGCGGGCTGCCCGAGGCTACAGATCAACACAGACGAGCAGAGCACGACACCCTGTGCACAGATGATAGAGATACTTTTATTATCACCACTCTGTGTCAAAAACATCCATGAAAACATCCTTTCACCTAAAATCTAGACTGGAGAACATGTAGAAACACTGATCGGTGCATTAACGCAGGTATCACATGTGTCACTGTGCTCCAACCTCAGTTACTGATCTCCACATTCACAAACAGCCCTTAGCCTCCCTTCTCTTATCTGCTGTATTTCATAAGTGTCCTCGGCAGCAACAGTGATCCTCGTCTGTGGAGAGTCCAGACTCCTGGTGTCCCTGCTGTCATGGCTCTCTGTGTCTGCAGCTCACCATCCATACGTAGGACGTCTGGGTGTGACCCGGGGAAGGTGAGGGGGGTACGGGTGAGTCCTGAAGTGAGCCCCCCTCCTCCTCCTCCTCATACAGGGATCATCTGCTTGGGAATGAGGATCGAACCTGAAACCTTCATCTGGAAAAAAATACACACACACACACACACACACACACACACACACACACACACACACACACACACACACACACACACACACACACACACACACACACACACACACACACACACACACACACACACACACACACACACACACACACACACACACACACACACACACACACACACACACACTCTGTATATGAGTAATGTCAGGTTTCTTGGGAGGTGTTCTTGCAGTGGAGGGGACAGAGATATAAACTCACTTCCCTTAGAGAGGTCTGCTCTGAAGGAGTATGAGCTGAGATAATATCAGAGCTTTTACAATGAAAGTTGTTTCTCTTCAACATTATTTCCTCCATTAACAAAGTCAACAGATGAATGGGAGAAGGTCTTGCTTAATAACACAACGGTCTACGTGGCATCTCCTCAGCTAATACTATACTTATAATGATGTATTATATATATTCATACCTGCACTGAAGTCCACCTGTGAGCAGGTGGCTCTGAGCCGAACATAAACCTGCTGCCTCGGCTCCAGGTAGTCGGGGGGCAACGGGTTATAATCTGTGAGCAACAGAGGAAGAGCAGTCGGTCACAACAGGGCCATACTGCCACAGACTCCGTGTTGCTGACTCGGTGCTGGACCGACACTGACCGGAGAGCCTCCAGTGTCCATCAGCAGGGAACCGTGGACCTGCAGGAGGACGAGGCTGCACAGGGAACAGAGCGTGAAAGAGACCGACTCCAGCAGCATGCTGAGGGTAATGCACGGGGGGGGCTATAGCTAGAACACACAGGAGAACAAGGTTAGGGCTGATCCTAATAGAAATGACCTGGTTGTCATCAGAACAAACTAAACTAATGATGAATGATGAATTGTTTCTCTCCTGCACTAACTACTTCACCAGTCCAGTTGGTTTTGTGCTGCATACTAATATCCTCCATGTTGTCATGTGGAATAAGCTCCGTGGACGTTTAATGGAGAAACGTCAGCAAAACCAACATTTAACAGACGTTGTGGGATGTCGGGAACGTTGTAATTTTGGGCTGTACAAAATAAAATAAATTGAATTGAAAAGCCCTTTTTCACAGTAAATCTCTGGCGTTCTACATGAGCACACCATCTCCTGTCAAATCAACAGTTTGAGTTTCTTCACATGAGAGATTCTATGTTTGTGTTTCTATCTGAGCTCTTGTCACTGAAGACGGTTCTTCTGTCCACCAATCAGGACTCAGCAGCTCTAGAGTAAGAATGTGATCAGAACTGTGTTCAGGGGCTAAAGAAACAACGTGATGACGTTTCTAGGACTGATTGATAGAACACCAACACAACTAAGGCTCGTTGAGTTTCCTGTGAACTTTAACCCCAGCGAGTACAGCTTGAGGAGCTTAGAATGAGTAAGGTAGGAAATGTAAAGAAATAAAGCTCAATGTCCCAGTGGGAAAACACAAACATATAGTAACAGGATGCAGCAAAGAGAAACAGAATATGTATACAAGATTACAAGTATATACACTACAATGAAAGTGTTGGTAGGTGTATGACAAGAGTAATATGAAAATATACTAAACACATTAAAAAACAGCCACAGAGAAATCAGAGCCTGAGCCGGTCTAGTATTCCCTCTGGCTGATTAACGGCTTTTAGGACTCTCAAAGGCTCATTATTATCTATTGTGGAAGGGCCAGCAAGTGAAGGCTGTGATGAGGGCTGAATACTGTACCGATGCAATCAGTGGACCCTGACGAGTGGGCAGACGTGTCTGATTGCAAAGTACAGCTATAAAAAATATAAAACGCTTGAGGGGAAACAGCAGACACAGGGCTTGTGGGGATTTTATAGGTAGCAGAAGTGCTTTCCACGAGAGGCTTGTTGATGAAAACGCCTTGCGTTCCCAAAATATTGAATTCCTATTTCACAAATGTTTGGAGATAATGAAAATGTGTAGTCGTATAGAAGCTTCATTGAGCAATAGCGTAAAAGTTCTGTCCGCAAGACATCAAGCTGTGGTGGTGGAAGACATTCAAGCCAGCATTGGTATATAAAACCAATCAGCTGTTTTATTAGCATCGATTACAGAGCGGCTGCAGCCCTGGCTCCACACACAGGGACTCACCAAACCTTACTAACGGAGCCAAAGGGCCCCCAAGCCTTCACCTTCACCTTCACCCAGCAGACACACTGCACCACCTGGGAGAGAAAGGGTGGTGAACTCTGACGCACTCATTTACACTCATTGTACCTTATTGGCCTTTTCCTCCTAAAATTATTATTTAAAAAATGTATTGATGTACAATTGTGAGAACAAAATGGCGGCCCAGTAGAGAGGAAATAGTTAAGATCTGCATATATATATATATATATATATATATATAATATAGATGTTTCATTAGGTCTTCAAGAGAACACACTAAGAACTCTGGAGCTCCATCAGTCGTCCTGATTCCATTCAATTGTCCAGCGAATCTTAAGCAAACTTTTGAAATGTTGCAAGAGAAATTAGCCGCGTTATCAACTGGTTTGGAGCGAATAAACTATGCAAAGTGTACTTTAGTCAGAAGTTGGCGCTGGAGAGGAAGACTAACCCAGAGGTTCTCAACCTTATCGAGCCCCCCCCCCCCCCCCAGAAGAATCAGGGTGCTTGACGTTGTCCGATGTGCTCAGGATTCAATTTGGCAAGTTTTAATTGTTCTTCATGGCAGCTAATATTGGCCATGTTTCTTGCTGTCTGGAGAAGACAATGCTTCTGATGCACGAGTCAAAGCACACTAAAAACGTTTCACGCAATTTGATGTTTTATTGAATTTGTCTGTTTCCATACAACTTTTCTAATGAGATACTTCAAAATGTGCATATAAATACACTGAAGGAAACACGGCTAGTGACCATCCTAAAGAACTTACGTCTTCCATCCCACACTGCCACCTTCAGCTGGGACTCACTCAAACTAAAGGAAGTATGTAAAGCATGGCTCAGAGGCCTCAAAGGCCTCAGAGGCAGCCTGCTCACTGTCATACTCAAACCCGGTGAGACGGCTCTCGTCCACACTTCACTTAGGTTTATCTGCTCCGTCTTCCTTCCATTTCAGTTTCCCAGCTCCTCTTCGTCCTTGAAGGAGGTTGTAATTTAAAGCAGTGGTTCTTCCTCATTAGATCAATATTGAACTCATTAGACTACATGCATCAGGTTCTCAAATCCCTGCTTGATCATCAGTTAGTGACGGGGGCCGGGATGTTGGAGTTGGAAATGAACAATAAATAAGTTCCAGAGCAACGTTCACAGATGCTGCAGTGATTCCCTGAAGCTGTTTGAATCCAAGCTGCATCACTTTCAATCAGCGAACCCTGACGCTGCTGGTATCGTCACTGTCATCCTGCGTTTAGTGAACTCATGTTGAACCCGTATGTATTGAGGGCGTTCCAGGTGAGAGCCACGCCCCTTTCTGCAGGGATTCCCTGACTGCACTCACACGTGGAAGCTGCCCAGTACAAGCACAGTCTGATGTGAGGGCCACTGAGCAGCTCTGCTGGAGCAGCTGGGGGTCAGTATGGGCTCTTCAGTGGCTCCGTCACTCTCCCATCCAGATTGATCTCGCCCGTCAGGGGACGTAAATGAAGCTCAGCGGAGGTTCAGTCCGGAAGATTCTTTACGCTTTCATTCATTCAAACTTCTCTACTCCTCCAGCTCACTGATGGGGTTCAGTCTAAATTAAACCTTAGCCGATCATATAGTTGCCGTCTAACTTCAATAAAACGCTGTCCTCTCTGCTGTCAGTTACCGTTTTAATAAGAACGGACTCTTCTTCCCCATTCACCACCAGTCTTCATCACATCAGAGCACACGGTTCTGTCCACTGAGCTCATCACATCCCATCAGCCAGCCCTTCATCTCTCTTCATCTCATCACCTTCACTGAACCTCAGCTCACCAGTCTGTCCACTCAGATACAAGCCTACTGAGCTTCTTTCACCAGGAACTGTGGCGCTTCATACAAACAGGTGAGCTTGTCAGAGGAAACAGCATGTATCTTCACTCTATATTAAATGATAAAACATGCCATGGTGTGTTGTGTGTACAGTAGGCTGATCTACAAACAAAAGACAACACTACATGTCATCATTCATACACTGATGACAGGGACTACCATGCAATGTGCCACCAGCCCATCAGAACTAATCATTCACACAACATTCATGCACCACAGGAACAGTCTACGGGAGCAACTTGGGGTCTAGTGTCTTGCCCAAGGACACATCAACACGGACTAGTGGAGCCAGGGATCGAAGGACGACCCCGCTCTACCACTGAGCCACAGTAGTAGGGGTCAAAACATTGTGACTGGGAGAGGATGATGACGATCATATGGACCGTGATGAGAACATTCTTTACTGTGAAGTCATCAGTTTAGAGGCTGGAAAGTGTCACTTCTCCCTCTGTCTACTCTCTTAATACATAATGCAGGAGTGTCTCTTTATGTACAAGAATTACCAAACACTAAACATTTAGCTTAAAAGCACATTTAAATGTGACTGATGTAATGTCGAGAGAAGAAGAGTGAATGTGTGGCAGTACAGACTGAGCAGCTGGATGTGTTGCTACGTGGCACAGTTAATAACAACTCACACAGTCTGAGCACATCTCCTTAACCTGCTGGATCTTTTAAAATGGGAACGTCTGTGGAGGCAGGAGTCCACCGTTCTGGAGAGAACGATAAAGAAAAGGTGGAAGTGTTCAATCAGTCACCTCGATAGCGGAGAGCAGCGGTCTGTGCAGGCTGTGTGGGCAGCAGGGGTCTGATGTACACGGCTCTGTCTCCTGTCCACATACAAGACACAAACACAAAGCTGGAGCTCCACAACAATCCACAACAACCAACGACACAAAGGGCTCTCTAAAATAAATGATACAACTCACTTCATAGAATTACTGCCTTGAGAGCACACAAAACATTTTCAAAGGTTTACAACTCGTCAAAAATCATAATCAGACTTCTATTATATTTGCTTTCCTTTCTCCATCACCTAACCCCGTCCCCTTCACCTGGTGCATGAATGGAATGTTTCTACTGTGGGTGATGTCCTCTGTTAGATCAGTTTGTAGGTCTTCTTCTGGTCTGAGTTTACAACAGAACAAACAGACTGAGAGCATCGTGTGAACAGAAAGCGGGCCGGAGAGGGTTTGTTACCAGAGTTTGGGGGAACCAGCTGAAATCTGTCAGATCTGTTCCTCTGCTGGTGCTGGACCAGGCCACATCTCTGGAGAGGTACTGAGACACAGACAGCAGAGGCATCACATGGATATGAATATGTATACAGTATAGGAGTACTGGTCACTATAGGCTGATCTTCTCTTAGAGCAAACCGCATTCTCCAGTATTTAAACTGAGTCCAAACCTCTGAATGACTGACAATAGGAGAAACTAGATTAGACCAACCTGAGTCCAGCAGGGGCCTTAGACGGGGCCCCTCAGGTCTGAAACTGTGCTGTCCAAAGCCTTCTCTATAACCCTGGAGCACTAAACATGCAGAGATGTAGGACAAGACAGTCAGTTAAGCACAATGTACACAATATATCAACAGATATGTACACAATATATCAACAGATATGTACACAATATATCAACAGATATGTACACAATATATCAACAGATATGTACACAATATATCAACAGATAGATCAATAGATGATGTGCTGATGATAAGCTCTTGACATGGTCCGTTTCTACATTTCCTCTTGCAGGTAAAACATGGTTTCTGTAGCAGCTGGTGTCATTTTTACACATTTTTCTCTTCATGTTGTGTGGGCTGCTTATCCAGAAATAGAGAACATCCTTATCATTCTGTCAGCCGGGTGAAATGGATAGTTTGTTGAAGAAAGTAGTCGTTTATTTCAGACCACAGGAGTGAAAGTATTGAGTTTGAGTGTAAAAGCTTTTCAAACAGTATTTAGGAGAGAAGGCTTCTACTTCTCCTGTAACCCAGAGAAATATTCACTTGGTCTATCCGTAGTACATGAATGAAGCACATGTTGGGTGACATATACTAATATATGCAGAATCAATCAGTCTTCCTATAGAGCACCACTTTGATCAGCGGTACACTGGACCATGCTCCACCAATAACAAGTCAGCACTCAGTATATCACTCAGCTGTGTGTGCACCAGCCTCTTCCTGCAGGAGCGGGGCGGTGGTAGAGGTCGACCCCCCAGGCCTCAGCGGCGTGCTGCAGCAGCAGGCTGCTGATGCGTCGATGGGCCAGCGCGTTCCAGTGGACGCCGTCCGGCATCCGGTGCTGCAGGCTGCAGCGGAAGTGGAAGTGCAGGTCGAGGACATCCACGCCGTAGGCCTCCGCCAGGCGACCGCTGTGGAAGTTGGCTTCGATGATGTCATAACGCAGCGTGGCAGCCAAGTGGCTCACCTGCAGAGATTCAATGACAGGAACAGGTGATTCAATGTGTTTGGTGGTAAATAATGCAATATGATCATTCATCGTCTCTGCATAAGACATGTATTATTATATGGAGATATTGTGATGCATTGGTCTCAAATCTCAGACAATGTGTCGTTTGAGTCTTGACAATCAAAGAGACCTTATTTTAAAGCCTATAGGTGTGTTTCCATCCACCCTGAAATATTACAAATATAATAAGAAAATACAGCAAAAAGGCTGGTGTATCAAACAAACCAATGAATAAATAATGACTACATGGAATTCGTGACTTAAACATCCAGTCACGCTTCCACTGAGAGAGAAACATCAGATCTGTGGAGCAATGACACCGTCCTCACACTCATACAGGACAATAAAAGCTCTTTTAATCGTGTAATCTGCTGACTGGAGAATAAGCATTGCTCTTGAGGAACCAACCCCTGAAGCTTAAACCGTACAGTGAGCCCCTGCAGGCGCACGCTACGAGCACGTACAAAGGTTATGCTTAACATGCTGTTCGTTGCAGTATTCTCCAAAACGCCAGAGGGCCTACAAACAAATGTATAGTGAAGAAGAGAGACGACAACCAGCGGAACAGGCAACATGCCATAAACCAACCTCCACAATGCCTCTCTCTGCATATCTCATATGCATTATTACTTTCTTGCCTTGATGCACGCCTAGCAACAGGAATTCAGAGTGATGACGGAGCGTCGCACACGACACGCAGGCCGTGATTACGTCTTTTTCTAACCCGCACGCTTCTTTACAGCGAGCATAAACTCATCTTAATATTCACATACAACAGAAGTAGATGGGAACACATTCATTCTCATTTCCTTTTGCAGATTCATTTCGGTTAAACATCTAAATCAAAGGTTTGACTGGAAACCTTGTTCTGTTGGAACTTGAAATATAAATGTGACATCGCAGGTGTTTTAATTGTTTGACGATAGTTCTCCATCTGGTGGCCCAAAGAGTGAAGTTCACTGACTTTGCCAGTTGCCAGAGGGACCAGAGAGTACAGCCTCAGTATCTGAGGGGAGGTCAGGCACAGATGAGAGCAGTGCAGAGCGGTCTGTGAGGTAACCAGTAGGGCACGCTCACATGCACTAACATGCACTCACATGCACTAACAGCATGCGTGGACCGACCGGCTGTGTCAACAAAGCAAGGAAAGCTTGGATACCACCACACACAGGGGGAGTGCATCTTTACACAGCTAATAGTTGTTTGATGAGTACCGACAAAAGAACCAATAATAGTGGAGCGTATCAATATTAGTCTTTCATATTTAGCACCAGTGCCCGTTTAATACTGGGTTTCGGTACCCATTACTGGTCCACATGCTGTTATTTAAGCTGATTAAATGGATGGATGTGTTGTGCATTCAAATCTTTCAAGAAGACCATGATTTTTATGCAGACGATGCTCCATCGCATGCATCCAAGTCCTCCACTGTGTGGCCGGTAAAGGCCTTAAAGATGGAGGAATAACGACACGGCCCCTTCCTCACCGGACCTAAACCCCATTAGAACTTGTGGGCCCGTCTTAAACGGGAGACTTACGGTGAAGGAAACCAGTCCTCTCTGAACAGAGTGTGGGAGGCTGTGGCTGATCGTCAACAGATCAAGACAGTGACAGATCCATGAATGAAGGCTTATTACTGGTATTGAAAAGAGGGGGGGCTACATTGGTCACTGATTTATTCTGTGTAAATGTTGAGTTGTTTGTTTATTATTCTCACTTTAACAGATGAAAACAAACAAGTGAGATGGGAACACTTTCGTTTTTCATTTAGTTGCATAATAATTGTGCACACACAGATATTCTCCTGAGGAAGCCAAAACCTCACTCTTACTTTCTTAAATATTCAGGTTTGAGGTTTATTAACATTTTGGATTGACTGAGAGCTCTGGAGCTGTTCAATAAAATGAATCCTCAAAAATACAACTTGCCTACTAATTGTGCACACAGTGTACATATACATACACACATATATCTGAACAAAAATACATCTAAAAGAATAGGAGCAAGAGAGTAGGAGGGAAGAGGAGGAAAAGAAAAGAATATATATATATCAAAATAAAACAATGGCGATGTGAAGCTGCTCTGTGGATGAAGACAGCTGATGGTGTGGTGAGAGATACTCACTTCAGGCACCAAGAATCCACCCTTGATCTTCTTGCCAAGCGGCATAGCCAGAGCCCACAAGATGAGGCAGTCGTGGTAAACGATGGCTTTAATCTGGCCAAAGAACTTGTGAAGGTTCTCTTTGTACTGTCCAAGACACTCCAGGCCGTACCTGGGATAGAAAACAAGGAGACACCAGGTATGTGAACATGAAGCTGACATTTCTAGTTTGTCATAAGTAGAAATGTCTTTGAAATGTAGAATATGTGTCGTGAACTGGGACGTCTAGTTCCCCTGATAAGCAGTGCTCGTCACTGCTAACTCCACAGCTGACTAGTGGAGGTGGACAGCCACGTGCCATGTTTGTGACACATGGGGTGCTTTGAATTTAGCAGAATTGCATAAAATGAACGTATGACCAATGGTGTGTAGAGCCAGACACGCACAATAAAGTGCATAAGAATGTTGACCACATCATAATTAGACCATCAAGAGGACCAAAGCTGGCTGATGGATAAACTGGTACAAGATCAAGATCAAAGGATTCATTATGGGACCGTGAATATCTGAGTCTGGACTTCAGTGGTGGAGTAACAAATGTAGAGCATCGGTATGTTACAGTACCTACATGAAGAGTATGATGAGGCAGACTGCTCCTGTACCAATGGCACATCTATTGGCAATGCTATAAACTATGAATAAATGAAAATAACTTCAATTATTCATATGAATATAATTAATAAAGTTCAAATGACCAATAAGCATGAATATCGAGACCCCCTGGGAACAGGGACCAATAACCAGACAACTGTTATCACAACACATGCAAAAATAATCAGACAACTGCTCTTTAAAAAAGGCACAATAAAGTTTATTGGACTTAAGCAATAATTAATAGAACATACAATAAACATCTATTCTACAGCTACAATAAGCAGGAATGCCCACGTGTGTGTGTGTGTGTGTGTGTGTGTGTGTGTGTGTGTGTGTGTGTAGGTGGGAGGGGGAGGAGCGAGAGGGAGCGAGATGGCGGACGTGATCCTGTGAATGGCTGTGTCACAGGAGGGTTCCTGATTGTGGGGACACCTAAAAGGTTCGGGGTGAGGGACAACGGAGGACGTGGTTTACAGGTCTGAAGAGGAGCAAAGCAGAGTTATACTACCGAGCTACTGTGTCAATGAGCTGTGTGCGTATGCGTTGTGTGTGAGAAAGGAAGGCATCCAAAGCAAAGACAATCCTAACTGCGGCAGAAAGACACTACAGCCGTCCTTTTATCATTCAGAAACCCGGCGAGTGAACTTGGGTTCGTCGTCCATGGCGCTGGTCTTCTGACTGATAAAACGCAGTGTACTGGATTTACACACAGTGGCAGAAACACACACAAAAAGACACCTAATTGAGACTGCTTAACGTAGTGATTAAGGCCCCGATCACAACGAGAGACGTTGCAAGAAACGCGTTCTTTTGTATGGCGTGGCTGCCGTGCACTTCTCACGTTTTTAGCGCACAAGTTAAAATATTCTCAACTTTCAGCACACACCGCCGTTACCTATGCTGCTCTTCTTCTCTGATCCCGGGATCTCTGCTTCAATGTGAGGAGCCATATGGGTGTTACACAGTATTCAGACATGAGACACTGGTGGAGACTAGTAGACACTGGTGTGATGGTAGAATATCTGAAACCTCTTCTGGACTCCTGACCTGCTCATTTTCCTCCATGGCCGCTCGGTCATCCTAACAAGTGGTATCAGAGGTGGGATGGCCTGTCGATGAAGAACGAGCACCAGGAGGAGCCAGAGAAGGTGGAACCAGAGACTTCAGCTGACCAGCAAGCGACTGCAGCAGTCAGGACGCCTGATAAAATGGAGGAATTGACGAGCATGGTAAAGTCGCTGGTTCGCTCTAATGCAGCAAGAGATGAGCAGATTGAAAATGAGACCACACGCCAAGACCAGATATGGAGAAGTGTGCAGCACCAGGTTCATCTGATTCAAGCACAGGTGAAACACCACGTGAACTGTATGTGCGGTTGAAGGACATGTTTACCAAATGGGTAAAACCAGAGAGCTCCACTTTACAAGATATTTCTGAGTTGTTGATTGTAGAGCAATTTCTGAGGACGGTTGAGCCCGAGCTGGAGGTTTGGATCCGTGAACGTGACCACCAGACGGCAAAAGAGGCTTCCCGCCTCGCAGAGGTTTTCTGTCAGCCAGAGCCGGGAACAGAAGAACCACCTTTGGCCGTGACAGCCACTTCACCGGACGGGCTGGGCCGTGAAATGGGCCATCGAGTCACGTACCGTCAGCCAGCCTCGTGGCAGACGGTCTCTCCAGAGTACATGATCATTGAGGTACTGTACTCTCGGGACAGGGGGAGGAAACTTAAAGATGCACCGCCGTTACTTGCTACAATCGTCTTGATGTTAGGGAAGCACTTCTGTCAAGTTCTATAGAGCACAGAGACTGATGGCGGCACACAGCTATTACTGTCAGCATCATAATTGTTCATTAATACTAGTAGTAAAGTAGCAAAGTTGTCGCCACTTTTTACCACTCAAGATGCTTTTTCCCCAGCAATTGGGTGTTAAGAGGACATTTTCCGTACCACATGCCTTGCTGTACTGACCAGGGTATAAATATTTACTAGTATTCCTCACCTATGTTTTTGACGACCACCCAGAGCTCGACAATGACGGGGTGCAGTTCAACATCCAACCCTGCAATACCAACGGCAACAGGAATGGACCTGGAGCTGCAGGAGGAGGCGACATGCAGCAATAAACAATGCGTGGACCTGCGGGAGACAAACGGGCGGGTCAAACACCAGGAGAGGGAGATTTCGATCCCAGAGGCTCTTCGTCTGCACCTAAAGCGGTGAGAGCGGCTGGCTGGAATGTGAGAAACATCACACTGGTAGTCCAAATAATAATAATTATCATACCCTCTATTTCTTTTTCCCCAGCACAAGTCAGGTGAAGAGGAGACGGAGGACGAGGCCAGATGGGAAAAGTAGAGTCCTTCATTTTTTTCCTCTTCAACTGGCAGTTCCTCAACAACGTTGAGGGGGTAAGGAGGCAAGTGTTTTTTTTCCCATTCAAATGTTGTGGAGTTATGACACAAGCCTGATGTGAACAGCGAATAATCCCAGTGTTTTTTTCTGCAGCTACGCCAGCCACCTCCAGTCCACGGGGAAGACCAGTACAACAGTTCGTTTTTACCTCAAACATTTATCAATTCTGCAAATATGTGAAAGACCTCGGTGTGGGAAGTGGCATACACCTCTTCAGGCCCCGCTTTGAAACTCGACTAGTTTGCCAGTTTGTCACACTTTCAACCATACATGCAAGGACAGCTAATCAGCCGTCTGTGATCACCAGATCCAAACCACTCACATCATCCACAGGGAGGTGGAGGTCCGAGAAAAATGGACATTCACATGCGTCACCAGAGACCATCTTCCTCCATATAGAACCGCCTGTTATAACCTGACTGAAGTTCCATACTTACTGACCAAAGAGTGAGTTAATAGAATAGAACGCGTTGGAGCATTGGTTACCTGGTGATGTCCCACAGACAGGAGCTGATGACAATGATATCGGGTTTGACTCCGTGCCTGAAGTCCTCCAGGATGCTCTCCATGTACGGGGAGTAGATCCGTGTCAGGAAGTAGAACCGCAGCAGGTGGTGGTCGGAGCGGTACTGTCGGACCTCTCTGTACTCTGTGCCGTTCGTCATGGGTCCTAATCGTCCTCCCTCCACCAGGACGTCCTGTTCAAAGGAAAACTCTCCCTGCACCAGACAGCGAGACATTACGTTCCAGTGTGCCAGCACAGGAAACCAGTGTTTCTTCTTCCAGAACACAAGCACATGTCATAGTTTAATGGGTCAGTGGTTCGGTGGGGGTCTTGTTTAATAAAACAAGGTGTAGACCTGTTCTATAGGAAAGGGAACCTTAAATGACTTCTGTTGTGATCTGGCTCTATATAGAAAATAAAATGAACTCGACCTTCAAGGGGGGGGCATGGCGCCCCCCTAATATAATGGTAGGGGAAACACTGAACCGTATAATATTGATTTAATAGTGTAATCCAATAATATTTTGTTTTACATCCAATTGTAGAATTCTACATGTTTTACCAGGTAATGAACTATTGTATAAAGCTGTGTGAAGCCCAGGGGAGCTGCAGATAACCTGTTGGGTCATCACCATGAGAAACCCATTTCACATCGTCACCTTTCACGATGTCCTTCCATTAATGCTTTAATGAACAGTTAAAGTAATTGAGGTGAGAAGAGGAGTCTGATAAGTTATGCAGGCGGACTGCTGGAATTTCAAGTTTCCACTTTTAGTAACTCGGCCTCTAACTTCTGACTGATTCAGAAGGTACAGCCCTTAAAGGCTTCGACAATTACTCTTTAAACGTTAAAGTGAGAAGCGACTCCTTATTTAGAGGGTATTCAGGGACTTTCCCCCAACTCAGCAACTTGAGAGAGGTCAGAACATTGTGTAGCACAACACAGTTTCATCCCATTATTCATTCTGGGGCCCCTCTGATATACTGTGTGACCCCTTGGACGGGTCCAGACCCCTTGGTTGGGATCCACTGTCGTATGATATATAAAACTACATAATCTATAAAGGATGGGTCCATTCAAATGGTAGAAAAGCAAAGGATAGACAGTTTTGTCTTCATATTGTTTATCATCACGGCTTATCCTTTTGATTTCATATTTTCTGTCCTGGCAGCCTTCGTTTCATTGACGGACAGATAAAGATGGAATACAAGTCAGACTGAGCACAAGGCCTTGGAGTCGACAAAAGCAAAAAGTGGGACTAGAGGTACGTTGGTGCTTTTTCATGTGAATGAAACGCTTGTGGAAAGACTTACTTTGGATTTGAGCTGAGGCAAAGTCAAGTACTGATCCCTCTGAAGCAGCAGCACCAGGTCTTTGTACATGGAGCGCTGCACTGAAATCAAGAGACAGATGCAACAGGTTTTATTCAAAGAACTCAATTCATTATGATGAGAAAGAACTTGAAGTGGAGTTTTTAATGGGTGCAGATAGTTGCAAAGATGTGAAGCTCTTATAAGATTGTGTGTCTGATAAATAATGAACATGGTGTTAAATCTAAGCTGGCACCTTCTCCTAAACAACTTCAGGAAAAGCTTTTTTTTCTCATATCTTTATTCGAGACTGTGTTCTTTCAATTTGAGAGCATGACTTATTGATTTCACTTCAGATCTTGTAATGCTCTCCTGATTTCTCTTCTGCTCTTGGATTGTTTTGGTGCAACAAACCTGTCAAGATTCACCAACCAATAGAACTCCACTGAGATGATGAGTGCCTCATGGCGTGTTCGCTTTACTTCTTAAAGCGTCACAGATGGGCGGTGATGACCACAGCAGTCTGCCCCTTCTTAATACACCCATGGTCTTCCTACATTAAGCTATCTACCTCGCTGTAATTCAAATTGAGTCTTGTAGTTTACTTCCAAACTTAAACTGAACATACTTGTGTTGAAAGTCTCCGCTAACGTTAGCTTGATGCACAGTTAACGTTAGCTCTGTAGCGATGCCGTGGTGTACAACGTTATTGATCATCATTGGTATTCCTGTTGACTATTGTACGAACATGCTGCTGCGGTCCTAAACCACATAAACCTGCTCGTGTTGCATTGACTGGCCTCGTTCCCCACCAGCAGAAACAGATGCTCGCTAGCATACGAGGCGGCTACCTGCGTCACTAACTAACTTTCTCCACTGACCGGCACCACCGTTTGTTCCCCTCCAGTACACCGACAGAGGCCGGTGCCTCTATTATAGTAAAAGAAAAAAGTATGGGAGCTTTGGCAGTGTTTCCCATATAAATATATGCACACACACACACACACACACACACACACACACTCTTTTATTCCACAAATTGTAAACAAAAGCGAAAATAAACCCTTGGAGGGAGCAGAGGAGAAATCTGAGAGCAGACGTTTCACGAGCACACAAACAGCCTGAGTGTGAGGATAAAGGCTGAAGATGGAGCACAGAAAATGTGAAGTGAAATCAATTAGTCATGCTCTCAAATAGAAAGAACACCCTCTTAAATAAAGATAGGAAAAAGCTCCATACCGAGACAACAGGGAGAACCGTTTATGTGAAAAATTCACTCAGCTAACAGTTTGATATATAAAACTATTGATAAGCATTTCAGAGGTTTATACTTACATCTGTCCTACTTTTTGTTGTTGTCCTTGTTATATTTTTCTTGTTTATTTGTAAACTTGTGTATGTACGTTGAGACCAAAGTAAAAACCGGAGTCAAATTCCATGTATGCGCCAACCAAGCTGATTCTGAACACACGTCTTGTTCATGTCTCACCTGAGCCACCAAGAACCACCACGAACTTGTTGTGCAGAAGCTGCCTGGCTTCACGCATTGCAAATGTCCTCATGGCTGCACTGCTGCCGTCTACAGGAGGGGGAGGAAGGATGTTACGGTTAGCATCATCTAACCCTGCTTTCATCACTGGAGCATTTGACATGACGCATGTTCACATTGTAACACACTGTTCTTGCAGGAGTGTGTATGGTTTAAAATTGGCTCCAACCTCCTTTAAAAGAAAAAAGAATGTATTAAAAGACACATGCCACATGAAGCCCGTCTCATTCGTTAGGATATCTGCTTACTGATCATTTACAAAGCAGCACTTCTATTTAAAACAATCAAATTATAGAAGTGCTACAGATTATGACCATCATTTCCAACTGTATTTTAAGTTACTGCGTTCTAAGTTTTTGTATGTCCAAACTCAAAAATAGTAACAGATTTATTTTAATAGTGCATTCTGCACCCTCAAATAGTGTTTTTATCTTTCCTCACTGAACAATAAACTTGTACTTATAACTATATTTTATACTTTATAATAAATATAAAATATCTGTAATTATCAGCAACTTTAAACTGCCAGCTTCATGCACCTGGAACAAAAAGCCAGATGATCTTAGAAGTGCAGCTAATGGAGCAATCTTCAGGCTAAAACTGTTTCTCTTTTCATGTGCCTATGATTGAGCAACTATGTTTTGAGCATGTCTGATTTCATGTACTTTGTATTTCTTTGTACTGAATATCTTAATTATATTACTTTGTTCTTATGCACAAAATTTAGTGTAGAAATTAGCTTGTTGTAAAAACTGAAGTGCCAATTACCTTTGTAATCCTTATATCCTGTTCTGCTTTTGCCAGGAAAGCAGCGGGGATAAGGAGCTGGGCTCTGGTTTGATTGTTTTTTGTCACTGATCAACCTTGATACCATGTGTATTAGTTTGATTCAACACCGATACAATGGCAGAGCAACGGCCAACTCTCTCTCCCTTGCTCTTGTAGCTGACCGGGAGCCCGCAGAGAGTATTCCAGCTGCACGGTGATGCTATCTCTGACCACAGGGTGACCAACTAGCAGCTGCATGTGCTAACAGCAGCACGTGTTGCTAACGGTGGTGCAGCTAAGTAAGCGGGCGGAATTCGTGCTTGTGAACTTGGTTCCGCATGACCTGTAAAATCATTTAGTTAGTGGTAAAAAATAAATAAAAGGGACTATGAAGGAAGAGCTCTGCCACCTATGTAGTTATTGCCTTTAACGTTTTATGCTTACTGATATTTTACTGAGCCAGGAAAGGTTGTTCAACTAGCTAGGTTACTGCTAGTTAGCAAGATGATTGTGTGCTTACAGCTAACATTAACTAACCATAGAACAAGTATTGTATTGGACCATAATCATTTCAAATATACAAAGAGCGAGTAAACAATCTAGTTATATTTTGAGTAATGTGGCCTACCTTCTGTTTTATCCCACTTGGCGCCTTCAGGCGGTGAGGCCAGTCGCTTAGCTACGGACTTTAGAGTGACACGTGACTATCATGACCCTCTCACGTCAATAGGAGTTAAACATGTGTGCTGGCAACGCCCACTGCCACAAACCTGTCAACGCTGTCGCACATTGAAGATGTGAGCGACAACTTAAACCAAACTCCTTCAGAAATATGTCAATTTAAGTATACTAACATTACGGTATGCAAATACACGCCGACATGAAAAGAGTACTATTATTAAGCTACTAAAGGAGTTGGTCATGTCGCCGTTAGATATCGTTCCGGGTATTATGGTAGTTAAACACATTTGATCTTACCGTAGGCTACTAGCAGAAAGGCTGGAGACACTCTCCTGTGACTGCGGTTCGTCTCGTGCCGGAATGAGGCACACGTGACGAAGTTCGCATCGTCTCAGATAGGTCGCCGATTCGACCAAACGCCAAAAAACTCCTTTATTGTAGGTTATAGTAAACCCGATATTCAGACTAAATTGCCTTATTTGAACAATTATCCCGACTGATCGTTCGCCCTCAAACTATTTTCCACAGCAGACATTTTGACTAGCAAAAGCTCAGGTGTTACTAATAACATTAAAGATATGGCTCCATTCCGTTCATGAGTCGCAGGGGGCCCTCCCACCGTGACAGCCTGCAGCACGCCGAACCGAAGCAATCAGCTGTTTTATTCACAGCTGTGTGTCTGACTGAGACACGTCACAATGTCTCAGTGGCCCATGTCCCCCCTAAAGCCTCAAACCCTAAAGCCTCACGGATTTAGCGGGTCCGTAAGGGGGACATTGGGATTGGGCCAGTATGTTTATTCAAAGGTTTCTTATGATGAGGGTCATTTTGTCATAATTTCCCACTAAATTCACGGTTGGGAGCAAAACTGTGGTGGGTAAATTATTCAAATTTGCTGGACTAAAATTTAAATATATTGAGTATTGAGTTATATGAGTTAGTTTATACTGTAGAATCTATTCACTGTGTCCATGTTGCTTAAACCCCATAATACACATGAAAATGGCGAGAATGGACCTTAGTGTCCTAATATAATGTCCCAATTCAACGATTAAAGGAATATTTCAACATTTTGGGAAATGTAATTATTTGCTTAATCTTAACTATTTAATTCATTGTCTCCTCTAACTATAGGCAATAAAATGAATTTCTCAAAATGTCAAACTAATTCTCTTAAATACATAATTATTAAGTTTGTCCCTCTCTGTCACCTGTCATTTTCTTCAGCTGATTTATTGACATTGTGACCTGGAACTAGATTTTTTCTGGCTTTATAATATATATATATATATATATATATATATATATATATATATATAATATTACTACAGAGAGGAATTGTTGCTGATCCCACCAGTTTAACTAACTGGATGTTCTCTGGCGACATGCTGCAGCTGCCTGTGTGAGACTCTGATGTGTCCGTCCAGCTCCGACTGCTCAGACGGGTCATACTGCCTCGAAGCAGAGGAGATGAAACCATCTGTAGCTGCTGCTTTTGTCTTTAGTCTGATCTGCAGCTCTGAAGCAGAATCAGAGCGACTGTGGGTTTCAAGGGACTTTCTGTTTGGAGATTGTCAGTGTTCTCGGCCCACGAGGCTTCCAACTGATTGTTTCCATTTCTATACAAAAGCCACGAGTCAGCTTATTCAGTGAGGGATTACACCATTAACCCCATTCATGCAAGGGTTACTCCAACATACCAAAAGGAGACATCAAAGAGCACAACATGATGGAGCAGAGACTGAATAATCTTAAACTGCTGCAAAAGGGGCAGCTGGTCTCTCCCAAACCATACTCGAAGCCCGTGGATGTCAGGAGCCCCCCCCCCCCCACACTTATTCCTGACATTTACAGGCCAGCTTGGCGTGAAATGCGCTGTGGATGTCCATGCTCCACAGGTGACGAAAGATTTTGATGACACTCGGACATTTCATCTTGTGCCATTATCGATCAGATCTGCACAGGAAATATGAAAATGGAACAGGCAGAAATCCGTGACATTTACACAACGTGCTCTCAGGAATAGAGTTTAGCAGCTGGCTGCAGAATCTATTTAACGGAAAGACATGAGAGAGGTATCGACCTCCTCATCCAACTCTTGGCAAGAAGGCGAATAAGCAAAATCCCCCAAATATTAAACTATACTGCTTTAACAAACACCATTTGGATACTGGTGTCTAATATAAGTAGTGTTTTATTTGTCAAACTTCATAGTACATTTAAGCTTTTTGTCTGCTAAAAAATTAAATGAGACTGTTTTCCTTAAACACAAAACAAAAACAACAGCATCGTTAAAGACACAAACCACAATATTCTACAAACCCAAACCAGTAGTTCTTGTTGCAGTTCTGCGTTTAGTGTTGGTATAGCCGTTGCCCGACTTTCTTTCACAAAGAATTCTGACTTTATTCTCATTAAATTACTTTATTCTCAACTTCTCAGATATGTGGGATATGTTTTGGATGTGCAGACATTTCTGTTGAAGGTCATCTGAGATATTAAAGTCCAGGTGTTTATACATAAATTAAAATGAATAAATGTATCATTGAAATGCATTAATTCCATTTGCACATTTAAAGAGGTCAGAGTTAACCATGACTACATGTGTGGAGACTCAGCAGAGATAACATTAAATGAGAAAAGTGGATCTACAGGAGAATAAATGCTTGAAAGCAATACATAAGGCCTGGGAGCCTTACTGTATTATAATCCATTATAGTTTTGTATTAACACCTGAATTTAGTCTTTTCCTATTAAAGATGTTGCATAAAAATCCACCAGAATGCAGGAAAAGAGGAACAAAACTAAAATAGATTTTAAAATCACAAAGAGGTTGTTTCACAATTTTAAAATCCCAATGATGTATTTAATAGGAAGTGCTGTTGTCCTGTTACTGGGTAGTAAACCCCAGAAACGTTCATTTAAAATAACCGGAGACCCCCTCAGGAAGCGAGCGTGGGAGGTAGTATGAAAAGCCAAGTTTATCGTTGGAGCAAACTGACTGGCTTGTGTTTTTATGAACCCCTCACTTCATGTATGTAGCTCGCCGACTGAAGGCTAGCCTGAGGGAAGATATTAACATATTTATTCACCGCCCTCAGGCCTGTGGCTGCACAGAAGGTGATTCATAGACAGCGGTCCTGGAAAAACTCAGCTCTCCTCATTTCGATCACGTCCGCTGTCTGGTGCACAATTCAGCCCACAGGTTTGGTTGGGCGCCGGGTGCCCGAGCTGGTAATGGGCTGGGAAACGTCTACATCGATACGTCTCCCCACGAGGCCATTCCTCCTCGCTGTCCGATAACGTTCCACTCGAACCGCTGACTCTCCCGATGCGTTAGTCTCCAGGGAGAAGAGAGCTGCCGCTCTGATATCTCATTTCCATCAGAGCGGAATCCATTAAGGGCAGGTGAGAGTGGAGACCTCCTCACCAATGGGACACGTTGAACCTTTACACTCAGACAACAGGTGTGCTTTTACAGCACTGAACTTCAGCCGGGTGCTCCGCATCAAAAGCAATGTGAGTCATTTCCAAATGCAAAGTCAGGAAAAAGGCGACACTCAAGGGGTCCAACACAGCAAATGTGTTCAGGACAAGTAAGAGAATGCACGTGCTATCCCCAGTATGCTACCCCCAGTACCCCGTGCAGCTTTGGGACTCTCTGATCACTGTCTGATTCATCTTCTCCCGAAATACAGGCAGAAACTAAAATCTGCAAAGCCTGTGGTGAAGACTGTGAAGAGATGGACCAACGAGGCAAAGCTGGAGCTACAGTCCTGCTTTGCCTGCACTGATTGGAGTGTTTGTGAGGCTGCTGCTACAGACCTGGATGAGCTCACTGACACTGTGACATCATACATCGGTTTTTGTGAGGACATGTGTGAGCCGAAAAAAACCTTCTGCACATTCAACAACAATAAACCCTGGTTCACTGCAAGACTCAGGCGGCTTCGTCGGGCCAAGGAGGAGGCCTACAGAAGTGGGGACAGGATCCTGTACAACCAGACCAGGAACACACTGACGAGGGAGATCAGAGTAGCTAAGAGTTTTCAGCCAACGACCCCTCGTCAGTGTGGAGAGGCCTGGAAGTACTCACCAACTACAGGAGACCACCCCCCCCCCCCACTGAGGCCAATCACCAACTGACTGATGACCTGAATGTTTTCTACTGCAGGTTTGATAAGCCCCCTTTCACACCCCCCACCTGCCCCATCATCAAACAATCACCTACACCCCCTGCCTCCTCCTCACCTCTCCCAACCGACCCCCCACCGGCACTGAGGATCTGTGAAGGGGATGTGAGTCGGCTCTTCCACAGACAGAAGATCAGGAAGGCACCAGGCCCAGACGGTGTGTCCCCCTCCTGCCTGAAAGTCTGTGCTGACCAGCTGGCCCCCATCTTCACACAGATCTTCAACCGATCACTGGAGCTGTGTGAAGTCCCCTCATGCTTCAAACGCTCCACGATCATCCCGGTTCCCAACAAATCCTCCATCACAGGATTAAATGACTACAGGCCCGTCGCCCTGACGTCTGTGGTCATGAAGTCCTTTGAGAGACTGATGTTGACCCATCTGAAGGACATCACAGGGCCCCTGCTGGACCCTCTGCAGTTTGCCTACCGGGCAAACAGGTCGGTGGATGATGCAGTCAACATGGGACTGCACCACATGCTGCAACACCTCGACTCCCCAGGGACATATGCAAGGGTTCTGTTCGTGGACTTCAGCTCAGCGTTCAACACCATCATCCCAGCAATACTCCAACCCAAACTCTACCAGCTCACTGTGCAGCCTCCACCTGTCAGTGGATCACTAACTTCCTGACTGACAGGACGCAGCAGGTGAGGCTGGGAAAAATCACATCCAGTACCCGGACTATCAGCACTGGCGCCCCCCAGGGATGTGTGCTCTCCCCACTGCTCTTCTCCCTCTACACCAACGACTGCACCTCAGAGGACCCGTCTGTAAAACTCCTGAAGTTCACAGACGACACAACGGTCATCGGCCTCATCAGGGACGGTGATGAGTCTGCGTACAGACGGGAGGTTGAACAGCTGGTCCTCTGGTGTGGTCAGAACAACCTGGAGCTGAACAAGCTCAAAACTGAGGAGATGACAGTGGACTTCAGGAGGAGCCCCCCAACACTACCCCCCCCCCCCCCCCCCCCCTCACCATACTCAACAACACGGTGTCCGCTGTGGAGACCTTCAAGTTTCTGGGATCCACAATCTCCCAGGACCTGAAGTGGGCCCCCAACATCAACACCATCAGGAAAAAGGCCCAGCAGAGGTTGTACTTCCTGCGCCAGCTCAGGAAGTTCAACCTGCCTCAGGAGCTGCTGATCCTGTTCTACTCCACCATCATCAGTCTGTTCTCTGCTCCTCTATCACTGTGTGGTTTGGATCGGCCACCAAACAGGACAGAAACAGACTATAACGGACTGTCAGGTCTGCAGAGAGGATCATTGGTTCCAGCCTGCCCTCCATCCTGGACTTGTTCACCTCCAGAGTCAGGAAACGGGCTGAAAGATCACTGCAGACCCTTCACACCCTGGACACAAGCTGTTCAACTCCTCCCCTCTGGTAGGAGCTACAGGGCTCTGTACGCAAAAACCACCAGACACAGGAACAGCTTCTTTCCACTGGCCGTCACTCTCATGAACAATTAATAAGTAATATTGCACTACTACCTCTGTTTGCACTATTACCACCACTTGCACTATCACCTCAATTCCATTGCCATTGTTTATAGGTTTATGTTCACGTGTGTGTATATATATATATATATATATATATATACACTTTTTTTTGGGATATATATTTATACTTATATTGTATATAGCTGTTAAATGTGTATACTTACATCTGTTTTGCTGCCCTTTTTTATTCTTTATATATTTATGTATTCTTTATTGTAGCCAAATTCCATGTATGCGTACACATACATGGCCAATAAAGCTGATTCTGATTCTTCACTGCTTGTAAATACTAAATCATTTCCAGAATATGACAGTGCGGCACCGTGATGACACGATGGCACTGACTTGTGTCCTGTCACGGCTGAAGTTGCGGCGGTGGTTCTAAAACATTTTTCGTTAGTTTGAATGTCAATCACAAGGTATTAAGAAGTGGTTTTCATTAGAGCACGATGTCTGTTCGCTTCTGTCTTTTGAGTGCGGGGTGTAAATTGAAAATAATGTGCAGTATTTTATGGTAACACGGCCCTCCTCTTTAATTTGTTCTTGCTCTTTTCTTAGATTGAGGTCAATCTTACCATGATGAGAAAAAACATATTGTTTTTACAGTTTGTCCAACGCAAGCAAAGATACGTTTTAAATTCATAAAAAAAACATCATATAACCAAAGTTAGATTTTAACTTATGTTTAAGACTAATTGCAAGGATTGGATTATTAAAGAAATACTATTGATCCAATGATCCCAATTACAACTATACAACCTTCAGCTTCTGAATGGCCTATTGTGCTCTTCAATGCTTTTTGATTTTCCTGTAACACCGGTAGTGACGCTCTGGAAAATGTAGAATGTTTGGATCCGGAGCTGATTTTTGTGATTTTTTTTCTCTGAACAGAAAATTTAGAGAAAATATAAGATCAGTGTAAGAGAATGTTTCTGCGTGAGGCCCAAGGTTTCACACAGTGTTGCTGGTTGTGGTCAGAGGTAAACAGGCTTGAGACTTTCAGCCAGAGAGGGCAGCAAAACACTGCTTTTCAGCCTGGCGTCAAGTTACTCTTTAAAGGGGGTGTTTTTATTCCAAAGTACCGGTCAAGCTCCAAAAACACTGGACATTTCCCATAATACACAGATAAGCATCTTTTTTTAATGTCTGCTCCTTTGAAAAGACTTTGGCCTGAAGAAAGCATGACACATTCAGCTTCCCAAGTCAAGACATTGCAGTAATTCATTCATACTGAACAGGCTGTCATCACATAATAGCATAGGGAATGAAAAAAAAAAAAAGACTTGATGATAGTTTTGTAAAAATATTTTATGTAACAATTCAAAAGTCATAACACACAGCGAAAGACATTCAAATCAACATGAGCGACCGAGGGTGTGTCCTGCAAGTCCCACGCATCCGTCAAATCCTCCAGCATGTAAACAGTGTTGAAAAGAAGCTGCTGTGTGATTGGCTCTCCCTCCCTCCCGATAGGCCACTGAATCTCCAGATTTGTACTTTAGACGTTCCACATACAACACAATAAATTATATAATCTAAATTCTAAAAGTATGGAGGAGTTGACTTGCGGTAAACTTAAGGTGACATAAGAAGATTTTGGGACACACCCCAGACATGAAGAGACCTCTTTGGCACATAACATAAATCATAAAACGTGACGTAACACAAACTGTAAACAGAACAACAGTCATTACAAAATGCATTGTTTATACACAGACAGCATTAACATATTTAAAAAAACAAATAATAATCCGTAAAAAAATTGATTTGGCAAATGTGACCGTCCCCCAGCGATAACACTTGTCTCAGTCTGCAAGGCCGTGCAAAACCGCGTCGTTGTGGTTGATGTCAGCGCGCTGGGAGGAGGAGGAGGGTGGGGGTGGGGTTAAAGAATGAAAGGGAGGTTTCATTTTGAAGTCTGAAATGGTAAGACTCCTGTTTGTTCTTTCGTGTCTCAGGTTTCAAATTTGTGTTGGTCCTCCTCTGGTGTGTGCGACAGCTCTGTGGTTTACCGGCCACCGTCTCTTTAGTGCAAATAGGCTGTCAGCTGCTGCCTCCTCGGAGGGTGGAGGGTGGAGGAGAAGGTCATTTTCGTGGCAGAGGCGAGGCTGTGTTTGCTTTGGCACCTGGGACCGGTCTGGAAGGAGAAGGACAAAAAGAAGAGATTCTATTTTAATGTCAAACTCAAACAGCATACTGACTTTCTCATATTTTGGAATGGGGTAAGAAGAAGTATTGTGTGTATCACAGCCTGACATCTCTTCTTCCTCTGTGCCATAGAGCTCCATTGTTGTTTTAAAACATACCAATGAGTCAAGCTGGTTCACTGGGTAACATGTTCCTTCATCACCATGAACCATACACCGTCCAAAATCCATAGAAATCATGACAAATTCAAAATGACAAGATAATAAATTAGGTTGGTGGACGTGGTCTTGTTGTTAGGAAGTAGGCATTTTTATTACAGAGGATAGGATAGAGGTAAGCAGGAAACGAGGAAAGAGGGTATGACATGCAACACAGGTCCTCTGCTGGAATGGAACCATAGACATTGAAGTTATATGGTATGTGGCATACAAAGTCCGAAAAATCTGAGATATTGAGACAAAATTTTCACTTTTTAAGTTTTCAGTAAAAAACTTTCCACCCTAATGAGAATAAAGTCAAATGCCAGCCATCCGTCAGTGTGTTCCAAAGATATTGATTTTTAACCTGTTCTATTGCTTTCCATACACAGTTCAATCCTACTTTGAATACAAAGACACACTTTGCTGGGGATTTGTAAAGTGTGATACAGGCTGCTCTTTCCTCTCATCAAGTCTCTGAACTAACAGGGTCTCACCAGCAGCTGGTGTTGAGTGTGAGCTCTGATCTTGGTATTGCCAGAGAGACCAGATGTAGAGACATTTTGATCGATCTACTAGATTACGGGAGCAGAGGAACCATAAAAACCTGAGGAACGATCATCACCTTGAGGTTTCCCCGTCTGACTTTTACTACATTTACAGAAAAAATCGTCGAAAAAAGTATGGTACGGCATGGCATGGTACTCATAAACACAAAATGTATTGCTGATGGAGAACTAAGTCATTGAATTGCATGGTTTGTAAACTTGGATAGGAATACTGTCAACAATGCTGCAAGCATCAAAACTCTGAGCCATCTGTTCCGAACGGGCACGATCTCTGAATGGCTACGCCCCAAACGGTCACTGCACTAGATAAAACCAGGTGGACTGTACACTCATACATTCTCTACTAGCTGCACCCTTTGCAATTAAGCCGTCAAGAGTCTAATAATCTATCTTGCCCTGAAAACTGGGGGTGACAACATGCTTTCTTTTCAACCTGTTCAGCAGTGATGTAGCGTGGTACTAGCTAGGTGGGGTCACTGGTGCAACAGACAGCACCTGATCACACCCTGTTGTGATGTTGGGTGTGGTCAAGTCTCAGGTCTGATGCTGTTCATGTAACATTTCATAAGCCCCACTTCCTCGTGAGCCCTACATCCACCTGTAGCTCAAAGTTTAAGCTCCCCTGAGGAGAAAGTTATTATCGTCACTCCCCAATCTCTACCGTGCTGAACTTGCACTGTTTCCTTGCAGGGAGTGATGACTTTTAGACACCAAGAATTACCTCTCCAATTACTGGACTAGCAATCATTGAGGGGGCACCCTGATACTGTGCACACGACAGTCCTCAAGTGGTTTGTGTTAGAATAATAACTTAACAACGTAAAGTAACAACGTAAAGTAACAACGTAAAGTAACAACGTAAAGTAACAACGTAAAGTAACAACGTAAAGTAACAAAGTAACAACGTAAAGTAACAATCTAAAGTAACAATGTAAAGTAACAACGTAACAATGTAAAGTAACAACTTAACAATGTAAAGTAACAATGTAAAGTAACAACGTAAAGTAACAACGTAAAGTAACAACGTAAAGTAACAACGTAAAGTAACAACGTAAAGTAACAAAGTAAAGTCACAACGTAAAGTAACAACGTAAAGTAACAAAGTAAAGTCACAACGTAAAGTAACAATCTAAAGTAACAATGTAAAGTAACAACGTAACAATGTAAAGTAACAATGTAAAGTAACAACGTAAAGTAACAACGTAAAGTAACAACGTAAAGTAACAACGTAAAGTAACAAAGTAAAGTCACAACGTAAAGTAACAACGTAAAGTAACAATCTAAAGTAACAATGTAAAGTAACAACGTAACAATGTAAAGTAACAATGTAAAGTAACAATGTAAAGTAACAATGTAAAGTAACAACGTAACAATCTAAAGTAACAATTTAACAATGTAAAGTAACAATATAAAGTAGCAACTTAAAGTAACAACGTAACAATGTAAAGTAACAATGTAAAGTAACAACGTAACAATGTAAAGTAACAATGTAAAGTAACAATGTAAAGTAACAACGTAACAATCTAAAGTAACAATTTAACAATGTAAAGTAACAATATAAAGTAACAACTTAAAGTAACAACGTAACAATGTAAAGTAACAATGTAAAGTAACAATGTAACTGTAAAGTAACAACGTAACATAACACAATGTAACAAAGCAAATTAACAATGCGAAGTAACAACGAAGCGTAACAACAAAACGTAACAAAGTAACGTAACTAACTTTCTTGCTTGTTATACTCGTTATTATACCATGTCACTTTCAATAACGGTCGCTCAATATACTTTGTCAGTTGCTCTGCACGTCGCTCGTCCACATTCTGTGGTTTGTAAACGTACAATGCCAAACATTTTTCATGGCGACTGAGCTGTGCATTTCATTCCGACCTGTTCCGTGTTAAAGTGATGTGGAAATGTTACTAAGTTTAAAATTATAAGTAGAAGTGACCAGGGTGCTTATTGAGACTTGAGCCCAACAGGTTCAAATGCCTCAGAAGATGTGCAAGTCTGAAAGGGCTTTTGTTGCTAATGCAAATTGCTGAAGAGAGCAATTAAGCATTTTAAGTTGTTGTTAAACTGTGTTACATAGCAATTAAATTATGTGATTGACCTTTCACCGTTTAAACCTTTGCTCTGTGACACTTTTCCCTGAGCAGGAGAAATAAAACCCTCTCATTTTATAACAGAGAGGAAAGAGAACAGAAGACCCTAAGGGGCCGTGCAGAGTTTTCAACATTTTCACGGTCGTACAAAGCGTACGACGGGGGGGGGGGGGGGGGGGGGGTCAGTCATGTACGACTTTAAAGTTTCGTAAAATGTCGGTACTTTTCGGTGAACGGAACTTGAATTTTTTTTTTTATAATTGAAGATCTCGGGCTCAAGCGAACAGCGCCGCGTTTTAGCGCCAACACCATATCCCTACATCCTTTGCGCCATACATGCCGGATGTTGACACGCAGACAACGAAGCAAGGATGGCGTGCCAATCGCTGGTCGATTCGTTTGCTGATGTCTTGAAATTTCGCGAAATGGCTCTTGCCATAAATGTCGGTATATGTTCACGTCCAAAGCCGACCAGGACCGCCACACCTTGCTTGTGCATGGAGGAAAGCGAGGCAGAAACTGACTCAGCACAAACTAAAAAAAGGAAGACCGTCAAAGCTGTGAACATGATCAACTATTAAAGGTTGTGACTTGAACTACCATGAACAATAGGACAATAATTGTCTTTGTGACTTGAAGTACCATGAACAATATTAAAACATCATTTGTTTATGGTTGGCGACATATATATTGAATACTTTTTTCCAGGTCTGTTGTAGAGTGTGGGTTGCACTTTTAAAGTGGTTTTAATAATAAATTGTTGGATACATATCTTCTATATACATATTATTGTGTTTATGTCTATAGTTAAAATCTAGACCTCTGTCATGTAATGTGATAAAAATGTTGATATGTACTACTTTGGGGGGGGGGGGAGGGGTCTGGAAAAGTAGTACTCTTTGTACTACTGTGAAAATGTTGATAACTTTGGATGACCCCTAAGCTACAGTATGTCTGTGTGTTTGCCCACCTGAGAACTCTGAGAGGGGGGATGGCTGAGACTTTGCCCACAGGTTTGGGTCCCACTGCCGGGGGCATCATGACCAGCAGGCCCGGGGAGGGTTTGGAGACCAGGGTTCGGGCTGGACTCACTGTGGGGGAGGCTCCTCTGGCTGGGCTGAGGGGGAGAGGCCTCTGAGGAGGGAAGGGGGACGGTCTGGGCTGCAGCTCAGACACTAACTAAAAGAGAACAAACAGAAATATGGATTGTTGATATTTCCATAATTCAGCATTCAGCTGCAACAGGACACCAAGACAACACAATGTATTATACATTTGCAAACTGCTAGAATACAAATATAAAGTAAAAAGCAGAGCTAAAAAAGAAGAGAAAAAGGTTATGAAGAAGTAGAAGAAGTGTGATCACCACCAACACGGTGTACAGCACTAAATCCCTGACACAGCAGGGAGGAGAACTCCATTCCAGTTTCTGTACTGGACTGGATCCAGGTTGTCTCCGGAATCTGTTCAGCTAGCTGATAAGACGAGAAGCCCCACTTCCCACAGACGCAGTAGATTAAAATCACCTCTACACCACAGCAATCAGATTGCAAAGTCAACTCACATTAAATATTGGATATTTGACACAAACAAGAAAAAAGCAATATGACATTCAGAACTTGGCATTAAAAGCATTTTACACTTCACAGAGAAGCACTGATTAGAGACGATAGATCAATAGGAAAGAAACACACTGCGGTTTTATTCATTATTTCTTCAGGGTTCAGATCAAATTCATCTCTCTCTGATACAGAGAGTCCAGACGTTTTCTCATTAGCTCTGTGTATTTGGCAATATCTCTGAATTACATTTTCAAATTAGCTATTTAGCTGCAGTCAGGAGGAGTTCACTTATCGCACAGCTTTTCAAAGTCTGACACTCAGACTGATCCCTCCTCATCTGTGTAAATACAGTATGTTGAGAGTACAAAACCCAATATGACCCGAGCTCCTAAGATGTTTTCCAGATGTTGGTTCTGTGTTAGAACTGAGCTCTACTAACAGGTAAAAAAAAGATTTGCATCAACAAGGAAGCAATTATTGAGAAAAACAGCTGCTCTGGAAACACCTGAACATTTAATTTGTAGTAAATTACCGGTGAGACAGAAGCCATGCAGTTGTAGCCTTATTTACATGCGGTTCAGACATTTGGCATTTAAGCCCCATTTGGAAAGGATTTAATTGTCTCACGGAGGTGGAGTGATTGTAAGATTACCTGCGCTGGTCAGTGATTCTAATCCCGTCCAAAGCGCATCTGTGTAATGTTTCACCCCCATCCCGCTCATGATTACAGCTTTAATTCACTGATGTTTTTCTGTGAACTGGACGGTTGGCCTGTAGTTCAAATCCGGTCTGGAATGTCATCCTTGTATTCCAAAGTGGATCTCAGAGTTTGTTTCTGCATGAAGGGCCGCCTTTTTTTAATATCAGTTTAGTGTGAAATTAGACTTTTGCATGAATATGGAGGAAAATGCTTTTGCTACTCTGATAGACAGAAACACAAAAAGGCCTATTTGGAAACCAATACGAGGACAGAAAAGAAAGGAAAGCCATCATGAGAGAAGGAGAAAGTGCACTGCTTCTCTCTCTTGGCTAGTTCTGCTGAATGTCCATGTCTATTATAGACCGCATCCTGCAATCTTACAATGTTGGAACAATGAGTTAAATTACAGAGGAGCACAGTGCATATCTTATTCCCCACCTGTTATGCCAATCTCGTCCAAATAGAGCTTAAATCATGTTACTCTGTACATATTCTCCAATTTTCCCCATATCAATCTGACTGAATCCCTTCTAGTTTCAAGACCACGGTAATGGTAATGTATGCTACACTGCCTTGTAGCAAACCTGAGCTCACAACATGTGGTCTGTTTTTAAGAAGCTCTTACTGTAGGTGGTATTGGTAAAATGGAGATTAATTTAACAACTGTCAGGCTGCCTGACAGCTCGTGTTGATGCCCTGTTGGTGAGCAAAATTATGGAAATAAAAGTGAAGGTCTTTTTTCTGAACATTAAACCACTATAAATGGAGATGCCTTTACAGCATTCTCCCTGTACTTAATAGCAAGAGACAGCTGTCCCTTACCTAATGTGAAAAGAGATAAGTATTGCTTTCTGCTTTCCTAAAGTGTATATCCTTCGTGGCTCCCTGCCTGGATGTTGTTCCACATTCTTCAACTCTATTCTGACTTTAACATCATCTGGGATGATTTTGATGTTATAGTCAAGTACAGCACAGAAAGGTGTCAAAAAGGACCCTACCAGTGGAGATCGTGTGGGGTTGAGGGGCAGAGGTTTCTTGGGCGGGCTGAGTCTCTGTGGGGTTGAGGGGGATTTAGGTGGGGCTGCTGGGGGCTTGCCAGCTGGCAGAGGCGGGCGAACCACTTTGAGATCCCGGAGACCACCCCGGGGAGACTGGGCAGGTCTCAGAGGTCGCACAATGTTGACTGGCTGGGTGCCATTCGGCAAAGGGCCTGGTCTGAGAGGCAAGACCTCTTTGCTGGTGTGAGGAAGCTAGAATCACAACAAAGACAACAAAGACAACATGAGCCCAAAAAACAAATCTATTTTCAACCAGCTGTCCTTGAACATCTTTGAAAAGCAAGTCTACACGCAATTGCTTCAAATAATAACAACACTTTATTGGAAAAGTTCCAGTCTGGATTCAGTGGGAGGGATAGTACTAAAATGTATCTCGTGAAAATAGTAAATAAATAAAAAAATGTAATCTTACTTTTGGACCTCAGTGTACCCTCTGATACTGTTTTATCATTCTTATCATTCTTATTGAAAGGTTGGAAAATGGGTCCTTATATTAGATATTAGATCACAAAGCAAAGAATACTCCATATGGGGTTCAGTTTTCATATTTTACAACTAGGGTCATAGCCAATAAGCACAGTATTGATTTTCATAACTATGCAGACGATAGCCTACTCTCTATAGCTATTGATCCGGATGACCTCAGAGCCCTTTCCTCCCTCAAAAACTGAATTTTTACCGTGTAGAAGTCAACAAGAAAATGGCACTTCAAGTCTCCTTCAATACCGAATGATGTTCATTTCATAAATTATACTTCCATTTAGAGTTAAATAGACATTAAAGCAGGGGCGTGGTGACCTTGTGATTGGCAGTTTGCTACCACAGAGTCGTCCAGTCTGGGAGTTGTTTGTGTTTTCCTCTAAGAACTGTGTTTTCAGTTTATGAATGTATTTAGTTTTACCAGTGGCAGGCCGTCAGGGCCTGCAAAGCCTTCTCTGCTGGCCTAAACAGAATCACAAAGTTATAGCTATTTTATAATTTAATATTTTTTCTTAAATACACTACATGTATTATAATTTATAAAAATATTTTCCCCATTATCTTATTTTCTCATTGCACAGCTACTGTCTTCCTCAGTTGCTCTGCTTCCAGTGCAGCTTGTTTTAAGTAGAGCTTTTATCCAATCAGATTTCACCTCTGTGTCTCTAGGTAAGAAGAGAGGCCCGAGGCCTGCAGACTCACAAGTGAATCCATGTGCAGTTTAAGTGAATGGAGACGATATTGTTGATTGTCATAGTGTTCAACCAATCAGATCTTTAGTTTGACATGTTGGGCGTATTCTTTGTCGTGTCAGAGCCTTCTAGCTGGCCTACAAGTACGTCAGCATTACGTGCAGCTCAGTTTTCAGGAGCAGCTCTGCTGTGAGATGCAGTGTGCTGTGATTGGTCAGTGGGCGAGCACGTGACTATTGTGAAACGAAATTTACAGCAGCGGCTTAGTCGGAGTAGTGAGAGTTCAAATTGAAAGATATGGAAGAAATTATGAAATTTTTTGCATTTTGCTTGGTGTAGATTATAATTGTTTGTACCTACCTTTGTTTTTTAACACTCAATGGCTGAAATTGGAGGAGAAACAGATTTGTGAGTTGGGATTTAACCGTGGGATGAAACTCTTTGTCAACAAAGAAAGGAGGATCAGCATTTGGTAAGTCAACTGGTTTGTTTTTTACATCTAATATCTGAATGGCCCTTGAGTGTGTAGCAGAATGCGTGTTGCTGCTGTTGTTTTCCCGTGAAGCTAGTTAGCCTAGCCTCTCAGAACACTTGCGGAGCCCCAGCTGTTTTTGTTTTTTTGTTCCGGTTCAGAGGTCACAAAGCCCGTTGTCTCCTAGTGAGCGCAGAAAACATTATATTTCTAACAATTTAAGCTTCTGCATTTTCCAAATGCACTAGTAATATTCAAACGTATTGTTCGGTTTTTAAGCCTCGTACCGTATTAGGTGGTATTTCAGCAGTGAAGGCCCAGGTATAAAATGCACGGCCCGCCACTGAGTTTTACCCTCTCCTGTCTCTTTCCTTTTTTATGTTTTCAGTCATCCCAATTTTTTTTTGTAACAAAAATTTTTACTGGCAAGAAATTTGCATCAACAAATAATAACAGTAACAAAAATAAAGTTTGGAAACGAAGTATTTCCAATGATTTTTTGGGAAATTTGCAACATGATGAAATGATGCTGAAGGCACATTGAAAAAGTTGGGGAGTGTTGTGAACGTGGGAGGAAGCAGAATCTAAGTGGTCACACAATATAACAAGCGGCTGTAAAATGAGCCCATTAAATATGAAGGTCAACCACATGGAGGCTCTATTATTCACTAAAACACAGCAAGAGAAACAGTCACCCTCCCCACCCTCCTTACATTTATTTTATTTCTATACCCAACACACACACACACACACACACACACACACACACACACACACACACACACACACACCACTCACCCCCTTGTGGCTGCTAGCTTTGTTGATTGGTCCGACCACCTTCAGGTGAAAGGCAGGATTCAGATGGCCGTTCTTCCCTTTCTCCACCGATGCCTCCGTTCTGAGCAGAGGGATGAGAGCAGGCAGAAAATAAACCATCGCTCTTCTTAATGTTCATTTCAGGGCCCCAGGAGAGAAAAGAGACAGAAGAGACGGCAACATGAAGTTTCTCATCCAGGATGATGTGAGAGGAGTTAGCTGACACAGTGTCACCTTATGGAGTTGATATGGCTATTTACACATCCAGCAGACACAGAGCAGCAACATCATTCATCTGGAGTTCTTATGTGTCCACCTGATGAATGTAAGTCCAATATTCACTCACTGTACCAGCCGCGACTGTGGTGCTGGTAAGGTTTTCACCCCTTGAGTCTGTGTGTGTGTGTGTCATGATGGCAAAATGTGGTCCAGGAGACTAACTGTATCATTACCACAGAAGAGATTTAGATTACTTCTATCTCTATCATTCTGTCTGACACATTGTTGCCACTGTGGTAGCATCACAAGCGTACAAGATGCATTCAGAAAACTTTACGGGTGTACAGAGATCAAAATGAAAGGGTGTGGTCCTAACAAGGCTGCCAGACGTGGAACTTTACATCCTGGGCCAATGTGGCGTCCCGGCTGGTGTGACCCCATCACTAGATGCTCTCTAGTTTAGCTCTGCTTTGGTCTCCACCTAAGACTGGAAAATATCTGTCTCTTCATCTGCTAAAGGCTTCACTTTGTCCACCAGTCTCTAGCTGTGTCTGTCTGCTGCTGGACAGGTAGTGTAGAGTGGAAACAGTTGCCTGCTGCTGCTGGACACCAGGTTGAGGAGAGCAGTGAGAATGAAGACGGCAGCGATGGGGATGACTCTCTGTGGATTCGTCACTTTGAGCAACACCTTTCTTTCATTT